>CM070576.1:19935589-20535589 GCA_036346355.1 Rhipidocladum racemiflorum
CGGAGGTGTCGTGGACCCGCCCCTCCGCCTGCGCCCAGTCCCCTTCAATCCCCTGGACGGTGGCCATGGGATCGAAGTTGGTGTCATGATCGCACAAAGACGCCAAAGACGTATTTCACCGTGGCCGACGCGAATCGCACGCCCCTCTGGGCGCCAGGCGGCCGTGGCAGCGGCGAGTGCGTGAGAAAGTCCGCAATCCGGCTGAGGCAGAACGCGTAGTGCTGCGGCCTCTGCTCCAGCGGAGGTGGCTGCACCAGTCCCAGTGGGGTTAGGCTGGCCACCATCCGATTGAAGGCAGGACGCAGTATCTCCGTGGTGTCCGCCTACGACCGAAGCCGCTCACCCTTCTCCGCCTCCAGCTCTGCGGAGAGCTCCCTGATGCGGCGGGCGCCCTGCTCCTGCTGCTCCCGCTCCCTCAACAACTGCAGCTCCAGCCTCGCCTCCTGCTCGCGCGAGTCCTCCACCTCCTTGCGAAGGCGGCTGATCTGGGCTCCTGCCTCCGTCAGTCGCACCTTTCTCGTCGCGAGGCAGCTGCTCGTGCTGGAGTAAAGCTCGCTAAGAGCCGCCAGCAGAGCATCCGCGTCCGCCGAGGGGATGGAGGCAGTGGGGGGTTCCGGGTGGGCAAAGGGCCCAGCGTGCCGGGGGCTTGAGTGGCTGCGGCTGGTGGGACAACCACTTGGGGTCGCCCCCCTCAACCCGCTCACCCTGGAGCTCGACCGCCTCAGGTAGCACAGCCCCTGCAGCAGCGGCGCCCTGGTCGTTCTCATCCTGGGCGGCAAGGGCGTCTGGAGTGGGCGCCCTAAGAAGAAGTAAAAACGACAGTAAGGCATGATTTTGAAGGGACTTAACCATTGTTTGTGCGTTCGAATAAGTGAGTACCTAGGTGGCGGCCTCCGGAAGAGGGGGCACACTTGGGGTGAGGACCAGCCCCCCGCGCGGTGCTGGCGGTGCCGGCCCTGGTGGCCTAAGGGCCGGCGCCGGCAGCGGAGGGGGGAGAAGTGCCGCTATAGGTGCCGGCGGTGGCGGCAGCGGTGGTGACGACGGCGGCAGCGTCGTCACTGGAGCCGGCGGTGGCGGTGGCGACGGAAGGAAAGTCGGTGCCGGAGGATCCAACACCACCACCTCAACGAGGGCGGGGGAGGACGAGGTCGCGGCGGCTGCCAAGCTCCCCGCCGCCGTTGAAGAGCCCGCCGCGGCAGCAGAAGAACTCCCCGCGGCTGCTGTGGAGGACCCCGCCCCGACCAGGCTCGGCGGCGCAGTCAAAGGCGCCGTACTAGCCGCCTAGAGGCGAGGCCTTCATGAGTTTCCGCCGGCGGTGTCGTCGTCGGCTGGGCGCTTGTCCCTCCTCTAGTCGCCGGCCGGAGGAGGGCCTCGAATCGTCAGGGGCGCCTGGTGTGTCGAAACAGGCGTCCCCATGGCGTCCATCTTCGGCATAGCTCGGACTATTGCCGCGCGCTCGCTGGGCTCTAGCCGGCAGAGTGGGAGCGCGCCCGCCAGGAATGGCGGGACGGAGCTTGGCACGCCCAGTTGCCCCATCCACCTGTCGACCGCAGTGGAAGACAAGTTCCCGGCGGCTGACAAAAAACCAAAGAAGAAAACACCGTCAGAACCGGAGTTGGCCAAAAAGAAAAAAAAGGGGGGGGGAAAGGGCGATCAAAGCATAGCAGTCTACCTCCAGGAATCGTCCGGGTCCCATCATCCTGGCCCATGTACTGCCAGGCTGGGCGGACGCGGCGGCGCAGGGGGTTAAGCCTTCGGGAAATGAAGTCCCGGACAACCATGCCCCTTGTTAGGCCCGCCGTCCGCAACTGATCGATGCGAGCTAGCATCGTCTGAAGTTCGGGCGTCTCGCTGACGTGAGCCCCCCACTTGGGGTTGCTGATCGGCCCAGCTCTTCGGAAGCTCCGGCGCCGATTGATGCATTGTCGTCCTCGACGTACACCCACTCCTCGCGCCACGCCCTCCAGTTGGACCGGCAGTCCAGTGGGATGTAGCGCGACGTGGCCCCGTCTCGGAGCCGCAGGTGGCAGCTCCCGGGGATGGAGGAGGGGGTGCCGGCGGCGTGAAGGGCGAAAAAGAAGCGGAAGAGGAGGAGATTGGGCAACACTCCCACGAACATTTCGCAGAAATGGGCGAAGACAGCAAGAAGGACAATGGAGTTAGGAGGAAGATGGATGTGGTGAATGGCGTAGAAGTTGAGGACGGAGAGATAGAAGTCTGAAACCGGAGGCAGCAGGCCGGCTAGCAGCTGCCATCCGAAGAAGACAACCTCCCCGGGCTGGCAGCGGGGCGCGACGGTCCCGGGACGAATGCGAAGGGTGCCCGCAGAGACGTGCTTGGAAAGCCTGGCGGCGCCCTCCTCCTCGACAGCCGAAGGGGGGAGGATCGTGGCAGGGGAAGTCGGAGGAGCCATTGAAGGCAGAAGAGCGTTGAAGCGCGCCGAGAAAGGAGGAGCAAAGGGCTCTAAGGCGACGAGAAAACACAAAGAATGAAGGGAGCTGCTGCGGTAAAGCGCGATGAGGGAAAAGAACCGCTCCCACTCCTGGCTGGCCCTTTTATAAGGGCGCGAGGGGAGGCCTGGCGGGAAAATCGAAAAGACGCGGCGGCTCGCAGGTGGGAAACCCAAAAGCCCCATAAAGGGGGGCGCATCCCAAGGATCATGAGACGGTTACGGGGCGGGAATAACTGTGCTACCCGCCTTGGGAACCGGAGAAGCCGGAAGATCTTTAAGATGCGGGGCGTGTGAGCATTTAAGGGGCCCCACCCGGGAGACTGAACCGTTCCCCGGGAAAAAAGAGGAAAGAAAATGGAAAGTCAGAGGGTGCTCCAGGGTGGGCCCGGGGGCTACTGTCGGCGTATTCTACACCAGGGTACCCACTCCCCCGCAATAAACACGGTCGCCGGGCGGGTAGGGCGCGTTCGGGCTTCACCACCACGGCGAGCAGTAGGGCCGCAAGGTGGTCGCCTAGTGGACAGGTGGCGATCAGGCCACGCCACTGGGCGCTCAGTAAGGTGGTCGCCCAGTGGACAGGTGGCAGTCGGGCCACGCCACTGGGCACTCAGTAAAGTGGTCGCCTAGTGGACAGATAGCGTGCAGGCCACGCCACTGGCGCACCATCCCCGAGGCTGCAGTACAAGGATCAAGGGCATTTAATATGAATTGTGCGCATTAAATGCAAAGCGTGGAGGCTACAGTATGGCGGCGCGCATTCCCCATGCGCGCATTGATGACGGGTGACGTCACGACGGCACCCCTCCCTCTGACGTAACGGGCGACGTTGGCAGGCGTAGGGCCCGAGGCAGGGGTGTGACGGCTACGACAGGCATTAAATGTGCTGAAAGGATAGAGACGGGCGCATTAAATGCCCCGTGGCAGTGTAATGAGTATTGTAGGACTACTGTAACCCACGCATCTCAGCCAGCCCGACTATAAAAGGGAGCTGGGGTGCATGGGAGAAAGGGTTCGGATCCTGGTTCCGAGTTTGGTTCCATTCTTGAGCCAGAACACAAGCAATACCAAGAAAAGCAGGACTAGGGCTGTTACTCTTCGGAGGGCCCGAACCTGGGTAAACCCGAGCGTCCCCCTTCTTGCAAGCTTCCACTGCACTCCAGTCTCATCCTCTGGCGATTGCCCCGAAAGCCCCCCGTCTGAACCTTGCAAGCACCCGATCCGGAGGTGCCTGTTGGCTAGAACGCCGACAGTTGTGATAATAAGTTTATTGCACTAAAGCTTGGAGTACGCCTAAATGTGTGCTTGGTTCTATTGTTCACTTCGTTCTAGTTCATGAAATGGTTGAATTCATTATTCTGGACTTAAACTGTTTGCTATACCTCCCGATATTGTTGTTTTAGATGTCATTCATTATGTTATGTCTTGTGATATTATTGCTGTTGCTTCAAACCATGGAAAAACAAGGAAGATGCTGCCGAAATTTCGGTTAAAGCATTTGCGCCCTATTTGTAATTTGTCTTTAATTGTGGTATTTAGTTGCTATTTCTACTATGTTTGGTAACATCCAGGGCATACTAGGTGCCGAGGTGTTACACCAAGCTCGCTGAAGGGATCCCAGTCAGCTCTCATGTAAAGCTTTGTTTTTGCCCTTAGCCAAGAGTTAGCTCTCATTCATTTTGAACTTTTTTATATGAATGTCATGGAGAAGTCCTTGACTAAGTTGTAGCAGATGCTCCAGTTAGTATAAGAGAGTATCAAGAAAAGCTCTAATAGCGAAAACCAAGATTTTCTTTATTAGGTATGAAATAGAAACTGTGAACAGTAAGCTAGCTCGAGGGAGCACGATCAGCCCTCATGTAATCAAGATGTCTGGCTATATTGAGAGTATGGAAAAGCTTGGTTTTCCCCTTAGCCAATAGTTGGTTACTAACGTGATTATCTAGTCACTCCATCACAGTTTTGAGCTATTCATTTTTAACTTTCATATGAATGGCATAGAGAAGTCCTTAACTGAGTTGCATCGGATGCTCACATTAGGAGAAGAGAGAATCAAGAAATGCTCTAATCATGTGATAATGATTCAAAAGACTACCAAGTTTACAACAAAGAGTAAAACTAGTGGCAAAGGAAGGACGCAGGTAAAACTCAAGATGAGATCTCAACAACAAGTCTAAGCTTGAGAAGCACAAGACTGGATATGCATCCAACATCATATTCTTCCATTGCAAGGGGACTGGACACTAGAAGAGAAACTATAAGAAGTACTTAGTAGAGCAAAAGAAGTAGATGGGAAGTGAGACTTCTACTTCAGGTATAAATGGTATAGAAATTAATATTGCTATGAATCGGTTGCTTATATTAACAATTCGATGCATGGGCTAATAAAGATTAGAAGTTTGGCAAAAAGGCAAAGTTGATCTTCATGTGGGTAATAAAGCAAGAGTTGCTGGATTGGCTGTTGGCACTCATCCATAACATTTACCTTCAAGATTAGTTTGGGAACTAAATAATTGTTATTATGTTCCTGCCTTAAGCAAAAACATTATCTCTACTTCATGTTTGGAAGCAGGGATTTATGAATTCATGATAAAGAACTGTTATTGTTTGATTTATTTGAATGATGTGTTTTATGACCACTATCCAGTGGTGAATGGATTATATTTTTTGAATCTTGAGGATGTACCCATCTATAACATTAATGCTAAGAGGCTTTGGCCAAATGATTTGAATTTCACTTATATTTGGCACTATCATTTAGGTAATATAAATGATAAGCGCATGATGAAGCTCCATAAAGATGGTCTTTTAAACTCATTTTATTTTGAATCATTTAAAACATGTGGATCTTGTTTACTTGGCAAAATGATGAAGGTCCCTTTCACTGGTTTAAGTGAGAGGGCGAGTGACTTATTAGCCCTCGTTCATACGAATGTATATGGACCAATGAGCACAACAGCAAGAGGTACTTCATAACTTTTATCGACGACTTTAGTAGAATGTTAATATTTACTTAATGAGGTATAAGTCCAAATCTTTTGAAAAGTTCAAGTAATTTCATAATAAAGGACAGAATCAACTTGGAAAGACAATTAAAGCCCTACGATCAGATCGCGGATGTGAATATTTGAGCCAAGAGTTTAGTGCTCATTTGAAGCAAAGTGGAACTAAGCGGCCGCCTAGGGGAACTGTGTGAAGCATATGTAAAATATTTGATATCTGACAAGCTCACACACAAGTTAGAAAAATGCTTCTTCGTGAGGTATCCTAATTAAGGAACTAAAGGATATTATTTTTGAAGGACCATGTGGAGGTCCATCCATATTTGTGATGAGTATTTGACTTTATTTGAGCAAGGTGTGCTCAGGTTTGTGTTTGATTTTAATTGGAATTCAAAAGGAAACAATTTAAGTTGTGTTAGCTTCTTGTGGTACTACCAGCCTATGGCTGGCGGTAGAACCAACTGATGAATGAGACATGATTAAATTGTGAGCATTTGTGATGATTATTGGACAATGCTATGTGAAGGATTTTCCTTGTCTTTGATGGTTGCAGGACGACGGTGCTAGGTCATGGTGAGGCGGAGGATGACCAGGACTAGGCGAGATGCGTCGAAGGTCCAGACAGTCGAAGATCGCAGGAAGATGATCGGAGACAGAGTCCGGGCAAGTCAAGAAGACAAGGAAAGGCGTTGATACTAGCTAGATGCCGCGAGGATCGATGAGGGCCGTTGGATCGTGGTCTAATTGATAGGTTAGCGAGTCTAGGTAGTATGCTTTAAAAACCGTGCAGGGAAACACATTATGTGTGTAGGGTTTTGTGTTGCCCTTGCATGGCTATGTGAGTGGGTTAATCCTAGCCTTTGGTGGAGTGCTCTAGGGTTGAGGGACACATCCAAGGGTGGTAGGTGGCCCAAGAGTAGTATAAATAGAGGGGGAGGGGTGCCCTCCCTCACTTGAAGGTTTGAGTTGCTCCTCTGAGCTTTGCCCACATGAAGTAAGGCTTTGTAAACCTTTCAACCAGAAAATACAAAGATTTTCTTTACATTCCTGTGAATTTAAATTCCGTATTTACATTATATTTGTACTTTATGCAATTTAAATTTCGCATTTATTTTCATGCAAGTTGGATTTGCCTCCCCTCCTACTTGCTTTTGCTTCTTCTTGCCGAAGATACGTGATTGATGGATGAGTCTCCTCTTAGATCATATTCCAATCCTTTAGGAAAGTCTTGATTCAATTTTATTAGAAACCGATCTCTTCACTTGCTCAAGATTGTTCTCTCATTTTCAAGTTTGTTATCTTTGCGCAGCAGTCAGTCTTGGATTTTTAGAAAAATCTAAACAATCCTTTTTAAGTGATTCTTGTTGGAGAAGGTGCGCAATTCATATATCCATCTATGAAAAAATTTTGGGAGTCCACTGGTTCCATCGTTTAGGGGCTATAAGGTGAATACCGAGCCCCAAACTTTCTGATCAAAGTTCTTGATTATCTGTAGTTTTTGATTTTTCTTGATTGTTATACAAGGATTTTTCAGGTGGTTTTTGGTGAAGTGTTTCACAACAATTGCTCACAGGGAGAAAAATTCTCAAAAATTTTAGAATAAAAGAAATCCACCAATCACCTCCTCTATGTGAGGATAATTTCTGAAAAATATGCTTTTGCTTTTCTGAAAAAAGACTTTGGTGATTTGGCTTGATCTCTTTTAGAAAAGAAGTATTTGAATTGATTCCTCTTTGTTTGGACACTTGACAACCAGGATTGTGATCCAAAAGTCCCTCACATGTTTTATGGTTCTCATCCATGCAAGCTAGGGGTACACATAGTTGTCTAGTTATTCTGATTTTTGACGGTTAGAAAATTTAAGGAGCATTGGGTCTTTTAGATTTTCCTTACGGAATTGTTAGGAGTACTTTGAGTGAGGAAAATTTTATTTAGGATCAATCACTCCCCCCTCTGATCACCATCTCGATCTTTCAATTTTTATAAAAGGGATGAGAACAAAGTGTTTATGGTTCGAAATGGTGTATTTTTGGAGAAAGAGTTTCTTTCAAAAGAGTTTAGTGGGATATGAAGAAATTTGAGAACCATCAGATATGATGTAGCTTCAAATGAACCTCCACAGGATGTACAAGATGTTGTAGAACCTATGGAAGAGACACCAGCCTCACGTAGGTCTAACAGGTCACGTTAAATGCCTATAATGATGTTTTATTGTTAGACAATGATGAACTTAAGACTTATGAGAAAGCGATGATGGACCCAGACTCTAAGTAATGGTTTGGAGCCATGAGATCCTAAATTCTATCCATGCTTGATAATAAAGTTTACAACTTAGTTGATCCACCTGATGGCGCTAAAACCATTAAGTGCAAATGGGTTTTTAAGAGAAAGATAGACATGGGGTGGAAATGTTAAAATTCATAAGGGGCGATTGGTGGTGAAGGGTTTCAAAGAAGTTCAAGGTGTTGACTATGATGAAACTTTCTTGCTTGTCACTATTCTTAAGTCTGTTTGGATCATTCTAGCTATTACTGCATATTTCGATTATGAGATATGGCAGTTGAATGTCAAAATGGCTTTCATAAATGGAAACTTAAGTGAGGTTGTATACATGACACAACCTGAAGGTCTTGTCGATCCACAAAATGCTAGAAAAGTATGCAAGCTTCAAAGATCTATCTATAGTCTGAAGCAAGCATCTTGGAGTTATATGTGGATGACATATTATTAATCGAAAATGATACTCCTATTCTCGAACCTTTCAAGTATTTATTAAAAAATAGTTTTCTATTAAACACTTAGGAGAGGTGGCATATATTTTGGCTATAAATACCTATAGAGATAGGTCAAAAAGGCTAATTGGATTAAACCAAAATACGCACATTGATAGGGTGTTGAAGCGGTTCAACATGTAGGATTCTAAGAAGGGTTTCTTGCCCATGTCACATGGCATTAGTCTTAGCAAGAGTCAGTGTCCATCGACACTTGATGATTAAGACCAGACGAGCAAGGTTCCGTATGCTTCTTCTATTAGATCTATCATGTACGCCATGATATTTACACGCCTAGATGTGTCATATGATCTAAGTTTTATGAGCATATATCAGTTTGATTCAGGTTAAGATCACTGGATAGCTATTAAGAATATCTTGAAGGACTTGAGAATGAATAAATATGTGTTCCTCATTTATGGAGGTGAGGAAGAGCTGGTTGTAAGTGGTTACACCAATGCTAGCTTCCAAATTGATAAAGATGATTCTCGATCACAATCTGGACTTGTGTTTTATATGAATAGAGGAGCAATGAGCTAGAAGTTCTACAATAGAGGCGAAGTATATTGCAGCTTCTAAAGCCATTTGGATTAGAAAGTTCATCTATGAACTCGGTGTGGTTTCTAGTGCTTTTAATACATTGGATCTCTATTATGACAATAGTGGAGCCATTGCTTAAGCCAAGGAGCCTAGATTGCATCAAAAGTCCAAACACATACTTTGGTGTTTTAATCTTATTCTCAAGATTGTGAATAAGGATGATGCGAAGATACATCATTGCGATCGATCAACAATTATGTGACTTGTCGTGAAGCTCCTTATTCATGCTTTGATATTATTATGAATTATCCCTAACCTTATATCATCATCTGTGGCAATTATAATTTATAGGTTAGCACATGTATTGATTGATGATAATGTTTCATGGATCATAGATATAGGGATATCAAAGCAATAATATGGACACATGTTAGAGAATATGGTGTTAGAATAACCCACTATGAGACACTGTTGGAATTTTTATATTCTTAAGTGTCATCAGTTGGTCTCATATATAGTGTATGTGGGATCCTTTAACCTGAGATTATCATAGTTTTCTACATATGTAATAGTATACTTAGGGGTTGCCAAACGCTACTATGTAACTTGGTAGTCATAAAAGTAGCTTTCGGGTTTACTATGAAACATGGGGGAGCAATATGAGCGATCAAGATGGAATTTGCCCCTCCTATATATCTGGAGAGATATCTCTAAGCCCATTGATATGGTTGGATTAAGGAAATGCATTGTCATGCTGAATGTGATTGGAGAGTCAATTACAATACAGAACAAGTGAAGGATCGAGCTATCATAGGATGTCACGTTTCTCACCTAGATTTCGATCTGGCATTGTGTGGCAAAGGGATTGGTACATAAGCACTATATATAGGTTCATTCAATATGATATTTGTGTTTATTTAAAGTCTCTATGCCCTGCTAGGGGTCATTGCTGACTGATAGCCGAGAGGAGTTTTCGAGCTATGGCTGAATATGCATGAGCCTAAAGGGTCACACACTTAACAGGTTGGTTCGGATTGGAGCCGTCACTAATGGGCCAAGTGAGCTTTGCATTTTAGTTGGGTCCCTAACGTAGGGTTCACCGAGGGGATATATAAAGAGAGTATGCGAAGGCTAGTGTGATGCAACTATTGTACCATTGCACCCACCGAAACCTTAGCCATCGCTGCTTTGGCCCTGCCGTACACACTAGGGCTACACACCAATGTACGGTGTTCCTTTCCCAAACTTGTGGACGGCGTTGTTGCTACAGCATCACTGATCGGGATGATCAGTTGTGCCATTCGATCATCGCTCAAGGATGATCGACCACCGCTCTAGAAGGTGTGGTACATTGAATTGGGCTACTTCAACTCTCCTTCCATTGCACTATGATTTTAGTGGTAATGATCTACTCTTACTTGCTTGGCTTTCTGGTTTATGCGGTATAATTTTTAATTTGAGCTAGTATAGCTTACCCGTATTCCTTCACGGAGTGGCCACACTGGATGGCATATGTGCCGTACTGGATGTATGGCTGTGAACCGAAAGGTGGTTCTGGATATTTGTCGTGTATTTGGTGTGCTACTGAGGACATCAGCCATTAAGGGGGTTGAGTGTAATACCTCGGGCCATTATATGATGGCCCTTGTGGCATATGTGAGCGGTGGTGGTATTAGTCATGTATTACTTGCATAAAGTGAGTTGTAACATATAATGTATATTGGGCTCAAATATAGCATCTTTGGGTTAACCTTTTTACACGAAGCAAGGATGAAAGTATAAGTGGGGTGCTATGCATGCGTAGATCCCCCTATGGTGGGTTAGACTCTGAGCAAAATTTGGACCAAGGTGGTACAAGTAAATCAAACAATGTAGAAATCTTTACATAAATTGACCGCACTATGTATACATATATATGACATAATCGAGCCATTTTTATCGATGCTCGAAGTTTTGAATCCGCCGCTGGTTCGAGATCTACGAGATGACATGGAGATGGCCAGAAACAGGTACGATGAAATAACCTCAAAATTCAAAACGAATTTCATTTTGGCGTTATTTGAATTTTCCTTGGTTTTTGGTTGCTTTTGAGCAGTTTTTCGGTTTTTTGCCATTTCGGGAAAGTTTCGCTCCCAGGGCGCTTTCTTCTTTCGGCCAATGCGCCTCCCGCTCTCCCTCGCGCCCGCGCCGCTCAGCCGCCTCCCCGCGCTCGCGCCAGCTATCGCTTCCTCAAGACGTGCGCCCCGCGCGAACCCGCCTCGCCCCTGTTCATCTTCCCCGTGATCTCCCCCCTGCCATGGCAGCTTTGCCAATGCGCCGTCCACTCGAGCCGCAGCCCTAGCCCGTAGGGCACTCCAAACCGCCGCCTGCTCACGCTGCCGCTACGAGCCTTGCGCCGCTGTCGCGTCCCATCGCCGCTGCTCCGTTCGGTCCCATCAAAATGATGAAGCCGACGACCCCGCCGCCTCCTCCCAGCTACTTAAGCCTTCCCCCGGCCACCATTTTTGACTCCCCGAGCCCGCAGCCATCTCCTCTCTCCGTTCCCCTCTCTCCCGTGCTCCCTCGAGCTCTCCCGTGGCCGCCCCACGGGAGTCTTCTTCGTCTCCGGCCACACGCCGCCACCAGCCCTCGCCGCTGCCGCTCGCTCCCTCCCGTGCCGCGATTCGGGTGCGAGGTGAACTCCTCCCCCTTTTCCCTCAAGCCCGTGCGAGCCCCGTGCCCTAACCCGCGGGTTCGCCCTCGTCTCCCCCGCCTCCGGCAGTTAGCGCCGCCCGGCTCCGCTCGGCTCCGCCCGGCGCCGCTCACCCCCTCTTCTCCCTCGCTGACAGTGGACCCCACACGCCAGCCCCCCCCTCTCTCTCTCACTGCCACCCGGGCCCACCTGTCGGGTGGCCTGGCCACGAGTTTTGGGCCGGCCCGTTGGCCTTCGCCCACGCGCACGCATGCCCGGGCCGGTTTCGGTTTGGCGCGGCCCAAAATGAACAGTGCTCATTTCATTTTCCTTTTCGGATTTTAATTTCCAAAATCCTTTTTAAATCATTTTAATAACCAAAAATACTCCAAAAATATCCAAAAATCCCAGAAAGTCCAAAAATGCCCAAAATACATATTCCGGACCCTTTCGAGCCACTAAGTTCAAAAATGACCTCCGTCTCGCCAAACCAAGTTTCCAAAATTCCGAAAACGCCCCTCCGACCCATTTCCGGCTTACTTTCTCTCCCGATTTTTCTCTTTTCTTTTCTCTTCTTTCTTTTGGTATTATTTATTGTTTATCTTATGGTATTTGTTTACGATAGAACCGACGACCGAGCAGTACCAACTCCCGGACCAGGAGCAGGAGCAGTACTTGGAACAGGAGCCGGACCAGCGTGAAGCCGAGCTCGACTACACCAACTCTGAACTAGGGAACCCCTCCGCCTCGCAAGGCAAGCCATACTCCATTGATCATGTTGAACCTAATGTTTCCTAGAATAGTTCATAATTATTTTCTACCGCATTATTTCCGAACTATATGTTGAAATATCACAAAGTCGGTATGTTTGAATGACATGATAGCTAGTTAATGCCAAAAAGGCTCATGGAACTTCCTTGAAAATTATTGAATCCTAATAATCCTTTGTAACCCTAAGAAAATACTATTGTCAGTATTCGGCTAGATGCTACTACTATGATTATTCACCATTTTTATGAAAACGTGAAATGTCGATATTGTTTGGAATGTTTATGAAATGTTACGGTCCGGGGGACAGTATTGGGCTAATCACCACGTGGGTGTTAGTCTGATCCCCGGCCGAGGACTATTACCAAGGAATGAATGGATGGTAGTACGTCGGATACCAGGGATTGTGGAACGTAATGGTTTGGTCTATGACAATGTAAGGACTTACAACCTTGGGCAAAGTAAATAACTTACGAAATCGTTCAACCACAGGTTGGGCCGGTCAACTTCGTTGGCTTGACTCAACATAGCTCGGTACATTGTACTTTCCCCGGAATACCTATAGGAGCAGGGTTACCTTCCCGGTATGGGAGATGGTCCGCAGTTATGGGGGTGGAACGAAAGTGTGCACGAGGAAAATGTGGCATTTCGGGTTCACAACGGTAGGTGTCCACAGTAAACGGGATCGCGAACTCCACTCTGGCCAGTGGGGACCCCGGGTTAATGTGGACCGAAACTCTACCGGATAGGGGCTAAAGGGGAAAGATCCAACGAAAAGCTATGATAACCTCGATCCGGCCACATGCATAAAAGTTGCATGTTAATCGCGTGGCATAACGATCGTGGAATCTTGTGGGTAAAGCTGAACACCTCTGCAGAGTGTATTAAATGGTATTCGAATACGCCGTGCTTCCGGTAAATGAAGCTGAGTTAAAATGGGGTGACTCCCGAACTTAAGCTCAAGTAGTTTTTGGATTAATAAGTGTGGAAGGAGATAACTTTGGAACCCCCCCCCTTATTCATATTATTAGTATGGTTTATGTTTTAAACATGAAATGTCAAATATTATGAAAACTTGCATACACCAAATGAGACATATGGCTATCCTTGTTATCCGTTGCATGTGGTAAATCAGGCTTCACTGTGTGGCTTGTTGAGTACGTTGTAGTACTCACTCTTGCTTAATTAACCCATTTTAGAGTATCAAGATGTTGGAGAGTTCCAAGAAGTCGTAGATGGCGACACAGTGTGGTTCTAAGTCTCAGTCTCCGCTCAACTCGCCTGTGGTTTTGCTTTTGTGATAACTCTCTTTTGTGATGTAATATATACCCTAAAGCTCGCCGCTTCCTTTGAAAACTCTGGCCGTTAGGCCTTATGTGATGTAAAAACAGTTGTATCGTTCTTTTGCGGGTAATGTACAACTTGGTTTCCGATGACTAAACTTCCTGGGTAGTCATTTCGGAGTTTAAACGCACCCCTGAAAAGGCGGTCCGTCACAAGTGGTATCAGAGCCTAGGTTGACCGTAGATTGAGACCTAGATTGGCTTAAGGATCTTTTACAGAAAATTAATTTAACATATAAACAAAATGAGTTATGAAAATATAAGTATTATTGCTGTCCTCTTCTACCTCTTTCTATCTCAACCCTCTTAGAATTCTTATTTTCGGTTTTGTTTTAATATTTCCCATTCCTTAACTTACTTCAAATTTCACGTTGATCGCAGATGGTTCATCATGCCTACCTGGATCCAAGTGTTTTCGGTGGATGGGCTGAGCTACTTTGGAGGATGATGCAGCAAGTAGGAGCCGAAGATGAACACCGCCCTGCGTTCCATACCCAGGAAATGCTTCGGGACGAATTACGTTGCCAGTGGATGGCATGGGTCGAGCTGCCGCCCCTACCACTCCGCCCAGGTGTCCCTCGATGATTTGAAGGAAGACGACTCTACGAGTCCGCGGCGATTCAGGATGCCGCCCGCCAAGCAGTCCACTACCTTCGAAGCCACTACGAAAGGGAACTTGATGACACCCAGTATCAGCTGATTCCCCAGTTTTGTGACGAGTCCCAAAGCATTGGCATCTCCTTCCCTCTTGACGAAGCGGACCCGAGGATCGAAGAGACCTCCGACTATGTGCTGCTGATGGAACGCCAGTACAATCGCGCACTTCGGGAGACCAAGGCACAACATGAACATCTCCATCAAATGTGGGACTTGATAGATCAACAGCACAATGATGTAGTTCAACTCCAAGGCCAGGTACAACAGTTGATGAATCAGATAATGGAGATCGAGCTTGTACAGCAACCGGTAGCGCCCCCGGAAGAAGAGCCCTCGGTGGACGGACCTTCAATGATAATCGACGAACCGCCGCCCCCAGATGTCGACATGGAGGACAAAGAAGACCCCGAGGAACGCTTCTTCTACGGCCCTGATGGCGGATGGAACCCCTAGGCTGCCAAGATCATTAAGATTTGATGCCCACCCCTTTTATGTAATAGAACTATTTATTTTGGTATTGTAATATAGGTGGTATACCACCTATGGCTTGTAAGACAAACTATGATCCCTACCCTCGTACTTTGATTTCAGTAATGTATCAGGATTTACCCTACCTAGCTCAAAATATTATCCCGCCCTTTTCATCTAAGCCCTCATCTATTCATTCTAACCTTATCTAGAAATCTTAACTCCCACTTACCTTTCACTTCCGTTAAAACACTGCTGCAGGCCGAAAAGATCATCTAAAACAACTATGATGAGACCCAACTTGCGGAATAACACCAGCGAAGAAGGCAACTCAAATGCCGAACAGGCCAGCATGGCTCAAGTGTTAGCTATGATGGAAAGAAACAGATATGAGGCTGAAAGGCACCAAACCCAACTCATGGAAAGAGTCCTGGAACAACTAGCAGCGAGACCACAAGGACCCCCGCAGGGAAACCACAACGGACAAGAAGGCCACATCGGAGGAACCAAGTGGTCCAATTTCCAAAAATCTAGACCTCCTATCTTCGCAACACCAACAGAACCATTAGCGGCTGATGATTGGATCCGCGATATAAGAAGGAAACTGGACACCATCCAGTGCACGGATAAGGAACAAGTATTGTTTGCATCACACCAACTCCAAGGTCCAGCAGCGGCCTGGTGGATGAATTTCCAAGCCACCAGGAATGAACAAGACACCACCTGGCAAGAGTTCGAGGGAGCTTTTCGCAAAGCTCACATCCCTGCAGGACTAATGGCCTCGAAAAGGAGAGAATTCTTAGCCCTCCGACAGGGAGGTCGAACCGTTATGGAATACCTTCAGCAATTCAACCAGTTAGCTCGCTACGCGCCAACTGAGGTGGACACGGAAGCAAAGAAGATGGAAAGGTTCTCTGAAGGATTACAAAAGAACCTGAAATTTCATATCGCTGCCCTAGAATTTAGGGACCTGTCCACGATGGTCGACAAGTTAATGATGATAGAAGAAGCCAGAAATGACTTGGAAGACACCCGTAAGAGGAGAGCTCAGCAGATGAGGTTTCAGCCCCCCAACCAACCCAGAGGAAGAGCTCCAGCTCCTATACCCGGATTCCCTTCTAAAAGACAAGCAGTAGAAGGATTTCGACCCGTTCCTGCCCAAAGCCAGCCTGTAATAGTAAAATGCTTCAAGTGTGGCGGAAACCACTACTCCAATAACTGCACAAAGAGGACTACAGGTTGTTATCACTGCGGTCAGGAGGGGCACTTCAAACAGAACTGCCCGAGGAAGAATCAGCCAGCTGAGGTGGCCAAATCACAGGTGTCAGCAGCTTCGGTAAACCGTCAACCAGCAACATACCGACCGCAACCACAGCAACAGGGGATACTGCAAGGTAGAGCACCCGCCAGAAGCGAAGGGAGCTCCAACCCGAACAACTCCAGAAACTTCCAAGGCAGGATCGACCACATGTCAGCTGAGGATGCTGCAGCCGCCACCGACGTGATTATCGGTAAATTTCGAGTCCAATCTCAGATAGCTTTGATATTATTTGATCCTGGAGCAACGCACTCTTTTATCTCAATGGCTTTTGCATGCAAGCATGGTTTTCCGTACTTACCATTACAAAACCCTTGTGCGTTTCAAACGCCGGGCAATAGATTAATGGCTCGATATAAGAGCGAGAAGTTAGAAATAGTACTCCAAGGAGTTAAGTTTACAGCTGAGCTGTTGCTACTAGAGATAAGTGGACTGGACGTCATCCTAGGGATGGATTGGCTGTCCAAACATAAAGCAACATTGGATTGTGAAAAGAAGTTGGTAACAGTTATCGACGATGAAGGACAACGGGTAACCGTAAGGACCAACCCTGATTTAAAAAAGGGCAAAGGAAGAAGCCTTAATGCCATAACCCCAACCATAGACCAAGTACCCATTGTTCGGGAATACCTAGACGTTTTCCCAGAAGAATTACCAGGAAGACCCCCAGACAGGAACATAGAGTTAACCATATAACTGGCACCAGGAACAGTACCATTCACCAAGCGCCAATACCCAATGTCAGCAATGGAGTTAAGAGAACTCAAAAAGCAACTGGACGAATTATTGGAAAAGGAATTTATCCGATCAAGCATATCACCATGGTCCTTTCCAGTCCTATTTGTTCCTAAGAAGGATGGAGGCGTAAGACTCTACGTGGATTACAGAGCGCTGAACTCCGCAACCATAAAGAATAAGTATCCCTTACCTCGGATTGACGACTTATTCGATCAACTCAAAGGAGCTAAGATTTTCTCAAAAATAGATTTAAGAACCGGATACTATCAGTTGAAGGTCAGAGAGCAGGACAGGGAAAAGACAGCGTTTACCACCCGATATGGACTGTATGAGTTCACAGTGGTCCCATTCGGACTCACAAACGCTCCAGCTTATTTTATGAACTTGATGAATCAAGTATGTATGGACTATCTAGACCGATTCATCGTAGTATTTCTGGATGACATACTGGTTTATTCAAAAACAGAAGAAGAACATCAAGAACATCTGCATCTGATTCTAGGAAGACTCAGGGAACATCAATTGTATGCCAAGTTCTCCAAATGTGACTTCTGGATGAAAGAAATTGCATTTCTGGGACACATCATCACCGAAGAAGGAGTGAAAGTGGATCCCACGAAGATAGAAGCAGTGATGGAATGGAAGCAACCCACGACAGTAAAGGAAATCAGAAGTTTCCTAGGACTAGCTGGATATTACAGAAGGTTCATTGAAGGTTTTTCCAAAATTTCCAAACCTCTAACCCAGCTCCTCAAAAAGGATAAGCCTTACCGATGGACCGAAGAATGTGAGAAGAGTTTCCAGACCTTGAAGGCGAAATTAACCTCAGCACCAGTACTTGTACTTCCAGACCCAAGCAGGGAGTTTCAAATTTACTGCGACGCATCAAAGCAAGGATTAGGCTGTGTTCTGATGCAAGACGGGAAAGTAATTGCTTATGCTTCTCGACAGTTAAGACCACATGAAGAGAACTACCCAACTCACGACATGAAATTAGCTTCAGTGGTGCATGCACTTAAGATCTGGAGGCATTACCTATTGGGGAATCACTGCGACGTATTCACCGATCACAAAAGCTTGAAGTATGTGTTCACTCAACCAAACCTGAATATCAGACAAAGGAGATGGTTAGAACTAATCAATGATTTCGACTTGGAGATATAATACCACCCCGGAAAGGCTAACGTGGTAGCAGACGCACTAAGTAGAAAATCTTGCCACCACATAGCCATGACGACAGACATCTCACAACAGCTGCAGGTTGAAATGGAGCAGCTAAACCTACAGATAGTTGAGAAAGGATTTTTAGCGTCCATTACAATCCAGTCAGACCTGCTCAGTCAAATCAAAACAGCCCGGCAAGAAGATGAAGAAATCCAACAATACCGCAAGGAAGCGAGTACAAATGGACCGTCAGAATTCTCGGAAGATGGACAAGGCATAGTACGATTCCGTGATCGTATATGTGTTCCCAATAATAAAGATATAAGAGGATTGATTTTGACAGAAGCTCACTCATCTCAACTCACCATACACCCAGGCAGTACGAAGATGTACAATGATTTAAAGAGTGAATATTGGTGGAAAGGCATGAAGAAAGAGATAGCAGAGCACATACTGTGTTGTGACGTGTGCCGAAAGGTTAAGATCGATCATCAGAAGACAGCTAGAATGTTACAACCCTTACCAATCCCTGAATGGAAGTGGGATGAAATCGGAATGGATTTTATTACAGGACTACCCAAAGCACAACAAGGATTTGATTCCATATGGGTAATAATTGACAGACTGACTAAAGTAGCACATTTCATACCAGTCAAGCAGACCTATGGCAAGGATAAGCTAGCAGAGCTATACCTGACACAGATAGTTAGATTGCATGGGATTCCCAAAAAGATTGTGTCAGACCGAGGAGCCCAATTCACGTCAAAATTTTGGAAGAGTTTACATGAAGCCATGGGAACAGACCTGAACTTCAGTACAGCATATCACCCACAGACAGATGGACAGACAGAAAGGGTCAACCAGATACTGGAAGATATGTTAAGAGCTTGTGCATTGACCTATGGAGCATCTTGGGTCACTTGTTTACCATTTGCAGAATTTTCTTACAATAACAGTTATCAGGCCAGTCTACAAATGGCACCATTTGAAGCACTTTATGGAAGAAAGTGCAGAACCCCTTTGAATTGGACTGAAGTGGGAGAAAATCAATTACTAGGACCACAGATTGTGCATGATGCAGAAGCTCATGTAAGGATCATCAGAGAAAACCTGAAGATAGCACAAGGACGACAGAAGAACTATGCAGACACCAGGCGGAAAGACATCAGTTATCAAGTTGGAGATTTTGTGTATCTGAAAGTAACACCATTTAAACCTGTGCATAGATTTCAGATCAAAGGAAAATTGGCACCAAGATATGTTGGACCATATAAGATTATAAGCCGAATTGGAGAAGTAGCCTACAAACTATAGTTGAGCCCTGAATTGTCACGAGTACACAATGTATTCCATGTGTCACAATTAAGGAAGTGTCTTCGACAACCCACAGAACAAGTACCGTTAGAGGAGATTGACCTACAAAATGATCTGACCTATACAGAGGAACCAGTCAGGATTATCGAGACGGTTGAGAAAGAGCTCCGAAACAAAAATGTCAGAGTCTGCCGAGTACAATGGAGGAATCACACGCTCCAAGAAACTACATGGGAAAAGGAATTGGAATTGCAGCGGGATTTTCCCAACCTCTTCCCTAGGTGAGTAAATCTCGGGGACGAGATTTATTTTAAAGGGGGTAGGTTGAAATAACCTCAAAATTCAAAACGAATTTCATTTTGACGTTATTTGAATTTTCCTTGGTTTTTGGTTGCTTTTGAGCTGTTTTTCGGTTTTTTGCCATTTCGGGAAAGTTTCGCTCCCAGGGCGCTTTCTTCTTTCGGCCAATGCGCCTCCCGCTCTCCGTCGCGCCCGCGCCGCTCAGCCGCCTCCCCGCGCTCGCCCGCGCCCCGCGCGTTGCCGCTTCCCCGCACGCGCCCGCGCCCCGCGCGAACCCGCCTCACTCCTGTTCATCTTCCCCGTGATCTCCCCCCTACCATGGCAGCTTTGCCAGTGCGCCGTCCACTCGCGCCGCAGCCCTAGCCCATAGGGCACTCCAAACCGCCGCCTGCTCACGCTGCTGCTCCGAGCCTTGCGCCGCCGTCGCGTCCCATCGCCGCTGCTCCGTTCGGTCCCGTCAAAATGATGAAGCCGACGACCCCGCCGCCTCCTCCCAGCTACTTAAGCCTTCCCCCGGCCGCCATTTTTTACTCCCCGAGCACGCAGCCATCTCCTCTCTCCGTTCCCCTCTCTCCCGTGCTCCCTCGAGCTCTCCCGTGGCCGCCCCACGGGAGTCTTCTTCGTCTCCGGCCACACGCCACCACCAGCCCTCGCCGCTGCCGCCCGCTCCCTCCCGTGCCGCGATTCGGGTGCGAGGTGAACTCCTCCCCCTTTTCCCTCAAGCCCGTGCGAGCCCCGTGCCCTAACCCACGGGTTCACCCTCGTCTCCCCCGCCTCCGGCAGTTAGCGCCGCCCGGCTCCGCTCGGCTCCGCCCGGCACCGCTCACCCCCTCTTCTCCCTCGCTGACAGTGGACCCCACACGCCAGCCCCCCTCTCTCTCTCACTGCCACCCGGGCCCACCTGTCGGGTGGCCTGGCCACGAGTTTTGGGCCGGCCCGTTGGCCTTCGCCCACGCGCACGCATGCCCGGGCCGGTTTCGGTTTGGCGCGGCCCAAAATGAACAGTGCTCATTTCATTTTCCTTTTCGGATTTTAATCTCCAAAATCCTTTTTAAATCATTTTAATAACCAAAAATACTCCAAAAATATCCAAAAATCCCAGAAAGTCCAAAAATGCCCAAAATACATATTCCGGACCCTTTCGAGCCACTAAGTTCAAAAATGACCTTCGTCTCGCCAAACCAAGTTTCCAAAATTCCGAAAACGCCCCTCCGACCCATTTTCGGCTTACTTTCTCTCCCGATTTTTCTCTTTTCTTTTCTCTTCTTTCTTTTGGTATTATTTATTGTTTATCTTATGGTATTTGTTTACGATAGAACCGGCAATCGAAAGCGTACCAACTCCGGACCAGAGCGGGAAGCGATACTTGGAACAGGAGCCGGACCAGCGTGAAGCCGAGCTAGACTACACCAACTCCGAACTAGGGAACCCCTCCGCCTCGCAAGGCAAGCCATACTCCATTGATCATGTTGAACCTAATGTTTCCTAGAATAGTTCATAATTATTTTCTACCGCATTATTTCCGAAATATATGTTGAAATATCACAAAGTCGGTATGTTTGAATGACATGATAGCTAGTTAATGCCAAAAAGGCTCATGGAACTTCCTTGAAAATTATTGAATCCTAATAATCCTTTGTAACCCTAAGAAAATACTATTGTCAGTATTCAGCTAGGTGCTACTACTATGATTATTCACCATTTTTATGAAAAGGTGAAATGTCGATATTGTTTGGAATGTTTATGAAATGTTACGGTCCGGGGGACAGTATTGGGCTAATCACCACGTGGGTGTTAGTCTGATCCCCGGCCGAGGACTATTACCAAGGAATGAATGGATGGTAGTACGTCGGATACCAGGGATTGTGGAACGTAATGGTTTGGTCTATGACAATGTAAGGACTTACAACCTTGGGCAAAGTAAATAACTTACGAAATCGTTCAACCACAGGTTGGGCCGGTCAACTTTGTTGGCTTGACTCAACATAGCTCGGTACATTGTACTTTCCCCGGAATACCTATAGGAGCAGGGTTACCTTCCCGGTATGGGAGATGGTCATGATTATGGGGTGGAAACGAAAGTGTGCACGAGGAAAATGTGGCATTCGGGTTCTAACGGTAGGTGTCCACAAGAACGGGATCGCGAACTCCACTCTGGCGGTGGGGACCCGGGTTAATGTGGACGAAACTCTACGGATAGGGGCTAAAGGGGAAAGATCCAACGAAAAGCTATGATAACCTCGATCCGGCCACATGCATAAAAGTTGCATGTTAATCGCGTGGCATAACGATCGTGGAATCTTGTGGGTAAAGCTGAACACCTCTGCAGAGTGTATTAAATGGTATTCGAATACGCCGTGCTTCCGGTAAATGAAGCTGAGTTAAAATGGGGTGACTCCCGAACTTAAGCTCAAGTAGTTTTTGGATTAATAAGTGTGGAAGGAGATAACTTTGGAACCCCCCCCCTTATTCATATTATTAGTATGGTTTATGTTTTAAACATGAAATGTCAAATATTATGAAAACTTGCATACACCAAATGAGACATATGGCTATCCTTGTTATCCGTTGCATGTGGTAAATCAGGCTTCACTGTGTGGCTTGTTGAGTACGTTGTAGTACTCACTCTTACTTAATTAACCCATTTTAGAGTATCAAGATGCTGGAGAGTTCCAAGAAGTCGTAGATGGCGACACTGTAACACCCCAGCTTTTACTAAGCCCAGAATGTCACCAAACATAGATCATGACACATTTAATACCATAATTTAAGGTAAATTACAGCAACTAATCATTTGGAATAATTGGAAATTTTGACAGCATCTCCTTTGTTTTTGCATGAAACTTAACAACATAGCATCATATCAATATGTAAGACAAACGAGATATCCATACGCAGCGATAAGGATAGCTAATCATCAACTAAAACATCAATAAGCATCGATAGAAAAATAATAAGCATCAATTTAACTCTAGGAAGTTAAAACAACTCCCTCCATAGCCCCACATGATATACATGAGGGAAACAACCAAACATACAGACCATACACTAATGATTATTGTAATACTTATTGTCGTGTCTCCAAAACAGGTGAATTAGCTAGATTATGATACTACGTGGAGGAGTGTAGCTAGATCCCTTTCCCGCACGCCGATTTCATTGTACCTAAATAAACAAACAACATAAAACACAAGCGTGAGTTCGAAAACTCAGCAAAGTGTATTGTAATGGAAAAACAAAGGAGATTTTATCAATTGTTCTCCTTGTTGGTTGTCATACGGTAGATATGGTCTACGGTTCGTTGGTAATATAATCAATTGTGGTTATATGAACAGTGAAAAGTGATTTTATCAAGAGCAGATGTTGTAGCTTGTGTGCAACAGTGTTGTACTTCTCGGGATTTGGGTGATTATGACATCCGTTTTGGCTAAGAGTATTGGAATGCGAGTAATGGTGGGATTTGAGTCGAACTTTCTTTTGAAGGTTTACGGATTCAAATGAATGTATAAATTTTCTGGGAGTGCCTGCCTCTTTGTTTAGGCGTCTTGATTAGTGTGCAATAAAATCTCCCCTGATTAAGTGGCATTTTGTCAAGTTACAAACTTGACTCCGATGATTGGAAACATGGATGAAAGAGTAGTATTTGAAGTAACCGGCTTATGAGTTTCAAATGTGGTGGGGTATTGAACCATGCCAATCATTGGATTTGGGTTAATCTGTTTAGTCTATGCTATGAGTATGGGTTAACACCCAAAGCGTTGGAGTGGGACGCTCTCTTTAGCGTTCAACTGATTTATCTTTGGTAATCCTGGAGTTAAGCGCTTAAATTGTAATTCTATCGTGACTAGAGTTGGATTGATTTGGGAAACGTGTGTGGTTTTTGCGAGCGTTTCAAAAAGGTGAATCTTATGATTGTTTCATAAGTGTTTTTGTTGGTAAAATGTTCCCTACTGGGAATGTGTTTCCTTTCTCTTTAAGAGAATTGGTAGCGGTTATTAGGCGTAGATGTTTGATTTGAGAGTTGATGCTATCTTCTGTTATTGGCTTTGGTTAAAATGCGATGTTTTGCACGCATTGCGTGCATTGGTTGTTGGGTTGTGATGCGATATGGTATTTTTCGGTTAACGCCGTCGTAGGTTATGCGAATTTGAGCAACCATCGACCATCGATGTTGTTGGGTGTCAATCATGTGACAAAGAGAATGAAGTCTCTGTGTGAATGGTTAATGGGTATCGTGGTTACATGATGAATAAATGGTGAAAAAGATTCATGACATCGTTTTTTTTATGCATAAAAGAGTTGTTGAGCCAGGACGGTGAGAAAGTCATATAGAGACATATGACTAATCCGGAGTGCTCTTGTAGAATTCGCATTCGTGTTATGAATCGAGATTTTTCATTGCTCTCTAGCATGAAAATGAATGAATGGATAAATGCTGGTATTTTGGTTTTGTTATGCAAGGGATTTGATTTTCCCTTTCTCTTCGAGAGTTTTTTGTGGCAGTTCTCTTCCAAGATGTTGATTTTGGTTAAAGTGAAAAGTTTGGCTGTGGTGAAAGCGAGTCGAGTTGTCTTTAATTGTTGAGAACTTTTGTCAAGACAATTGTGTGGAGTCTCTATTTGTTTGAGTGCTCCCCGATGCGAATTGTATCGCGTTGATTGGAGATTTGAGTTTTCCTTTGCGGCTTGACTTAGGAAAAGCAAAAGGGTGGTCTTTCATTGTTATCGGGTTCTTTTCAAAGTGATTTGTGGCGCTTTGAGGTTCGAGTTGTTGTATGTGGTCTACTTGGATTCAAAAGAATCGTACTTCTCTTGCACTATTGATAGGAGCGAGAATAAGAAGGGCCTCGGGTTATTGTTGAGTATATTCTAAGAACTATACTCGTGGGCTTCGTTGTTTGTGTGAATTGTTTGTGAGGGCGACATCCTCTTGGGAAAAGTGCCAATTGAGATTTGGTAGTGAGTTACGGCCCTAGTTTGGGCTAGGTGCTGGACATTAGTGAGGGTGGATGATGATGGAGGTTGTTGATGTCGTGGTTTGAATTTGGTTGAAAGTATAGTTGGGTGGAAGCAAATGTTATAGAAATTGTGATGTAAAATGCTTTGTCGTGGACATTGTCTTAGCTAGACGTCCCTGGGTGTGCGTTATGCTTGGGAGAGGATAGAATGAAAAGTGTAATGTGGTTGGCAGTCGAAAGGAAAGTATGGTTGATGTAGGCTATGAGCGAAGATGACATTAGTAAATTTTGATTCCTTGCGAAAAGGGGTCAAATAATTGGAAGAGATGGGGTTTTGCGTAAATGGTCTTTTGGGGGGGGTTCTAGTTTGGAACCTCGGTTGACCGTTTTAATACTAATGATGAAAAAGGGATGTGTTTCAAGATGATTGTGTCATTCGGAGTTTATGAATCATGATAGAGATTGAAGTAAATGAGGAATCATGTCAAGTTGTGCTTAGTTAAGCTAAGCCAAGTCACTCTTGTTAATAGATGGATTTGGAGAATGGAGTTGTCATTGCTATTGTTTGAGTCTTTGCGTGGGTGTGTTGAGTTCGCAAAGAAGATGAGTCTCTAGTGGACATTGTTTTAGAGTTGACGTGTAAGATTCGAGGTCGAATCCAGTTAAGGGGGGTAGAATGTGATACTACGGAATGACGGTATGAGTCATTTTTGATCTCGGCCATAAGGTACGACTCTTGTAACATGTTTTTGCGCCGTTTCTGCAAGTGTGGGCCTTTCCGGGGGATTTTGGGCCTTTCCGGAGGGGAATTGGGCCTTCCGGGGGAGTTCGGGCCTTGGGGGGTCCATGTGGGCCGAAGGTGGGACATATTTGGGCCTTTTGGAGGTGGTCTAGGACAGCAAAACTGCTGCCCTAGCCCTACCTGCGCCCCAAACAAGTCCCCTCCCTAGCCCTAGCCCCCACTTGTTTCCCCTCCACCCCATTGCCTCCTCCTACCTAGTCGCCACCCCTCCCTCACCCTTGCGCCTCCTCCCCCACCCTTGCTGCGTTCCCCTCGCTGCCACGCCACGCCATGGTGCTGCCCTCGCCGGTGGGAGGATCCGCGACGAGGAGAACCGGTGGCAACGTCGCGTGGGAGCGAGATCGGGCGATCGAGAGGCATTCTTCGTGTTCGTCGTTCGTCGGACTAAGGTATGTCCATGGGGAAACCTTGGGGAAGGTCTAGGTGCTGTTCTCATGGTAGATTTGGAGTTGTTAGATCAAGAGGACGTGCTGCCATGGAGTAGATCTGAAAAGAACTAGAGTTCGTATTGTACTCAGTTTCGGGCAGATTTGGAGTCCGTTTTAGGGGGTGCGATTTCGCAATTTTAGAGTCGGAATTTGGCCGACCTCCTGTTGAAGAAGTTGTAGGTATCGTCAAGACCTATTTTTTGTATTTTTTTGAGAATTTTTGGAGTTACGGTCTGAAAGTTATGGCCGTTTTGGTGGGCGCTGTCCAATCTGTGTCGAGGTTGGGACAGTCTGTGTTCAACATTAGATTAAACTAATTTAGCTTTCGAATCTGACCGTACGGACTTCTAGGAAGTTGTAGATAATTTCAATACCTTTCAGTGCATATAAAGAAATTGAAATTCCGCCCAGCCGTTTGGAAGTTATGGCCGTTTTACCGAGCGCTATCAAATCTGTGACGAGATTGAGACAGTTCGTGTTCAACGTTAGATTAAACAACATTAGAGTCCGAATCAGTATTTCCCTATAACTAGAAAAAGTTGGGAAATTTTCTAAGCTACGCGGGGATGTACTCGTTTATTCAATTTAGAGTCCTAGAACCGAAGTTATGCCCATTGGAAGGCTGCTGTCCCGAAGGGACAGATTTGCTGTTTTCTGATTTTAGGAGTTGTAAGCGAAGTCGGGTAGTGGGATTTATATGTGTGCTGTTTTGTGGACTTGATTTGAGTGTGTGGCACGTGTTTGCAGGTGGTGTGCCTCCGGGAGTGCCTTCAACCTCTCGTCACTCCGTTGCCCGAAATTGAAGGCAAGTGTGTTGTGTGGATTGTATGCTATATGTGTTGCTAGTTGTGCTTCATAGTATTTGGAATAGATAACATGTTGTCTTGCTATGAATTACATGTATTGCTTGATATGAAGCCATTATGCCATGATTTAAATGTGCTTATTGTTGATAAGCGGATTACATGCCATGTGATGATATGCAATACTCCTATACATGTGTACGTTGTTGTCCATTTTGCATACATGGCATATTTTCATGGCCGGCCGGTGAGATAAGTCATAACTATTCCGGGAGGGTCAGTGAGAACCGTTATGACTAGTCCGGGGCTATTCTTGAGTAAGACCTACATCGTGATTCCATCCACCGTGGTGAATGGAAGCGAGTGATAGGCACCCTCCATCTTCGGAATGGAAGCGGGAAAAGGGTGCATGCCGACGGGTGTGCACTCAACCATACCGGTATGAGTTTCCAAGGAGACATGTGCATTGCATTGCATTAATGAAATATGTATATGATGATGTTTATGTTATGAGTTGCTCACGAGATGAATACATGGATGCTTAAAAGATGTTTGGAATGCTAACCATGTTGTGTTATGATGTGCTTTTGGAGATTGGTGATGATGGTTTGTTGACTTGATCTTTGTTTTTCCATTACAATACACTTTGCTGAGTTTTCGAACTCACGCTTGTGTTTTATGTTGTTTGTTTATTTAGGTACAATGAAATCGGCGTGCGGGAAAGGGATCTAGCTACACTCCTCCACGTAGTATCATAATCTAGCTAATTCACCTGTTTTGGAGACACGACAATAAGTATTACAATAATCATTAGTGTATGGTCTGTATGTTTGGTTGTTTCCCTCATGTATATCATGTGGGGCTATGGAGGGAGTTGTTTTAACTTCCTAGAGTTAAATTGATGCTTATTATTTTGCTATCGATGCTTATTGATGTTTTAGTTGATGATTAGCTATCCTTATCGCTGCGTATGGATATCTCGTTTGTCTTACATATTGATATGATGCTATGTTGTTAAGTTTCATGCAAAAACAAAGGAGATGCTGTCAAAATTTCCAATTATTCCAAATGATTACTTGCTGTAATTTACCTTAAATTATGGTATTAAATGTGTCATGATCTATGTTTGGTGACATGCAGGCTTAGTAAAAGCTAGGGTGTTCTGATTGGTATCGAGAAGCGGTGTAGGTCCTGGAATGTGTATTTAGTGTCATAACTATAGGTTCAACTAAAATATGAAGTGGAATAACCTAGAAACATGGCTTAGGTTTTACTTAAAACTTTGCCATAGGATAGCAACATTAAAACTTGTGTAAGTGGAATAATTAATTTAAAACTTGACACACTTTGTTGCACAGTAGGAATGGGTATGGGTACCGTTGCTTTACGCTTAAATGTTGTATTTAAGCTTTGATGTTGAATGTTACATTTGGTAATATATGTTGTTTTAGGTACCCTGAGATCGGCATGAGGGAAAAGGGGAATAGTCACACATCTCCACGTAGTTCACGCAATTGATTCCACAATGGAATCATTTGGAGTCATGACAATAAACTTAATGTGATACAATTGATGTTTATGGTTTAGATGTGTGCTAGGATTGCCTTATTCGTTTCATTTGGCTAATGATGACTTTGGGATGCTTAAAGTGGACTTATATTGCTTCCGTGTCGCTTATTATTGCTGTTTTAGATGTTTCATATTATGTCATATTCTGCTATGCTATTATGATTGCTCGAGATCATGATTAAACAAAGGAGATGCTGCCGAAATTTTCGGTTCTAGCAATTGTTCCTTTGCTGTAATTTTCTTTTATTTGTAGTATTTAGATGTTACATAATCCATGTTTGGTAGCATTCAGCGTATTAGATCTTGGTGTTATTCTGATACCGCAGTGTGGTTCTAAGTCTCAGTCTCCGCTCAACTCGCCTGTGGTTTTGCTTTTGTGATGACTCTCTTTTGTGATGTAATATATACCCTAAAGCTCGCCGCTTCCTTTAAAAACTCTGGCCATTAGGCCTTATGTGATGTAAAAACAGTTGTATCGTTCTTTTGCGGGTAATGTACAACTTAGTTTCCGATGACTAAATTTCCTGGGTAGTCATTTCGGAGTTTAAACGCACCCCTGAAAAGGCGGTCCGTCACATACGACAGCTCGACTGCATTGGAAGCGAGTGATAGGCACCCTCCATCTTCGGAATGGAAGGGGGAAAAGGGTGCATGCCGACGGGTGTGCACTCAACCATACCGGTATGAGTTTCCAAGGAGACATGTGCATTGCATTGCATTAATGAAATATGTATATGATGATGTTTATGTTATGAGTTGCTCACGAGATGAATACATGGATGCTTAAAAGATGTTTGGAATGCTAACCATGTTGTGTTATGATGTGCTTTTGGAGATTGGTGATGATGGTTTGTTGACTTGATCTTTGTTTTTCCATTACAATACACTTTGCTGAGTTTTCGAACTCACGCTTGTGTTTTATGTTGTTTGTTTATTTAGGTACAATGAAATCGGCGTGCGGGAAAGGGATCTAGCTACACTCCTCCACGTAGTATCATAATCTAGCTAATTCACCTGTTTTGGAGACACGACAATAAGTATTACAATAATCATTAGTGTATGGTCTGTATGTTTGGTTGTTTCCCTCATGTATATCATGTGGGGCTATGGAGGGAGTTGTTTTAACTTCCTAGAGTTAAATTGATGCTTATTATTTTGCTATCGATGCTTATTGATGTTTTAGTTGATGATTAGCTATCCTTATCGCTGCGTATGGATATCTCGTTTGTCTTACATATTGATATGATGCTATGTTGTTAAGTTTCATGCAAAAACAAAGGAGATGCTGTCAAAATTTCCAATTATTCCAAATGATTACTTGCTGTAATTTACCTTAAATTATGGTATTAAATGTGTCATGATCTATGTTTGGTGACATGCAGGCTTAGTAAAAGCTGGGGTGTTACGGTTGGTATCGAAGCGGGTGTAGGTCCCTGGAATGTGTATTTAGTGTCATAACTATAGGTTCAACTAAAATATGAAGTGGAATAACCTAGAAACATGGCTTAGGTTTTACTTAAAACTTTGCCATAGGATAGCAACATTAAAACTTGTGTAAGTGGAATAATTAATTTAAAACTTGACACACTTTGTTGCACAGTAGGAATGGGTATTGGTACCGTTGCTTTACGCTTAAATGTTGTATTTAAGCTTTGATGTTGAATGTTACATTTGGTAATATATGTTGTTTTAGGTACCCTGAGATCGGCATGAGGGAAAAGGGGAATAGTCACACATCTCCACGTAGTTCACGCAATTGATTCCACAATGGAATCATTTGGAGTCATGACAATAAACTTAATGTGATACAATTGATGTTTATGGTTTAGATGTGTGCTAGGATTGCCTTATTCGTTTCATTTGGCTAATGATGACTTTGGGATGCTTAAAGTGGACTTATATTGCTTCCGTGTCGCTTATTATTGCTGTTTTAGATGTTTCATATTATGTCATATTCTGCTATGCTATTATGATTGCTCGAGATCATGATTAAACAAAGGAGATGCTGCCGAAATTTTCGGTTCTAGCAATTGTTCCTTTGCTGTAATTTTCTTTTATTTGTAGTATTTAGATGTTACATAATCCATGTTTGGTAGCATTCAGGCGTATTAGATGCCGGGGTGTTACAGACACAGTGTGGTTCTAAGTCTCAGTCTCCGCTCAACTCGCCTGTGGTTTTGCTTTTGTGATGACTCTCTTTTGTGATGTAATATATACCCTAAAGCTCGCCGCTTCCTTTAAAAACTCTGGCCATTAGGCCTTATGTGATGTAAAAACAGTTGTATCGTTCTTTTGCGGGTAATGTACAACTTAGTTTCCGATGACTAAATTTCCTGGGTAGTCATTTCGGAGTTTAAACGCACCCCTGAAAAGGCGGTCCGTCACATACGACAGCTCGACTGCATTCATCGAAGGGAACGCTGCCGATGGGCGATGAACCCCAGCTCCCAGCATATAGCCTGATCATTTTAATTTCTCCAGAGTGGTAGGGCTCGAATGGAGCCTAAGGATGTGTTTGGTTGTAGCATCCGGGATTGTTCCATCTAGCATCGCTAAGTTTTTTATTTGGTTGCAACATATGGAATCTACTCATCCCAGTCCGATCCATCCAACCATAGCTTGTGTCCTGAGTCAATCTCATCCATCGTGAAAACAAGAAACGGTGTCGTCCCAGTCGAATCCATGAATCATTTATGTATCACATCCCTAATCCTATCCTGGTTGGTCCTTCATGGGCCAACCAAACACCTCCTAAAAGACGATGATCATCACTCGTCAGGGACTACCTCGTCTATCTGATGGCACTGACAAATTAAAGCTTGCATGAGTACCGGAGGAGCCTAATCGACACCAGAAAAAGCAAGGCTTGGAGGCTGGAGCGCGCATGCTTAAAGCTCATTAACTGCATGCACGTACGCTGATCAGATCGTTGGTTCGAAAAGGGGGTGGCCGGCCGGGACATCCTGACCAGCCAGCCGGCAGGACGATTTGCGCATCGATGGCGAAATTTTGCACCGTCAGAACCGAACAACCGTACATAGCCCTCTTGCCGGTGCACCCTTTGGCACGAAGGGTCAAAAAAGCCGTGGCCCCGTCATGATTCCACCTTGCGCGCGTACTGCATGCATGCCGCGCTGCAACGTACCCACCCTTCTTTCCCGGCCTTACAGCCTACATGTGCATCGATATCTCAATCTGTTTACATAAAACACACACACATACATATATATATATATATATATATATATATATATATATATATATATATATATATATATATATATATATATATATATATATATGAAAAATACCTCCACTCTCAATATACCGCTTAAATGATGTTTTTATACCTCTTTATTCTTTTGAGTATACTTTAATACTGATTATAAGATACTTCAAAGCGAGTTATGCAAAAAATTTCATGAAAGTCTACCATTTATAGCATAATTTGTTTATACACTATTTTTACATATGAAAAAGGGTATATAGCAAAAAAATAATGGGTTCCGATGAATTTTTTTTAACAATATCGCATTGTAGTATCTTAGAATTATTATTGGAGTATACTGAAAGTGATAAAGGAGTATAATACATTCGTTTAAGTGGTATACTAAATGTGGGAGTACATACTCCCAGAAGTATAAAAAAGGCTTTATATATATATATATATATATATATATATATGAAAAATACTTTTTACTTCCCGGAATATTAGACACGTGTCATATTAGACAAATGGCATGTCCGGTCTTCAAGATCGATGTAGCTTAATTTGATCACTATTTCTATGGTAACATGGTATTAGAAAGCATGGGATACAGTTATAAGAGTATATTTCTTGATGCATCGATTTATATTCTGCCGAACGACCTAGATATATTTCCTTGTATTAGTAGTCAAAGTGAGAACAGTTTGATCGGCTACAGTTTTGGTACTTCCGTTGGCTTGTAAGTTATAAATACTTGTGACCCTCAAAAAGACCTACATCAGTCTTAGAACAAGTACAATAGTAAAACCTACTACTTACTCTATTTCTTATCTATATCATCTAGAGTAAACAAAAATAACTTGTACAATAACTATCTCTAAATGTTGTCTCTAGATGGTGTGCAATAACTATATCTTCTCTCTTGTACATAAATAATCTACCTATGCTTCCGTGTAAAACTAGCTAGCTCTATTTTCTCTCATCTTTTCTCACTCTTCCATATGAACCAAAACCGATGTATACAGACTAAGAACCAGCTAAGATGGCCTTATTGTACATGCCTTTATATGTGTTGACCACTCATTCTGCATAATTAAACCTTTGACACTCATGTCAGGCCCCAGGTGTGTCAAGATTTGGAAGTCACGATGTTTCCAATATTTGATATCCTCTCTCGCTAGTGATGTCACCAGCTCAGGCTGAGAAGGGTTGGGTGGAGTGGCTTTTCAGGGCACATTGATTTGATCCTGAACCATGCGTTTTCCAATTGGCGGTTTCATTTGTAGCTTCAGAGCAGAGATGCATGCATGCATGCTGCAAGTTGTGCGTGCATGGGCCATGCATGTGAAGGACAGGTTAATGCTGCAAAGATAGCCTCTTCGTGAGTGGTTGGAGGCTAGCTAGTCAGCAGGCCAGCAGTTGCTCCGTTTCGCATGGATGATCCCTTGCCGTCGAATTAATTTGATCGATAGCTTTTGCAAAAGCAAGCTTCAGTGCAATACTGTTTTTCTTTATTCTTTAGAAGAATCCAATGGTGATGAATAATACGTTCTTTACATTCCCAATCTTTACCCAATTCTCCTCAAATTCCTCTTCCAACCATACAAAATCTCTAATAGAAGAACAAAACAATTATCCCCATAAGCCAAAAAAATTAACTACTAAAAAATGTACTCCCTCTTGTCACAAATAGTAGTCTTTTGGACATCAACACGGTCCCCAAAACTTAACTTTGACTATTAATTTCTATTGTACTATATTAAAAAAGTCAAATAAAATTATAATATAATGAATGTACATTTTGAGACAAATCTACATATATGGTTTTTGTGCATCTAATTGAAGGGTCGAAGAAGCCGATTAGATTGGGGCGAATATGCGTTTCAAAAATTCTAATCCTCGGATATGCCCTAATCAACCCCTAAGTCAAAACCTAACAAATAATGTGGAAGTGAATAACTAAAGTTTTGACAATTAAGACCTAAATCAACTGGCTTACTAAGTGCACTAACTAAATTAAGTCTCTACACAAGAATAAGCAGTTCTAGCACAAGTAAGCAATTTAATTCTACGAATATAAATTGCAACAAGATAATATAATAGCAAGAAAGTAAAAGAGACAAGAGACACCAACACTTTTTTCTGTGGTCTCGGAGACGTGTCAGTCTCCTCTAATTCACGTTGAGGCAAGCCCAAACATGATGGACCGGCTCTGACTTGAGCATCCGCCTCGAATCCACTAGTGGTAGCAACTTTACCCCTAGGCGTGTTCCGACCTTCACAAACTTCACTGGGACTACTCACAACACGCATTGAGTAGCACCCACGCACGACGCTACTACACCATCTAGGAGGCAGCAACCTCCAAGAGTAATAAGTTAAGCACTCTTGCTTGAAATTCACCTAGTGCACCACATGCACTCTGGTGACCTTCTAAGTGCAACACATGCACAATGAAGTCTTAATCCACTTCAATTCCTAATTACAATACATGCAATTAGAGCTCACTCTTAGCTCAAATACCAAATGTGAATGTGCAACACATGCACCACCTCACCCAAAAGCTCAAGAGAACCAGCACCATTGCCCTTGCACCCATGGGGTTCTTTTATAGGCCCCCACACAAAAAAACTAGAAATTGGAGGGCAAATCTGGGCAAAATCAGCAAATCTGACACTACCAACGCACAAAGTGCGAAAGTACCAGACCTGACACAATGGTTGGATTCCATCCTGGTACTAGCCATTGGCTACAGTAACCTTGGTACTACCGACACACAACTTGTAGTAGAACCACCGAGTAGTACTACCTGACTTGAAGTCTGATTCAATCCTCTTTGTCCTTGAGGTGATCAACACGGGATCACGGCACTTTGGAAACCCATTTGCAGAGGCCCTCTTCGCGTGCTCTCTAGGATTGAATCCCATAAGCTCCCGCTCATTTGCCAAACCCATTCGCAAATAGCAAATAAACTAAATCAAGGCAACTTGCACGAATTCTCTTTATTTGCAATACATGCAAATCTCTTAATTCTATACAAATGCCAATAAAGCCAATTTTGCATAAGCTATATAATTTTTGCAACACAAGCAAATCCATAGCTTTAATGCAAAAACAAAAAAGACTCAAAATGCATGAGCTCTCTATTTGCACCATATACAAATCTCTAGCTCCATGCAACCACTTAAACCAAATTTGCTTGAGCTTCTCCTTTTGCAATACATGCAAAACATAGCTCTAAGCAATAGAATTTTAAGTAAGAATTGAATAAAGAACCAAGCATGACTACCACATTTCCAACACATACAAATGTGGACTGCATGCAAAAACCAGCGCATAAGCTTCTCCCATTTGCAACACATACCAAATGGTTAGCTCCATCCAAAATCCAAATATGAGATTTGAGCTTGAGTGAACTGGATTGAGTTCATCAACACATGATGAAACTCAAGTAAAAGACTCAACCCCTCTTAATAGTATAGCGATCTAACTAGACACTCTAGCCTATCTAGTTATACCTGGCCACACGCAACCTCTTGAAGCCTTTATGATTTGCAATCATCTTCTCTTCAAGATTGTCACCCGACTCCTTCTTGTTCATCAACTCTTGATGAACTTTCTCTTCTTTTCTTATCTTCGAGATCTCTTCTTGATGCCTATCAACACATGATGCGTCCTTGTTCCGTTTCTTCATCTCAACCTTGTTGAACTAAATGTATATCCACAATCTCAAAGAAAATATTAGTCCAATAAACAAGGTTATTTCAATCATCTATCGCACTCCATTAACACATAATGGATGCCTCTAATATCGAATGAGCACAATCCTAATCAATTTGAATGATTAATATGTGTGTTAAGTACTATGTACAAATAATGCTTAATCAATCAAAGGAACACCATCAACATATGATGAAATGTTCTTTGATAATTAAAAGACAATCGATCTCAATTTAAATTTTTATTTAAATTGATATGAGTATATATTAACTACACAAGTTTTTATTATACTCATTTCCACAGTTCCAAGATATATTTGAGTGGAATGGAAAGGGATCAATACTTAGAACCATCAGTTATCGAATAAACTCCACAAGAATATGTGCATACATATAATTAGATTAGAAACAATATGCACATATTCAATCTTGATTAAATTGGAATTTCTTCTATATTACCATGAGTATACTAGAACTAGGCATGTTAAATATATACTCAAGGTTTTTTTCAATGTTTTGATCCTTTATAATATGTGGCAATAAACAAGAATCAATACAGTGAAACTTCAAGCGAAACCATGAACTCCCCCTAGATATGTGCATCCATGTAATATATGGAATTTGAGACATGCACATTTTGAGGTTAATACAATGGAGGAATTCATACTTTAACTTGAGTCCAAAGTATGCAATGAGATAATAGGCAAGAATACAAGTGCATACCTTAGGTTTTCCATTTTCCATCCAAATTATGAGACTACTAACAATAATCTCAAGAAACATAATAGTCTCATTAAATATTAGATTTGTCATTAAACAATGGTTAAGCATAAAACCAATCACTAAAACTAATGAAGCTTGAACTTACAATCTCCCGCTCTTTGGTGATTTATGACAAATTTACTTGTAACACCCCGGCATCTAGTATGCCTGAATGCTACCAAACATAAGCTAAACAACATCTAAAAACCATGAATTAAGGTAAATTACAGCAAGGGAGTAAATGCTAAAACCCGAGATTTCGGCAGCATCTCCTTTGTTTTAACATGATTTGAAGTAGCAACAACAGTATGGCAATATATGGAAATATGAGAGACAACTAAAACAGCAATAATTAAAGACTTAACAATAATATAAGTCTAGTTTCACGCATTTAATGTCTCCAAGAGTCAAACGAACAATAAGACTCTCATTTAGCAAAGCTAAACCTTAAAGCAATAATCATCATACGCAATTTATTATCAAAGACTAAATTAATGACTTGTGGAATCAAATGAGTGAAGCTACGTGCGGAAATGTGACTATTTCCCTTCCCCGCATGCCGGTCTCATGGTACCTAAAACAACAAGAAAACACAAGCGTGAGTTCAATACTCAGCAAGTATATTGCAATGGTTCAAACAAAAACAATTACATGGCTACAACAACTCACATCATGTATATCATCTCATTCATCTTCACAAATCCTCATCATCATCATTATGTATGCAATGCGATGTGATGCGATGCTCATATATCCTTGGAAACTCATACCGGTATGGTTGAGTACACACCCGTCGGTGTGCACCCTCTCCCCCCTTCCATCCCGAAGATGGAGGGTGCCTACTCCTCGCTTCCCCACACCGCGGTGGATGGAATCACGTTGTAGGACTTACTCATTGGCTCTCCGGATTAGTCATAACTTTCTCACCGATCTTCCCCGGACTAGTTATGACTTTCTCACCGCCCGGGCCATGTATCATGCCATGTATGCAAATATGCCAACATCATGAATAACTTGTACATTAACGCATGGCATCACCATAGATAACTTGTACATTAACACATGGCATCATCACGAAATAAACATATTCATCATATCAATGGCAAACATTAAAGCATGGCATGTGAACAAATCATATATTCAAATTTCAATCTCAATCAATTAAACAAACTACAACCCGCTACCCATTCCAATACACTTGCCTCAACCACGGGCGACGGATTGGCGAGATGTAGAGGGCACTCCCGGGGTCACACCACCTGCACATAGGTACCACACACTCACAATCATGACCACAAAACAGTACGCAAACTCTCATCTACCCCGACATTGCCATCTACTCGCAATAACAAAAAAACAGAGGTTCTGTCCCGCCGGGACAGCAGCCTTCCAAAAGGCATAACTCGGGTTCTAAGACTCCGAATCAATTAAACGAGTACATCCTCGCATAGCTTAGAAAATTTCCTAACTTTTCCTAAGTATAAGGAAAGACTGATTCGGACTCTAAAGTTGTTTAACTACAAAATACCGAGATCTGTTCCAATCACGTCACAGATTTTAACACGCTCGGTAAAACAGCCATAACTTTCAAACGGCTGATCGGAATTTAACATTCTTTATACCCACTGAAAGTTATTGAAATTACCTACAACTTCTTCAACAGGCGGACGTCCAAATTCGGAATCTAAATTGGCAAAAACCGAACCCTAGGTCGACTGCTCATGCTGTCCGAAACAGAGAACGTGACCACTTCTAGAATTCATCTAATCTACTCAATTCCAGCACCACCAATTGATCTAAAAACATGATATTGATCCTTAGAACAGTACCTAGCCCAACCCCAAGGAGTTCCATGGCCATACCTTCGCCCGACGAACGAAAAACCCACGGATCGCCTCCCGGTTCGCGCGATCTCCCTCCTCGCTTCGATTCCACCGGATCTCCTCATCGCGGAGCGCTCCAATGGATGGATCTTCAGGTTGGGGAGGTGGAGAACTCCCCTAGGGCAGCAAGGGTGGTGGAGAGTGATGGAGCCGTGATGGCACTATGGGTGTCCCGATCTTTCGATGAGAAACACACGATCGATTTGTTAGAGTCGACTTTGACGATCCGACTACACCGTACGACGACGATGCGCCTTAGCAATCGCTAAACCAACTCCAGCGGGTTATTGATCTTGCCGTAGGCACGATCAACCTGAACACGAGGTTCAATTCCTGCAAGCAATCGAAGAACAAGCAAGAACAATAGGATAAGCAATCTGAAATTGCGGATAAAACTGGAAGCGAAACAAAGTGGAGTCTTATTGACGATCTTGACAAGGTGGCTGTCCAGCACAACTCGCAGGATCAAGTTTGCACTTGGCTAAACTAATCAAATAAAACCCAAAACCCTAAGGAGCCGATGTCTGGCTATTTATGAAAGCTAGGGGCGTGGGAATCACGTCCAAAGCAGTAGGATACCAACTACAACTCTATTACAAGGCCCAAAGCCCAAGTCTTCTCGGTTTGGAAAAGTGACGCCAATTGTTTTGCAGATTCCCGTTGACTCGGACGGAATTTGGGGATGGGGTCGGATCCACTGTGGCAAGCCCGGCCACATGGGACGAGTCTGCCGGATGAATCCCGGTAGCATCATCAAGTGGGAGACGGTGCCTTCTCCTCCCACTCCAGCGGCATCTTCTCGAGGATCGGTGCACATGATGGCTGCTCCTGTGTCTCAGCCACCCTTTGCATGGACGCCACCAGCTGGTTATTGGTGCCCGCCGCCGTCGGCTCCTCCCCAGCTACTTCCGCCTCCTCCAGCCTTGTTGGGACACCAGCCGCGTGTCGGGGCCCCCGATGCCTCGGTGCCACCTGGAGTGTACGCCTTGCCGACAGCTGAGTCAGCCGGGCATCCCGAGGTGGTTTCAGGTACTCTACTTGTGGATTCAGTTGATGCCCTTGTTTTGTTTGATTCTGGAGCATCCTATTCTTTTGTGTCGTCGGAGTTTGCTAGTAGAGCAAAGCTGGGAGTTCAGCGGATTTCTGAGTCTGTGCTGGTCAGTTCTCCTGGGGGTTTGATTGCTAGTTCTTTGGTTTGTCTGGGTTGCACTGTTGCTATTGATGATGAGGTTTTCTTTGCCAACCTTATGGTAATTCAGTTAGCTCCTTTTGATGTCATTTTGGGCATGGACTGGTTGCATCAGTATCGTGCCAGTATCTGTTGCTTTCGGAGGACAGTTACTTTGCAGGCCCCGTCGGGGGTGGAGTTGACCTTTCAGGGTGGAGTACCCTCCAGTTCTATCTTCGTTTTGACTATCCTGTTTCCCAGTCGTCGTTTGAGGCATTTGGGTGTTCTCTTGGCACTTTCTGAAAAGCCATCTTCTTCGGTAGTCATTGAGGAGATTCCTGTGGTAAAGGAATTTGTTGATGTATTCCCCGATGATTTGCCTGGTTTGCCTCCCGTGAGAAGCGTGGAGTTTCGTATTGACCTTGTTAAAATTTTCGGCCTATTTCTATCGCTCCATACCGCTTGGCTCGTCCTTTTCAAGACGAGTTGAAAAAGCGATTGGAGGATTTGTTGGCCAAGGGTTTTATTCGGTGATGTGTCGCCATGGGGAGCACCAGTCCTTTTTGTTTCAAAGAAGGATGGTAGTTGGCGCATGTGCATCGACTATCGTGCTCTCAATCGGTGTGATCAAGAACAAGTATCCGTTGCCCGCATTGAGGATCTATTTGACCAAGCGAAGGAGCAAAGGTGTTCTCCAAGATTGATCTTGATCTGGTTATAATCAGATTCGTGTGAGGAACAAGATATTGAGAAGACCGCTTTCTCCACTAGGTATGGGCACTATGAATTTAAAGTTATGTCTTTTGGACTAACTAATGCCCCTATTTGTTTTTATGGAGGCGATGAGCGATTATGTTACACCAAGATCTTGATGAGTTTGTGGTAGTGTTCATCGATGACATTACGATTTACTCTAAATCGGAAGAAGAACATGAGCGACATTTGAGGCTTGTCTTGAGTACATTGAGAGAGCATCACTTCTTTGCTAAGTTGAAGAAATGCGAGTTCTGGATTTCAGAGGTGGGTTTTCTTGGCCACATCATCAATCCAGATGGCATATCAGTAGATCCTAGCAAAGTCTCAGCAATTCTGGATTGGAAGAGACCTTCCAACGTTAAAGAGGTGCGAAGTTTCCTTGGGTTGGCTGGCTATTATCGGCGCTTTGTGCAGGATTTCTCCATCATTGCTAAGCCGCTTTCACAGTTGACTCAAAAGGAGATGAAATTTCAGTGGACTGCAGATTGTGAGCGCAGTTTCTGCACTTTGAAGGAGAAGTTAGTGACTGCTCCTGTTCTTACCCTTCCCGAGCCCGGGAGGCGTTTCACTGTCTATTCTGACGCTTCTAAATGCAGGATTGGGTTGTGTGCTCATGCAAGAAGGCAAAGTGATTGCTTATGCGTCGAGATAGTTGAAAAAGCATGAGCAGAATTACCCCACTCATGATCTTGAGTTAGCCGCTGTTGTGTTTGCATTGAAAATATGGAGGCATTACCTGTATGGTGAGTCTTGTGACATTTTCACTGATCACAAGAGTCTCAAGTACATCTTTACTCGTAAAGATTTGAACTTGAGACAGAGGAGATGGCTAGAAATGATAAAAGATTATGATCTCACAATCCATTATCATCAGGAAAGGCAAATGTGGTGGCCGACGCTCTCGATGCAAGACAATGCCCCCTATTGTGGATTGTCTTGTTGCTGATTTTGAGCGTTTGGGAGTCTCCCTCGCTGCGGGACCGTGCAAGCTGAAACTCAATTGATTCTTGAGTCACGATCCCGGCGTGTCAGCGGGAGGCACAAAGAAGATGATCGGTTGCTCCAGCGGTGAGGAAGCGCCTTGAGGATGGCAAGTCCGGAGACTTTGCCGTTGATGATGTGGGAGCTTTGAGGTTTTCGTGGTCGTTTGTGCGTGCCTCAAAATGCCAAGTGAGAGAGGATATTACGAAAGAGGCTCATCGCACCGTGACACGGTCCATCTGGGGAGACCAAGATGTACAGGGACTTGAAGAAGAACTTCTGGTGGAAAAGGATGAGAGTGGATATTGCCAAGTATGTGGCGTCTTGTGGGATCTGTCAGAAGATCAAAGCTGAGCATAAGCATCACGTCGGTCTGTTGCGGCCGTTGGAGATCCCTGTGTGGCCATGGGATGACATCTCCATGGATTTTGTGGTTGGTTTACCTCGTTCTCCACGAGGGAAGGATCTTTGTTTGGGTTGTGGTGGATCGTCTCGGCAAGTCCGCGCATTTCATTCCTATCCGCACTACCAACACAAATGAGCGAGTTGGCTCCCATCTATGTGCGGGAGATAGTGAGGCTGCATGGTGTGCCCAAGACCATTATTTACGATCGGGATAAGTTTGTCTCCAAGTTACGGAGAGTTTGCAGAGTGCTTTGGAGTGCAGCGGCTTCGCCTCGATCGCCTTTCACCCTCAGACGGATGGGCAGTCTGGCGTACCATCCAGACTTTGGAGGACATGCTCGGGGCATGTGTGTTGGCTTGGAAAGGTAGTTGGGAAGATCATTTGCCTCTTGCGAGTTTGCTTATAATAACGGCTACCATTCCGCATCCGGGCTGCTCCTTATGAAGTACTTTATGGCCGGAAGTGCCGATCGCCACTTTGTTGGGATGCGGTGGGAGAGAGAGCCGTTCTTGGTCCAGGCCGGGTGCAGCAGGCAGTGGATCGTGTGGCGAGGTGCGACAGAACCTTCTCGCCTTGAGCAGCGAGAAAAGTTATCTTTGATGTGAGAAGGCGGGATTTAGAGTTTGAGGTGGGTGACGGTGTGCTCTTGCGAGTGTCTCCTACCAAGGGTGTGGTGCGCTTTGGTACCAAAGGGAAGCTTAGCCCAAGATATGTTGGGCCATTTCCTATTTTGGCTCGAGTCGGCAAGTTGGCTTACCGCTTGGAGCTACCGGATTCGATGCAAGGAGTTCACAATGTGTTTCATGTATCGATCTTTGAGGAAGTACTTGCACGATCCGGAGTTGGTGGTTCCGTTAGAACCACTAGCGGTTGATCGAACCTCACTTTTGAGTCGGACACTGTGAGAATCTGGAGAACTCAGAGCGAGTCTTTGAAGAACAAGACGCTCAAATTTGTTAAAATTTTGTGGTCGCACTGATCTGAGAGGGAAGCAACTTGGGAGCTGGAGTCTCGCATGCGCGAAGTATCCCGAACTATTTACCTCGGTATGGGTTGCGATACCTAGCTACCTTCTGTTTCTTTGGTTGCATAGTGGTGTGTCTTGGATTCGAGGCCGAATCTGTTGAAGGGGTAGAATGTGACACCACGAAATGTCGGGATTTGAAATTGTGATGATAAAATATGATAAGACGTCGTAAATGAGATAATATGTGAACTTTTACATTTAGAGCCCTGAGTTATCACGTTTTAGCGCGTTTCGGCCTGTTTCGGGTTCCGGGCCTCTCCGGGACGTTTTGGGCCTTGAGGGACTTAACTGGGCCCGAGGTGGGAATTTGTTGGCCCCATGTGGGGTGAGGAGGGCAGCAAACCCTGCTGCCCTAGCCCTCCCCACCCTGTGCGCCGCCCCCTCTTGCCCCCACTTCTTCCTCTCCTTCCAATCTAACTCCTCCACCTCCACCTCTCCTCTCCCTTCCCAAACGCCTCCTCCCTAGGTGCTGCTGCCTCCCTTCTCCTCCCTTGTGGGCGCACCCCAAGGTCTCTTCCTCGCTGCCAAGGTGCTGTCCAAGCTGTTGGGAGGAGTTGCAACGAGGAGGATTGGTGGAAACGGCGCGTGGAAGGAAATCGGGGAAGATCGCGAAGATTCGGCCGTCGATTTGTGATTCTCCAAGAAGGTAATGGGGAAATCTTTTGGGGTAGACCTCTTGCTGCTGTAGAGGGTGAATACCATGTTTTTAGATCAAGGGTTGTGCTGCCATGGGGTAGAATCTATGAAATCTAGAGTTGTATTCACGTTCTGGTTCGGGCAGATTGGGAACCCGAGCTAGGGCAGGCGTTTTCGCAAATTTAGAGTTTGAATCTGACCGTACGGACTTCTAGGAAGTTATAGATAATTTCATTATCTTTCCGTACATATAAAGAAATTGAAATTCCGCCCAGCCGTTAGGAAGTTATGGCTGTTTTACCGAGCGCTGTCAAATCTGTGACGAGATTGAGACAGTTCGTGTTCAACGTTAGATTAAACAACCTTAAAGTCCGAATCAGTCTTTCCCTATAACTAGAAAAAGTTTGGAAATTTCCTAAGCTATGCGAGGGTGTACTCGTTTATTCAATTTGGAGTTCTAGAAATAAAGTTATGATTTTTTCTAATCCGATGTCAAGAAAGGGACAAAATATGTGATTTCGGGTATTTGTAGTATATAGCGTATTAGGTGTAGTGGGTACTGTTTTGAGGAGTCGAATTAAGTGTGTAGCACATGTTTGCAGGTGGTGTGCCTCCGGGAGTGCCCTCGACCTCTCGTCACTCCGTTGCCCGCGGTTGAAGGCAAGTGTTTTGCGTGGGTTTTATGTTATACGTGCTGCTAGAATTGATTGATGGTACTTGGAATAGTTAACATGTTGTCTTGCCATGCCATGGATCACATGTTATAATGGATAGGATGTCATTAGGCCATGATTGAAATAATGTCGATGATATGGGGTCCTCATGCTATGATTAAAATGCTTGTCGTTGATAAAGGATTCATGCCATGTCTTTGAAAGGTTACCGTTGATTGTTGATCACGGTCTTACATGTTGAGAGGCCATATGTTGATATGCAATATTCTATTTATGAATACGTTACTGTCCATTTTGCATGCATGGCATATTTTCATGGCTGGCCGGTGAGTTAAGTCATAACTATTCGGTAGGGGCGGTGAGAACCGTTATGACTAGTCCGGGCCATTCGTTTGAGTAAGTCCTACCTCGTGATTCCATCACCGAGGTGACTGAAGCGAGTGATAGGCACCCTCCATCTTCGGGATGGAAGGGGGAAAAGGGTGCATGCCGACGGGTGTGCACTCAACCATACCGGTATGAGTATTCCAGGAGACATGTGCATTGCATTGCATGAATGAGATACAAAAATGAAGTGGTTTATGAGATGATGAGGATGGTACTCATGAGATGCTCATGAGATGTTTATCATGTTGTTTTAAAAGTTGAATATAATGTTAAATATGATGAGTTGTGATAATACCGTGGAGACTGGAATGATGGTTTGTTGTCTTGATCCCTGTTGAACCTTTTCAATACACTTTCTTTGAGTTATGAACTCACGCTTGTGTTTTTGTGTTGTTTGTTTTCTTTAGGTACCATGAAATCGGGCGTATTTGGAAAGGGAACTAGCTACACTCCTCCACGTAGTATCATAATTTAGCTAATTCACTTGTTATGGAGACACGGCATTAAGTCTACAATAATCTTTGGTGTAGGGTCTTATTATTTGGTTGTTTTCCCTCATGTGTATCATGTGGGATTGAGAAGTGAATGGTTTCTTCATATTAGACTTAGTGATGCTTATTCTATTGCCAGCGATACTTATTGAAATCATAGATGATGAGTAGCTATTGTTATCACTGCTTATCGATACCTTGGTTGTCTTACTTCTTGATATATTGTTATGTCGTTAATTTTCCTGCATAAGCAAAGGAGATGCTGTCAAAATTCTCAATTATTCTAATTGAGTGCTTGCTGAAATTTATCTTAAATTATGGTGTTATTCGTGTTATGGACGTTGTTTGGTGACATTCTGGGCTTAGTAGAAGCTGGGGTGTTACAGGATCCGTTGGAAAGAGGACGTCGAAACCTTTCAAACTAGTACTCATAGACCCCAAGCACCCTTGTGGATCAAAAGTTATGGTCGTTTTAAGTTGGTGCTGTCCCGGAGGCCGAATCCGAGTATAACTTGTGCACCGGAAGAATTGGCTTCATGCTGGACGTTTGGGAGTCCTTCTCCTTGGTTCCTAAGGACAATAAAATTATCACAAGGATTAAATAGCATTCCATTCATTAAATTATGTGTATGCAATCCGAGGAACGCATTCACCTGGTAATTGAATTGACGTGCGCGAGCTCGAGTAATTGGTCCTTGTATGACATTGTTGGTTTCCATTGGGTTTGTAGGTATGGCAGTATCCATGGTAGTGATGTCCTCATCATCCTCCCCTTCTTGCATTTGAGTCGTCCTCGACTCAAGTTCATCATCTTCTCCCAAGTATGGTTTCAAATCGGCAATGTTGAATGTGGGACTAACCCCAAAATCTGCAGGCAATTCAAGCTTTTATGCATTATCATTAATCTTTGCCAATACTTTGAAAGGACCATCAGCTCGCGGCATCAACTTAGATTTTCTTAATTCTGGGAATCGATCTTTTCGCAAATGCAACCAAACTAAATCGCCGGGTTCAAAAGTTACATGTTTCCTTCCCTTACTACCAGCAAGTTTATATTTAGCATTCATGCGTTCTATGTTTTCTTTAGTTGTCTCATGCAGTTTCATAATCAAATCAAAGACGTTGTTTAGCATCAAGATTCAATTTCTCCGAAGATGGTAGAGGTAACAAATCAATTGGAGCATGAGGTACAAATCCATATACAATCTCAAAAGGGCACATCTTAGTAGTAGAATGCATAGACCGATTATAAGCAAACTCAATATGAGGCAAACATTCTTCCCACAATTTAATGTTCTTTTTCAAAACAGCCCTAAGCATAATAGATAAAGTTCGATTAATGACCTCAGTTTGTCCATCAGTTTGGGGATGACAAGTAGTAGAAAATAAAAGTTTAGTCCCCAATTTAGCCCACAAAGTTCTCCAAAAGTGGCTTAAGAATTTAGTGTCACGATCTGAAACTATTGTGTTAGGTACACCATGTAAGCGAACAATTTCACGAAAGAATAAGTCAGCAATGTTGGTAGCGTCATCGCTTTTGTGACAAGGTATGAAGTGTGCCATTTTAGAAAATCTATCCACAACGACAAAGATACTATCCCTCCCCTTCTTTGTTCTAGGGAGTCCTAAAACAAAGTCCATAGAAATATCCTCCCAAGGCACGTTAGGAGCAAAGAGGCATGTATAAACCATGTGGATTAAGTCGTGACTTAGCTTTTTGACATGTAGAACAGCGAGCGATGAAACGTTCCACGTCTCGTCTCATCCTGGGCCAAAAGAAATGGCTAGCGAGTATGTCCTCCGTCCTCTTCACACCAAAGTGTCCCATCAATCCTCCTCCATGCGCTTCCTGTAGCAATAACAAACGAACAGAACTAGCTGGAATGCATAGTTTGTTTGCCCTAAACACAAACCCATTGTTGAGGACAAATTTGTTCCAAGTTTTTCCCTCTGTACAATTGAGCAACACATTGTTAAAATCATTATCGTGCACATATTGCTCTTTAATCGTTTCCAAACCAAAAATTTTGAAGTCAAGTTGTGAGAGCATGGTATATCTCCTAGACAAGGCATCAGCAATGACATTATCCTTTCCCTTTTTGTGTTTGATGACATAAGGAAATGACTCAATGAATTCAACCCACTTTGCATGTCTACGATTAAGTTTAGCTTGACTTCTAATATGTTTTAACGATTCATGATCAGAATGTATAACAAATTCCTTGGGCCATAAATAATGTTGCCATGTTTCTAAAGTTCGAACTAGCGCATATAACTCCTTATCATAAGTAGAATAATTCAAACTTGGCCCACTCAATTTCTCACTAAAATAAGCAACAGGTTTTCCTTCCTGCAACAGAACACCACCCAAACCAATTCCACTAGCATCACATTCTAGTTCAAAAGTCTTAGAAAAGTCTGGAAGCTGGAGTAAGGGTGCATGGGTTAACTTAGCTTTCAGAATGTTGAAGGCATCTTCCTGCGGCTTGCCCCAAGCAAAAGGTACACCCTTTTTGGTGAGTTCATTCAAAGGTGCGGCGATTGTGCTGAAGTCCTTCACAAAACGACGGTAGAATCCAGCAAGTCCTAGGAAACTTCGCACCTGTGTGACCGTGTTAGGAGTCGGCCAACTCTGTATTGCTTCAACCTTGGCTTGGTCCACTTCAATTCCCTGTGGAGTAACCACATAGCCAAGAAAAGATACTCGATCCGTGCAAAAGGTGCACTTCTCAAGGTTACCAAATAAGCGTGCATCGCGTAAAGCATTAAAAACAGCACGTAGATGTTCAAGATGATCCTCTAAAGATTTGCTATAAATCAAGATATCATCGAAGTAAACTACCACAAATTTTCCAATGAAAGCACGTAAGACCTCGTTCATCAGTCTCATGAATGTGCTAGGAGCATTAGTCAACCCGAAAGGCATTACTAACCACTCATATAACCCGAACTTAGTTTTAAATGCTGTTTTCCATTCATCTCCTAACTTCATGCGAATCTGGTGATACCCACTACGCAAATCCACTTTAGAGAACATTGTAGAGCCACTTAGTTCATCAAGCATATCGTCTAACCGAGGAATAGGATGGCGATATCTAATGGTGATATTATTAATTGCTCTACAATCCACACACATGCGCCATGTTCCATCTTTCTTAGGTACTAAAATGACTGGTACAGCACAAGGACTAAGAGATTCACGTACGTACCCTTTATCAAGCAATTCGTGAACTTGGCGTTGTATCTCTTGTGTCTCTTCAGGGTTGGTTCGTAAGGTGCTCGGTTGGGCAAGGATGCCCCTGGAATGAGATCAATTTGATGCTCAATCCCTCTAATTGGCGGCAGCCCTGAGGATGTCCTTTGGAAACATGTCGGTGTATTCTGCAAAAGGTTAGTGACAACAGGGAGGCAAAGAGAGGGACATCTCCTCTAGAGAAAACAAAGTTTCTTTGCAGACCAAAGCATAGCATGTATACCTACAAACAGCCAACTCATTCAAATCAGATTTTGTTGCAAGAAAACAAGCACCTTTCAATTTAATCTCATTCGGCTTAGCACAATCAAGGTTAGATTCTCTCTGTTTATGTTGTTCAAGTCCTTTGGTGACAATCTGATTTTCACTCTTAGAATTCTCTCGATTTTTCTCTTTGCTAGATCTAGCAATTTCATCCTTTACAATGGCATCAGGCGACATTGGGTGTAGCACAATTTTCTTTTCTTTATGCACAAAAGAGTATTGATTTGTTCTACCATGATGTAAACAATCCTTATCATATTGCCACGGTCTACCTAATAACATAGAACATGCTTGCATAGGTGCGACATCGCAATCAACATAATCATGATAGGAACCTAAAGCGAAATGTACTCTTACCATGCGAGTTACCTTGAGTTTGCCGCTTGTTGTTGAACCATTGAATGTGGTAGGGCTGAGGGTGTGGTCTAGTGGAGAGTGCTAGCTTCTCCACCATGTCCATGCTGGCTAGATTATTGCAACTCCCACCATCAATGATTATTCGAATGGATCGCTCCTTGATGACGCCTTTTGTGTAAAACAAGTTGTGGCGTTGATTTGGATCGGCGCGAGCAATCTGAGCACTAAGCGCACGTTGTGCAATAATACTCAAATATTGGTCAAAGCATCACCAGCGCTCACGTGCACCTCGTCGTGCTCGGCATTTGGATCGCCGTCTTCATGTTCGGCGAGCAAAGCATATGTTTCTTCATCAAGATCACTTGCTTGAGTCATACTCGTCGTCTTCACGAATTATTAACACACGCTTGTTCGGACACTCCTTCATCATGTGACCGAAACCCTTGCAGCGATGGCTGAACATCTTTAGTGCGTCCGTTGATGCGGCCAAGCGACGACGAACTATTTGTAGTAGCTTGTGTGGCACTTTTCGTCGGCGTTGGTCGTGGTGCCGAATTTGTGCGGTGGTGGGCGCCCGTTACGTTGATGGAAGAGGTCGGCGTGGTAGTAATGCGGCGGCAGGGGCAGCAGGGGTGCGCGGTGTCCACGAAGTAGATCGACCTGCAGAAAAGTTAGTCTTGGCCCTCGATTGACGACCCTGCACTTCACGTTCAGCTTTGCAAGCAAGATGGAACAACCGAGTCATCGAATTATAATCCTTATAGTCTAGAATATCCTGGATTTCTCGAGTTAAACCACCTAAGAAACGAGCCATAGAAGCTTCCTCATTCTCAACTAATCCACAACGCAACATGCCAATTTGCAATTCTTGGTAATATTCTTCAACCGAATTCTTACCTTGGTGTAGGCGCTGCAATTTATTCAATAAATCTCTAGCATAGTATGAAGGAACAAATCTATGCCTCATTAGCAATTTCAAAGCTTCCCAAGTGGTGGGTATATTATTTGGATGAGCACGGCAATGTTCCCTCCACCAAACAGAAGCAAAATCAGTGAACTCACTTGTGGCAGCCCTAACTCTTCTATTCTCAGGGAAATCATGGCACGCAAATTTTTGATCCACAAGTAATTCCCAACTAAGGTAACCATCAGGGTCATATTTACCTTCAAAAGGTGGCATATTGAAATTTACCTTAGGGAAAACATCATCTCGTTCTCGTTCCCTTGGTCGTGGAGGATCACGTCGCATACCTTGCTGATTGAAGCGTAGCCGTTGATGGTTACGATCATTATCGTAATGGATGGGGTTGACCTCCTCCACATCAGTGGTGTCATCATATTCGTGCTCTTCGTTCTGTTCTTCTAAATCTATTGGGGGCCTCCCCTGTGGAGCTGAATTGTTGCTTGGACGACGGGGAGGTGGATTGGAAGCACCAGATGCAGCAGCTGCAAAAGTATCAAATCTAGCCAAAATAGTAGCAAGAGTAGTGTTAGCAATCCCTTGTGCGGCCTCGATGGATCTGAGACGGTCTTCTTGCATTGACATACGCTCATTAGTGAGCCGTACATCCTCGCTAAGACTATCGGTGGTTTCCCTCATCATCTTTTGGAAGTGAGCAATGATGCCCTTGTTTCGTGGAGAGTGATGAAGTGAACTCTCGTCACCTGACATGGTTAGTTGATGACAAGGAAACAAAAACCACAAGTATAATGTTCCTATCAACTACTAGGTGGCAAGTCTCTCAAGCGCTCAAGCCTATGACCCAAGTTCTTACAAGTTCTTACAATGCAAAGGCGTTGTCGGCCGTTAGCGTTGTCAAAGGTTCTCGAAGTTTGTGTAGAAGCGATTGCCAAGGGATCGAACGCTGTCACGGGTAGAAAGTGGAGCTTGGACAGGCTTAATTTAGTAGCAAAAGGTTAGCAATAATCCAATCGGTGAATGCAAAATTGAAGAATTGTTCAACGTCTAGTCACTAGTTCTTTGTCTCTAGGCTAGCAAGGATCGTGACTCAAAGCTATGATCGGCAACGATCTGATTCCACAATGAGATGAAAGAAAAAAATCAGCGCGAAAAAAATTCGCGAAAGAAGGGAACTATCTCAAAAGATCGGGAATCTTGTGAAAACAGGTTTAGCACATAAAAATTTTCGGATCTGTTCCGGACTCTTTTTTTTTTTTTTTTTGGAACGATCCGACTCGCTTTTCTTTCAAGTGCTATGCGGCGGAAGACGATCGTGTGACGATCGGACGGCCAGGTGAAGCGACGATCGGCTAACAGGAGGCGACGATCGGTAGCCAAACGATCAGGCGAGCGATGGCGACCAGGTGGGCGACGATCGGCGGCGACGATCGACTAACAGTGAAGCGACGATCGGCGGCGACGATCGGAGGCGACGATCGGCGGCGACGGTTGGGAAGCGACGATCGAGAGCAACGATCGGGAGGCAACGATCGGCTAACAGTGGCGACGATCGGTAGCGACGATCGGGAAGCGACGATCGGCTAACAGGAGGGCAACCGGTTGGGCGACCAAGTGAAGCGACGATTGGAAGAAAAGAAAACTTCGGTCCGAACACCTTTTCTTCTTTTTTTCAACGATTCGGGACCGAAAGCGGAACACAACTTCGAAACCGTGGGAGACAAAATTTTCTTCTATCCTGGAACTAGACTAGAATTCAGCAACTTCGACACGACGATGCAACCAAAAATTCAATAACGCGATTACCTTTGGAAAGGAAAATGCGAGGCTCCAATTGTTTTGGTATGGGGATATCCAACTGATGGCGTTTCTGGACTTGTAGGAAAGATATCAATCTACTAATCTAGGGTAAAGAATTCTCACCGAGCAACCTGGTTTGCTCGATACCACTTGATGGAGCCGTGATGGCACTATGGGTGTCGATCTTTCGATGAGAAACACACGATCGATTTGTTAGAGTCGACTTTGACGATCCGACTACACCGCACGACGACGATGCGCCTTAGCAATCGCTAAACCAACTCCAGCGGGTTATTGATCTTGCCGTGAGGCACGATCAACCTGAACACGAGGTTCAATTCCTCGCAAGCAATCGAAGAACAAGCAAGAACAATAGGATAAGCAATCTGAAATTGCGGATAAAATCGAAGCGAAACAAAGTGGAGTCTTATTGACGATCTTGACAAGGTGGCTGTCCAAAGACAACTCGCAGGATCAAGTTTGCACTTGGCTAAACTAATCAAATAAAACCCAAAACCCTAAGGAGCCGATGTCTGGCTATTTATGAAAGCTAGGGGCGTGGGAATCACGTCCAAAGCAGTAGGATACCAACTACAACTCTATTACAAGGCCCAAAGCCCAAGTCTTCTCGGTTTGGAAAAGTGATGCCAATTGTTTTGCAGATTCCCGTTGACTCGGACGGAATTTGGGGATGGGGTTGGATCCTTTGGAAAGAGGACGTCGAAACCTTTCAAACTAGTACTCATAGACCCCAAGCACCCTTGTTGATCAAAAGTTATGGTCGTTTTAAGTTGGTGCTGTCCCGGAGGCCGAATCCAAGTATAACTTGTGCACCGGAAGAATTGGCTTCATGCTGGACGTTTGGGAGTCCTTCTCCTTGGTTCCTAAGGACAATAAAATTATCACAAGGATTAAATAGCATTCCATTCATTAAATTATGTGTATGCAATCCGAGGAACGCATTCACCTGGTAATTGAATTGACGTGCGCGAGCTCGAGTAATTGGTCCTTGTATGACATTGTTGGTTTCCATTGGGTTTGTAGGTATGGCAGTATCCATGGTAGTGATGTCCTCATCAGAGAGGTGAGGAGAGGGGTGGTGGTGCAAAGGGGAGCAACAATGGGGGTGGCGGCTAGGGCAAAAAGGGAGAGGGAGAGGTGGGGAGAGGCTAGGGCACAAGGGGGCGCAATGAGGCAGGGGTGGGGAGCATAAAGGGGAAGGGGAAGGCCCCCAACCTGGTCTCCTACTCCTATTTGGACTCCCACTCCTTCCCACCAAAGCCCACGACCCTTTCCCTTCGGCCCAAACTCCCCCGGAAAGGCCCAAACTCCCGGAAACGGCCCGAAAACGCATGTAAACCTCATACCACATGGTTTTAACCTTAATTCCACATTTTATAATGTTCTTGCCCTCAACATTCACATTTTGTAATGCCACAATCTCTAATTTCACATTTTATAAAGTTTCGGCATTCCGTAGTGTCATATTACTATTATTTCCCTATTTAGATGAAAAACTCTACATGAAAGGAGAATTTGATAATCAATGCAATATTTGAAAGTTTTCCACCCTTTTTGGCATATCTCGTTTTGGCAATAAACAAGCTCCCCTTTTGGCAAATAGAACAATTAAAACACAAAAGAGGGAAACTTCACAAATTATTTTTTTGAGGGAAAATTCACAAATTATTTTTTTGGCTCTCATACCACTTATAAACCTCATACCACTTCCACTTATACCATTTCTCAAATTCCCTTTCAAAAATCAACAATCAAAATTAGGGAATTAGGCACACACACAAATTCTCCCCCTTTTGGCATTAAACACCAAAAATGAAAAACCATTCCAAAAAGGAGATCATTTGGGTATCAAGGATACCACTTGTAAACATTGAGTGCTAAGTGAAAGAGTATAGGGCTTGGTAAGGGAGTAAATTGAATGAAGGTCATACAAAGATTTCAAATAGAAGCATATGACATTTGCAAGGAATTTTGCACTCACAAATTCCCTCCCTTCTTGAAGTAATTTGTAAATATTGGAATATGACCCAAAAAGAATAATCACTCGAAAAGAGGCCATATTTACAAAAATATGCCACTAAGAAAGATTATTTGAAACAAATTCAAATAACATAAAAGGGCTTACGAAGAGTGTTATTTGAATTTCCTTATTTTATTATGCTTTTTTAATGAAGCGTTATGACTCACTTGAAAAGTCCATAATATGCCTAATATAGAATGAGGAACACAATCAAATGATTTTCAAGCTTTCAAAAGTCACAAGATGCCATTTGAGAAAGAGAGAGACTAAATAAAAAAGATCTCAAGAGGCAATGCTTGAAAAGCCACTTGAAAGATGAGCATTAAAAAGAAATTCTTGAAAAACAATGCTCAACATGAAATTCTCCTCTTAATATATTTCAACATAAAAAGGATCTCACGTACACAGAGAGTCCTTGAGGATTGAACTTACAATTTAGAGCTTAAGGAGAACTCATCCAAAACAATTTTGGGTATCTTGAAAAGATATATTCAAAAAGCATAAAGATACCACTTGCGAAAGAATCTAAAAAAAAATTGAAACCACGTGAAGAAAATCGAATGAAAACTGAAGGGTATCATAGCAAGCAAATAAAGCTCACAAAAATCATAAGGGGGGGGGGGTAAAAAGATACCACATGAAAACAACAATTCCCCTTAGCTTTCAAAGTCTCAAAGGTATCAAAGCAAGCAAAAAGATCTCAAAAGAGATGCATAAGGGATAATACAAGATAGCACTTATAAAAAGAAATCAATACACCTTAGCTGACTTTTGGTTTGAGGGTATCAGAGTAAACAATTTAGAGATACCACTTTGAAAATAAAACATGCAAAACTTGACTTTAAGCAAGCTTCCATAATATTCAAGAGATGAACCATGGAGCTATTTTGCATTTAGACATGCACAAGTTCTGCTTTATATCAAGTGGATACCACATTGAAACCACTTTAATTGAATACCAAGTTGATACCACTAAAACCAATTCAAATGATCTCAAAAAGAGACCAAGCTGATACCAAATGAAAACCACTTGAAAACACTTCAAATATTTTTCAAAGAATTTGAAATTTTGCACAAAGAAACTTTGGGATCACAATAACCTTTTCCAAAAAGAAATTCAAACAAGAAGCTTCCAATCAAAAGATATCCCAAAGTCTATTTTGAAAATATAAAATTTTCACAATTCAACCAGTCAAACCGACACTATACCGCACACATAACGCCGGTAGAGGGGGGGTCCGGTACTACCGCCGTTCAGGTGCGGTAGTGCCGGCCTCCAGTGTTGCCGTCGTACAAGTGTGGTGACTCAGTAGACCTGTGCAACACCCTGACATCTAGTATGCCTGGATGTCACCAAACATAGACTAAACAACATCTAAATACCACAAATAAAGGTAAATTACAGCAAAGGAGCAAATGCTAAAACCGAAAATTTTGGCAGCATCTCCTTTGTTTTTCCATGAATTGAAGCAACAGTAATACTAAGGCAAGATATAGCATGTTAACAGACATCTAAAACAGCAATTGTAACACCCCGGCATTTAATATGCCCGAATGCTACCAAACATAGGCTAAACAACATCTAAATACCATAAATTAAGGTAAATTACAGCAAAGGAGCAAATGCTAAAAACCGAAATTTCGGCAGCATCTCCTTTGTTTTAACATGAATTGAACGAACATCAACAGCATAGCAGTATATGGCAATATAAGAGGCATCTAAAACAACAATAATTATAGGCATGACAGCAATATAAGTCTAATCCCAAGCATTCAATGTCTCCATAAGCCAAACGAACAATAAGACTCTCATATCACAAAACTAAACCATAAATCAATATGCATCACACTTAATTTATTATCAAGACCCAATTGAGTGATTGTGGGAACAATTGAGTGACGCTACGTGTAGAAGTGTGACTAATTCCCTTCCCCGCATGCCGATCTCATGGTACCTAAAACAACAAGAAAGCACAAGCGTGAGTTCAACACTCAGCATGCAGATTGCAATGGTACACAAAAACAATTACATGGCTACAACAACTCATATCAGGTCTTTCATCTCATTCATGATCACATATCAATATCATCACCATTATGTATGCAATGCGATGCGATGCTCATGTCTCCTTGGAAACTCATACCGGTATGGTTGAGTACACGCCCGTCGGTGTGCACCCTCTCCCCCCTTCCATCCCGAAGATGGAGGGTGCCTACTCCTCGCTTCCGTTCACCGCGGTGAATGGAATCATGATGTAGGACTTACTCATTGGCTCTCCGGAATAGTCATAACTTTCTCACCGACCTTCCCCGGACTAGTTATGACTTTCTCACCGCCCGGGCCATGTAACATGCCATGTATGCAAATATGCCAACATCATAATTAACTTGTGCATTAACACATGGCATCATAACATAATAAGCATACTCATCATATCATTGGCAATCATTAAAGCATGACAAGTGATCATATCATTGGCAATCATTAAAGCATGACAAGTGATCATATCATATAATCAATTTCATCTAGTCTCAACTAGCAACCTACAAACCGCTATCCATTACAATACACTTGCCTCAACCACGGGCAACACATTGGCGAGAAGTAGAAGGCACTCCCGGGGTCACACCAGCTGCACATGAGTACCACACACTCACAATCATGTCCACAAAACAGTAAGCAATCCCTCTTCTACCCCGACATCGCAAACTACTCGCTAAACCCAAAAACAGAGGTTCTGTCCCGTCGGGACAACAGCCTTCCAAAAGGCATAACTCGGGTTTTAAGACTCCGAATCAATTAAACAAGTACATCCTCGCGTAGCTTAGGAAATTTCCTAACTTTTTTTAAGTATATGGAAAAGCTGATTCGGACTCTAAAGTTGTTTAATCTACAAAATACCGTGATCTGTTCCAGTCACGTCACAGATTTTAACACGCTCGGTAAAACAACCATAACTTTCCAACGGCTGGGCGGAATTGGATGTTCTTTATACCCACAGAAAGATATTGAAATTACCTACAACTTCTTCAACAGCCGTACGACCAAATTCCGACTCTAAATTGACGAAAACCCAAACCCTAGGTTGACTGCTCATGCTGCCCGAAACAGAGAACGTGGCAACTTCTAGATTTGATCTAATCTACTCAAATCCAGCACCACCAATTGATCTAAAAACATGATAATGACCCTAAGAACAGTATCTAGGCCAACCCCAAGGAGTCCCATGGCCATACCTTCGCCCGACGCTCGAAAACCCAATAGATCTCCTCCCGGTTCGCGCGATCTCCTTCCTCGCTCCAATCCCACCGGATGTCCTCGTCGCGGAGCGCTCCAACGGATGGATCTTCGAGGTGCTGGGGTGGAGAGGCTACCCTAGGGCAGCAAGGGGTGGAGGAGAGGTGGTGGAGAGGTGGGGAGCAATGGGGGGGGGCGCAGGGCAAGAGGGAGAGGGGAGGTGGGGGCGGCTAGGGCACAAGGGGAGGTGGGGGCGCACAAGGGCTGGGTGGGGGCGTAATAAGGGGCAGGGGAGCCCCTTTTACCAACCCAACAGGAATCCTAATCCTAAATGGACTCATACTCTATCCCACCAAAGCCCACAATCCCTTCTCTTAGGCCCAAACTCACCCGGAAAGGCCCAAACTCCCGGAAACGCAAATAAACCTCATAGCGTATGTTTTCAACCTCCTATTCCATATTTCATAATGTTTTTGACCTCAACATTCACATTTTATAATGTCACACCCTTCCGTAGTGTCACATTCTCCCTCGCTTAAACAGGATTCGACCTCTAATCTGAAGAATCGCCAAAAACAACAACAAAGACCCCAAGGTACAAATGACTTCTTTGCAACGCAAAACATTCACGCAAGGACTCAAACCGGGGCAAACGACCAACAAGTTCCCAAAACCAACACTTAGCGACAAAGTGTTGATCTAGCTCAACTAATGGCAACCTCTGACAGTTCCACCTTCCTCTCACGGTTCCACCTTCGTTTCAATTCCAAAATAGACTACGAAAGAAAACGGTCTCACACTCCTCATTCCATACATTCCTTGGCACTAACGTGCCCGATCTTTTAAATCGAAACTACTCTCCAGAAGAACATGGTACCATCCTCTAAAAACCTTCTTCAACTCCTACGCACAAACGTGCTTTCACACCTCAACCTCTCTACTGTGGTTCGTCGTATTGAAGACGACGGAAACCAAGGGAGACGAACACTCCAAGACCACCAACTATTTGAACAAACGAGGTTAAATCCTTCCAAAAGGTTGATCTTTTACAAAAGACCATTACCCAACACTACCACCAAAAGGAAAGGCCTACTTTACAACCAGGGTCCTTAAACCCACGAGAAACAGTAACAACCGAATAAAATCGCTACGGTTGACACAACCTCGCTCAACCTCAGTGACAGAAAGATCCAATACACTCTGAAACGGAAAAACAATTACTAGTAACCACCAAGTGGTCCACTAATAATTTAACCAACCCCATCTAGTAATACATCAACGAAACCATTCTCCAGGAAGGTTTGAATTGGGTTATACACCACCTTCCTTTACTCTTCACTTTTACACTATTTACGATCAACTACTAGTTACACCAGATTTCTCTTACTAAGAAAGTCTCGCCCTCACATCCTTCCACTCAAAGGACCAAGACAAAGAGTACCACCATTGGGTAAGCTCAACCACCAACCATTAACCCAATTGATCCCCATGCATAACTTTGAGTCCAATGCACTACAATCACTTTGGAAAGGATTTGACAACAACCAAACAGTATTCATTTTAATTTTCTAAGCCAAAACGCAAAGGAAACACAAATCCCTTCACCACAACCAACACCAGAAATTATTCATTCTTTTCTTTTCATACTAGAAAGCAAGGGAAATCTCATTTCATGACATGAATGCACATTCTTCAAGAGCACTCCGGAATATTCATATCTCCATATATGACTTTCTCAACGACCTGGCTCATCGACCCTTTTATGATTGAATAAACATAAACGATGTCATGTTTCCTTTTCACCATTCATTCACCATGTAACAACAATATCGAATAATCATTCACCAACCGACTACTTCCTCGGTATCACATGTTTGAAACACACATAACATTGACGGTTGCGCTAAATCTTATAACTATGACGGCAACACCGATAACAGCAAAACACCACGTCGTAAAAGAACCCACATCAATTGAAAACTGAACTTGCAAAACATGCATTTCAACCAAATTCAACATTTTGGAAGAGAACATCAAAATTTCAAGTCAAGCATCTGCTCCCACAACTGTCACAAATTTTCTCAAGGAGAGGGAAATTCATTTCCAAAAGGGAACACATCACTAACAAAATCATTTTATAAAACATTTATAAAATCCACCTTTTTGAAGCACTTGCAAACATCACACACATTATGCAAATAAATCCATCTCCCGTCAAAAAGAGTTACAAATTAAATCTCAAGAGTTTCCAACACAACCCACTATGTCCATCTGCTTCCGTTAAAATTTATTCCAAATATATTTCAGGGTGAATACGAAGGAGCGCGATCCACTCAAAACTTTTGGGTGTAAATCCATACTCATAGCATAAACTGCACAAATTAGCCAACACCATAGATTGGCACCAATTTCTACGAGTTTTAGGGAAACTCTGAAACTCAACATAAAGAACACCTCGACTGAAAACATTTAACCAAAATGGAAAACAACCACACCAGTTCAAAAGGTTTTAAACACCAGCTCAGCATGAATCCCACCAAACTTGTATTCCACTCCACTTACCATTTAAGCATTCAATAATCACTATTTACTCATCAAGAGAGTCCAACCGGATTTAACAAAATTTACATAACAATTTCTTTCTCTAGTTACCATTCCCAACACTTTTAATTAAGGTTTAAGATGCTTATCACAAAGGCACCCAACCAAGACTACATTGACATGATCCCCACGGATCACCAAATCATATAACAACGTACTCTATATTTCAAACATAGTACTTCAACAGATACTTAAGCATGATCAACGTATCAATTTTTTTATACCATCCATACATCAACATCTTGACAATTAAAACTTGTTCAATCAATAAAATGACTTCAACAAATAAGTATTATCTCTACAAGGCAAAGCTCGTAACTAAGATTCTAAGTCATACAATCATTAAGGATAAAATTCTACATCATGTTAATTATCCATGGTCCACTCCATCACAACATGATACAGTAACCTCCATTTTATCAAGGATTTTCAACAATTAATCTAAGTAATTACCACCACAACTAAGCCATCAATATTAATAAGTTGCATAGTCATCAATCAACAACATTGCTGTTAGCTACCCTATACAAAGGTTGCAACAAAATTGTCACTACACAACATACTCCAACTATTAAATTAGATTTAATAAGTTAGACCTTCACGAAACTCTTACAATAACATCAAACAACAAAACCTATACCTTTCCAATTGGCCACGATACTAGCATTTTAGGGACATGGCTGCGTACTACCAATCATGCTAATATTTTGCAACAACATTAATAGAAACTCTAATCAACTTCCAAATTAAAGCCACTAGTCAACATGATTAAATTTCTCTATTAACCCGTTAGATTAGAACATCTTTAAACAACCGGCAAGGTTTCTTTAACAGTATCATTATTTTACATCATCTTAATGTTCTAACTATGCATCAAGGTTTAAACTTTTAACATTAATGAGGATCATAAGCACTTTTAAAGCAAGGCAATAGATTCTAAGCATGTACATTAACCCATTTAATCATTCTCGCTATAGAGTAAACTACAACACTAGTAGTCTATTTATTCTCCAGCTAGAGATGACAACCGCATTGAATTGTTTCAACTCACAAATTAACTTAACAATACGTCATCCCATAAACCACATTGGTACATGCTACATAACATACTAAACAACAATTCTTACTAGGGACAAACGATTTCGGTCAAAAGACTACTTACTTTGTTTGCAGCATTTTAGTTTTAAAAATCATCCCAAATTCATAAGGAAACTTGACTCTCAAAATTGCAATGAGACAAACCCAAACTTGGTCATGCAAAGGAATTCTCCAAAACACTTTTCAATCTCAAAGACTCCCACAGGAGGGAACCAAGCGATCAAATAAACCTTTGCGGACAAAGGCACAAAACATAAATTGACACAATTTAACTTTTTGCACACGCTTCAATAACTTCTTTTAAACTCAGAGTAAGACACACAAGAACCAAAACTTTACTTTTTTTTGCAAGGCAACCAACAAAACCGGTGTCAAAGCCAAAAGGCGACTAAAAAAAAAGCGCAACGCTAAATTCCTCTTCTTCGTCTTCAACCAAGGAAGACAAAACCACGAACCACATACGGAACAATTCGTGAAAATACAATACCAAACACTTTTCTTTTGGTTTCAATCAACTAGAGCCAAGAAGACCAACTGAAACCGACCATTAGAACGGTAAAGAGCATACGAAGGCATCCACCACCAAACTCTTCTATTTGACTCCAGTCAACTACCCGATCTACAACAGAAAGGGTAAGCACTCTTCTCCTACAAGGGTAAATTATTCTTCGGTGATGGCGCTAACCGGCCACACCGTCAAACCTCACCCTTACTATGAATAAAGAGAGGTGGCCGAAACCCTTCGGCACCACAACCCCATTTTAACACACTAACACAAACAATTCAATCATTTATCTCATAGACATAGCAGCAGACTCTATCAAATATAGCATTTAGCAACAAGGCTTAAATACAACATTTTAAGCGTAAACAACGATACCCATACCCTTCCTACTGTGCATCCATGTGTGTCAAATTTTTAGATTAGTTATACCACTTTTGCAAGTTTTAAAGTTGCTATCCTATGACAAAATTTTAGTTAAGACCTAAGCCATGTTTCTAAGTTATTCCACATCACATTTTAGTTTTACCCTATAGCATGACACTAAAAATACACATTCCAAGGACTTATAGCCCGCTTTGATACCAACTGTAACACCCCGGCATTTAATATGCCCGAATGCTACCAAACATAGGCTAAACAGCATCTAAATACCATAAATTAAGGTAAATTACAGCAAAGGAGCAAATGCTAAAAACCAAAATTTCGGCAGCATCTCCTTTGTTTTAACATGAATTGAAGGAACATCAACAGCATAGCAATATATGGCAATATAAGAGGCATCTAAAATAGCAATAATTATAGGCATGACAACAATATAAGTCTAATCCCAAGCATTCAATGTCTCCATAAGCCAAACGAACAATAAGACTCTCATATCGCAAAACTAAACCATAAATCAATATGCATCACACATAATTTATTATCAAGACCCAATGAGTGACTGTGGGAACAATTGAGTGACGCTACGTGTAGAAGTGTGACTAATTCCCTTCCCCGCATGCCGATCTCATGGTACCTAAAACAACAAGAAAGCACAAGCGTGAGTTCAACACTCAGCAAGCATATTGCAATGGTATACAAAAACAATTATATGGCTACAACAACTCATATCATGTCTTTCATCTCATTCATGATCACATATCAATATCATCACCATTATGTATGCAATGCAATGCGATGCTCATGTATCCTTGGAAACTCATACCGGTATGGTTGAGTACACACCCGTCGGTGTGCACCCCCTCCCCCCTTCCACCCCGAAGATGGAGGGTGCCTACTCCTCGCTTTCGTTCACCGCGGTGAATGGAATCACGATGTAGGACTTACTCATTGGCTCTCCGGAATAATCATAACTTTCTCACCGACCTTCCCCGGACTAGTTATGACTTTCTCACCGCCCGGGCCATGTAACATGCCATGTATGCAAATATGCCAACATCATAATTAACTTGTGCATTAACACATGGCATCATAACATAATAAGCATACTCATCATATCATTGGGAATCATTAAAGCATGGCAAGTGATCATATCATATAATCAATTTCATCTAGTCTCAACTAGCAACCTACAAACCGCTATCGATTACAATACACTTGCCTCAACCACGGGCAACGCATTGGCGAGAAGTAGAAGGCACTCCCGGGGTCACACCACCTGCACATGAGTACCACACACTCACAATCATGTTCACAAAACAGTAAGCAATCCCTCTTCTACCCCGACATCGCAAACTACTCGCTAAACCCAAAAACAGAGGTTCTGTCCCGTCGGGACAGCAGCCTTCCAAAAGGCATAACTCGGGTTCTAAGACACCGAATCAATTAAAAGAGTACATCGTCGCGTAGCTTAGGAAATTTTCTAACTTTTTCTGAGTATATGGAAAAGCTGATTTGGACTCTAAAGTTGTTTAATCTACAAAATACCGTGATCTGTTCCAGTCACGTCACAGATTTTAACACGCTCGGTAAAACAGCCATAACTTTCAAACGGCTAGGCGGAATTGGTCGTTATTTATACCCACGGAAAGATATTGAAATTACCTACAACTTCTTCAATAGCCGTACGACCAAATTCCGATTCTAAATTGACGAAAACCCAAACCCTAGGTTGACTGCTCATACTGCCCGAAACAGAGAACGTGACAACTTCTAGATTTCGTCTAATCTACGCAATTGCAACACCACCAATTGATCTAAAAACATGATAATGACCCTAAGAACAGTACCTAGGCCAACCCCAAGGAGTCCCATGGCCATACCTTCGCCCGACGCACGAAAACCCAATAGATCTCCTCCAGGTTCGCGCGATCTCCTTCCTCGCTCCAATCCCACCGGATCTCCTCGTCGCGGAGCGCTCCAACGGATGGATCTTCGAGGTGCTGGGGTGGAGAGGCTACCCTAGGGCAGCAAGGGGTGGAGGAGAGGTGGTGGAGAGGTGGGGAGCAATGAGGGCAATCGGGGGGCCGCACGGCAAGAGGGAGAGGGGAGGTGGGGGCGGCTAGGGCACAAGGGGAGGTGGGGGCGCACAAGGGCTGGGTGGGGGTGCAATAAGGGGCAGGGGGAGCCCCTTTTTACCAGCCCAAACAGGAATCCTAATCCTAAATGGACTCATACTCCATCCCACCAAAGCCCACAACCCCTTCTCTTAGGCCCAAACTCACCGGGAAAGGCCCAAACTCCCGGAAACGTCCCGGAAATGCAAATAAACCTCATAGCGTATGTTTTCAACCTCCAATTCCATATTTCATAATGTTTTTGACCTCAACATTCACATTTTATAATGTCACACCATTTCGTAGTGTCACAGCAATATCAACTGATATAGCATCACTTATGTCTAAAATAAGGAATTCAACTATTCCACAAATTATAACAATCAAACAATGAACTTAAGCTCAAAACCAAGCCATACACCAAGTTTCATGGCACTATTCATTATTATTATGACTCCAAATGATTAAACTGTCTATAAGTGTGAATCTAGTGTAGAAGTGTAGCTAACTAATGCCCTTTCCCACATGCTGGTTTGATGGTACCTAAAAACAACATAAAACACAAGCGTGAGTTCATCACGCAGCAAGTATATTGCAATGATACCAAAACAATAACAACTCACATACATACTTAATGCCATTCACATATCCTGAGAATCAACTCATGAACTTCATTTATGCTCTCATATAACATCATCATAAACATCTCAAATAACATCTTCATATGCATCTCATAGAACAACATAATCATCTCATAAACCACTTCATTAATGCAATGCAATGCAATGAAATGCACATATCCCTTTGAAGCACATACCGGTATTGCCGAGTGCACACCCGTCGGCGTGCACCCCCTTTCCCCTTCCATCCCGTAGATGGAGGGTGCCTACTGTTACTGACTCGCTCCCATGCGCAACCGTGGATGGGACTACGAGGTAGGTCTTTCGTGTTCACTACGTGTGAATACAGAGGCCCGCATCAGCATGGGACGCCTCTTCCATTATGAATGCATATATGACATAAACTGTGACACTACGGTATGGTGTGACATTATAAAATGTGAAATTAGAGAATAAAACCTTACGGCTTGAGGTTTACTCGCGTTTTTGGGCCTTATGAAGTGATGTGACACCACGGAGTGTCGTAACCTTATAAGTGGTGCATGATAAGGTCAAAAAAAGTATGAGATGTGGAAATAAGGTTAAAACCATAGGGTATGGAGGTTAATAGCGTTGTCGGGCCGTTTCCGGGGTTTTGGGCCTTCCCGGGTGAGTTTGGGCCTTAAAGAGGGGGTTGTGGGCTTTGGTGGGATGGAGTGGGAATCCATTTAGGATTAAGAAAGGGGCTTAGGGCTGGTTAAAGGGGGGTTTCCCTGCCCTTTTGGGCGTCCTCCCCCTGCCCCTTGCGCCCCCAAGTGCCCTAGCCGCCTCCCACACCTCCCCACCTCATCCTTGGGCGCCTCCACCTCCCCCAAGCCTCTCCCCTTGCGCCACCACCCTCTCCACCACCTCTCCACCTCCCTTGCTGTGCCTAGGTGAGTTCTTGACCTCACCACCTCAAAGATCCATCCATTGGAGCGCTCCGCGACGAGGAGATCCGGTGGATTTGGAAGCGAGGAAGGGGATCGCGTGAACCGGGAGGAGATCTATTGGGTTTTCGTGCGTCGGGCAAAGGTATGTCCATGGAAATCCTTGGGGTTGATCTAGGTACTGTTATAAGGGTGTTTATCAAGTTTTTAGATCAATTGGTGGTGCTGGAATTGAGTAATTTGGATTAGATCTAGATGTTTCCACGTTCTATTTTTGGGACAGCATGAGCAGTCGACCTAGGGTTCACGTTTTTGCCAATTTAGATTCCGAATTTGGATGGCCACCTGTTGAAGAAGTTGTAGATAATTGCTTTATCTTTCATTGGACATAAAGAATGCTAAATTCGGCCCAGCCGTTTGAAAGTTCTGGCTGTTTTACCGAGCGTGATAAAATCTGTGATGCGATTGGAACAGATCACGGTAATCTGTAGATTAAACAACTTTAGGGTCCGAATCAGTCTTTCCCTATAACTAGAAAAAGTTGGGAAATTTCCTAAACTATGAGACGATGTACTCGTTTAATTGATTCGGAGTCCCAGAACTCAAGTTATGCCTTTTGCAAGGCTGCTGTCCCGACGGGACAGAACCTCTGTTTTTAGGTTTTGCGAGTAGTTGGCAATGTCGGGGTAGATGAGAGTTTGCGTACTGTTTTGTGGACATGATTGTGAGCGTGTGGTACCTATGTGCAGGTGGTGCGACCCCGGGAGTGCCCTCTACTTCCCGCCAATCCGTTGCCCGTGGTTGAGGCAAGTGTGTTGTGATGGATAGCGATTTGTAGGTTGCTTGTTGAGAATAGATGGAATTGACTACATGATATATGATCACTTGCCATGCTTTTATGATTGCCAATGATATGATGAGCATGTTTAATATGTTTGATGCCATGTGTTAATATGTGAGTTAAATATGATGTTGGCATAAATGCATACATGGCATGTTACATGGCTCGGGTGGTGAGAAAGTCATAACTAGTCCGGGAAGGTCGGTGAGAAAGTTATGACTAATCCGAAAAGCCAATGAGTAAGTCCTACATCGTGATTCCATTCACCGCGGTGAACGGAAGCGAGGAGTAGGCACCCTCCATCTTCGGGATGGAAGGGGGGAGAGGGTGCACACCGACGGGTGTGTACTCAACCATACCGGTGTGAGTTTCCAAGGAGACATGAGCATTGCATTACATTGCATTCATAATGATGATGATATTGTTAAGTGTTCTTGAATGAGATGATATACATGATGGGAGATGTTATTGCCATGATATTGTTCTTGTTGTCCATTGCAATATGCTTGCTGAGTTTCGAACTCACGCTTGTGTTTTCTTGTTGTTTTAGGTACCATGAGAACGGCATGCGGGGAAGAGAAATAGTCACACGCCCACACGTAGCTTCACCATATTGATTCCACAAGTCATTCTATTAGTTTGATAATAAATTGCTTGTGATGATCACTGATTTAAGGCTTAACTTTGCTTTATGAGAGTTTTATTGTTCGTTTGACACTTGGAGATATTAAGTGCTTGATAATAGTCTTATATTGTCATTAAGACTTTAATTATTGCTGTTTTAGTTGTCTCTCTTATTGCCTTATATTGCTATAATATTGTTGTCTCTTCGTAGCTGTAACACCCCAGCATTTAATATGCCCGAATGCTACCAAACATAAGCTAAACAACATCTAAATACCACATTTAATCATAAATTCCAGCAAAGGTACATATGCTAAAACCGATATCTCGGCAGCATCTCCTTTGCTTTTCCATGAGTTAACACAATAACACAATCATGGCAAGATATAACATGGCACACGACATCTATAACATCAACATAAATGGATATATCATCAAATTACGCCAATAAAAACATGCTCAACCACTTCATAAGCTATAACCAAGCAAATAAGGAATCACAAGCATGCTAAATTAAACCCTACATTAAGTTTATGTCACAACTCTTAATATCATGTCTCCAAGTGATTAATTATGGACTATGATGGTGGAGCTACGTGTAGAAGTGTAGCTAGACCCCTTTTCCCGCATGCCGATCTCAAAGTACCTAAAAACAACATAAAACACAAGCGTGAGTTCGAAAACTCAGCAAGCATATTGTAATGGACAACAAGATCATTTACAAGACAATAATACCTTACAGCACACAGTTAAGCAATACTCCAAGTTTCATGGCAATACTTTCATTATCATGACTCCAAATGATAACACTGTCTAATTTGTGTGGAGCTACGTGTAGATGTGTAGCTAAACCCCTTTCCCCGAATGCCGGTTTCATGGTACCTAAGAAAAACAACATAAACACAAGCGTGAGTTCATCACTCAGCAAGTATAATGCAATGGAACAAGAAAATACATTCCAATACCTTCATCACCACTTTTCACATACAACATCATACACATCTCATATTCCTAGTGTAAGCATATCATGGACATCATCATAAATCATCCTCATTTAACATCCTCATATAATGCAATGCAATGTAATGCAATGCGATGCTCATATCTCCTGGAAACTCATACCGGTATGGTTGAGTACACACCCGTCGGTGTGCACCCTCTCCGCCCTTCCATCCCGAAGATGGAGGGTGCCTACTCCTCGCTTCCGTTCACTGCGGTGAATGGAATCACGATGTATGACTTACTCATTGGCTCTCCGGATTAGTCATAACTTTCTCACCGACCTTCCTGGACTAGTTATGACTTTCTCACCGCCCGGGCCATGTAATCATGCCATGTATGCAAATATGCCAACATCATAATTATCTTGTGCATTAACACATGGCATCTTAACATGATAAACATACTCATCATATCATTGGCAATCATTAAAGCATGGCAAGTGATCATATCATATAATCCATTTTCATCTAGTCTCAACAAGCAACCTACAAATCGCTATCCATTACAATACACTTGCCTCAACCACGGGCGACGGATTGGCGAGAAGTAGTAGGCCCTCCCGGGGTCACACCATGTGACACTACGGTATGGTGTGACATTATAGAATGTGAAATTAGAGAATAAAACCTTTCGGCTTGAGGTTTACTCGCGTTTTTGGGCCGTTTGAAGTGATGTGTCACCACGGAGTGTCGTAACCTTTTAAATGGTGCATGTTAAGGTCAAAAACTTTATGAAATATGGTATGGCAGGTTAAAACCATTAGGTATGGAGGTTAATAGCTTTTCCGGGCCGTTTTCGGGGTTTTGGGCCTTCCCGGGGGAGTTTTGGGCCTTGGTGGGCTTTGGTGGGATGGATTAGGTCTCCGTAACGGACTAGAATTGGGTGTGGGGGCTGGTAAAAGGGGTTTCCCTGCCCCTTTGGGGCGTCCACCCTGCTGCCTTTGCGCCCCTTGAGGCCTTGGTGCGCCCCCCTCACCTCCCCCCACTTGCCAAGCCCTAGCCGCCCCTTCCCTTTGAGCCTTGCGCCTCCCCCTTGCTCTCCTCCATTGCCCCACCTCTCCACCACCTCTCCTCCACCCCCTTGCTACCCTAGGGTGGTCTCCACACCTCTGTACCTTGTGGATCCATCCGTTGGAGCGAGGAGCGTGGAGCGAGGAGCGATCCGCGAGGAGATCGATTGGAGTTTTCGTTCGTCGGGCAAAGGTATGATCATGGGGATCCTTGGGTTTGATCTAGGTACTGTTCTTAGGGTGTTTATGAAGTTTTTAGATCAATTGGTGGTGCTGGGTTGGAGTTCTTTGGGTTAGATCTAGACGTTGCCACGTTTCTGTTTTCGGGCAGATTGAGCAGTCGGGCTAGGGTTCGAATTTTCGTTGATTTAGAATCCGAATCTGTCCATACGGACTTAAAAGAAGTTGTAGATAATTTAATTATATTTCCGTGGACATAAAGCACGTTAAAATCCGATCAGCCGTTTGAAAGTTATGTCTGTTTTACCGAGCGTGTTAAAATCTGTGACGTAATTGGAACAGATCACGGTAATCTGTAGATTAGACGACTTTAGAGTCCGAATCAGTCTTTCTATATACCTAGAGAAAGTTGAGAAATTTCCTAAGATACGCGAGGATGTACTCGTTTAATTGATTCGGACTCCCAGAACTCAAGTTATGCTTTTTTGCAAGGCTATTGTCCCGTCGGGACAGAACCTCTGTTTTTAGGTTTTGCGAGTAGTGGGCAATGTCGGGTTAGATGGGGGTTTGCGTACTGTTTTGTGGGCATGATTGTGAGTGTGTGATACCTATGTGCAGGTGGTGCAACCCCGGGAGTGCCTTCTACTTCCCGCCTTTCCGTTGCCCGTGGTTTAGGCAAGTGTGTTGTAATGAATAACGAATGTTATGTTGCTTGTTGAGACTAGATGAAAGATGGATTTCATGATATGATCAATTGCCATGCTTTAATGTTTTCCTATGATATGATGAGTATGCTATGATGCCATGTGTTAAATATACAAGTTTATGATGATGATGGCATATTTGCATACCTGACATGTTACATGGCTCGGGCGGTGAGAAAGTCATAACTAGTCCGGGAAGGTTGGTGAGAAAGTTATGACTAATCCAGAAAGCCAATGAGTAAGTCCTACATCGTGATTCCATTCACCGCGGTGAACGGAAGCGAGGAGTAGGCACCCTCCATCTTCGGGATGGAAGGGGGGAGAGGGTGCACACCGACGGGTGTGTACTCAACCATACCGGTATGAGTTTCCAAGGAGATATGAGCATAACATTGCATTGCATTGCAATACATATTTAATGATGATGATGTTGTTATGTGCTCAAGTATGAGATGTTATATGTGATGTAAGGTATTATTGTCTTGTAAATGATCTTGTTGTCCATTACAATATGCTTGCTGAGTTTTCGAACTCACGCTTGTGTTTTATGTTGTTTTTTAGGTACTTTGAGATCGGCATGCGGGAAAAAGGGGTCTAGCTACACTTCTACACGTAGCTCCACCATCATAGTCCATAATTAATCACTTGGAGACATGATATTAAGAGTTGTGCCTTAAACTTAATGTATGGTTTAATTTAGCATGCTAGTGATTCCTTATTTGCTTCGTTTTAGTTTATGAAGTGGTTGAGCGTGGTATTATTGGCGTAATTTGATGATATATCCATTTATGTTGATGTTTTAGATGTCGTGTGCTGTGATATATCTTGCCATGATATTGATATGGTGTTAATTTATGGAAAAACAAAGGAGATGCTGCCGAAATATCGGTTTTTAGCATATGTACCTTTGCTGGAATTTATGTTTAAATGTGGTATTTAGATGTTGTTTAGCTTATGTTTGGTAGCATTCGGGCATATTAAATGCCGGGGTGTTACAGTGGTATCAGAGCGGGCTGTAGGTCCTTGGAATGCGTATTTTTAGTGTCATGCCATAGGGTACAACTAAAATATGATGTGGAATAACTTAGAAACATGGCTTAGGTTTCAACTAAAACTTTGTCATAGGATAGCAACATTAAAACTTGCAAAAAATGGTATAACTAATCTAAAATTTGACACACACTGGATGCACAGTAGGAAAGGGTATGGGTATCGTTTCTTTACGCTTAAATGTTGTATTTAAGCTTTGATGTTGAATGCTTCTTTTGACAATGCATGTTGCTATGTCAATGATATATGTTGTGGTGATAAGAGTGGGGTTGTGGTGCAGAAGGGTTTCGGTCACCTCTTGTTGTTTATAGTTAGGGTGAGGTTTGACGGTGTGGCGGTTAGCGCCATCACCGAAGAAGCTATTAACCCCTGTAGGAGAAAAGCGCTTACCCTTTACGTCAGAATCGGGTAGTTGATTGGAGGCGAAAAGGAAGAGTTAATGGTGGTTTCCTTCGGATGTTCTTTGTCGCTACGACGGTCGGTGTTTGTTGCTTTTCTTGGCTTTAGCTGTTTTGAACCAAATGAAAAGGTGATGGGCTTTCGCGGATCGCTCATTATGCGGTGTGTGGTTTTGTCTTCCTTGGGTGAAGACGTAGAAGAGGAGTCTAGTGTTGCGCTTCTTTTGGGCGCCTTTCGATTTTGATGCTGTTAATTGCTTTATGAAGAACAAGCATTCGATTTATTCCTGTGGTTGTCTGTCTCCAAGGCTAAAGGAGTTTTGTTCGAGTTGTGCCGCACTGGCCGCTGTGAAGTTCTGCGGGCTTCGTAGTAGTAATCGGTGTTTGATTTCATCATTTTACTTGGTTTGAGAAATCATCTTTGAAAGCCCCTCTTGAGTCGTGAAAGTTAGGGGTTTGGTGTTAAGGTTTTATTTGAAAAGGTTAATGGAGCACTTGGTTCCCTTTCGAGAAAAGTTGTCTTCCAACCAGTTTCCTCTATGGAAGTCTTTGAGATTGAAAAGTGTTTTGGAGAATTCCTTTGCATAACCAAGTTTGGGTTTGTCTCATTGCAATTTTGAGAGTCAAGTTTCCTTATGAATTTGGGATGAGTTTTAAAACTAAAATGCTGTAAACAAAGTAAGTAGTCTTTTGAATGAAATCGTTTGTCCCTAGTAAGAATTGATGTTTAGCACGTTATGTAGTAGGTAACAATGTGGTTTATGGATTGATGTGTTGCTAAGTTAAATTTTGAGTTGAATCAATTCAATGTGAGTAAAATCTCTAAGTTTGAGAATAAATAGACTACTAGTGTTGTAGTTCACTCTTAGCGAGAATGATTGAAAGTGTTAATGTTCATGCTTAGAATCTGTTGCCTTGCTTTAAAAGTGCTTATGATCCTCAAGTTAATGTTAAAAGTTTAAACCTTGATGCATAGTTAAAACATTAAGATGATGTAAACTGCTGATATTGTTAAGAAGCTTTGCTTGGTGTTTAAAGATGTGCTAATCTAACGGATTAGTAGAGACTAGTGACTTTAATTTGGAAGTTGATTGGAGTGGTTATTTATGTTGTTGCAAACTATTAGTATATTTGGAAGTATGCGATTGTGACCCTTCAATGCTAGTTTTCAATCTATTTTAAATAGTTGGAGTATGTTGTAATTTTGTTATCACCTATGTATAGGGTAGCTAAAAGTAATGTTGATCGGTTGATGATTATGCCCATTTGTTTTTATTGATGACTTAGTAGTGGTGGTAGTTGTGTAGAATACTTGTTGGAAACCATTGACTAAATGGAGGGTGTTGTAACCTGTGGTGATGGAGTGAACCATGGATAATTAACTGATGTAGAGTTTTATCCTTAATGAATGTATGCCTTGGAATCCTAGCTATGAACTTTGTCTTGTAGAGATAATATTTACATGTTGAAGTCGTTGTTTAACTGAATAAGGTTCGGTTATCGAGACGTGAATAGATAGGAGGTATGAAATTTATATGTTGATCTTGCTGAAAGATTTGTTGAAGCACTATGTTTCAAATTTAGAATAAGAAGTATTATGATTCGGTGATCCGTGGGGATCATATCATTATAGTCTTGGTTGGGTGCCTTCTTGATAAGCATCATAAACCCTTATTAAAAGTTTTGGGAATGGTAACTAGAGGAAGAATTTGTTGTGAAGCTTTTGGTTGAATTGAGTTGGGGCTCCTCAGGGAGTAAAAAGTGATTATTAAAGTCTTTTAATGGAAAGCGTAGTGGAGTTCTAGAGATGGTTCTTTTTACGATGAGCTTGTGTTTAAAAGCTTTTGGACTGGTTTGGTTGTTTGCCATTTTGGTTGAAGGGTTTTCGGTCAAGGTGTTCCTTATGCTGTGTTTCAGAGTTTCCCCAAAAACTCGTAATGTTTGGTGTCGACCTTTGGTTTTGGCGAATTTGTTTAGTTCGTGTTGTGAGTTTGGATTTACATCCAAAAGTTTTGAGTCGATCGCGCCCTTTCGCGTTCGCACTGGATTATCTTTGGAATTAATTTTAAAAGGAAGCAGATGGTCTTAAAGGGTTGTGTTGGAAACTTTTGAGTTGAGCCCTTAATGTGTAACTCTTTTTGGCTAGAGTTGGAGTTGTTTTGAAAATGTGTGTGATGTTGCGAGTGCTTCAAAAAGGTGGACTTTATGAAAGTTTTAGAAAGTGATTTTGTTAGTGAGGTGTTCCCTTTTGGGAATGAGTTTCCCTCTCCTTGAGGAAGTTCGGGATGGTTGTGGGAGCAGATGCTCGACTTGAAATTTTGATGTTCTTTTCCAAAATGTTGAATTTGGATGAAATGCAATGTTGTGCAAGTTCAGTTTTCAACTGATGTGGGGTCTTTTACGACGTGGTGTTTCTTGTCAACTATGCGCCGTCATAGTCTATATGAATTTCCGCAACCTTCGATGTTAAGTGTGTTTCCATCATTTGATACCGAGGAAGAAGTCATTTGGTGAATGACTATTCGGTGCCGTTGTTACATGATGAATGAAGGGTGAAAAAGGAAAACGAGACATTGTTTATGCATAATTAATCATAAAGGAGTCGACGAGCCAGGTCGGTGAGAAAGTCATATAAGGATATATGACTAATCCGAGTGCTCTTGAAAAGTGTGCATGCATGTCAAGAATCGAGATGTCCATTTCTTTCTAGTATGAAAAGAAAGAATGAAGGATTTATGCTTCCTTTGTGATTTGGCTTGGATGTTGCCGAATTCTTTCCAAAATGGTTGTTAACGCTTTGGGTTTGAGTTGTCGTGTGTACACTTGGGGATGATACCTAAGTGTTTTTGTGTGAGGGCGAGACCCTCTTAAGAAAGGAACCAATTGTGGTTTGGTAAGGTTTTTCGATCCTAGCTTGGGGCTAGGTGTTGAACCCTAGTGGTATAAGGGTGGTTTGTGATGGAGGTTGATGATGTATGGGTCTAACCATTATTAAGTGTAGCGATGGGTGGAAGTGAAGTTGACGGTAGTTCGGTGATATTTGTCATGCCGTGAGCATTTGTCGTCACTAGTTGTTCTTGGATTTGAGTCTTGTCAGGAAAGGATGGAATAAAATGTTAGTATGATGGTGTATCGGAAGGGCAAGTGTGCCTTAATGAGTTTTCCCCTCGATGGAAATTTTTGGGAATGTAGAAAGGTCGTTAAAGGAATTGTGACTTCCTTTGATTATGTCATGTTGAGTTTAATGGAGTATGGTAGTCAGGGTGGTTGTGATAGAAGTATGAAGTGTTTGCCGTGAGGATTCGAGCGTTTTGGGTTGATGGAGCCCTTTGTGGTTGAAACGCAGATTCTGTTGGGGAATTGAAGTGAAGGTCGATTTGTGAGGGGTTGCCCTTAGTTGAGCTAGATCAACACTTTTTCTCTATGTGTTGGTTTTGGGAACTCGTTTGTTGTTTGTTCCGGATTTAGTCGTTGTGTGAATGTTTTGAGCTGCAGAGAAGCCTTTTGTCCCTTGGGGACTTTGTTGTTCATTATGGCGTCCTTCGGATTCGAGGTCGAATCCTGTTGAAGGGGGGAAGAATGTGACACTACGGTATGGTGTGACATTATAGAATGTGAAATTAGAGAATAAAACCTTTCGGCTTGAGGTTTACTCGCGTTTTTGGGCCGTTTGAAGTGATGTGTCACCATGGAGTGTCGTAACCTTTTAAATGGTGCATGTTAAGGTCAAAAACTTTATGAAATATGGTATGGCAGGTTAAAACCATAAGGTATGGAGGTTAATAGCTTTTCCGGGCCGTTTCCAGGCCGTTTTCGGGGTTTTGGGCCTTCCCGGGGGAGTTTTGGGCCTTGGTGGGCTTTGGTGGGATGGATTAGGTCTCCGTAACGGACTAGAATTGGGTGTGGGGGCTGGTAAAAGGGGTTTCCCTGCCCCTTTGGGGCGTCCACCCTGCTGCCTTTGCGCCCCTTGAGGCCTTGGTGCGCCCCCCTCACCGCCCCCCCCGGGCCAAGCCCGAGCCGCCCCGTCCCGTTGAGCCGTGCGCCGCCCCCGTGCGCTCCGCCAGTGCCCCACCTCTCCACCACCTCTCCTCCACCCCCTTGCTGCCCTAGGGTGGTCTCCACACCTCTGCACCTTGTGGATCCATCCGTTGGAGCGAGGAGCGAGGAGCGTGGAGCGAGGAGCGATCCGCGAGGAGATCGATTGGAGTTTTCGTTCGTCGGGCAAAGGTATGATCATGGGGATCCTTGGGTTTGATCTAGGTACTGTTCTTAGGGTGTTTATGAAGTTTTTAGATCAATTGGTGGTGCTGGGTTGGAGTTCTTTGGGTTAGATCTAGACGTTGCCACGTTTCTGTTTTCGGGCAGATTGAGCAGTCGGGCTAGGGTTCGAGTTTTCATCGATTTAGAATCCGAATCTGTCCGTACGTACTTAAAAGAAGTTGTAGATAATTTAATTATCTTTCCGTGGACATAAAGCATGTTAAAATCCGATCAGCCGTTTGAAATTTATGTCTGTTTTACCGAGCATGTTAAAATCTGTGACGTAATTGGAACAGATCACGGTAATCTGTAGATTAGACGACTTTAGAGTCCGAATCAGTCTTTCCATATACCTAGAGAAAGTTGGGAAATTTCCTAAGCTACGCGAGGATGTACTCGTTTAATTGATTCGGAGTCCCAGAACTCAAGTTATGCTTTTTTGCAAGGCTGCTGTCCAGTCGGGACAGAACCTCTGTTTTTAGGTTTTGCGAGTAGTGGGCAATGTTGGGTTAGATGGGGGTTTGCTTACTGTTTTGTGGGCATGATTGTGAGTGTGTGATACCTATGTGCAGGTGGTGCGACCCCGGGAGTGCCTTCTACTTCCCGCCTTTCCGTTGCCCGTGGTTGAGGCAAGTGTGTTGTAATGAATAACGAATGTTATGTTGCTTGTTGAGACTAGATGAAAGATGGATTTCATGATATGATCAATTGCCATGCTTTAATGTTTTCCTATGATATGATGAGTATGCTATGATGCCATGTGTTAAATATACAAGTTTATGATGATGATGGCATATTTGCATACATGACATGTTACATGGCTCGGGCGGTGAGAAAGTCATAACTAGTCCGGGAAGGTTGGTGAGAAAGTTATGGCTAATCCGGAAAGCCAATGAGTAAGTCCTACATCGTGATTCCATTCACTGCGGTGAACGGAAGCGAGGAGTAGGCACCCTCCATCTTCGGGATGGAAGGGGGGAGAGGGTGCACACCGACGGGTGTGTACTCAACCATACCGGTATGAGTTTCCAAGGAGATATGAGCATAACATTGCATTGCATTGCATTGCAATACATATTTAATGATGACGATGTTGTTATGTGCTCAAGTATGAGATGTTATATGTGATGTAAGGTATTATTGTCTTGTAAATGATCTTGTTGTCCATTACAATATGCTTGCTGAGTTTTCGAACTCACGCTTGTGTTTTATGTTGTTTTTAGGTACTTTGAGATCGGCATGCGGGAAAAAGGGGTCTAGCTACACTTCTACACGTAGCTCCACCATCATAGTCCATAATTAATCACTTGGAGACATGATATTAAGAGTTGTGCCTTAAACTTAATGTATGGTTTAATTTAGCATGCTAGTGATTCCTTATTTGCTTCGTTTTAGTTTATGAAGTGGTTGAGCGTGGTATTATTGGCGTAATTTGATGATATATCCATTTATGTTGATGTTTTAGATGTCGTGTGCTATGATATATCTTGCCATGATATTGATATGGTGTTAATTCATGGAAAAACAAAGGAGATGCTGCCGAAATATCGGTTTTTAGCATATGTACCTTTGCTGGAATTTATGTTTAAATGTGGTATTTAGATGTTGTTTAGCTTATGTTTGGTAGCATTCGGGCATATTAAATGCCGGGGTGTTACACACCACCTGCACATAGGGACCACACACTCACAATCAAGCCCACAAAACAGTACACAAACCCTCATCTACCCCGACATTGCCAACTACTTGCAAAACCCGAAAACAGCGGTTCTGTCCCGTCGGGACAACAGCCTTCCAAAAGGCATGACTCAGGTTCTAAGACTCCAAATCAATTAAACGAGTACATCCTCGCGTAGATTAGGAAATTTCCCAACTTTTTCTAGGTATAGGGAAAGACTGATTCAGAATCTAAAGTTGTTTAATCTACAAAATACCGTGATCTGTTCCAATCACGTCATAGATTTTAACACGCTCGGTAAAACAGCCATAACTTTCAAATGGCTAGCCGGAATTTAACGTTCTTTATATCCACGGAAAGATAAATAAATTATCTACAACTTCTTCAACATCCGTACGACCAAATTAGGAATCTAAATTGGCGAAAAACTGAACCCTAGATCGACTGCTCATGCTGTCCGAAACAGAGAACGTGACCAACTCAAGAATCCATCTAATCTAATCAAATCCAGCACCACCAATTGATCTAAAAACTTGATAATCATCCTTAGAACAGTTCCTAGATCAACCCCAAGCATTCCCATGGTCATACCTTTGCCCAACGCACGAAATCTGAAAGGATCTCCTCCCGGTTCGCTCCTCGCTCCTCGCTCCAACGGATGAATGCTCGAGGTGCAGGTGTGACACCACGGATTGTCCTAAACTTATAAAATGGGAATTATGAGGACCAAACATTACGAAATATGTTATTCAAGGTTAAAAAAACCATATGGTTTGGGTTTTTATTTCGTTTCGGGAGGTTTTCGGGCTTTTGGGCCGCTCCGGGGACGTGCGGGCCTTGGGGAAAACTTAGTGGGCCAAGTGGTGGTTTCCTTGGCCCATGAGGGGATGAGGAGGGGGGAGAGAGCTGCTGCCCTAGCTCCTCCCCACCCTTGCGCCGCACCCCCCCCCCTTGCTTCCTCTTCCTCTCCCTCCACCTCCCACCTTCCTCCTCTCTAGATCTCCCTCTCCCTCACCTCCACCCCTCCCTTGCGCCTCCTCTCCCATACCCAGCGATCTCGGTGCAACCTCCTCGCTGCCACACCGTGCCGTGGTGCTGTCCTCATTGGTGGGAGGACTCGCGACGTGGAGATCCGGCGGGAGGAGGAGATCGGGAGGAGTTCGGGTGGAGATCTTGCGAGGAAATTGTGATTCTTCAAGAAGGTAATGGGGGAACTCTTTGGGGTGGATCTTTTACTGCTGTAGAGGTTGAATAACATGTTTTTAGATCAAGGGAGGTGCTGCCATGGGGTAGGATTGATGAAATTTAGAGTTGTATTCACGTTCTGTTCGGGAAGATTGGGGACCCGAGATAGGGCAGGCGTTTTCGCCAATTTAGAGTTGGAATCTGGCCGTACGGACTTCTAGGAAGTTGTAGATAATTTCATTATCTTTCCGTGCATATAAAGAAATTGAAATTCCGCCCAGCCGTTTAGAAGTTATGCCTGTTTTACCGAGCGCTGTCAAATCTGTGACGAGATTGAGACAGTTCGTGTTCAACGTTAGATTAAACAACATTAGAGTCCGAATCAGTCTTTACCTATAACTAGAAAAAGTTGGGAAATTTCCTAAGCTACGCGAGGATGTACTCGTTTAATCAATTTGGAATTCTAGAACTCAAGTTATGATTTTTCGAAGCCGCTGTCCAGAACGGGGCAAATCTATGATTTCGGGGTTTTGGTGTATATCGTGTATTGGGTGTAGTGGGTACTGTTTTGAGGAGTCAAATTGAGTGTGTGGCACGTGTTTGAAGGTGGTGTGCCTCCGGGAGTGCCCTCAACCTCTCGTCACTCCGTTGCCCGCGGTTGAAGGCAAGTGTGTTGTGTGGATTTAACGCTATATGTGATGCTAGAATTGCTTGATAGTATTGGGATAGATAACATGTTGTTTTGCCATGAGTTACATGTTATAAATGATATAATGTCCTCATGCCATGTTTTAATATTGACGATGATATAATGTCCTTATGCCATGATAAAGTAATATGCTTGTTGTTGATAAATGAATCACATGCCAAGTTGGTAATGATTACTGATCGATTGTTAAATACGGCCCTACATGTTGAGATGCAATGTGTTGATATGCAATACTTCTACTTATGAATACGCTGCTGTCCATTTTGCATACATGGCATATTTTTCATGGCCGATCGGTGAGATAAGTCATAACTATTCGGTAGGGGCGGTGAGAACTGTTATGACTAGTCCGGGCTATTCTTTCGAATAAGTCCTACATCGTGATTCCTTCACCGAGGTGAATGGAAGCGAGTGATAGGCACCCTCCATCTTCGGGATGGAAGGGGAAAAGGGTGCATGCCGACGGGTGTGCACTCAACCATACCGGTATGAGTATTCCAGAAGACATGTGCATTGCATTGCATGAATGAATTTCATAAATGAAGTTGTTTATGAGATGATGATGAGAGTACTCATGAGATGCTCATGAGATGATTACCATGTTGTTTTAAAGGCTGCAAATTATGTTAAATGTGATGTGTTGTGATATAACCGTGGAGACTGGAATGATGGTTTGTTGTCTTGATCCTTGTTGTTCCTTTGCAATGCACTTTGCCGAGTGATGAACTCACGCTTGTGTTTTCGTTGTTTGTTTCCTTAGGTACCATGAAATCGGCGCTACGGGGAAAGGGACTTAGCTACACTTCTCCACGTAGTATCACAATCTAGCTAATTCATCTTCTTTTGGAGACACTGCAATAAGTATTGCAATAATCATTAGTTTATGGTCTTAATGTTGGTTGTTTCCCTCATGTGAATCATGTGGGGCTATGGAGTGAATTGTTATATCTTCCTAGACTTAAATTGATGCTTATTCTTTTGCTAGCGATGCCTTTTGATGTTTTAATTGATGATTGGTTATCATTATCGCTGCATGTGAAGGTCTTGTTTATCCTACTTATTGTTATGATGATTATGTTGTTAAGTTTCATGCAAAAACAAAGAAGATGCTGTCAAAATTTTCAATTACTCTAAATGATTACTTGCTGTAATTTACTTTAAATTATGGTATTAAATGTGTTATGGTCTATGTTTGGTGACATTCTGGGCTTAGTAGAAGCTGGGGTGTTACAGTTGGTATCAGAGCGGGCTGTAGGTCCTTGGAATGTATATTTTAGTGTCATACCATAGGTTCAACTAAAACTTTGAAGTGGGATAATCTAGAAACATGGTTTAGGTTGTAACTAAAACTTTGTTATAGGATAGCAACCTTAAAAATTTGCAAGAATGGTATGACTAAATTAAAATCTGACACACTTCGTTGCACAGTAGGATGGGTTTATGGATTTCGATTTCCTTTATCGCGCTGGTTATTTGTTGAAAGTTTTGATTATGTTGATGTTGTGATTATGATTGTGAATATGCTTGCTTGTGTGACTGTAGCAGCCATGCCGAGGGGTAGAGGCCGTGGACGCCGTGGCCGTCGAGGTCAGGGGCGAGGCTCTCAGGTAGTTGCGGAGTCTGTCGCTGAGGGTAGCGTTTCGCCCAATGCTCATGGGCCAGCTCAGGAGGAGCTTCCAGGCATGATCCGGGCGGGGTGCCCGCCGCCAATGACGACCTAGTTCAGGCTCTGCAGAGGGAGATTCAGAGCTGCGCCAGTTAGCCATGCGGGCAGCCCCTGTTGTTGTGCCTCCCCTCGCAGATGGCCCCGATTGTGCTTCCCCTGCGGTGGCCTCGTTGTTGGCCACCGCGCCGAGCCGAGGATGAGTCTTCGAGAGTGGATGTCCCTCCGCCTTGACACCTTTGACGGAGCGCACGCCGGTCCAGCCGCAGATTGGCTGCGGTACATGGAGAGCGGCGATTCGAGGTTTTGGAGCCGACCTCGGTTCAAAGGGCTCGCTTTGTGGCCTTTGGTGAGGGGCCAAGCTGACATTTGGTGGGAGGGGGTTCTTGCCGCTAGAGCCCCCGCTCTTGGGCCGACCACTTGGGAGGATTTTGTGGCTCGTTTCCGAGCCAAGTACTACCCCGAGTCCTTCCTCGAGAGGATGGAGCATACTCTGACGACTCTTTCCCAGGGAAAGAAGTCGGTAACGGAGTATGAGGCGGAGTTCAACAGCGTGGTGCGTTTCGTGCCAGCTGTTGCAGCCGATGATCGGGAGAAGGCAAGGAGGTTCCGTAGGGGCCTCAACCAAGAGTTCAGAGTTGTCATGGGGGCGACTGTCCCTCGTGACTTCTGCTCCGTGGTGGAGCAGGCGAAGGGCATGGAGCTCGAGTTGGAGCTTTCCCGGGATAAGCAAAACCCGGGTGGTTCAGGGGTTCCTGCGGCCCCATGTGGGGGCCAAAAGAGGACTTTTGGTGGAGGGGGTGGGTCTTCTCAGCGACCCACCTTCAAGAAGTTCAAGGGAGGACAGGGATCTTCCTCAGGGGCTAAGAAGCCGCCCCAGTCGTCTTCCTCGCGAGCGGGTGTTCGGCTGTGCCGAGGCAGGCATGATGTGCTTCAAGTGCGGTGGTGAGCACCGTGCTTCCGAGTGTGGTTGGGTGGGAGTTGCAACCACCGTGGCAAGCCCGGCCACATGGGACGAGTCTGCCGGATGAATCGGTGAGCATCATCAAGTGGGAGACGGTGCCTTCTCCTCCCACTCGGCGGCGTCTTCCCGAGGATCGGTGCACATGATGGCTGCTCCTGTGTCTCAGCCACCCTTTGCGTGGACGCCACCAGCTGCTTATTGGTGCCCGCCGCCGTCAGCTCCTCCCCAGCTACTTCCGCCTCCTCCAGCCTTGTTGGGACACCAGCCGCGTGTCGGGGCCCCCGATGCCTCGGTGCCACCTGGAGTGTACGCCTTGCCGACACCGAGTCACCGGCATCCCGAGGTGGTTTCTGTACTCTACTTGTGGATTCGATTGATGCCCTTGTTTTGTTTGATTCTCGAGCATCCTATTCTTTTGTGTCGTCGGAGTTTGCTAGTAGAGCAAAGCTGGGAGTTCACGGATTTCAGTCCTGTGCGGCCGATTCTCCTGGGGTTTGATTGCTAGTTCTTTGGTTTGTCCGGTTGCCTTGTTGCTATTGATGATGAGGTTTTCTTTGCCAACCTTATGGTAATTCAGTTAGCTCCTTTTGATGTCATTTTGGGCATGGACTGGTTGCATCAGTATCGTGCCAGTATCTGTTGCTTTCGGAGGACAGTTACTTTGCAGGCCCCGTCGGGGGTGGAGTTGACCTTTCAGGGTGGAGTACCCTCCAGTTCTATCTTCGTTTTGACTATCCTGTTTCCCAGTCGTCGTTTGAGGCATTTGGGTGTTCTCTTGGCACTTTCTGAAAAGCCATCTTCTTCGGTAGTCATTGAGGAAATTCCTGTGGTAAAGGAATTTGTTGATGTATTCCCCGATGATTTGCCTGGTTTGCCTCCCGTGAGAAGCGTGGAGTTTCGTATTGACCTTGTTCCGGGTACTCGGCCTATTTCTATCGCTCCATACCGCTTGGCTCGTCCTTTTCAAGACGAGTTGAAAAAGCAGTTGGAGGATTTGTTGGCCAAGGGTTTTATTCGGCGCAAAGATGTCGCCATGGGGAGCACCGATCCTTTTGTTTCAAAGAAGGATGGTAGTTGGCGCATGTGCATCGACTATCGTGCTCTCAATCAGGTGACAGTCAAGAACAAGTATCCGTTGCCCCGCATTGAGGATCTATTTGACCAACTGAAGGGAGCAAAGGTGTTCTCCAAGATTGATCTTCAGTCTGGTTATAATCAGATTCGTGTGAGGGAACAAGATATTGAGAAGACTGCTTTCTCCACTAGGTATGGGCACTATGAATTTAAAGTTATGTCTTTTGGACTAACTAATGCCCCTGCTGTTTTTATGGAGGCGATGAACAGTATGTTACACCAGTATCTTGATGAGTTTGTGGTAGTGTTCATCGATGACATTCTGATTTACTCTAAATCAGAAGAAGAACATGAGCAGCATTTGAGGCTTGTACTGAGTACATTGAGAGAGCATCACTTCTTTGCTAAGTTGAAGAAATGCGAGTTCTGGATTTCAGAGGTGGGTTTTCTTGGCCACATCATCAATCCAGATGGCATATCAGTAGATCCTAGCAAAGTCTCAGCAATTCTGGATTGGAAGAGACCTTCCAACGTTAAAGAGGTGCGAAGTTTCCTTGGGTTGGCTGGCTATTATCGGCGCTTTGTGCAGGATTTCTCCATCATTGCTAAGCCGCTTTCACAGTTGACTCAGAAGGGGATGAAATTTCAGTGATCATGGATTGTGAGCGCAGATTTACGCACTTTGAAGGAGAAGTTAGTGATCGCTCTCGTTCTTACCCTCCCAGAGCCCGGGAGGCGTTTCACTGTCTATTCTGACGCTTCTCGTCTGGGATTGGGTTGTGTGCTCATGCAAGAAGGCAAAGTGATTGCTTATGCGTCGAGACAGTTGAAAAAGCATGAGCAGAATTACCCCACTCATGATCTTGAGTTAGCTGCTGTTGTGTTTGCATTGAAAATATGGAGGCATTACTCAGATGGTGAGTCTTGTGACATTTTCATCGATCACAAGAGTCTCAAGTACATCTTTACTCGTAAAGATTTGAACTTGAGACAGAGGAGATGGCTAGAATTGATAAAAGATTATGATCTCACAATCCGGTATCATCCGGGAAGGCAAATGTAGTGGCCGACGCTCTCGATGCAAGACAATGCCCCTGTTGTGGATTGTCTTGTTGCTGATTTTGAGCGTTTGGGAGTCTCCCTCGCTGCGGGGACCGTGCAAGCTGAAACTCAATTGATTCTTGAGTCGGGCCGATCCCCGAGCGTGGCGGGAGGCACAAAGAAGATGATCGGTTGCTCCAGCAGTGAGGAACGCTTGAGGATGGCAAGTCCGGAGACTTTGCCGTTGATGATGTGGGAGCTTTGAGGTTTCAGTGGTCGCTTTGTGCGTGCCTCGAAATGCCAAGTGAGAGAGGATATTCTCGAAAGAGGCTCATCGCACTGCACACGGTCCATCCTGGGAGACCAAGATGTACAGGGGACTTGAAGAAGAACTTACGGTGGAAAAGGATGAGAGTGGATATTGCCAAGTATGTGGCGTCTTGTGGGATCTGTCGGAAGATCAAAGCTGAGCATAAGCGTCCGCCGTCTGCTGCGGCCGTTGGATATCCTGTGTGGCCATGGGATGACATCTCCATGGATTTTGTGGTTGGTTTACCTCGTTCTCCACGAGGAAGGATGCTGTTTGGGTTGTGGTGGATCGTCTCAAAGAAGTCCGCGCATTTCATTCCTATCCGCACTACCAACTCAATGAGCGAGTTGGCTCCCATCTATGTGCGGGAGATAGTGAGACTGCATGGTGTGCCCAAGACCATTATTTCTGATCGGGATGCTAAGTTTGTCTCCAAGTTCGGGAGAGTTTGCAGAGTGCTTTGGGTACGCAGCTCGCCTCAAGATCCGCCTTTCACCCTCAGACGGATGGGCAGTCTGAGCGTACCATCCAGACTTTGGAGGACATGCTCAGGGCCTGTGTGTTGGCTTGGAAAGGTAGTTGGGAAGATCATTTGCCTCTTGCAGAGTTTGCTTATAATAACAGCTACCATTCCAGCATCCGGGCTGCTCCTTATGAAGTACTTTATGGCCGGAAGTGCCGATCGCCACTTTGTTGGGATGCAGTGGGAGAGAGAGCCGTTCTTTGTCCAGACTGGGTGCAACAGACAGTGGATCGTGTGGCAGAGGTGCGACAGAACCTTCTCGCTGACAGCAGGCGAGAAAAAGTTATGCTGACGTGAGAAGGCGGGATTTAGAGTTTGAGGTGGGTGACAGTGTGCTCTTACGAGTGTCTCCTACCAAGGGTGTGGTACGCTTTGGTACCAAAGGAAAGCTTAGCCCGAGGTATGTTGGGCCATTTCCTATTTTGGCTCGAGTCGGCAAGTTGGCTTACCGCTTGGAGCTACCGGATTCGATGCAAGGAGTGCACAATGTGTTTCATGTTTCGATGCTAAGGAAGTACTTGCACGATCCGGAGTTGGTGGTTCCGTTAGAACCACTGGCGGTAGATCAGAACCTCACTTTTGAGTCCAGACCTGTGAGAGTCCTGGAGAACTCAGAGCGAGTACTGAAGAACAGGACGCTCAAATTTGTTAAAATTTTGTGGTCGCACCAGACTGAGAGGGAAGCAACTTGGGAGCTGGAGTCTCGTATGCGCGAGAAGTATCCCGAGCTTTTCGTCTCAGGTACGTGATGTGAAAATCTAGTTATCCTTCGTTGTGCTGGGTTCCGTGTTGGTGCGTTTTAGATTCGAGGTCGAATCCTGTTGAAGGAGGGGAGAATGTGACACCACGGATTGTCCTAAACTTATAAAATGGGAATTATGAGGACCAAACATTACGAAATATGTTATTCAAGGTTAAAAACCATATGGTTTGGGTTTTTATTTCGTTTCGGGAGGTTTTCGGGCTTTTGGGCCGCTCCGGGGACGTGCGGGCCTTGGGGAAAACTTAGTGGGCCAAGTGGTGGTTTCCTTGGCCCATGAGGGGATGAGGAGGGGGGGACACACCTGCGGCCCTAGCTCCTCCCCACCCTTGCGCCGCACCCCCACCGTGCTTCCTCTTCCTCTCCCTCCACCTCCCACCTTCCTCCTCTCTAGATCTCCCTCTCCCTCACCTCCACCCCTCCCTTGCGCCTCCTCTCCCATACCCAGCGACCTCGGTGCAACCTCCTCGCTGCCACACCGTGCCGTGGTGCTGTCCTCATTGGTGGGAGGACTCGCGACGTGGAGATCCGGCGGGAGGAGGAGATCGGGAGGAGTTCGGGTGGAGATCTTGCGAGGGAATTGTGATTCTTCAAGAAGGTAATGGGGGAACTCTTTGGGGTGGATCTTTTACTGCTGTAGAGGTTGAATAACATGTTTTTAGATCAAGGGCGGTGCTGCCATGGGGTAGGATTGATGAAATTTAGAGTTGTATTCACGTTCTGTTCGGGCAGATTGGGGACCCGAGATAGGGCAGGCGTTTTCGCCAATTTAGAGTTGGAATCTGGCCGTACGGACTTCTAGGAAGTTGTAGATAATTTCATTATCTTTCTGTGGATATAAAGAAATTGAAATTCCGCCCAGCCGTTTAGAAGTTATGCCTGTTTTACCGAGCGCTGTCAAATCTGTGACGAGATTGAGACAGTTCATGTTCAACGTTAGATTAAACAACATTAGAGTCCGAATCAGTCTTTACCTATAACTAGAAAAAGTTGGGAAATTTCCTAAGCTACGCGAGGATGTACTCGTTTAATCAATTTGGAATTCTAGAACTCAAGTTATGATTTTTCGAAGCCGCTGTCCAGAACGGGGCAAATCTGTGATTTCGGGGTTTTGGTGTATATCGTGTATTGGGTGTAGTGGGTACTGTTTTGAGGAGTCAAATTGAGTGTGTGGCACGTGTTTGCAGGTGGTGTGCCTCCGGGAGTGCCCTCAACCTCTCGTCACTCCATTGCCCGCGGTTGAAGGCAAGTGTGTTGTGTGGATTTAACGCTATATGTGATGCTAGAATTGCTTGATAGTATTGGGATAGATAACATGTTGTTTTGCCATGAGTTACATGTTATAAATGATATAATGTCCTCATGCCATGTTTTAATATTGACGATGATATAATGTCCTTATGCCATGATAAAGTAATATGCTTGTTGTTGATAAATGAATCACATGCCAAGTTGGTAACGGTTACGGTCGATTGTTAAATACGGCCCTACATGTTGAGATGCAATGTGTTGATATGCAATACCATAAGGTATGGAGGTTAATAGCTTTTCCGGGCCGTTTCCAGGCCGTTTTCGGGGTTTTGGGCCTTCCCGGGGGAGTTTTGGGCCTTGGTGGGCTTTGGTGGGATGGATTAGGTCTCCGTAACGGACTAGAATTGGGTGTGGGGGCTGGCAAAAGGGGTTTCCCTGCCCCTTTGGGGCGTCCACCCTGCTGCCTTTGCGCCCCTTGAGGCCTTGGTGCACCCCCCTCACCTCCCCCCACTTGCCAAGCCCTAGCCGCCCCTTCCCTTTGAGCCTTGCGCCTCCCCCTTGCTCTCCTCCATTGCCCCACCTCTCCACCACCTCTCCTCCACCCCCTTTCTGCCCTAGGGTGGTCTCCACACCTCTGCACCTTGTGGATCCATCCGTTGGAGCGAGGAGCGAGGAGCGTGGAGCGAGGAGCGATCCGCGAGGAGATCGATTGGAGTTTTCGTTCGTCGGGCAAAGGTATGATCATGGGGATCCTTGGGTTTGATCTAGGTACTGTTCTTAGGGTGTTTATGAAGTTTTTAGATCAATTGGTGGTGCTGGGTTGGAGTTCTTTGGGTTAGATCTAGACGTTGCCACGTTTCTGTTTTCGGGCAGATTGAGCAGTCGGGCTAGGGTTCGAGTTTTCATCGATTTAGAATCCGAATCTGTCCGTACGTACTTAAAAGAAGTTGTAGATAATTTAATTATCTTTCCGTGGACATAAAGCATGTTAAAATCCGATCAGCCGTTTGAAATTTATGTCTGTTTTACCGAGCATGTTAAAATCTGTGACGTAATTGGAACAGATCACGGTAATCTGTAGATTAGACGACTTTAGAGTCCGAATCAGTCTTTCCATATACCTAGAGAAAGTTGGGAAATTTCCTAAGCTACGCGAGGATGTACTCGTTTAATTGATTCGGAGTCCCAGAACTCAAGTTATGCTTTTTTGCAAGGCTGCTGTCCAGTCGGGACAGAACCTCTGTTTTTAGGTTTTGCGAGTAGTGGGCAATGTTGGGTTAGATGGGGGTTTGCTTACTGTTTTGTGGGCATGATTGTGAGTGTGTGATACCTATGTGCAGGTGGTGCGACCCCGGGAGTGCCTTCTACTTCCCGCCTTTCCGTTGCCCGTGGTTGAGGCAAGTGTGTTGTAATGAATAACGAATGTTATGTTGCTTGTTGAGACTAGATGAAAGATGGATTTCATGATATGATCAATTGCCATGCTTTAATGTTTTCCTATGATATGATGAGTATGCTATGATGCCATGTGTTAAATATACAAGTTTATGATGATGATGGCATATTTGCATACATGACATGTTACATGGCTCGGGCGGTGAGAAAGTCATAACTAGTCCGGGAAGGTTGGTGAGAAAGTTATGGCTAATCCGGAAAGCCAATGAGTAAGTCCTACATCGTGATTCCATTCACTGCGGTGAACGGAAGCGAGGAGTAGGCACCCTCCATCTTCGGGATGGAAGGGGGGAGAGGGTGCACACCGACGGGTGTGTACTCAACCATACCGGTATGAGTTTCCAAGGAGATATGAGCATAACATTGCATTGCATTGCATTGCAATACATATTTAATGATGACGATGTTGTTATGTGCTCAAGTATGAGATGTTATATGTGATGTAAGGTATTATTGTCTTGTAAATGATCTTGTTGTCCATTACAATATGCTTGCTGAGTTTTCGAACTCACGCTTGTGTTTTATGTTGTTTTTAGGTACTTTGAGATCGGCATGCGGGAAAAAGGGGTCTAGCTACACTTCTACACGTAGCTCCACCATCATAGTCCATAATTAATCACTTGGAGACATGATATTAAGAGTTGTGCCTTAAACTTAATGTATGGTTTAATTTAGCATGCTAGTGATTCCTTATTTGCTTCGTTTTAGTTTATGAAGTGGTTGAGCGTGGTATTATTGGCGTAATTTGATGATATATCCATTTATGTTGATGTTTTAGATGTCGTGTGCTATGATATATCTTGCCATGATATTGATATGGTGTTAATTCATGGAAAAACAAAGGAGATGCTGCCGAAATATCGGTTTTTAGCATATGTACCTTTGCTGGAATTTATGTTTAAATGTGGTATTTAGATGTTGTTTAGCTTATGTTTGGTAGCATTCGGGCATATTAAATGCCGGGGTGTTACACACCACCTGCACATAGGGACCACACACTCACAATCAAGCCCACAAAACAGTACACAAACCCTCATCTACCCCGACATTGCCAACTACTTGTAAAACCCGAAAACAGCGGTTCTGTCCCGTCGGGACAACAGCCTTCCAAAAGGCATGACTCAGGTTCTAAGACTCCAAATCAATTAAACGAGTACATCCTCGCGTAGATTAGGAAATTTCCCAACTTTTTCTAGGTATAGGGAAAGACTGATTCAGAATCTAAAGTTGTTTAATCTACAAAATACCGTGATCTGTTCCAATCACGTCATAGATTTTAACACGCTCGGTAAAACAGCCATAACTTTCAAATGGCTAGCCGGAATTTAACGTTCTTTATATCCACGGAAAGATAAATAAATTATCTACAACTTCTTCAACATCCGTACGACCAAATTAGGAATCTAAATTGGCGAAAAACTGAACCCTAGATCGACTGCTCATGCTGTCCAAACAGAGAACGTGACCAACTCAAGAATCCATCTAAACAAAACAAATCCAGCACCACAAATTGATCTAAAAACTTGATAATCATCCTTAGAAAAGTTCCTAGATCAACCCCAAGCATTCCCATGGTCCTACCTTTGCCCAACGCACGTAATCTGACAGGATCTCCTCCGGTTCGCTTCCTCGCTCCTCGCCTCCAACGGATGAATGCTCGAGGTGCAGGTGTGACACCACGGATTGTCCTAAACTTATAAAATGGGAATTATGAGGACCAAACATTACGAAATATGTTATTCAAGGTTAAAAACCATATGGTTTGGGTTTTCATTTCGTTTCGGAGGTTTTGGGCTTTTGGGCCGCTCCGGGACGTATGGGCCTTGGGGAAAACTTAGTGGGCCAAGTGGTGGTTTCCTTGGCCCATGAGGGGATGAGGAGGGGGAGAGAGCTGCTGCCCTAGCTCCTCCCCACCCTTGCGCCGCACCCCCCCCCTTGCTTCCTCTTCCTCTCCCTCCACCTCCCACCTTCCTCCTCTCTAGATCTCCCTCTCCCTCACCTCCACCCCTCCCTTGCGCCTCCTCTCCCATACCCAGCGATCTCGGTGCAACCTCCTCGCTGCCACACCGTGCCGTGGTGCTGTCCTCATTGGTGGGAGGACTCGCGACGTGGAGATCCGGCGGGAGGAGGAGATCGGGAGGAGTTCGGGTGGAGATCTTGCGAGGAAATTGTGATTCTTCAAGAAGGTAATGGGGGAACTCTTTGGGGTGGATCTTTTACTGCTGTAGAGGTTGAATAACATGTTTTTAGATCAAGGGAGGTGCTGCCATGGGGTAGGATTGATGAAATTTAGAGTTGTATTCACGTTCTGTTCGGGAAGATTGGGGACCCGAGATAGGGCAGGCGTTTTCGCCAATTTAGAGTTGGAATCTGGCCGTACGGACTTCTAGGAAGTTGTAGATAATTTCATTATCTTTCCGTGCATATAAAGAAATTGAAATTCCGCCCAGCCGTTTAGAAGTTATGCCTGTTTTACCGAGCGCTGCCAAATCTGTGACGAGATTGAGACAGTTCGTGTTCAACGTTAGATTAAACAACATTAGAGTCCGAATCAGTCTTTACCTATAACTAGAAAAAGTTGGGAAATTTCCTAAGCTACGCGAGGATGTACTCGTTTAATCAATTTGGAATTCTAGAACTCAAGTTATGATTTTTCGAAGCCGCTGTCCAGAACGGGGCAAATCTATGATTTCGGGGTTTTGGTGTATATCTTGTATTTGGTGTAGTGGGTACTGTTTTGAGGAGTCAAATTGAGTGTGTGTCACGTGTTTGAAGGTGGTGTGCCTCCGGGAGTGCCCTCAACCTCTCGCTACTCCATTGCCCGCGGTTGAAGGCAAGTGTGTTGTGTGGATTTAACGCTATATGTGATGCTAGAATTGCTTGATAGTATTGGGATAGATAACATGTTGTTTTGCCATGAGTTACATGTTATAAATGATATAATGTCCTCATGCCATGTTTTAATATTGACGATGATATAATGTCCTTATGCCATGATAAAGTAATATGCTTGTTGTTGATAAATGAATCACATGCCAAGTTGGTAACGCTTACGGTCGATTGTTAAATACGGCCCTACATGTTGAGATGCAATGTGTTGATATGCAATACTTCTACTTATGAATACGCTGCTGTCCATTTTGCATACATGGCATATTTTTCATGGCCGACCGGTGAGATAAGTCATAACTATTCCGGTAGGGGCGGTGAGAACTGTTATGACTAGTCCGGGGCTATTCTTTCGAATAAGTCCTACATCGTGATTCCTTCACTGAGGTGAATGGAAGCGAGTGATAGGCACCCTCCATCTTCGGGATGGAAGGGGGAAAAGGGTGCATGCCGACGGGTGTGCACTCAACCATACCGGTATGAGTATTCCAGAAGACATGTGCATTGCATTGCATGAATGAATTTCATAAATGAAGTTGTTTATGAGATGATGATGAGAGTACTCATGAGATGCTCATGAGATGATTACCATGTTGTTTTAAAGGCTGCAAATTATGTTAAATGTGATGTGTTGTGATATAACCGTGGAGACTGGAATGATGGTTTGTTGTCTTGATCCTTGTTGTTCCTTTGCAATGCACTTTGCTGAGTGATGAACTCACGCTTGTGTTTTCGTTGTTTGTTTCCTTAGGTACCATGAAATCGGCGCGCGGGAAAGGGACTTAGCTACACTTCTCCACGTAGTATCACAATCTAGCTAATTCATCTTCTTTTGGAGACACTGCAATAAGTATTGCAATAATCATTAGTTTATGGTCTTAATGTTGGTTGTTTCCCTCATGTGAATCATGTGGGGCTATGGAGTGAATTGTTATATCTTCCTAGACTTAAATTGATGCTTATTCTTTTGCTAGCGATGCCTTTTGATGTTTTAATTGATGATTGGTTATCATTATCGCTGCATGTGAAGGTCTTGTTTATCCTACTTATTGTTATGATGATTATGTTGTTAAGTTTCATGCAAAAACAAAGAAGATGCTGTCAAAATTTTCAATTACTCTAAATGATTACTTGCTGTAATTTACTTTAAATTATGGTATTAAATGTGTTATGGTCTATGTTTGGTGACATTCTGGGCTTAGTAGAAGCTGGGGTGTTACAGCAGGGGTGGGGAGGCTACCCTAGGGTAGCAAGGGGTGGAGGAGAGGAGGTGGAGTGGGGGGAACAAAGAGGCAAGGGGGGGTGGAGGCGCACGGCCAAAGGGGGGAGGAGAGGAGGTGGGCGGCTAGGGCCAAGGGGGGGGAAGAAGTGGGGCGCACAAGAGTGGATGGGGCGCCCCAAGGGCATGGGGGAACCCCCTTTTACCAGCCCCAAAACTGATTCCTAGTCCTAAATGGACTCTTACTCCATCGCACCAAAGCCCACAACCCCCTCTTTTAGGCCCAAACTCCCCCGGGAAGGCCCAGAACCCTGGAAATGGCCCGAAAACGCTATTAACCTCCATACCCTATGGTTTTAACCTTAATTCCACATTTCATAAAGTTTTTGACCTTAACATTCACGTTAAATAATGTCACACCATTCCGTAGTGTCACAAGTATTGAACTGTTTGTTTTGTTTCATTGCAATATACTTGCTGAGTAATGAACTCACGCTTGTGTTTTATGTTGTTTTTAGGTACCATGAAATCGGCATGCGGGAACGGTGTTTAGCTACACTTCTACACGTAGCTCCTGACATATAGACAGTTTTTATCAATTGGAGACATAATAATAATAAGATTAGTGCCATGAAACTTGGAGTATGGCTTGATTGTATGCTTAAGTTCATCTTTTGCTTCGTTATAATTTTGGAGTGGTTGGATTCATTATTTTGTTCGTAAGATGTTGCCATATCAATAGTTATTGTTGTTTTAGATGTCTCATATTATGCTATACATTGCCATATTTTTGTTGTTGTTTCAAATCATGGAAAAACAAAGGAGATGCTACCGAAATTTTTGGTTTTAGCATTTGCACATTTGCTGTAATTTACCTTTATTTGTGCCATTTAGATGCTGTGTCTATCATGTTTGGTGACATCCAGGGCATACTAGATGTCGAGGTGTTACATTAGTTTTCAACATAGGATTCTCAATTTTGAAGGTTGTAAAACCTTTGAAATACTTAATAGATTATTTTTACAAAGCTTTTGTAAATTTGGGCCTTTTAAACATGATTTTTTTTTTTACTTTTTGACCAAATGGGCCAAATCTGAAACACAAAAACCAAATGAAGAACGAGAAGAGATAAAACATTTTGTGTATGAGTATAAAAGTCCATTTGGATCGAAGATAGTACACAAGATCCGATCTAAATGGTAAAACTCACAAAGTGCAACATTTTGACCTATATAGGTCAAACCAAGTTTTTGGTGAACTTCAAAATCAAATAACTTTTACTAGGTTGGTCTATTGAAAATCTTTTTAACACAAAAATTGTTAAGCATGACCAACTCTATGATTTTGATTTTCAAATTATTTTTAAAATATTTTTACTTTTAATTCTATGAAAATTATAAGTTTAAATTCAAAACAAGATACTAGTATCTATAATTTGGGCCTGAAACTCATTTTCTTTTCAAAATAGATTTTGTACAGCTAAAAACTTTGAAAAAACCTTTTGAAAGCACTTGTAGACCTTTTTCAACTAGTTTTTCAAAAGATAACTAATAGTTATGCAAATTGAGTTTTGACTAAAAGGCTTGATTTTGAAAATTTATAAAAGCACTTATAATAAATTTGGGCACACATAGGGATGTGATATACATGATTATGATTTAGCACTCCCCCTAAATGTGCCACCACTAACTTGCTCAAGATTTCAATAACTAAAAACACAAGAAGCAAGAACAATCAACAAGCAATTTAAATTGATTTATCATGATAATGCAACTTAACCTACACAAGCCTAGAAGCTATAGTAATCAATTTAAATACTTGTTACTGGAATAGCAACTTAACCTGCATATGATGAAGTATTCTTTCTTCTTGAAAGTGCCAAGTGTCCAATGCTACTCCAAATACCTAAAATTCTTTTAGGCACTTTTTGGTACCCAATTTTTGTTGGGTCCAAGAATGTTAGTCACTAAAGATTTAGAGACTGAAATAGCCCTAACTTTAACGTTATTGAATTGACTAACACTACTAGCAATAGGTTTGCGATAATTATCCCTCCTAAGCAATTTATTGGGATTGGAGTGAGAAGGCTTAGGATTTCTAGCAAATTTTGCCAAATATTTCTAGTGTGATCCTTTATAAACATATGATAATCATATTTATGCATTGCCTTAGAGGATCTAGCAAATTATTTGCTATTGTCATTTCTCCTAAGCAATTTATTTAAATTGCTTTGAGTGGGCTTTGGAGTCAACATTTTTAGCAAACCAATTTCTAGATTTGATCTTCCTAAGCAAATACATATCATTATTTTGAGCGGGCTTAGGAAGATTGATAAACTTGGCAAACACATTGCCATTTTTGTCCTTTCTAAGCAAATAATGACCATTAGCAATGATATACTTAGACGTGATACCTTTGGGACAATCCTTACCAAAATGTCCCTTTTCACAGCAATTGAAGCACATTTGACCGTTTGGACCTCTTTTGACCTTTTTGTTGTGCTCAATTCCGGATTGCCTCTTCCATGTTGTAGTGGACTTGTTCTCCACTTGATAAGGGCACACCGAGGTGAGGTGACCCTTCTTTTGGCACCCAAAGCACCTTATGATCTTCAAGGATCTTCCATGGTGCTCTGTCTCGCTCTTCTCCTTCTTGGAGATGTAGCCAAGTCCTCACTTGTCTTGAGGCGCACGTGGCTTCCTCAAAATGTCGTTGAGGAAGGCTTTTCCCTTGGAAAACCTCTCCAAGTCATTTTTCAATTTAATGACTTGGGTGTTGAGCTTTTTATTTTCCTCTACCATATTAGTCTCAACAAGCATAGAGGAACTACTAGCATTTGAATTAGAGCTACAAGGAGTACATTGCTAGAAGTGGGCATGCTATTATTAGATGAATTGTTTGGAATTAAAATAGAATTAGAGCAAGGGAATTCATCTACTAAATCACATTGAATACTTACATCAACTCTAGGCTTAGTGAATTCCTTAAGAAGGATATTTTCATGATTTTCTTTAAGCACATTGTAATCATTTTGAAGTGAGTCATGTTCAAGCTTCAAAATCTTATACTTTGTTTTTTCCTTCCTAAGAAATTCATTGAGCTCCTCTAACATATCCCTAAGTTCATTGTAAAAGGGCTCACCTTCATCATCGCTTACCTCATTTTTACCTTTAGGCATCAAGCAACGAATACAAGATGAAATTGAGTTCTCATCATCGCTTGAGGTGGAGGTTGAGGTTGTTGGTGTTATCATTTCTTCATCACTTAATATAGAATTTGAAGAATCATCAACCGACATAAATTCTTTTATGCAATCATCACTTGGGGATGTGGACACATCATATATGTCTTGAAGTTTTGTCCACATTTCGTGAGCACTCTTGAGATTGCATATTTCATTGAAAATTTCTACGCACATAACAATAAATAAAATGTTAGTTATTTGAGCGTCGAGATGTAAACATTTCTCTTCTCCTTTAGTTGGAGCAACTTCGTTCAATCGAAGAGAAAAATCTACATCTACGATCCACCATAATTGGGCACTCATGGATTCAAAATATGAAATCATAAAGCATCTCCAAGAAGCATAATTGGAACCAACAAGCATAGGTAAATTGTGAGAGTGCACTAAACTTGTGACACCACGGAGTGTCGTATCTTATAAAATTTGAATGTTGAGGTCAAAAACTTTATAAAATGTGAAAATGGAGATTAAAACTTTACGTTATGCCGTTTATAGCGTGTTTTTGGGCCATTTTCGGGTGTTTGGGCCTCTCCAGGGGACTTTGGGCCTTGGAGGTTGAGTTGGGCCTCCGGTGGAAGGGTTTGGCGACTCAAGGGGGGGACTTTTGGGTAGCCAAATCTGGCACCACCCCTTGGTGCACCCCCCACTCCCTCTCCCAACCCTAGCCGCCACCCCCTAGCCCCCCATGCGCCACCACCCCTCTCCTCCCCTCTCCACCTCCCTTGCTGCCCCTAGGGGAGTTCTCCACCTCACCACCCCACAGATCCGTCCATTGGAGCGCTCCGCGATGAGGAGATCCGGTGGATTTGGAGCAAGGAAGGAGATCGCGCGAACCGGGAGGAGATCCGTTGGGTTTTCATTCGTCGGGCGAAGGTATGGCCATGGGGATCCTTGGGGTTGGTCTAGGATCTATTCTAAGGGTTATTATCATGTTTTTAGATCAACTGGTGGTGTTGGAATTGAGTAGATTAGATGAAATCTAGAAGTTGCCACGTTCTCTGTTTCGGGCAGCATGAGCAGTCGACCTAGGGTTTGGGTTTTCGCCAATTTATATTCTGAATTTGGTCGGCCGCCTGTTTAAGAAGTTGTAGGAAATTTAAATACCTTTCAGTGGGTATAAAGAACGTCCAATTCTGCCAAGCCGTTTGAAAGTTATGCTCATTTTACCGAACGTGTTAAAAACCATGACGTGATTGGAACAGATCACGGTATTCTGTAGATTAAACCACTTTAGAGTCCGAATCAGTCTTTCCATATACTTAGAAAAAGTTATGAAATTTCCTAATCTATGCGAGGATGTACTCGTTTATTCGATTCGGAGTCTTAGAACCCGAGTTATGCCTTTTGGAAGGCTGCTGTCCCGACGGGACAGAACCTCTGTTTTTGGGTTGTGCGGGTAGTTTGCTAAGTCGGGGTAGAAGAGTGTTTGCATATTGTTTTGTGGGCATGATTTTGAGTGTGTGGTGCCTATGTGCAGGCGTTGTGACCTCGGGGTGCCCTCTACGTCTCGCCAATCCGTCGCCCGTTGTTGAGGCAAGTGTATTGGCATGGGTAGCGAGTTGTAGTTTGGTAGATTGGTTGAGATTGAAATTGAATATATGTTATGTTCACATGTCATGCCTTAATGATTGCCAATGATATGATGAATATGCTTATTATGTTATGATGCCATGTGTTAATGTACAAGTTATTTATGATGTTGGCATGTTTGCATACATGGCATGATACATGGCCCGGGCGGTGAGAAATTCATAACTAGTCCGGGGAAGGTCGCTGAGAAAGTTATGACTATTCCGGAGAGCCAATGAGTAAGTCCTACATCGTGATTCCATCCACCGCAGTGTATGGAAGCGAGGAGTAGGCACCCTCCATCTTCGGGATGGAAGGGGGGAGAGGGTTCACACCGACGATTGTGTACTCAATCATACCGGTATGAGTTTCCAAGGAGACATGAGCATCGCATCGCATTGCATACATAATGATGATGAAAATGATATGTGATCATGAATGAGATGATAGACATGATGTGAGTTGTTGTAGCCATGAAATTGTTTCTTTTGTACCATTGCAATATACTTGCTGAGTGATGAACTCACGTTTGTGTTTAAGTTGTTTTTTTAGGTACCATGACACCGGCATGTGGGAAAGGGCATTAGCTACTCATCTTCACGTAGTTCCAGTCACATTTACCAAATTTTGAGTCATGATCTTAATAATAGTGCCATGAATGTTGGTGTATGGATTAAATTGTGTGGTCGGGTCCCGTATTTGCTTCGTTATAGTTTATGGAGTGGTTGAACTTGATAATATTGCCTTATGTTGTTGCCATATCCATTTACATTGCTTCTTTGGATATCTTATGATATTATGTTACTTGTCTGTTATTGCTATTGTCTCAAATCATGTTTAAAAAAAGGAGATGCTGCCGAAATTTTCGGTTTTAGCATTTGCTCCTTTGGTGTAATTTGTCTTTATTAGTGGTATTTAGGTGTTGTTTAGCCTATGTTTGGTAGCATTCGGGCATACTAGATGCCGGGATGTTACAATTGGTATCAGAGCGGGTTGTAGGTCCTTGGAATGCGTATTTTTAGTGTCATGCTATAGGGTACAACTAAAATGAGATGTGGAATAACTTAGAAACATGGCTTAGGTTTTAACTAAAATTTTGTCATAGGATAGCAACATTAAAACTTGCAAAAGTGGAATAACTAATCTAAAATTTGACACACATGGATGCACAGTAGGAAAGGGTATGGGTATCATTTCTTTACGCTTAAATGTTGTATTTAAGCTTTGATGTTGAATGCTTCATTTGATAATGCATGTTGCTATGTCTATGAGATAAATGATTCAATTGTGCTTGTTGTGGTGATAAAGTGGGGTTGTGGTGCCAAAGGGTTTCAGTCACCTCTTTTTGTTCATAGTAAGGGTGTGGTTTGACGGTATGGCCGGTTAAAGCCATCACCGAAGAACTATTAACCCCTTGTGGGGAATGAGTGCTTACCTTTTCTATCGTAGATCGGGTAGTTGACTGAAGACAAATAGAAGAGATTGGTGGTGGATTCCTTTGGATCTTCTTTATCGTTCTGTGGTCGATCTTGGTTGGTTTTCTTGGTTTTAGTTGACTGAAACCAAAAGAAAAGTGTTTGGCATTAGATTTTTCGCGTATTGTTCCGTATGCGGTGTGTGGTTTTGTCTTCCTTGGTTGAAGGAGAAGAAGAAGAGTCTAGTGTTGTGCTTCTTTTGGTCGCCTTTTCAACTTTGATACTTAGTTTGTTGATTGCTTTATGGGGGAGAAGCATTCAATTTATTCCTGTGTTTGTCTTTCTTCGAGGTCAAAAGAGTTATTGCGGCATTATGCGGACACAGTTGTCGATCTTGAAGTCCTGTGGCTTTGTAGGAGTACGTGGTGTTTGATTTTGTCATTTTACTGGTTTAAGAAATCATCTTTGAAAACCCTTCTTGTTTCATGAAAGGTTGGGGTTTGGTGTTAAGGTTTTATTTGAAAAGGATTACTTGATCGCTTGGTTCCCTTTCGAGAAAATTGTCTTTCAACCATTTTCCTCTATGGGAGTCCTTGAGATTGAAAAGTGTTTTGGAGAATTCCTTTTGCATGACCAAGTTTGGGTTTGTCTCATTGCAATTTTGAGAGTCAAGTTTCCTTATGAATTTGGGATGAGTTTTAAAACTAGAATGCTGCAGACAAAGTAAGTAGTCTTTTGATTGAAATCGTTTGTCCCTAGTAAGAATTGTTGTTTAGCATGTTATGTAGCATGTACCAATGTGGTTTATGGGATGACGTATTGTTAAGTTAATTTGTGAGTTTAAACAATTCAATGCGGTTGTTATCTCTAGCTTGAGAATAAATAGACTACTACTGTTGTAGTTTACTCTGTAGCGAGAATGATTAAATGGGTTAATGTAGATGCTTAGAATATGTTGCCTTGCTTTAAAAGTGCTTATGATCCTTGTTAATGTTAAAAGTTTAAACCTTGATGCATAGTTAGAACATTAAGATGATGTAAATTAATAATACTGTTAAAGAAACCTTGCCGATTGTTTAAAGATGTTCTAATCTAACGGGTTAATAGAGAAATTTAATCATGTTGACTAGTGGCTTTAATTTGGAAGTTGATTAGAGTTGCTATTTATGTTGTTGCAACCTACTAGTATATTTGGAAGTATGCAGTTGTGTCTCTACAATGCTGGTATTGATATCAATTGAGAAGACATAAGACTTATTGTTAATGATGTTGTCAAGGGCAGTGTTAATGCTAGTATTCAATCTATTTTTAAATAGTTGGAGTATGTTGTGTGGTGGTAATTTTGTTATAACCGATGTATAGGGTAGCTAAAGGTAATGTTGTTGATTGATGATTATGCAAATTATTGATATTGACGACTTAGTAGTGGTGGTAATTGCTTAGATTAATTGTTGAAAAATCCTTGTTAAAAATGGAGGTTATTGTAACATGTTGTGATGGAGTGGACCATGGATAATTAACATGATGCAAGATTTTAATCTTAATGAATGCATATCTTATAATCCTATTTACGAATTTTATCTTGTAGAGATATTACTTATTTGTTGAAGTCATTTTATTGATTGAACAAGTTTCAATTGTCAAGATTTTGACGTATGGATAGTATAAAATTTATAGGTTGACCATGCTCAAGTAGCTGTTGAAGTACTATGTTTGAAATATAGAATATGTTGTTATATGATTTGGTGATCCATGGGGATCATGTCAATGTAGTCTTGGTTGGGTGCCTTTGTGATAAGCATCTTAAACCTTAATTAAAAGTGTTGGGAATGGTAACTAGAGAAAGAAATTGTTATGTAAATTTTGTTAAATTCGGTTGGACTCTCTTGATGAGTAAATAGTGATTTTTTAATGCTTAAATGGTAAGTGTAGTGGACTACAAGTTATTGTGGGATTCATGCTGAGCTGGTGTTTAAAACCCTTTCAACTGGTGTGGTTGTTTGCCATTTTGGTTGAATGCCTTCGGTCAAGGTATTCCTTGTGTTGTGTTTCCGAGTTTCCCTAAAACCCGTAGCTATTGGTGCCAATCTTTGGTTTTGGCTATTTTATTTAATTTGTGTTATGAGTATGGATTTATACCCAAAAGTTTTTGAGTGGATCGCGCTCCTTCGCGTTCACCTTGAATTATCTTTGGAATAAATTTTAACGGAAGCAGATGGACATGGTGGGTTGTGTTGGAAACTCTTGAGATTTAATTTGTAACTCTTTTTGACTGGAGTTGGATTTATTTGCATAACGTGCGTGGTGTTTTGCTATTAACTATGCTGCCGTCATAGTTTATATGAATTAGCGCAATCCTCGATATTATTCGAGTTTTATTCATGTGATACAGAGGAAGAAGTCGTCTTGTGAATGACTATTCGGTAGTGTTGTTACATGATGAATGAATTGTGAAAAGTAATCATGACATCATTTATAGATGTTAAATGATAAAAGAGTCGTTGAGCCAGGTCGGTGAGAAAGTCATATATGGATATATGACTAATCCGGAGTGCTCTTAGAAAGCTGCATGCATGTCCTGAATCGAGATTTCAATTGCCTTCTAGTACGAGAAGTAAGAATGAATATCTTCTGGTATGTTGGTTGTGGTGTAAGAGATCTGAGCTTTCTTTGCATCTTGGCTTAGGAAAAATAAAATGAGTACTCTTTGGTTGTTGCCGGATTCTTTCCAAAAGTGGCTTTTAGCGCTTTGGAGTTCGAGTTGTTGTATGTGGATCATTTTGGGTTCATGGGTTTTGGTTGAGCTTACTCAATGATTGTACCCTTTGTTCTGATTCTTTGAAAGGAAGAATGCGAGGGCGAGACCTTCTAAGAAAGGAAAATTTAGTGTGAGTTGGTAATGACCTAAGATATTAGGCGTTGCTAGTGGTTGATCGTAACTAGTTTGGAAGTGAAGAGTAAAGGAAGGTTGGGTATGACCCAATTCAAATTTTCTTGGAGAATTGTCATTGAGGTGTTCCTCGATAGGGTTGATCAAATTATTAGTGGACCACTTGGTGGTTGCTAGTAATTGCTTTCTGTTTTTGAACAGTATTGGATCTTTTGTCGCCGATCTTTGAGCATGTTGTGCCAACCGAAGAGGAATGTTCGGTTTTTGTTGAATTTGCGGGTTTTAAGAACCTTGGTCATAACGTAGGCTTCTCCTTTCGGTGGTAGTGGGGTGGGTGTTGGTCTTGTTGTAAAAGATCATAATGTAACCCCGATGGTTCAAGCAGTTAGTAATCTTAGAGTGTTGTGTCTCACTTGGTTTGCATCGTCACGAATACGACAAACCACAGTTGACAGGTTGAGACGTGAATCACTGTTGTGCGTGGGAGCGGAAGATGGATCTAGAAGTTGGTACCATGTCCTTCTGGAGAGTGGCTTTGGTTAAAGGGTTCGGTCACTTTAGTGCCAAGGGATGTACGAAGGAGGAGTGTGAGACTGTTTCCTTTCGTGGTCTGTTTGGGATTTTATCCTATTGCTTGGGTCATGCCAAGGACTTGTATGGGTGCTTTGGGTTTCAATGTTGAGTAAAGTTCTTGCAAGAGGTTGATCGTGGGTTATCGTTAGAACTATGGGTCTTCGAGCCTAAGCATCTTACCATCGGGTCTCGATCAGTGTAGTTCCAGTGGCTTTAGTCAGAGAGAGAAGCGGTTTGGGAACTGGAGTCTCGCATGCGCGAGAAGTACCCCGAGCTTTTCGCCTCAGGTATGAGATGTGAAACCTAGCTATCTTTCGCTTTGCTGGATGGCGTATTGGTGTGTCTTGGATTCGAGGTCGAATCCTGTTGAAGGGGGAGAGAATGTGACACCACGGAGTGTCGTATCTTATAAAATGTGAATGTTGAGGTCAAAAACTTTATAAAATGTGAAAATGGAGGTTAAAACTTTACGTTATGCCGTTTATAGCGTGTTTTTGGGCCGTTTTTGGGTGTTTGGGCCTCTCCGGGGGACTTTGGGCCTTGGGGGTTGAGTTGGGCCTCCGGTGGAAGGGTTTGGGCCCAAGGGGGGACTTTTGGGCAGCCAAATCTGGCCCCCACCGCTTGGTGCGCCCCCCACTCCCTCTCCCAACCCTAGCCGCCACCCCCTAGCCCCCCCATGCGCCTCCACCCTTCCCCTTCCTCTCCATCTTCCCCCATGGCACCACCACCCCTCTCCTCCCCTCTCCACCTCCCTTGCTGCCCCTAGCGGAGTTCTCCACATCACCACCCCACAGATCCGTCCATTGGAGCGCTCCGCGACGAGGAGATCCGGTGGATTTGGAGCAAGGAAGGAGATCGCGCGAACCGGGAGGAGATACGTTGGGTTTTCGTTCGTCGGGCAAAGGTATGGCCATGGGGATCCTTGGGGTTGGTCTAGGATCTGTTATAAGGGTTATTATCATGTTTTTAGATCAATTGGTAGTGCTGGAATCGAGTAGATTAGATGAAATCTAGAAGTTGCCACGTTCTCTGTTTCGGGCAGCATGAGCAGTCGACCTAGGGTTTGGGTTTTCGCCAATTTAGATTCGAAATTTGGTCGGCTGCCTGTTGAAGAAGTTGTAGGTAATTTCAATACCTTTCAGTGTGTATAAAGAACGTCCAATTCCGCCTAGCCGTTTGAAAGTTTTGCTCGTTTTACAGAACGTGTTAAAAACCGTGATGTAATTGGAACAGATCACGGTATTCTGTAGATTAAACCACTTTAGAGTCCGAATCAGTCTTTCCATATACTTAGAAAAAGTTAGGAAATTTCCTAAGCTACGCAAGGATGTACTAGTTTATTTGATTCGGAGTCTTAGAACCCGAGTTATGCCTTTTGGAAGGCTGCTGTCCCGACGGGACAGAACCTCTGTTTTTGGGTTGTGCGGGTAGTTTGCGAAGTCGGGGGTAGAACAGTGTTTGCGTATTGTTTTATGGGCATGATTTTGAGTGTGTGGTGCCTATGTGCAGGTGTTGTGACCTCGGGGGTGCCCTCTACATCTCGCCAATCCGTCGCCCGTGGTTGAGGCAAGTGTATTGGAATGGGTAGCGGGTTGTAGTTTGTTAGATTGGTTGAGATTGAAATTTAATATATGATATGTTCACATGCCATGCCTTAATGATTGCCAATGATATGATGAATATGCTTATTATGTTATGATGCCATGTGTAAATGTACAAGTTATTTATGATGTTGGCATGTTTGCATACATGGCATGATACATGGCCCGGGCGGTGAGAAAGTCATAACTAGTCCGGGGAAGGTCGGTGAGAAAGTTATGACTATTCCGGAGAGCTAATGAGTAAGTCCTACATCATGATTCCATCCACCGCAGTGTATGGAAGCGAGGAGTAGGCACCCTCCATCTTCGGGATGGAAGGGGGGAGAGGGTGCACACCGACGGGTGTGTACTCAACCATACCGGTATGAGTTTCCAAGGAGACATGAGCATCGCATCGCATTGCATACATAATGATGATGAAAATGATATGTGATCATGAATGAGATGATAGACATGATGTGTGTTGTTGTAGCCATGAAATTGTTTCTTTTGTACCATTGCAATATACTTGCTGAGTGATGAACTCACGCTTTTGTTTATGTTGTTTTTTAGGTACCATGACACCGGCATGTGGGAAAGGGCATTAGCTACACATCTTCACGTAGTTCCAGTCACATTTACCAAATTTTGAGTCATGATCTTAATAATAGTGCCATGAATGTTGTTGTATGGATTAAATTGTGTGGTCGGGTCCCGTATTTGCTTCGTTATAGTTGATGGAGTGGTTGAACTTGATAATATTGCCTTATGTTGTTGCCATATCCATTTACATTGCTTATTTGGATATCTTATGATATTATGTTACTTGCCTGTTATTGCTATTGTCTCAAATCATGTTAAAACAAAGGAGATGCTGCCGAAATTTTCGGTTTTAGCATTTGCTCCTTTGCTGTAATTTGTCTTTATTAGTGGTATTTAGGTGTTGTTTAGCCTATGTTTGGTAGCATTCGGGCATACTAGATGCCGGGGTGTTACAAAACTACTTGTCGCTATCTTTTTTACACTCTAGATGGTAAAGCCTAATAAATGAGAGACCGTGGCTTTGATACCACTTGAAGGGTTGAAGAAGCCGACTAGAGGGGGGTGAATAGACATTTTAAAAATTCTAATCCTCGGATACGCCCTAATCAACCCCTAAGTCAAAACCTAACAAATAATGTGAAAGCGAATAACTAAGGTTTTGCCAATTAAAACCTAAATCAACTAGGCTCACTAAGTGCACTAACTAAAATAAGTCTCTACACAAAAATATGCAATTCAAGCACAAGTAAGCAATTTAATTCTACGAATATAAATTGCAACAAGATAAATGGAATTGCAAGAAGGTAAATGAGACAAGAGACACCAACACTTTTTCCTGTGATCTCAGAGACTTGTCGATCTCCCCTAATCCACATTGAGGCAAGCCCAAACACGATGGACCAGCTATGACTTGAGCACCCACCTCGAATCGACTAGTGGTAGCAACTTTACACCTCCTGGGTAGGCATGCTCTGATCTTAACTTTACCCCTTTGGGTAGGCGTGATCCGATCTTCATAAACATCGCTAGGACTACTCACAACACCTGTTGAGTAGCCCATCATAATTCAACCAAGAGCTACCTAACCAATTCTTTCTCTAGTTACCTTTCCCAACACTTATAAATAAAGTTTATGACGATTATCAAAAGACATCCAACCAAAATTACCTCATCATGATGTAACACCGCGGCATCTAGTATGCCCGAATGCTACCAAACATAGACTAAACATCACCTAAATACCATAAATAAAGATAAATTATAGCAAAAGCACAAATGCTAAAACCGAAAATTTCAGCAGCATCTCCTTTGTTTTTCCATGAATTGCGGCAACAACAATATGATCACATGATATAGCATAAAGAATGACATCTAAATCATCAATAACGAGGATTCTAGCAACAGTATAAGTCTAGAATAACGAATTCAACCATCTCATGATCTAAACGAAGCAAATGAGGGAAACAAGCACACAATTTAACCATGCACCAAGTTTCATGGCACTATTCTTATTATCATGACTCAAGCTGATAAATCTGCCTAAAGGTGTGAAGCTACGTGAAGATGTGTAGCTAATGCCCCTTCCCACATGCTGGTGTCGTGGTACCTAAAACAACATAAAACACAGGCGTGAGTTCATCACTCAGCAAGTATATTGCAATGGACCATAAAGAACAATTCAAGTTAACATCACTACCATGCTCAACATCATGTACAAGCCATAATTTCAAACACCACATCATTCTCATGTCTCAATATCATTGTACTCATTTCATCATCATCATCATCATCATCATCATCATCATCATCATGTATACAATGCGATGCAATGCAAATGCTCATATCTCCTCGAAGCACATACCGGTATTGTCGAGTGCACACCCGTCGGCGTGCACCCCCTTCCCCTTCCATCCCGTAGATGGAGGGTGCCTACTCTTACTGACTCGCTCCCATGCACACACGTGGATGGGACTACGAGGTAGGTCTTTCATGTTCACTACGTGTCAACAAAGAGGCTCGCATCAGCATGGGACGCCTCTTCCATTATGAATGCACATATGACATAAACATGTAAAGATTGGCATAAACATTTAATACCATGCAATCATGATCAATATGAAATCATGTTCATCATGTCATAGGCAAACATCAATCTTAGCATCATATCATAAATCAATTTGCAACTACTCAAGTCTAACAACATTCACAACGATACCCATTCCAATACACTTGCCTTAACCTCGGGCGACGGATTGGCGAGAGGATGAGGGCACTCCCGGGGTCACACCACCTGCACATACATACCACACACTACAACGTGCCCCCAAAATAGTATGCAATAGCTCGTCTACCCCGACTTCACGAACTACCCCCAACATGGAAAAACAGAGAATCTGTCCCGCCCGGACAGCAGAATTCAAACTATCATAACTTTAGATCTAGGACTCCGAATCGATTAAATGAGTACATCCTCGCGTAGTTTAGGAAATTTCCTAACTTTTTCTAAGTATATGGAAAAGCTGATTCGGACTCTAAAGTTGTTTAATCTACAAAACACTACGTTCTGTCCCAACTACGTCATAGATTTGAACACCTTCGGTAAATCGGGCATAACTTTCAAACGGCTGGGCGGAATTGGACGTTCTTTATGTCTACTGAAAGGTATTGAAGTTACCTACAACTTCTTCAACAGGCGGACGACCAAATTCTAATTTTAAAATTGCGAAAACTGAAGCCCTAGGTCGAGTGCACAATTTGCCCGAAGCAGAGAACGTGGCAAACTCTAGTTTTCATCTAATCTAACCAATCACAGCACCACCACTTGATCTAAAAACATGAAATCAACCTCTAGAACAACACCTAAACCATCCCCAAGGAACACCCATACCATACCTCAGCTCGACGAACAACGAACGCCGAAATCCTTCCTCCCGGGTTCCCCGATCGTCTTCCTCGCGCCGGAACCGCCGGATCTCCTCATCGCGGAGCTTCCCGAGGGAGGAAACAACGGGATGGCAAGGTAAGGAGCTCTCCTAGGCCAGCAAGGAGGGTGGAGAGGGGAGGGGAGGAGAGATGGCGCATAGGGGAGGTGGCTAGAGGTGGAGGCGTGTGGGGGAGGTGGGGGAGAGAGGTGGCGGCTAGGGTTTGCAAGTGGGGCGCAGCAAGGGTAGGGGGAGGGCGCCCCAAGCCAGGAAAACCTGGTCTCCACCTCCCTCATGGGCCCAAATACCTTCCCACTAAAGCCCACGACTCATCCCCTTGGGCCCAAACTCCCCCGGAGAGGCCCAAACTCCCGAAATCGGTCCGGAAACGCAATTAAACCTCATACCATATAGTTTTATTCTCTAATTTCACATTTTATAATATCACACCATTCCGTAATGTCACACATGATCCCCACAGACCAACACATCATATAACAACGTATTCTATATTTCAACCATAGCACTTCAACAGATACTCAAGCATGATCAACCTATCAATTTTATACCATCCATACGCCAACAGCTGGACAATTGAAACTTGTTCAATCAATAAATGACTTTAACAAGTAAATATTATCTCTACAAGATAAAATTTGTAACTATGGTTCTAACATATACATTCACTAAGGATAAAATTCTACATCATGTTAATTATCCATTGTTCAGTCCATCACAACATGTTACAATAACCTCCATTTTAACAATGGTTTCCAACAAGTATTCTACACAATTACCACCACTAAGTCATCACTATCACAAATGGGCATAATCATAAAAGCAACTGTATTGTTTTTAGTTACTCTATCCATATATCTTAACAAATTGTCACTACACAACATACTCCAACTATTATAATAAATTTAATAAGTTAGAGTAGCACAATGTTCTTAAAACAACAACAAAACCTATATTTTCCCAATTGACATCGGTACTAGCAATTATAGGAACACATGCATACTTCCAAATATACTAATGGTTTGCAACAACATAAATAGCAACTCTAATCAACTTCCAAGTTATGGTCACAAGTCAGCATGATTAAATTTCTCTATTAACACATTAAATTGGAACATCGTTAGACAATCAGTAAGGTTTCTTTAACAATATCAGTAGTTTACATCATCTTAATGTTCTAACTATGCATCAGGGTTTAAAACTTTAAACTTTATCGGGGGTCATAGGCACTTTTAAAGCAAAGCAACATATTCTGAGCCGGAACATTAACACATTTAACCATTCTCACTATAGAGCAAACTACAACACTAGTAGTCTATTTATACTCAAGCTAAAGATACAATCACATTGAATCGATTCAACTCACTGATTAACTTAGCAATATGTCATTCCGTAAACCACATTAGTATATACCACATAGCATGGACACAAAGTTTTCTAAACACCTTCATGGGTCACCTACTCTTGACGAACAAGATGAAATTCAACTTTAAAGATAACCACTGCTCAGAAACAAGAAACGAACACCGATAAACAATTTCTCCTTTCCAGGCGAGGAAGAAAACAAAACTCCAAAGGAAATGCAGGAGAGCTCAACTCTCAATTTTTGAACTTTGATAGCCCCAGAACTCTTCAAGAAATCTCAAGACCTACAACTTCCAAGAAGGAAGATGGATGCACTAGGGAAAACCAAATGTTCAACCAAATCCTTTTGGATAAAGATTCAAACTTAGCTCCACCCAACTTAGGGTCTACACAAGGAGAAACTCAGACACTTTTCTTAAATAGGGAGAACAACAACCACACAAGTTTCCTCCCCAAGACAATCCACAATCACCAACAAAAACCGGGTGTCAAAGCAAAAGATTGCGGTCAAAAGACGCGCAACATAAAACTCCTCTTCTTGATCTTCACTCAAAGAAGAAAAAAACCACAAATCGCCAAACGAACAATCAGTGAGTACTCAAAACCAAACACCTTTCCTTGGTTCCTAACCAACAAAACACCAAGAAAACCAGCCAAAACCGATCATCAGAACGGTAAAGAACATCCGAAGGAATCCACCACCAAATTTTTCTATTTGACTCCAGTCACTACCCGGTCTACGACAGAAAAGGGGTAAGCACTCTTTCCCCACAGGGGTTAATAGTTCTTCGCTGATGACGCTAACTGGCCACACCGTCAAACCACACCCTTATTGTGAACAAAAAGAGGCGACCGAAACCCTTCGGCACCGCAACCCCACTACATCATAAATATAGCAATTGAAACAATACTTTTGTAAATATAACATCATGCATCATCAGATGTAGCATTCAACATCAAAGCTTAAATACATGTAACACCCGGGCATTTAATATGCCCGAATGCTACCAAACATAGACTAAACAACATCTAAATACCATAAATTAAGATAAATTACAGCAAAGGAGTAAATGCTATAACCGAAAATTTCGGCAACATCTCCTTTGTTTTTCCATGAATTGAAGCAACAACAATATGATCACAGGATATAGTATAAAGAATGACATCTAAATCATCAATAATAAAGGTTCTAGCAGCAGTATAAGACTAGAATAAAGATTCCAACCATCTCATGAGCCAAACGAAGTAAATGAGGAAACCAAGCACACAAATTAATCATCACAATTTAAAGGAAGGAACATGTCATTGTTTATATGTGTGATGCTAAGTGATGACGTGCGACTAGCTCCCTTTCCCGCATGCCGGTTTCATGGTACCTAAGAAAAACAACATAAACACAAGCGTGAGTGCATCACTCAGCAAGTATATTGCAATGGAACAAGAAAATACATTCTAATACCTTCATCACCACTTTTCACATACGACATCATACACATCTCATATTCATAGCGTAAGCATATCATTGACATCATCATATATCATCATCATATAACATCCTCATATAATGCAATGCAATGCAATGCGATGCACATATCTCCTGGAAACTCATAGCGGTATGGTTGAGTACACACCCGTCGGTGTGCACCCTCTCCCCCCTTCCATCCCGAAGATGGAGGGTGCCTACTCCTCGCTTCCATACACCGCGGTGGATGGAATCACGATGTAGGACTTACTCATTGGCTCTCCGAAATAGTCATAACTTTCTCACCGACCTTCCCCGGACTAGTTATGACTTTCTCACCGCCCGAGCCATGTATCATGCCATGTATGCAATCATGCCAACATCATAAATAACTTGTACATTAACACATGGCATCATAACATAATAAGCATATTCATCATATCAATGGCAATCATTAAAGCATGGCATGTGAACGTACAGTTAAACGAGTACATCCTCACGTATATTAGGAAATTTCCTAACTTTTTCTAAGTATATGGAAAGACTGATTCGGACTCTAAAGTGGTTTAATCTACAGAATACCATGATCTGTTCCAATCATGTCACAGTTTTTAATACGTTCGGTAAAACGAGCATAAATTTCAAATGGCTGGCGGAATTGGACGTTCTTTATACCCACTGAAAGGTTTTGAAATTACCTACAACTTCTTCAACAGGGGGCCGACCAAATTCCGATTCTAAATTGGCGAAAACCCAAATCCTAGGTCGACTGCTCATGCTGCCCGAAACAGAGAACGTGGTAAACTCTAGATTCCATCTAATCTACCCAATTACAGCACCACCAATTGATATAAAAACATGATATTAACTCTTAGAACAGAACCTAGACCAACCCCAAGGATCCCCATGGCCATACCTTCGCCTGACGATCGAAAACCCACCGGATCTCCTCCCGGTTCGCGTGATCTCCTTCCTCGCTCCGAATCCACCGGATCTCCTTGTCGCGGAGCATTCTAATGGATGGATCTTCGGGGTGGTGAGGTGGAGAGGCTTCCCTAGGGCATCAAGGGGTGGTGGAGAGGGATGGAGAGGAGAGGGGCACAAGGGGGCGGCTTGAGGAGGTGGAGGCGCCACAAAAGGGAGGTGGGGGAGGTGAGGGGCGGCTAGGGCATGGGGGGCGCATATGGGCAGGGCGTGGGGCGCAAGAAGGCTGGGGGAGGCACACCAACCAGGTCTCCTACTCCTACTTGGACTCAAACTCCATCCCACCAAAGCCCACGACCCTTTCCCTTAGGCCCAAACTCCCCCGGGAAGGCCCAAACTCCCAGAATCGGCCCGGAAACGCAAATAAACCTCATAGCGTAAGGTTTCAACCTCAAATTCCATATTTCATAATGTTTTTGACCTCAACACTCACATTATATAAGGTTACGACACTCCGTGGTGTCACATTCTACCCCCCCTTCAACAGGATTCGACCCCGAATCGAAGACATGCCACCACGCCAAACCAACAACACACAGAGATCTAATCTTCACGGTTCAAACCTGAAGAAAAGAGCTTTGGGTAAAGCTCGCCCCCGCGAGACTTCAACTCCCAGGTCGCTTCTCTAAATAAAACCACTGGAATTTACACTGATCGAGACTCAATGACAGGACGCCTAGGTTCGAAGACCAACGGCTCTAATGATAGCTCGCAATCAAAACTTGCGAGAACATTACTCAACATTGAAACACAAAGTACTCATACATGGTCTCAGCATGACCCCAAGCGATAGGATAAAAAACCCAAATAGACCACGAAGGGAAACGGCTTCACACTTCTCCTTCGATACATCCTTTGGCACTAAAGTGCCCAATCTCTTTAACCAAAGCCACTCTCAAGAAGGACATGGTACCAACTTCTAGATCCATCTTCCGCTCCTACGCACAACAGTGATTCACGTCTCAACCTCTCAACTGTGGTTCGTCGTATTCGAGACGACGCAAACCAAGTGAGACACAACACTCTAAGATTACTAACTGCTTGAACCATCGGGGTTACATTCTGATCTTTTACAACAAGACCAACACCCACCCCACTACCACCAAAAGGAGAAGCCTACTTTATGGCCAGGGTTCTGAAAACCTGCAAAATCAATAACAACCGAACATTCCACTTTGGTTGGCACAACACGCTCAATAGCCCAGCGACAAAAAGATCCAATACACTTCAAAAGGAAAAGCGATTACTAGCAATCACCAAGTGGTCCACTAATAATTTAATCAACCCTACCGAGGAACACCTCAACGACACAATTCTCCAAGAAGGTTTGCATTGAGTCATACACAACCTTCCACTCAAAGGACTACGATAAAGAGTACAATCATTGAGTGAGCTCAACCATAAACATGAACCCAACTGGTCCACATACAACAACATAAACCCCAAAGTGCTAAAACCACTTTGGAAAGGATCCGGCAACATCCAAAGAGCACACATTTTATTTTTCTAAACCAAATCGCAAAGAAAACTCAAACCTCTAACACCACAGCCAAAATACCACAACTTATTCATTCCTTCCTTTCATACTAGGAAGAAATGGAAATCTCGATACATGACGAGAATGCACACTTTTCAAGAGCACTCCGGATTAGTCATATATCCATATATGACTTTCTCACCGACCTGGCTCATCGACTCCTTTATGATTAATTATGCATAAACAATGTCTCGTTTTCCTTTTCACCATTCATTCATCATGTAACAACGGTACCGAATAGTCATTCACCAAATGACTTCTTCCTCGGTATCAAATAATGGAAACACAATTAACATCGAAGGTTGCGGAAATTCATATAGACTATGACGACAGCATAGATGACAGTAAAACACCACGTCGCATCACATCCCACATCAATTGAAAACTGAACTTGCAAAACATTGCATTTCATCCAAATTCAACATTTTGGAAGAGAACATAAAAATTTCAAGTCGAGCATTTGCTCCCACAACCGTCACAAATTTTCTCAAGGAGAGGGAAACTCATTTCCAAAAGGGAACACTCGTACACGAGGATGTACTTAGAAAAAATTAGGAAATTTCCAAAGCTACGCGAGGATGTACTCGTTTAATTGATTCGGAGTCTTAGAACCCAAGTTATGCCTTTTGGAAGGCTGTTGTCCCGACGGGACAGAACCTCTGTTTTTGGGTTTTGTGAGTAGTTTGCGATGTCGGGGTAGAAGAGGGTTTGCGTACTGTTTTTGTCGGGACCCGAATTTACAAATCCGGACCCTCTTTGTATTCAGCACTAGTCCAGGATCACGCTAGTGCACACAGTCTCAACATTGGTAAATATCACAATCATACCACTCGATAATAATAAAGTACTTTAATTAGATAATCAAACTGGTTGCTTGACCTTAAGGTCAAGTTACAAATATACGCCTCGCAGGGCGAAACTTATTAAAAGAGAAATAATAGCAGCGAAAAAAGTAAGATAACATCGTGGCGCCATCCAGTATACCACAGGCAACTGACTGGGCTCGCTCCCTAGTTAGAAGGTTCCTCTTGGAGCTCCTCCTCCAACGCTGGTGTAGACTCTTCCTCAACTGGTATTGTATTGTGGCAAGGGTGAGTACTTGGTACTCAGCAAGTTATGCACAGAATGCAGCTAATATACTACATGCATGGCTTAATACAAAGGAATAGCTGAAGGTATATTTGCAGTAAACAGCATTTAACAAGTATCATAAGTAGATTCGAAAGCAGTAGAAACAAGTATAACATCAATAACTTTTCCAGGAGTTAAATAAACATCTTCCCCATTCCTAGTCCACATTTCCATCAACATCATCTATTAACCGATCCAAACCGTCCATGTCCAAGTTGTTTTCACGAAAGTCTAACCCTTGACTGTAATCCCCGAGCAATGTCCAATACCGCGGACACGGCTATTCGAATAGATTTTTCACTCTGTAGAGGTTATGCACTTTACCCACAAGATACAGCTAAACACCACAAAGGCGAGCGGTCGTAACAAAGCCTTTCAGAAACGACTAACTACGCAAGTGAACCTTTCCGGTTTTTGCCCTACACCATCCGTTCCCTTAACAAAGGCGAAGTATGGGACCGACATACCGTTGGACGGGTACCATGCCATCGCATCGGTACGCTCCCCCTTCAAGCTACACAAAGGGTGTAGTTGACACCCGAGGTATCACATGCAAGTTATTAGTAACTTACTCAACTAGGTCCGTCCCATTACGGACATGTGGTTGCACGATTAACTCAGTTCAAAGGCTTGCAAGGTTAAGTCCTTAGGTTGACCAGGGCAAGACTACCCGAAGAACCAAACCATCACTCCCGATGCCACAACTGGCCCACCCGATCATTTCATGCCACATGCCCCGGTCCACATCTATTTATCAAAACCCCGGTTGATTACCATGCACCACGTGCCATCAACATCACAACACATGATACCTTTTCCAAAACAGGTTCAATATATCATTAAGTCAATATTAACATTGGTTTGTCCAAAATCATGTCATAAGCATGTAGCAGGTCTAAGCAATATACTACAACGATCTAAATACCCATGTTGGCAATTTAATAATGTCCAACTACTTAATCCTCAACTAGGGTGACAAGGGGTTTATGGCATACAATTCTTTATGTCAAGGTGGCATACAACAACTAGGCAATTAACTAATCTCCCAAAATTAATTAAAGCATTTTTCTAATTGAGCTAGCATGCAATAATTTAAATCAAATTAATTTCAAAATGGGATCAACATGGTCAAAGCACAACTTGCCTTCAAAAAGCACTTGATCTTCACCTTCGAAGCCTTCGGGCACTTCAATGTCTACTCGTAACGCGTGCAAATAGCAATAAATGAATAAAACAGTAGACAAAAGTGTCCAAACATCCAAACGAAGTCCATAAACAGAGAGAGCATAATTTTATGAATTTTTAGGAATTTGAATCAGCGAAATCAGAGTTAAAATGCAAAAGTTACAAGCGTTTAAAGTTTAAATAATCATTTAAATAATATTACAGAGAAAAACTTTGGTACAAAAATTGAATAGAATTTACCATTGGGTAGATCTCAATTTTATACAAATTTAGAAATTTGAATCACTCAAATCGGAGTTAAATTGCAAAAGTTATAAGCGTTTGAAGTTTGAAATCATATTTGAATTCATTAAATCGAATTAAATAAATTATTTCTTTTTCGGAAAATGATTTATTGCGTTAGCAGTGACACGTGTCAGCACCGGATTGGTCCACGTGGATTTGCTGATGTTAGCGCCGGCCGAACCCACCGACGACGTCAGCATGACGTCATCGGCCACGTGGCACCACCCGGGTGCTGCCACGTGTCCCGGTCCATGGACCTGGTCTATGGGCCTGGCGGGTCTACGGTGCGCTCGGCGCACATCACAGTCGCTGACATGAGGGCCTCGCATGTCAGTGGTGCGCTCGCACGCGCACGGTGCAGCGGCTGGGTACGTGGCACGATCGTGCCCGTTGATTTGAAAATCAACGGCCGCGATTAGATCTAGGTATGGCACGCTCAAAACTGCACGGTCGATCCAGGCCGTTCGATCTAGATCGAACGGTCCAGATCTAACCCTAAGGCTACAACGCAACTAACCTTTGCAGTAGGATCTAGATCTAACGGTTTAGATTTACCCTAGGTTAACACAATTACCAGCACGTAGCGATCGTGGGCCGTTGGATCTAGATCCAACGGTCCAGATCCGATCTAGGTTTTACGGTTCGGAAAACACGTGAACTCACCGTTGCTGTCCGATCTGGATCCGACGGTGCACCCAGCTCGGGGCGGTGATGGTGTTGCGGCGGCGCGGGCTTGGCCGGAGAGGAGGAAGGCGACCAACGCAGCGGCGCTCCGGGGCTTCTCCGGCGAGGTGAGTGAAACTCACGGGTGCGTCTTGACGCGACGGTCCCAGATCTGACCACGGACGCGGCGGAGGGCGGCGGACGACGGCGGGGCGAGGCAAAAACTGAGGCGGAGGGCTTCTCCAACTACGGCGAGCGATTGCGGCTACGCGGCGGTGGCTAAGGCTCGGAAACTTGAGGCGAAAGGTGCGCACGGCAAAGAGCTTCAACGGGGTGGCGTCGGGGCTTTAAATAGCGCTTCGGCGTGCGCGCAATCCGCGAAACCCTAACGGACACGGCGGCTACGCGGCGGAGGAGTCTGTCTCAGATTCGGATGGAGACGATGACGGAGGGCCGTACACGTGGCACGATCAACGGCCACGATGGCCCGGCACGCACGGATCCGGATCGGATTCGATCGAACGGTGCGGCGCAGTTCCTTACCGTTGGATCTCGATCCGACGGTCCGCGGGATTAGGGTTGGACGCGGTTCGATCAAACCGTGCGGCGCGGTCGGGTCCGGGTCGGACTCGGTCTCGAGTCCGACTCGGGCTCGGTCGGTGGAACAGTAAAACCAACTCGGTTTTTCCAGCGATTAAATAATCAATTAATTCGTAGAAAATTCAAATAAATCTAGAAAAATAGCAAAATACTCAAAAAATCCCAGAAAAATTATGGAAAATACTTTAGGCCATTTGGGACTCAAATAAAATATTTCCAACAAAATTTTATTTGCAACTTTGGATTCTTTAATTATTTCAAAAGGAAATAAATTCAAATTAAGTCCAAATAAATCCAAATAAATTCCAGAAAATTCCAAAAATTCACCAGAATGTACAATAACATCTAATTTCATGAAAAGCAAAAATTGGGGTGTTACAAACCTCCCTCCTTAACAGAATCTCGTCCCCGAGATTCAGGGTTTACTAAAGAATAGGTTTGGAAATTCTTTCCTCAAATCCTCCTCGCGCTCCCAAGTTGCTTCACTCTCTGCATGGTTGCTCCACTGAACTCTGCAGAAACGGGTTGACTTGTTTCTCGTCTCTCGATCCATGGTGTCCAAAATCTTCACGGGGTGCTCCCTGTAAGTCAGATCCTCTTGCAGCTCAAGGGACTCTAGCGGTGTCTTCTCATCTGGTACTCGAAGACACTTCTTCAGCTGGGACACGTGGAACACGTCATGCACTCCGGCCAATGACAGCGGTAACTCCAGCTGGTAAGCAACTTCGCCTCTGCGGCTCAAAATCTTAAATGGTCCGACATATCGCGGTGCGAGCTTCCCTTTGGCATGGAATCTCTGAGGGGTGTAAACCTAAGGTACACGAAATCCTCTGGTTCAAAGCTCAAGTCTCGACGACGGTTATCGGCGTAGCTCTTCTTTCTTGACTGTGCTATCTTCAGTCTTTCTCGGATCACGGCAATCTGCTCCTCCGCTTCTTGAAGAATATCTGGCCCAAAGATACGGCGCTCACCTGTCTCATTCCAGTTCAACGGTGTTCGGCAAGGTCGACCATATAGTGCCTCAAAAGGTGACATTTGTAAACTGGCCTGGTAGCTATTATTGTAGCTGAACTCAAAGATATGGCGACTTTTTATCCCAAGAGGTAGCATAAGCCAAAGCACACGCTCTTAACATATCCTCTAATATATGATTTACTCTTTCGGTCTGTCCATCCGTCTGCGGATGATAGGCGGTGCTGAAGTTCAAACGGGGCCCCATGGCTTCATGCAGCTTATTCCAGAATCTCGAGGTAAACTGGGTACCTCTGTCCGATACAATATTCTTCGGCACTCCATGCAAATAGATGATCCTGGTCATGTACAATTCTGCTAACTTATCTCCCGAGTAAGTGGTCTTTACCGGGATAAAATGGGCGACCTTAGTCAAGCGGTCTACTATAACCCATATGGAGTCATATCCACCCTGAGTTTTCGGCAAACCGGTAATGAAGTCCATTCCGATTTCTTCCCACTTCCACTCAGGTATCTTCAACGGCTGTAGCAATCCTGCTGGTCTCTGATGCATTACCTTGACTCTCTAGCATATGTCGCACAGCGCAACATGCTCGGCAACTTCACGCTTCATGCTCGGCCACCAGAATCTTTCCTTCAAATCCTGATACATCTTAGCACTTCCTGGATGGATTGAATACTTGGAGTCATAGGCTTCCTCTAGTATCAACTGCTTCAGCTCCTTCTTGTTCGGCACACAAATTCGCTCCTCCATCCACAACGTGCCTTGCTCATTGTAACACCCCGGCATCTAGTATGCCCGAATGCTACCAAACATAGACTAAACAACATATAAATACCATAAATAAAGAAAAATTACAGCAAAGGAGTAAATGCTAAAAAAACCGAAATTTCGGCAGCATCTCCGTTGTTTTAACATGAATTGAAGGAACACAATAGCATAGCAATATAAGGCAATATGAGAGACATCTAAAATAGCAATAATTAAAGGTATGACGACCTTAAAAGTCTAATTCTCAACATTTAATGTCTCCATGAGCCAAACGAACAATAAGACTCTCATATCGCAAAGCTAAACCAAAAACAATAAACATCACACTTAATTTATTATCAAGACCCAATTGAGTGACTGTGGGAACAATTGAGTGGCGCTACGTGTAGAAGTGTGACTAATTCCCTTCCCCGCATGCCGATCTCATGGTACCTAAAACAACAAGAAAGCACAAGCGTGAGTTCAACACTCAGCAAGCATATTGCAATGGTTCACAAAAACAATTACATGGCTACAACAACTCATATCATGTCTTTCATCTCATTCATGATCACATATCAATATCATCACCATTATGTATGCAATGCGATGCGATGCTCATGTCTCCTTGGAAACTCATACCGGTATGGTTGAGTACACACCCGTCGGTGTGCACCCTCTCCCCCCTTCCATCCCGAAGATGGAGGGTCCCTACTCCTCGCTTCCGTTCACCGCGGTGAATGGAATCACGATGTAGGACATACTCATTGGCTCTCCGGAATAGTCATAACTTTCTCACCGACCTTCCCCGGACTAGTTATGACTTTCTCACCGCCCGGGCCATGTAACATGCCATGTATGCAAATATGCCAACATCATAAATAACTTGTACACTATCCCATGGCATCATAACATAATAAACATATTCATCATATCATTGGCAATCATTAAGGCATGGCATGTGAACATATCATGTATTAAATTTCAATCACAACCGATCAAGCAAACTATAACCCGCTACCCATTCCAATACACTTGCCTCAACCACGGGCGACGGATTGGCGAGAAGTAGAAGGCACTCCCTAGGGTCACACCACCTGCACATAGGTACCACACACTCACAATCATGTCCACAAAACAGTAAGCAATCCCTCTTCTACCCCGACATCGCAAACTACTCGCTAAACCCAAAAACAGAGGTTCTGTCCCGCCGGGACAGCAGCCTTCCAAAAGTCATAACTCAGGTCCTAAGACTCCGAATCAATTAAACGAGTACATCCTCGCGTATCATAGGAAATTTCCCAACTTTTTCTAAGTATATGGTAAGACTGATTCGGACTCTAAAGTTGTTTAATCTACAAAATACCGTGATCTGTTCCAATCACGTCACAGATTTTAACACGCTCGGTAAAACAGCCATAACTGTCAAACGGCTGGGCGGAATTGGACGTTCTTTATACCCACGTAAAGATATTGAAATTACCTACAACTTCTTCAACAGTCGTACGACCAAATTCCGAATCTAAATTGACGAAAACCCAAACCCTAGGTCGACTGCTCATGCTGCCCGAAACAGAGAACGTGGCAACTTCTAGATTTCATCTAATCTACTCAATTCCAGCACCACCAATTGATCTAAAATCTTGATAATCACCCTTAGAACAGTACCTAGACCAACCCCAAGGATTCCCATGGCCATACCTTCGCCCGACGCACGAAAACCCAATAGATCTCCTCCCAGTTCGCGCGATCTCCTTCCTCGCTCCAATCCCGCCGGATCTCCTCGTCGCGGAGCGCTCCAATGGATTGATCTTCGAGGTGTTGAGGTGAGGATCTCCCCTAGGGCAGCAAGGGAGGTGGAGAGGTGGTGGCGCAAGGGGAGAGGTGGTGGAGGGGTGGTGCGGCTAGGAGGGGTTGGGGGTGGCAGCTAGGGCTTCCAATCGGGGGTGGGGCCGCACAAGGCTGAGTTGGGGCACCCAAAAGGGCAGGGAGAAGGCCCCCAACCAGGATTCCCACTCCTAACTGGACTCAAACTCTTTCCCACCAAAGCCCACGACCCTTCCCTTTAGGCCCAAACTCCCCCGGAAAGGCCCAAACTCCCGGAAACGGCCCGAAAACGCGAATAAACCTCATACCGTATGGTTTTATTCTCTAATTTCACATTTTATAATGTCACACCATACCGTAGTGTCACATTCTACCCCCCTTCAACAGGATTCGACCCCGAATCGAAGACATGCCACTCCGCCAAACCAACAACACACAGAGATCTAAACTTCGCGGTTCAAACTTGAAGAAAAGAGCTTTGGGTAAAGCTCGCCCCCGCGAGACTTCAACTCCCAGGTCGCTTCTCTGAATAAAACCACTGGAATTTACACTGATCGATACTCGATGACAGGACGCCTAGGTTCGAAGACCAATGGCTCTAATGATAACTCGCAATCAAAACTTGCGAGAACTTTACTCAACATTGAAACACAAAGAACTCAAACAAGGCCTCAGATGACCCAAGCGATAGGATAAAATCCCAAACAGACCACGAAAAAATACGATCTCACACTCATTCCATGCATTCCTTGGCACTAAAGTGCCCGATCCCTTTAACCAAAGCCACTCTCCAGAAGGACATGGTACCAACTTCTAGATCCATCTTCCGCTCCCACGCACAAAAGTGAATCACGTCTCAACTGTGGTTCGTCGTATTCGAGATGACGCAAACCAGGTGAGACACAACACTCTAAGATTACTACCACCGAAAGGAGAAGCCTACTTTATGACCAGGGTTTTGAAAAACCCGCAAAATCAAAAACAATCGAACATTCAACTTCGGTTGGCACAACACGCTCAAGCCCGGTGACAAAAAGATCAAATACTCTTCGAAAACAGAAAACAAATTACTAGCAACCACCAAGCGGTCCACTAACAATTTGATCAGCCCCACCGAGGAACACATCGATGACACAATTCTCCAAGAAGGTTTGAATTGAGACATAGACAACCATCCTTTGCTCTAAACTTCTACACCATTTACGATCAACTACTAGCCACACCAAGTTTCTCTTACTAAGAAAGTCTTGCCCTCACATCCTTCCACTTAAGGACCAGGACAAAGAGTACCATTATTGAGTAAGCTCAACCGTAAAACATGAACCCAATTGATCCACATACAACAACTCAAACCCCAAAGCGCTAAGAACCACTTTGGAAAGAATCCGGCAACATCCAAAGAGCACACATTTCATTTTTCTAAGCCAAATCGCAAAGAAAACTCAAACTTCTAACACCACAGCCAAAATACCACAAATTATTCATTCTTTCCTTCCATACTAGGAAGACATGGAAATCTCGCTACATGACAAGAATGCACACTTTTCAAGAGCACTTCGGATTAGTCATATATCCATATATGACTTTCTCACCGACCTAGCTCATCGACTCCTTTATGATTAATTATGCATAAACAATGTCATGATTCCGTTTCACCATTCATTCACCATGTAACAACAATACCGAGTAATCATTCACCAAACGACTACTTCCTCGGTATCACAGGTTTGAAACACACATAACATTGACGGTTGTGCTAAATCATATAACTATGATGGCAACACCGTTAACAGCAAAACACTATGACGTATAGGAACCCACGTCAATTGAAAAACTAAACTTGCAAAACCTCGCACTTTAACCACAATCAACATGTGAAAAAAAGAACATCGGCTCCAAAGTTAAACATCTGCACATGCAACCACCACAAATTTTCTCAAAGAGAAAAGGAAACTCATTTCCAAAAGAGGAACACTTCACTAATAAAATCACTTATGAAACATTCGTAGAATCCACCTTGTGAAACACTTGCAAACACCACACACAATTTCAAGAATAACTCCAACTCTAGCCAATTAGAGTTACAAATTAGATCTCAAGAATCTCCATCACAACCCGCTATGTCCATCTGCTTCCTTTAAAATTTAATTCAAAGACAAATCAGTGCGAACGCGAGGGGCACGATCCACTCAAAAAAAAAAAACTTTTGGATGCAAATCCATACTCATGGCACAAATTAAACAAAATAGCCAAAACCAAAGATTGGCACCAATAGCTACGGGTTTTAGGGAAACTCGGAAACACAACACAAGGGATACCTTGACCGAAGGCATTCAACCAAAATGGCAAACAACCACACCAGTTCAAAAGGTTTTAAACAACATTTCAAAGATGAAACCCACCATAACTTGTATTCCACTACACTTACCATTTAAGCATTCAATAATCACTATTTATTCATCAAGAGAGTCCAACCGGATTTAACAAAATTTACATAACAATTTCTTTCTCTAGTTACCATTCCCAACACTTTTAATTAAGGTTTAAGATGCTTATCACAAAGGCACCCAACCAAGACTACATTGACATGATCCCCACGGATCACCAAATCATATAACAATGTATTCTACATTTCAAACATAGTACTTTAACAGCTACTTGAGCATGGTCAACCTATCAAGTTTATACTATCCATACATCAAAATCTTGACAATTGAAACTTGTTCAATCAATAAAATGACTTCAACAAATAAGTAATATCTCTACAAGATAAAATTCGTAAATAGGATTCTAAGATATGCATTCATTAAAAATTAAAATCTTGCATCATGATTATTATCCATTGTTCATCCCATCACAACATGTACTTGACATAATACCACAGTTTTTTTTACACTTTTCTTCTATTGGATCAATGGTTTCCAACAATTAACAACACTACCAAGGCATCAATATCAATTCTTTGTATAATCATCAATCAACAACATTACTTTTAGCTACCTTACACATAAGTTGCAACAAAATTGTCACTACACAACATACTCCAACTATTAAATTAGATTTAATAAGTTAGATCAGCACAATGTTCTTAACAACATCATTAACAAAAAGTCTTATGTCTTCTCAATTGATATCAATACTAGCATTGTAGACACACAACTGCATACTTCCAAATATACTAGTAGTTTGCAACAACGTAAATAGCAACTCTAATCAACTTCCAAATTAAAGTCACTAGTCAACACGATTAAATTTCTCTATTAATCCATTAGATTAGAACATCTTTAAACAACCAGCAAAGTTTCTTTAACAATAACAGCAGTCTACATCATCTTAATGTTTTAACTATGCATCAGGGTTTAAAACTTTAAACATAATCGGGGGTCATAAGCAATTTTAAAGCAAAGCAACCGATTCTAAGCATGTACATTAACACATTTAATCATTCCCACTATGGGGTACTCTGCATCACTAGAGGTTCACCTAATCTTAAGCTAAAGGTAACAATTACATTTAATTGATTCAACTTGCAAATTAACTTAACAATACATCATTCCATAAACCACATTGGTACATACTACATAACATGCTAAACAACAATTCTCACTATTGACAAACGATTTCAGTCAAAAGACTACTTACTTTGTTTGCAGCCTTTTTTTAAAAAAAAAATTTCAACCCAAATTCACACGGAAACTTGACTCTCAAATTTGCAATGAGACAAACCCAAACTTGGTCATGCAAAAGGAATTCTCCAAAACACTTTTCAATCTCAAGGACTCCCATAGAGGAAAATGGTTGAAAGACAATTTTCTCGAAAGGGAACCAAGCGATCAAGTAATCTTTTTCAAATAAAAACACTAAACCCCAACCTTTCACGAAACAAGAAGGGTTTTCAAAGATGATTTCTTAAACCAGTAAAAATGACGAAATCAAATACCACCTACTCCTACAAAGCCACAGGACTTCAGCCCTGACAACCAGGTCTGGCATAATACCGCAATAACTCTTTTGACCTCGGAGAAAGACAAACACAGGAATAGATTGAAAGCTTCTCCCCCATAAAGCAATCAATAAACTAAGCATCAAAGCAAGAAAAACGCCCAAAAGAAGCGCAACACTAGACTCTTCTTCTTCGCCTTCAACCAAGGAAGACAAAACCACACACCGCATACGGAACAATCCGCGAAAAAAGTCCAATGCCAAACACTTTTCTTTTGGTTTCAGTCAACTAAAACCAAGAAAACCAACCAAGATCAACCACAGAACGATAAAGAAGATCCGAAGGAATCCACCACCAAACTCTTCTATTTGCCTCCAGTCAACTACCCGATCTACGATAGAAAAGGTAAGCACTCTTTCCCCACAAGGGGTTAATAGTTCTTCGGTGATGGGTTTAACCGGCCATACCGTCAAACCACACCCTTACTATGAACAAAAGTGGTGACCGAAACCGTTCGGCACCACAACCCCCCTTTATCACCATAACAAGCACAATTCAATCTTTTATCTCATAAACATAGCAACATGCATTATCAAATGAAGCATTCAACATCGAAGCTTAAATACAACATTTTAAGCGTAAACAACGATACCCATACCCTTCCTACTGTGCATCCATGTGTGTCAAATTTTAGATTAATTATACCACTTTTGCAAGTTTTAATGTTGCTATCCTATGACAAAATTTTAGTTGAAACCTAAGCCATGTTTCTAAGTTATTCCACATCACATTTGAGTTGTACCCTATAGCATGACACTAAAAATACAGATTCCAAGGACTTACAGCCCGCTCTGATACCAACTGTAACACCCCGGCATCTAGTATGGCCGAATACTACCAAACATAGACTAAACAACATCTAAATACCATAAATAAAGATAAATTACAGCAAAGGAGTAAATGCTAAAAAAACCGAAATTTCGGCAGCATCTCCTTTGTTTTAACATGAATTGAAGGAACACAATAGCATAACAATATAAGGCAATATGAGAGACATTTAAAATAGCAATAATTAAAGGTATGACGACCTTAAAAGTCTAATTCTCAACATTTAATGTCTCCATGAGCCAAACGAACAATAAGACTCTCATATCGCAAAGCTAAACCAAAAACAATAGACATCACACTTAATTTATTATCAAGACCCAATTGAGTGACTGTGGGAACAATTGAGTGGCGCTACGTGTAGAAGTGTGACTAATTCCCTTCCCCGCATGCCGATCTCATGGTACCTAAAACAACAAGAAAGCACAAGCGTGAGTTCAACACTCAGCAAGCATATTGCAATGGTTCACAAAAACAATTGCATGGCTACAACAACTCATATCATGTCTTTCATCTCATTCATGATCACATATCAATATCATCACCATTATGTATGCAATGCGATGCGATGCTCATGTCTCCTTGGAAACTCATACCGGTATTGTTGAGTACACAACCGTCGGTGTGCACCCTCTCCCCCCTTCCATCCCGAAGATGGAGGGTGCCTACTCCTCGCTTCCGTTCACCGCGGTGAATGGAATCACGATGTAGGACTTACTCATTGGCTCTCCGGAATAGTCATAACTTTCTCACCGACCTTCCCCGGATTAGTTATGACTTTCTCACCGCCCGGGCCATGTAACATGCCATGTATGCAAATATGCCAACATCATAAATAACATGTACACTATCCCATGGCATCATAACATAATAAACATATTCATCATATCATTGGCAATCATTAAGGCATGGCATGTGAACATATCATGTATTAAATTTCAATCACAACCGATCAAGCAAACTATAACCCGCTACCCATTCCAATACACTTGCCTCAACCACGGGCGACGAATTGGCGAGAAGTAGAAGGCACTCCCTGGGGTCACACCACCTGCACATAGGTACCACACACTCACAATCATGTCCACAAAATAGTAAGCAATCCCTCTTCTACCCCGACATCGCAAACTACTCGCTAAACCCAAAAACAGAGGTTCTGTCCCGCCGGGACAGCAGCCTTCCAAAAGGCATAACTCAGGTTCTAAGACACCGAATCAATTAAACGAGTACATCCTCGCGTAGCTTAGGAAATTTCCCAACTTTTTCTAAGTATATGGAAAGACTAATTCGGAATCTAAAGTTGTTTATTCTACAAAATACCGTGATCTGTTCCAATCACGTCACAGATTTTAACATGCTCAGTAAAACAGCCATACCTTTCAAACGGCTAGGCGGAATTGGACATTCTTTATACCCACGGAAAGATATTGAAATTACCTACAACTTCTTCGACGGCCGTACGACCAAATTCCGAATCTAAATTGACGAAAACCCATACCCTAGGTCAACTGCTCATGCTGCCCGAAACAGAGAACGTGGCAACTTCTAGATTTCATCTAATATACTCAATTCCAGCACAACCAATTGATCTAAAAACTTTATAATCACTCTTAGAACAGTACCTAGACCAACCCCAAGGATTCCCATGGCCATACCTTCGCCCGACGCACGAAAACCCAATAGATCTCCTCCCGGTTCGCGCGATCTCCTTCCTCGCTCCAATCCCGCCGGATCTCCTCGTCGCAGAGCACTCCAATGGATTGATCTTCGAGGTGTTGAGGTGGGGATCTCCCCTAGGGCAGCAAGGGAGGTGGAGAGGTGGTGGAGGAGGTGGTGGCGCAAGGGGAGAGGTGGTGGAGGGGTGGTGCGGCTAGGAGGAGTTGGGGGTGGCGGCTAGGGCTTCCAATGGAGGGTGGGGGTGCACAAGGCTGAGTTGGGGCGCCCAAAAGGGCAGGGAGAAGTTCCCCAACCAGGATTCCCACTCCTAATTGGACTCAAACTCTTTCCCACCAAAGCCCACGACCCTTCCCTTTAGGCCCAAACTCCCCCGGAAAGGCCCAAACTTCCGGAAACGGCCCGAAAACGCGAATAAACCTCATACCGTAAGATTTTATTCTCTAATTTCACATTTTATAATGTCACACCATACCGTAGTGTCACACTCATCCATCTTGAAGTCTTTTGCCTTCGCTTCATCAATTTCGGACTTAATCCTGCGGATCTTGTCATCGTCCTTCTGTCCTTCTCGGATCTGATCCTCTAGGGTAGGCTTCACTTCTAATGCGGCCAATAATCCTTCTGGGATCACTTCAATCTGCATCTTCTGGAAATCCTTGCATAGCTCTTCCCGATTCGCGGCTATCAACATGTTCACAGTATGGCTCTTCCTATTCAAGGCATCGGCCACCACATTGGCCTTCTCGGGATGGTAGTGGATTCCCACATTATAATCCTTGATCAGTTCCAACCATCTCCTCTGCCTCATGTTCAGGTCTGACTGGGTGAATATGTACTTAAGGCTCTTATGATCCGTATATACTTCACATCTGTTCCCGATCAAATAGTGACGCCATAACTTCAAAGCATGCACTACGGCAGCTAGCTCTAGGTCATGCGTTGGATAATTCTCCTCATGCGGCCTACCTTCCCGTTCTTGCATCAGCACACATCCAAGCCCTTGTCGCGATGCATCACAGTAAATATCAAAGCTTTGATTGACGTCTGGTAGAACTAACACTGGTGCCGATGTCAATCGCTTCTTCAATTCTTGAAAACCCTTCTCGCACTCTGGCGTCCAGGCAACCTTCTTCTCCTTCTTCAACAATTGCGTTAGGGGTCTCGCAATCGTCGAAAAGCCTTCGATGAAGCGGCGGTAGTAACCTGCCATCCCAAGGAAACTACGAATCTGGGTCACGGTCTTTGGCTGTTCCCAATGTAACACAGCTTCTACCTTGCTTGGATCTACCGCAACTCCTTCTGCGGTCATTACATGTCCAAGGAATTCTACCTTGTCTTTCCAAAAATCGCACTTGCTGAACTTGGCGAAGAGTTGCTGTTCCCTCAGCTTCTCCAAAACTCGCCTCAGATGCTCTGCATGCTCTTCCTTTGTCTTGGAGTAGATGAGAATGTCATCTATGAACACAACGACAAACTTATCCAAGTACTCCATGAAAACCTTGTTCATCATATTCATGAAGTAAGCTGGTGCATTTGTCAGACCGAAGGACATAACAGTAAACTCGTAATGTCCATATCTTGACGAGAATGCGGTCTTCGGAATATCTTCCGATCGGATCTTCAGCTGGTGGTATCCCGATCTCAGATCAAACAGGTCATCGATCCTGGGTAGCGGGTACTTATTCTTCACGGTGACTTCATTGAGTGCACGGTAGTCAATGCACATCCTGAAACTCCCATCCTTCTTCTTGACGAACAGAACTGGCGCTCCCCATGGCGACGAACTCGGTCTGATGAATCCTTTCTCCATCAGCTCTTTAAGCTGTTTCTTCATCTCCACCAATTCTTCAGTGGACATCCGATATGGTCTCTTCGCTATCGGCGCTGTACCAGGTACAAGCTCTATCACAAACTCTATGTCCCTGTCGGGCGGCATCCCAGGTAGGTCTTCAGGAAAAACATCTGGATACTCACTCACCACTGAGACATCCTCTATGCTGATCGCCTTGGCGCTGTTAACCATCAACTGTCCATCTCTAACGGTAGTCGCTTGAAATTCCACTTTTCTTCCACCCTGGCTTTCAACTGATATGACTCTTCGTCCACAGTCTAGCACGGCCTTATGTTTGGACAACCAGTCCATTCCCAAAATAACATCTAGACTTTGGGTTCCCAATATAATCAAGTTCGCTAAGAACTCTACCCCGTCTATTAGTATTCTCACCCCAGAACATCCTACTTGAGATCAGAGTTCTGACCCAGGGGTTTGAACTATAAGCATGCACTTAAGATCCACAATCTCCAAATCATTCTTAGAAACAAAATCTCGGGAAACAAACGAATGCGAAGCTCCGGAGTCAAACAAAACTGTTGCAGGTACTGAGTTGACAAGTATCTTACCCAGTATGGCGTCTATGGCATTCTGGAGTGCATCTGCGGTCACGTGATTGACTCTGCCTCTCACCACGGTCTGGGGTGCGGCTCCTGGCTGTGCTGCTCCACGGTTTGCTCCTGGTGCAGGTGTCCTAGCCGGTGTGGATCCCAAGTTGAAGCGAACTGGGGTCACTCCTGCTATCTTCTTAGGGCAGCTGTTGGAGAAATGCCCTGGCTCATTGCATGTATAGCAGCGCCTTACTGTGCCCTGCTGGTTGCTTGTGGCGGCGTTCCTGGCTGGGGCTAGGGTCTGGAAATTCTGATTCACAGGTCTCGGTGCTGGCGACGGTGTCCTCGCTGCACTCTGCGGTTGGAATCTGAAAAACTGATTTGGCGCAACCCGCAAACGCTGCTGCGCTCCCAGACGTGACCCTTGCTGCTGCATTCTGCACTTCCTGTTTTCATCAAACTCCTTACGCTTGTCCTCAAGAATAAGCGCTTTGTTCACAAGCTCCTGGAAATCTGGAAAGGTGTGGGTGATCAGCCCCACCTGCAGTCCCGAGTTGAGTCCCTTCATGAAGCGAGACTGTCTGGCCTTATCCGTCGCTACGTCTTCAGGTGCGTAGCGTGCAAGCTGTGTGAACTTGTTCAGATATTCTAACACCGGTTGATTACCTTGTTTCAATGCCCTGAACTCTTCCTTCTTAAGGTCCATGATCCCTTCTGGCACATGATACTGATGAAACGTAGCTGTAAACTCCTCCCACGTGATGTCTTGTGGGTTCTCGTGCGTGGCGCAGAAGTTTTCCCACCACTATGTGGCGGTTCCTTCTAACTGATGAGATGCGTAAAGCACCTTCTCATTCCCCATGCATTGGGCAATGTGTAGCTTCCTTTGTATTGACCTTAACCAATCATCTGCCTCCAGTGGATTGGCATTCCCAGAGAATGTGGTGGATGAGTCCTCATGAACTCCGACAACTTTGCTCCCTGTCGTTGTCCTTGATTTGCTTGGTTAGCGGCGGCCTGAGCAGTGACCTGCTGCATCTGTTGCATCATGGCATGCATCAGCTAGGTTTGTGCAGCAAGAAAAGCTCCAAAGTTCTGCATATCGACTGGCGGTGCTGGTTGGGGTGCAGGTGCTCCATCATTAGGGTTCCCAGCTGGACGAGAACCACTCCCATTGCCTCCAAGGTTTCCGCGGGTGTTCACCATCTGTTGATTGCTCCAAGGTTTAAGACAAGAGGGAAACAAGCATAGACAAGTAGTAGTGTAACTTATGTGGGGAGGTGTAATTCAAAACCCAACTTTATTAACTATAACATAATAATATCTTGGTATGGTTGCTTACAATGCCTAAGGGCTTGCAACGCATACTGCACACTCAGCAAGCAAAGAAAATCCAACGCCTCGAAGGGTGAATCTTTATTCTATAACGCGACTCGTCGAAGGAGTCCCAACTACAAGACCTGGGCTCACTCGTCTAGAAAACCTCCTCGGCCTGGGTGCGGGTGCGGTGGCATCGGCGCGAAACGATCACCATGCCCTGCAACTGTGGTAGTCGAAGAAGCGGTGTCCTCATCGAGATCTGACTCCTCCGGTTCCGGCTCATGTAGCTCGAGTACTGGCTCTGGTCCCGGCCCATACAATGCCATCTCCAACTTGTCAATTCTTCGTAGAAGGTGGGACACATGCTCTTGAGCCTCCCGCCATTGGTTCTTCTCTATCGTGACCTCCTCGCGAGCCATCTGTAGCTCCCGGTTTGTATCATCGAGTACATCCTCCTGAGCGATGACGAGTCGTGCCAGCTGCGTGACCGTGGCATTCTCATCCTGAATCAGCTTCGAGTACGCCCTCCAGCTCGCTGGCGTAGATGAGGGCGATGTGTCGCATTGCTCGTCGTGATACCTCCTGAATTCCCATCTGCATTGTCGACCTCCTGGCGGTGCAGTATATCGGACGGTTGCCCTTGCCCTTCTTCCTGGCATGTACCGTGATCTTCACATCACAAGCCTTAATCAATCCCGCTTGTCTGATGACGTTCACTTGGTATTGTGGCTTCTCAAAACCTTCCAGAAACTGCAGCATACGCCAAAGCTCCGCGGCGTGGCCAACCTCAAGATCGACGTAATTGATCTCTCCCTCCATCTATCACAAAGTGCTCACGTAAGAACAGATTTCCAATTGTGATGAGGGTAAGGAAAAATTCAGCAAGGGGCAAGATAAGAGGGAAGGGGATAAGTCAAGAATTCATTCACTATCCTGACAAATTTTAACTTTAGAAAATAGGTTTTATCCTCACTATGACCATTCTAACTATGGGTTGAGCCTACAGTCAGTATGGCTCTGATACCACCTCTGTCGGGACCCGAATTTGCAAATCTGGACCCTCTGTGTATTCAGCACTAGTCCAGGATCACGCTAGTGCACACAGTCTCAACATTGGTAAATATCACAATCATACCACTCGATAATAATAAAGTACTTTAATTAGATAATCAAACTGGTTGCTTGACCTTAAGGTCAAGTTACAAATATACGCCTCGTAGGGCGAAACTTATTAAAAGAGAAATAATAGCAGCGGAAAAAGTAAGATAACATCGTGGCGCCATCCAGTATACCACAGGCAACTGACTGGGCTCGCTCCCTAGTTAGACGGTTCCTCTTGGAGCTCCTCCTCCAACGCTGCTGTAGACACTTCCTCAACTGGTATTGTATTGTGGCAAGGGTGAGTACTTGGTACTCAGCAAGTTATGCACAGAATGCAGCTAATATACTACATGCATGGCTTAATACAAAGGAATAGCTGAAGGTATATTTGCGATGCTTGACATTTAACAAGTATCATAAGTAGATTCGAAAGCAGTAGAAACAAGTATAACATCAATAACTTTTCCAGGAGTTAAATAAACATCTTCCCCATTCCTAGTCCACATTTCCATCAACATCATCTATTAACCGATCCAAACCGTCCATGTCCAAGTTGTTTTCACGAAAGTCTAACCCTTGACTGTAATCCCCGAGCAACGTCCAATACCGCGGACACGGCTATTCGAATAGATTTTTCACTCTGCAGAGGTTATGCACTTTACCCACAAGATACAGCCAAACACCACAAAGGCGAGCGGTCGTAACAAAGCCTTTCAGAAACGGCTAACTACGCAAGTGAACCTTTCCAGTTTTTGCCCTACACCATCCCTTCCCTTAACAAAGGCAAAGTATGGGACCGACATAGCGTTGGACAGGTACCACGCCATCGCATCGGTACGCTCCCCCTTCAAGCTACACAAAGGGTGTAGTTGACACCCGAGGTATCACATGCAAGTTATTAGTAACTTACTCAACTAGGTCCGTCCCATTACGGAAATGTGGTTGCACGATTAACTCAGTTCAAAGGCTTGCAAGGTTAAGTACTTAGGTTGACCAGGGCAAGATTACCCGAAGAACCAAACCATCACTCCCGATGCCACAACTGGCCCACCCGATCATTTCTTGCCACATGCCCCGGTCTAAATCTATTTATGAAAACCCCGGTTGATTACCATGCACCACGTGCCATCAACATCACAACACATGATACCTTTTCCAAAACAGGTTCAATATATCATTAAGCCAATATTAACATTGGTTTGTCCAAAATCATGTCATAAGCATGTAGCAGGTCTAAGCAATATACTACAACGATCTAAATACCCATGTTGGCAATTTAATAATGTCCAACTACTTAATCCTCAACTAGGGTGACAAGGGGTTCATGGCATACAATTCTTTATGTCCAGGTGGCATACAACAACTAGGCAATTAACTAATCTCCCAAAATTAATTAAAGCATTTTTCTAATTGAGCTAGCATGCAATAATTTAAATCAAATTAATTTCAAAATGGGATCAACATGGTCAAAGCACAACTTGCCTTCAAAAAGCACTTGATCTTGGTCCTGAGCTGGCTCCTGGGTCAACACTTCACCTTCGAAGCCTTCGGGCACTTCAACGTCTACTCGTAACGCGTGCAAATAGCAATAAATGAATAAAACAGTAGACAAAAGTTTCCAAATATCCAAATGAAGTCCATAAACAGAGAGAGCATAATTTTATGAATTTTTAGGAATTTGAATCGGCGAAATCGGAGTTAAAATGCAAAAGTTACAAGCGTTTAAAGTTTAAATAATCATTTAAATAATATTACAGAGAAAAACTTTGGTACAAAAATTGAATAAAATTTACCATTGGGTAGATCTCAATTTTATACAAATTTAGAAATTTGAATCACTAAAATCGGAGTTAAATTGCAAAAGTTATAAGCGTTTGAAGTTTGAAATCATATTTGAATTCATTAAATCGAATTAAATAAATTATTTCTTTTTCGGAAAATGATTTATTGCGTCAGCAGTGACACGTGTCAGCACCGGATTGGTCCACATAGATTTGCTGACGTCAGCGCCGGCCGAACCCACCGACGACGTCAGCATGATGTCATCGGCCATGTGGCACCACCCGGGTGCTGCCACGTGTCCCGGTCCATGGACCTGGTCTACGGGCCCAGCTGGTTCACTTCGGCGCACCTCACGCCGCCGACATGAGGGCCAGATGTCGCTGGCGCCGCGACGCCGCGGTGTGGCGGCTGGCTACGTGGCACGATCGTGCCCGTTGATTTGAAAATCAACGGCTGCGATTAGATTTAGGTATGGCACGCTCAAAACTGCACAGTCGATCCGGGCCGTTCGATCTAGATCGGACGGTCCAGATCTAACCCTAAGGCTACAATGCAACTAACCTTGGCCGTAGGATCTAGATCTAACGGTCTAGATTTACCCTAGGTTAACACAATTACCAGCACGTGGCGATCGTGGGCCGTTGGATCTAGATCCAACGGTCCAGATCCGATCTAAGTTTTACGGTTCGAAAAACACGTGAACTCACCGTTGCCGTCCGATTTGGATCCGACGGTGCACCGAGCTCGGGGCGGTGATGGTGTTGCGGCGGCGCGGGCTTGGCCGGAGAGGAGGAAGGCGACCAACGCAGCGGCGCTCCGGGGCTTCTCCGGCGAGGTGAGTGGTACTCACGGGTGCGTCTTGACATGATGGTCCCAGATCTGACCACGGACGCGGCGGAGGGCGGCGGACGATGACGGGGCGAGGCAAAAACCGAGGCGGAGGGCTTCTCCAACTACGGCGAGCGATTGCGGCTCCGCGGTGGTGGCTAAGGCTCGGAAACTTGAGACGAAAGGTGCGCACAGTAAAGAGCTTCAACGGGGTGGCGTCAGGGCTTTAAATAGCGCCTCGGCGTGCGCGCAATCCGCGAAACCCTAACGGACACAGCGGCTACGCGGCAGAGGAGTCCGTCTCGGACTCGAATGGAGATGATGACGGAGGGCCGTACACGTGGCACGATCAACAGCCACGATGGCCCCGCACGCATGGATCCGGATCGGATCTGATCGAACAGTGCGGCGCAGTTCCTGACCGTTGGATCTCGATCCGACGGTCCGCGGGATTAGGGTTGGACGCGGTTCGATCGAACCGTGCGGCGCGGTCGGGTCCGGGTCGGACTCGAACTCGAGTTCGACTCGGGCTCGGTCGGTGGAACAGTAAAACCAACTCAGTTTTTCCAGCGATTAAATAATCAATTAATTCGTAGAAAATTCAAATAAATCCAGAAAAATAGCAAAATACTCAGAAAAATCCCAGAAAAATTATGGAAAATACTTTAGGCCATTTGGGACTCAAATAAAATATTTCCAACAAAATTTTATTTGCAACTTTGGATTCTTTAATTATTTCAAAAGGAAATAAATTCAGATTAAGTCCAAATAAATCCAAATAAATTCCAGAAAATTCCAAAAATTCACCAGAGTAGTTTAGCGAGTAGTTTGCGATGTCGGGGTAGAAGAGGGACTGCTTACTATTTTGTGGACATGATTGTGAGTGTGTGGTACCTATGTGCAGGTGGTGTGACCCCGGGAGTGCCTTCTACTTCTCGCCAATCCGTCGCCCGTGGTTGAGGCAAGTGTATTGGAATGGGTAGCAGGTTGTAGTTGCTAGATTGATTGAGATTGAAATTGAATATATGATATGTTCACATGCCATGCTTTATTGATTGCCCATGATATAATGAATATGCTTATTATGTTATGATGCCTTGTGTTAATGTACAAGTTATTTATGATGTTGGCATGTTTGCATACATGGCATGATACATGGCCCGGGCGGTGAGAAAGTCATAACTAGTCCGGGGAAGGTCGGTGAGAAAGTTATGACTATTCCGGAGAGCCAATGAGTAAGTCCTACATCGTGATTCCACCCATCGCGGTGTATGGAAGCGAGGAGTACGCACCCTCTATCTTCGGGATGGAAGGGGGGAGAGGGTGCACACCGACGGGTGTGTACTCAACCATACCGGTATGAGTTTCCAAGGAGACATGTGCATCGCATTGCATTGCATACATGATGATGATAATGAATTTTGTACAATGTGCTTTGTCATGGATATGAGGTTGTAAATGAGATTATGATTTCATCATAATGTTAAAGTTTGGTATGTATTGATGTTGGCATTGAATTATTATTTGTGATCCATTGCAATATACTTGCTGAGTGATGAACTCACGCTTGTGTTTTATGTTGTGTTTTTAGGTACCATGAAACTGACATGCGGGAAAGGGAGCTAGTTACACGTCATCACTTAGCATCACACATTTAAACAATGACATGTTCCTTCCCTTATGGTTATGGTTAATTCATTGATCTAAACTGCGGTTTTGATGATTCGTTGTTCGTTATGAGTAAATGATTAGTCCATGTTTGACATGTGACGGATAGACTTAAATCCTTAGTTGTATGGTGGTTGAACTTCCGATTGGTCATGTTATTGCTATCGTTCATTATGCTATCTTGACATGTTAATATTGTTGTTGCTTCAATTCATGGAAAAACAAAGGAGATGCTGCCGAAATTTTCGGTTTTAGCATTTAATCCTTTGCTGTAATTTATCTTAATTTATGGTAGTTAGATGCTTCTTCTATCATGTTTGGTGACATTCAGGGCATACTAGATGCCGGGGTGTTACAGGGAGGCACACCAACCAGGTCTCCTACTCCTACTTGGACTCAAACTCCATCCCACCAAAGCCCACGACCCTTTCCCTTAGGCCCAAACTCCCCCGGGAAGGCCCAAACTCCCAGAATCGGCCCGGAAAGGCAAATAAACCTCATAGCGTAAGGTTTCAACCTCAAATTCCATATTTCATAATGTTTTTGACCTCAACACTCACATTATATAAGGTTACGACACTCCGTGGTATCACAATACAATATTTAAGCGTAAAGCAACGGTACCCATACCCTTTCCTACTGTGCATCATGTGTGTCAAATTTTAGATTAGTTATTCCACTTACACAAGTTTTAAGGTTGCTATTCTATGACAAAATTTTAAGTACAACCTAAGCCATGTTTCTAGGTTATTCCACATCATATTTTTAGTTTAACCTAAGGTATGACACTAAAATACATGTTCCAAGGACCTAAACCCGCTCTGATACCAACTGTAACACCCCGGCATCTAGTATGCCTGAATGTTACCAAACATAGACTAAACAATATCTAAATACCCTAAATAAAGATAAATTACAGCAAAGGTGCAAATACTAAAACCGAAAATTTCGGCAGCATCTCCTTTGTTTTTCCATGATTGAAGCAACAACAATACTATGACAAGATATAGCAAGATATGAGACATCTAAAATAGCATTAACAATGGATATAGCAACATCTTAAATCAATAATACCAAGTCCAACCACTCCTCAATCTAAAACGAAGCAATTAAGGAAATCAAGCACATAAATTAACCATACACCAAGATTCATGGCACTATTCTTATTATCATGACTTCAAACGATTAAATTGTCTATAAGTGTGGAGCTACGTGTGGAAGTGTAGCTAATGCCCTCTCCCGCATGCCGGTTTCATGGTACCTAAAAACCACATGAAACACAAGCGTGAGTTCATCACTCAGCAAGCATATTGCAATGGATCATAAGAACAAAACAATGCCAATATCGATACATACCATACTTAACATCATGATCAAGTCATAATTTCATATACAACATCATAACCATGTCCCAATCTCATTGTACACATTTCATTATCATCATCCTGTATGCAATGCAATGCAATGCACATGTCTCCTCGAAGCACATACCGGTATTGCCGAGTGCACACCCGTCGACGTGCACCCTCTTTCCCCTTCCATCCCGTAGATGGAGGGTGCCTACTCCTCGCTTCCACTCACCACGTGGATGGAATCACGAGGTAGGTTTTACTCAATGGCGCTCCAGATTAGTCATAATTTTCTCACCGACCTTACCGAACTAGTTATGACGTTCTCACCGACCGGGCCAATTTTCATGCCATGTATGGAACATATGCCATAAACATAAACCATTAATCATTGCATAGCATCATAACATACCATTTTCACCATATCATGGGCAAACACTAATCATGGCAAGATAGCATATCATGAAAACAATTTGCATCTAATCAAGACAAGCAACATAAAACACACTACCCATTCCAATACACTTGCCTTAACCGCGGGTGACGGGTTGGCGAGAGGATGAGGGAACTCCCGGGGTCACACCACCTGCACATAGATACCACACACTCAAAACGTGCCCACAAAACAGTACACCATTGCTCATCTACCTCGACTCCGCAAACTACTCCCAAAGCCGAAAAACAAAGAATCTGTCCCCCGGGACAGCAGGCTTCAAACTAGCATAACTTGAGTTCTAGAACTCCAAATCAAGTAAACGAGTACATCATCGCGAAGCTTAGGAAATTTCTTAGCTTTTTCTAAGTATTTGGAAAAGCTGATTCGGCCTCTAAAATTTTCTAATCTACAAAACATTATGTTCTGTCCCAATTACGTCACAGATTTGAACACGCTCGGTAAAACGATCATAACTTTCAAACTGATAGGCGGAATTGGACGTTCTTATTTTCCAATTAAAGGTATTGAAGTTATCTACAACTTTCTCAACAGGCGGCCGACCAAATTCTAAATCTAAAATTACAAAAACTCAAACCCTAGGTCGGACGTCCAATCTACCTGAGACAGAACGTGGGACAACCATTGCAAACTCCCTAATTTCAACTAGGAACAGCACCTAAACACCAAGATTAACCATGGAATTCACCATCTAACCAGCACCTACACCCTAAAGCCAAGATCCCCGGGCTTACCTCTTCTTGGCGAGACACTCGATCGATGAACTTCGTCTCCTCGCGGCCCGATCTCCTCTCCAAACGCCGGGGACGCCGAAATCTCCGGAATCGCCGGTTCCCCGTGGATGGAGAGCTCCCAAACAGCGAGATCGCGTGGAAGGGGAGGCCCTAGGGCCGGCTAGAGGTGGGAAGGTGGCACAAGAGGATGGGGGCGCCATGGGGGAAGGGGGAGGGCGCACCATGGGAGGGGGGTGGCAGCTAGGTTAGGGGAGAGGAGGGAGGGGCGCCCTAGGGCATGGGGAGGCGCAAGGGGTAGGGCTTTGCTGCCCTCCTCCCCCACATGGGACGGAAAACTCCACCCTTGGCCCATGTGGGGTCCCCCCTAAGGCCCAAATCGCCCCGGAAAGGCCCAAACTCCCGAAAACGGCCCGAAAACACGATTAAACCTCATACCGTAAAGTTTTAATCTCTGATTTCATATTTTATAATGTTTCTACCTTCCGTAGTGTCACACTCTCATTCCCTTCCATCCTGTGGATGGGACTACTCTTACTGACTCGCTCCCATTCATCTCTGTGGATGGGACTACAAGGTAGGACTTTCGTGCTCACTACGTGTGAGCACAAAGGCCCGCATCAGCATGGGATACCTCTTCCATCATGAATGCACAAATGCAATAATCATGAATAAGATGCAAATTACATTCATCTTTAACATTTGCATAATCACACAACACATCTTTCCATTTTTCATCAACCATTTCTCACAATCTTAGGTTATCATTCATGCCAACCACATCAAATTCAAGGTTAAGAACATGGTCACACAACACATCTTTCCTACCATGCGAGAAAGTCATAACAAAAGGGCCATCATTGTGCTACCACACAAGTTGCATCACAATGCACTTGCCTTTAACCTCTCGAAACGGTGTGGCAAAAAGTTGATGCCACTCCTGGGGTCACACCACCTGCAAATAGATGCATTCCACTGAAAAACATACCAACACCACATGCAAATAGATGCATTCCACTGAAAAACATACCAACAAAATAACCACAAGACTTAGAACGACATCAATCCAACGACTCACTCCGAAACCCTAACAAATAGCAATTTGCCAAACGAGGACAGCAGCCTTCAAACGATCATAACTTGAGTTCTATAACTCCAAATCAAGTAAACGAATACATTTTAGTGATATACAGGAAATTTCCCATCTTTTTATAAGTATTTGTAAATTCTAATTCGGCCTCTAAGTTGTTCTAATATGCATATGAACACAGACGCTGCCAGCTACGACATTGATTGGACTGCCTTCGGTAAAATAGTCATAACTTTTAAACGGCTGAACGAAACTTAATGATTTCGATCTTCATTGAAATATAATTCGATTATATATAACTTTCACAACAGCTGGGCCCCCAGAAAATGCTTCTAAATTTTTTTAATTCACGTTCTAACAGAGCACAGAAATATGCTCGTGCAGACTGAAAACAACCACGAGATTGAAATTGCCTAAACCACATTTTCCCCAACTCTACAACCATCAAACCTCTTCTAATCACTCCTAATCACAGCCTAGCAACCCCCCAAGGAACCCTATATCAACCAAAAAAACAACCAAAAGAAAAACCTTCTCAAGAAGAGAAAATCGATGATGATCCGCCTCGTCGTCACCCTCCAACGCGATCCACACCAGGCAGCACTCCTAGGGCACTCTAAAGCAATGAAAAATGGGATTCTTGGCAGGGAGGGGGTGCCTTGGAGGGCAGGGGAGTTGTGGGAGGGAGAGGGATGAGGGAAAGGATGCGCCGATTGGAGGAGGAGTGGAGGTGCCAAGGAGGAAGGAAGTGGCGCCGCAATAGGGGAGGGGAGGAGGCGCAATGGGGGAGGGTGGCTGCTGGTTGGAGGGGCAAGGAGGAGGTGGAGGAGCCCTAAGGGGTAGTGGGGAGATGTCTAGGGTTTGGGGGAGGGAATCCCCACCCTTTTGACCCAAAAAGCCTAGCCTAAAGGCCCACTATCTGGTCTACACCTAAAAATCCCTCCAGAAATTCAGATTTCTCTCTAAATTTCACCTAAAAAATATTACTTTCTCTCTAAATTTCATCTTGAGTATTACATGCGCATGACGCTCCTACGCCATCTAGGAGGTGGTAACCTCCAAAAGTAATAAGTCAAGCACACATGTTTGAACTTCACCTAGTGCAACACATGCACTCCGGTGACCTTCTAAGTGCAAGACATGCACTAGGATTCTCCTAAAGTGCAACAGATGCACAATGATGTCTAAATTCACTTCCTCATTGCAACATATGCAATTTGGGCTCACTCTTATCTCAAATACCAAATGTGAATGTGCAAAACATGCACCATCTCACCCAAAAGCTCAAGAGAACCAGCAGCATTTCCTTTGTCCCCATGTGGTCCTTTTATAGCACTCCACATGAAAACTAGCCGTTGGAGGGCAAATAAGGGAAAAATTAGCAAATCCGGCACTATCAATGCACAAAGTGCAGTAGCACCAGACTCGATCCAATGGTTGGATTCTAGCCGGGTACTAGTTGTTGGCTACAATAACCCGGTACTACCAACACACAACTTGCTGTAGTATCGCTGAGCGGTACTACCGACTTCAAGTCCGATAGTACCGACTTCCAAACTCCGCAAAAAATGCGCCCTTTGGGAAATATCTACAGGCTACTAGATTCCAGTACTACCAACCTCTAGTAATACCACTCAATCCTCCAATAGCTCCAACATTCAAAACACAGAGAAAAACCGCACTTCTGGAAAATAACTATCGCACTCACAGGTGATACTACCAACCTCCGGTAGTACCGACTTTAACCCAACGGTTGTACCAGCCACTGGATCCAAACATGCAACACAAGCTTTCTTGTAAAAAGCTACCGCTCAACTGAGCTGTAGTACCAACTAGCAGTAGTACCGATGCACTTATGGCGGTACTACCGGTGTTAAGCCTGCAGTAGTGCCGGTTTTCGGGACAACTGCAAATTATTTGTAAAACATATTTTGCAAATAAACCGAGAACCTATAGGTTCAATCCTCTTTAGCCATGAGGTGATCAACACGGGATCATGAAACTTTGCAGACCCATTTGCAGATGCCCTCTTCGCAAGCTCTCTAGGAATGAATCCCATAATCTACCACTCATTTGCAAAACCCATTCGCAAATAGCAATTAAACGAAATCAAGGCAACTTGCATGAACTCTCTTTATTTGCAATACATGCAAATATCTTAATTCCTTGCAAATACCAACAAAGCCAATTTTGCATAAGCTATCTCCTTTTTGCAACACATGCAAATCCATAGCTTCAATGCAAAAACCAAAAAGACTCAAAGTGCATGAGCACTTTATTTGCAATACATGCAAATCACTAGCTCCATGCAACCACTTAAACCAAATTTACTTGAGCTTCTACTTTTGCAACACATGCAAAACTTAGCTCCATACAATAGAATTTCAAATAAGAATTGAATAAAGAAACAAGCATGTCTACGACATTTGCGACACATACAAATGTGGACTTCATGCAAAAACCAAAGCATAAGCTTCCCCTATTTGCAACTCATGCTAAATGGTTAGCTCCATGCAAAATCCAAATAAGAGATTTGAGCTCAAGTGAACCGGATTGAGTTTATCAACACATGATGAAGCTCAAGCAAAAGACAGAACCACTCTTAATAGTATGATCATCTAAGTAGACACTCTAACCTATCTAGTCATACCTTGCCGCACGCAACCTCTTGAACCCTTTATGATCTGTAATCATCTTCTCTTCAAGATTGTCACTTGACTCCTTGTTCATCAACTCTTGATGAACCTTCTCTTCTTTTCTTCTCTTTGGGATCTCCTCTTGATGCCTATCAACACACGATGCGTCCTTGTCTCGTTTCTTCATCTCAACCTTGTTGAACTAAATCTATATCCACAATCTCAAGGAAAACATTAGTCCAACAAACACAGTTATCTCAATCATCTATTGCACTCCATTAACACATAATGGATGCCTCTAATATTGATTGAGCATGACCTTAATCAATTTGAATGATTAAATGTGTCTTAAGTATTTGATGCAACTAATGCTTTATAATACTAAAAAACTATCGATTCTCCTTAATCGATCAAAGGAACACCATCAACACATGATGAAATATTCTTTGATGATTACTCCCTCCGTTTCTTTTTATAAGGCTATTTGGTTTCGTTAGGACAAAGCTTTGACCAACAATTACTCTATTAGCATATAATTTTTATGACACAAAATTGATATTAGCAGATTTGTATTCAAAAGTACTTGTATATAATTATGATTTTGTATTGCATAAATGATATATTAATGAAGTAATCATTGGTCAAAGTCTTGTCCTAATGAAACCAAATACGCCTTATAAAAAGAAACAGAGGGAGTAAAAGACAATTGATCTTAATTTGAATTTTTATTTAAATTGATATGAGTATATATTAACTATACAAGTTTTCATATACTCATTTATGCGGTTTCAAGTAATGATCCAATATATTTGAGTGGAATGGAAAGGGATCAATACTTAGAACCATTAGTTATAGAATAAACTCCACAAGGATGTGTGCATACATATAATTGGATTAGAAACAATATGCACATATTCAATTTTGGTTACATTGGAGTTTCTTCTATATTACCATAATAATACTAGAACTACGCAAATTAAATATATACTCAAGGTTTTGTTTCAATGTCTCAATCCTTTTATAATATGTGGCAATAAAACAAGAATCAATACAGTGAAACTTCAAGCTAAACCATGAACACCCCCTAGATATGTGCATCAATGTAATATATCGAATTTGAGACATAATGCCCATTTTGAGGTTAATACATTGGAGGAATTCATACGTTAACTTGAATCCAAAGTATGCATTGAGATAATAGGCAAGAATACAAGAGCATACATTAGGTCTTCCATTTTCCATCCAAATTTTGAGACTACTAACAATAAACTCAATAAACATATCAGTTTCATTAAAGATTAGATTTGCTATTAAAAAATGATTGAGCATTAACCTAAAACCAAGCACCAAAACCAATGGAGCTTGAACTTGCACCAATCTAAATATTTACAAAGATATTGATAGCTAAAGTTTCAAAAGTTTAACTACATGTATCCCAAATCGACATGTTTTTGTGAACCGAAGGGAGTAATACTTATCCTAACAACCTCATTTTCCTTCTTTCATGGTATGTGGCAGAGATACGATGCAAACAATAGTAGAGAAGTCGAGGGTGTATGGTAAGCCAAGCTCGACAGTAAAGGCTTGGTGTGGATTGGGATGGAGCTTGACCTAATGGAAAATAAGGGTAACAAGGCGGAACCAATTTCAAAAATTTTCATCCACCCGAACCACTCGCTGCATATGATGTAAGATTACATATTAGAGTTTTAGCGTTACCACTTCATGCACATGTGCGACTTCTTAGTAGTGGAAAAAGAGCATGTCAGATCACGTTAGAACATCGAGGCAGTAGCAGTCTCGTCCCGTGAGTATCCACACGAATGGGAATAAGACTTTGCATACTAGTCTGCTAGAACCCTCGTAGCACGGCTCTCTCGGTTCTCACCAGAATTTGTCTCTCAACTTCGATTATCCCTTCGTAAGTCAGATGCGTATTTATTTATAACTGAGGAGTCAAAATTAGATGAGCCAAAAACATTTGCATTTCATAACGAAAAGGATTCGAGATAACCTTTATCAATTAAAATCTTGATCCAAACCGATTCCCTATTTGATTTGTATTACTTTAATTTGAATCATATACACTTGATCTTAGGTACTCAAATAATTTGAATCATATACACTTGATCTTAGGTACTCAAATAATTTGAATCAAAAAAGAATTTATTATGTATTTAATAATTCTTATATATTAATTATCCATATAATAATGTACACAATTTATTAATAAACCAGTAGGTTTCCATTCTTGTGTGTGATCTCGTGGGCCCATTGTATGTTGGCAGTGTATTAAATCACTATTCGATTCACAAGTCATAAGTAGCTCCTAGCAGAACATTATGACATCTCAAACCATATAGATGTCATTTATCTAACAAGCCATCAACGAATATATGTTCGATCTTTTTGTCACTTTCAGATATCAAGATTAAACTCAATGTGAGATATGTGCCATCCTTTGCTATTAATATATTGTTTCTCGAATCTCCAACGCTAGACTAAATAGATTAAGTGGTTGACACCTCAGCCTACTTGGGCGTTGCCATGAACATTCTTTAGTTTATCTTTTTTGAGTGGCCTTAATATATATTTATCCTTGTATAACAAGGAGGACAAAATTCTATTTTAGCCATACACATCCCTCCACAGGTGTCAATATATTTTTGAGTGTAACTAATATAATTATCCCATTACGGACAACAATTATTAACATCAAAGAATGCGATCCTCATGTTATGATCCATGTATGTCCTAGGTTAGAGGATCGATCATAAACATTATATGAAACCAATCGACAACACACATGTAATGCTTAACGCGGTGTTTCATAATGGGTCTATCCAATAACATGGTCACCAATGCGTTATCTTTATAATTGTGTTTATATTGCATATCTATGATCCGCAAAAATATGATCATCACACAATCATATACTTGTCTGTTTAAATAATCAGTTTGTTTCCAATCAATTTCAACAAGGGACAATTTATAATAGTACGAAAATGTGTTACAGAGCCTCGCGATCAAGTCACATACTTCATAATCTACAACATGATATTTACTAAAAGAACATGATAACGTAAACATCTATCAATCATCTCTATGATTGACTACTACGACATATTTCTAACACGATGAGATACTACGGTAGAGTCAAGAGTATAGTACAAACTAAATCTAGCGGCAATATCTTAACATGCTAAGTAATATTATTTTTATCTATAGCAAAACATGAATACTCGTCTAGTATTTAAAGACGCCTTTTCACGGCACTTTTCCGGTTGGAACGGTGGCCGTTCTAGCTTCCTATCTTCGTTATGCTGAGGGCAAATTGTGAACGGCCGGATCCAGAATCGCAGGGGTAAACAGAGCAGGACTATGCAGAACAGGAGAGTCATGTGGCAACATCAATCAGCTTTTCGCTGAATGATTTGGGGTGGCATTTGGCATCTTGGCATGGCCCGTTCTGTGGAGCCTCTTTCAGGTGGCTTTTCATTTTTGCCTACCAACATCGTCATGCATGTGGCAAAGCTTTAGCCACCATGGCGCGTAATTAGGGAAAAATGAAACATAGCGCCGTACTCGGTGCCACAGTTGAAGTCATGTGTATGATTGATTACCACAGTTTACTGCACTTCATATGCAGCCGCCACAGCTAGAGCAGTAAAAAAAGTTCAAGCTGCTCATATTGGCTCGCTGCAGGCTCGATTATAGCTCTAAACGAGCAGAGAGCTAAAGAGTCTGATATTTCACTTATTAAATATTACTATATATTAATTTTTAGCAAACTTAATCCAGCTGTTCAAGTTTAAGTATTTTTTATTATTAAAAATTATTGCATATTTACTTATTAATTATTACTTAGCATACTCTTACTGAGCTCAAGCTTTCTTAAGCTTGGACAGAATCGAGCGTAAGCTTAGATTCAGACTCAAATTTCAACTCAGACACATTCGAGCTTGGCCGAGTTTTTATCAAGCTCGTGTTGGGAGATCAGACTCACTCGAGCGAACCATCCCAGCCACAGCTGTATTCTGTTTGAGAAAAAAAAAACTTGAGACTATGGCAGGTTGGCCAAAGAGCTAATAATTTTTTTTTGCCACATCACAACTATCTTCGAGAACCAAACAAGGGCCACGAAACGTTGAACAGGCACAGCCTTGATCTAGTAAAGTTTGGGTGACTACAAAGCAAAGAACCTTTTTTCTTACTATCCATTGATCAAAACCGTCAGTACTAGGTAGGGCACATTCAGATGGTCCGGTGACAACAGTGTTACTCGAAGGCCCTGTAGAGAAGATCAGCGGCTGTGAAACTGGAAATTTTCTAGGATGCATATTCCATATGTACAACTCTTTAATTTTATATAATAGTTTCGTAACATTATAATTCTAACATATATATTTGAAATTTGCTAAAAGTACAATACAAATAGCTCAAAAGTCTTAACGATCGTGGACCATCAAAATCAGAACCAATTCAACAAATAAATTTGGTTCATTGAAGATGTAATCTTATAGCGTTTCTCAAATTTGGGAGATCCCAGAGAAGATGGTTGCTCGCATGGCCAAGACCGATTAATTAGTCGCTGCATGCACACGCATGTGTTCTATGCAACATTTGTGAAACGCGATTGTGAACAAGGTAAAATAACAAAACACCATGATGTTTCATCGCAGAACAAACGGAATGTACTGCAAGTAATAGCATTCTGCAGAGCAGTTAATTACTTCTGTGGACGCGGACATGAACTCAGCAACAGTAGATATAACGTGCAGTAACTCCTCCTGGCTCTGGATGAATGAATGTGCCGATGAGCTCAGCAACAGTCGCGTACGGTGCGTGCCGACGACCATTTTGCAGCATCCAAAGAAGAAAGAAAGAAAGAAAAATGTAATTATATCATCATGGTAAATGGATTTGGTATATCATTTGGCTGGCAGGCAGAAGTAAATGCCTAGATGGTAACATGTCTGAAAAATCACAGTTCGTTCGTGGACACGGCGAGGAGTACAGCCTCCCTTGTCAGCTACATGTAAAAGGAAGAGGGCAGTATAACTGTGTTGGAAGAAAGGGCGATTGTTTAAAGCTGCGCTGTATAGGGAACTCTTAATTGTTATGAAAAAGAATCCTAAATTTTAGAGCCAACTGATTAAGGTCAAGTCCTCATCGTGCCTCCATGTCTGGCACGGCAACCGGTACGTGCCACTGCTAGCTGCTGATGACGTTGTCGCTGCTTAATCGCTGCCGTCATATGCAACACCTAACTCAGTCGTCCAAGAAGCCTATCTATAAATTCCTGTTTTGAACTGGGTCAAGTTTGTGCTCAAGGGCCAGTACGTGGCGAGCATGAGCATACATGTTAGACTTTGCCTACCGTGTGGGTCCGGGCTGGAAGTCTCCTGTCGGTCCCACCAAAGGGTGAATCCAGCTAGGGGACTTCGTAACGCTCGAGCCTATCCTCCGCAGCAGCACCGAATACACGTTTTCCCTCGTGGCGGCGGCGGCGAGCCATGGCAATAGAAGGGCATGAAGGTTGAAAGCTGCATCTACGGAAGGCCTAAGGAAGAGGGAGAGAAGATGTGCCATGCTTTTCTCGCCAGTTGACTCACAACACAAGTCTACAAGCTGGTCGACAATTGTATTTGTAAGTGAACAACAGCTATCCACCATACTAGCTATGTCATGTGATGAACAGAGGAGGAATCGATGTGCCTAGTGCACACACCTGAGGAGCTAGATTTGAGGAGGCGAAATTCTAGTCGTGCAACGTAAATACTGTGTTTATTTAGCCTCATATAATATGTTTTTTTTTTTCGTAAATCTAGCTCCCTCCAAATGTATTTACAAAAATAGCCTGTCCTCAACTGCAGAAAACGCGACATACGACATCTGTTTTCCTACCGCGCACGGAAGGTCGTCGGGCCACGAAAGCGTAGACGAGCGAGGGGTTAGAGCAGGGCCTACCGCGGTAGGGCTCCTTCCTTGCTACCTAGGCGGTAAACGCCCCACGCACGCGGCCTCCGTTGCCCCCGCTAATCCACGCACGCATGAGACGCTGCCCCTAATGCCCACGCCTACCCACCCTGCCCTACATACCCGCCCACATAGCTGCTCGGCCACATGTGGTTTTTCTCCCGCACTTGGAGTGTGCCAAGGTGCTCCCTGGCCGCGCCGGCTTCTGCGCACAAACCCCTTCCGCATTCTAGGAGCACGACAGCGACGCCGCCCTGTGCGCCTTTCGCATCACCTGTGTTATCGCGCTTGCCGCTTGCTTTCAAGCTCTTTTACCGTAGTAGGTGACATATATCACTTGTGTCTTTTGTGATTTCGTAAAAGACTAATTTTGTAATTTTGGATAAAAGAGATTATTTTTGCAATAAAAGCTGACAAGGGATCAGTACAGTCAAAAAGTAGCGCTACGCGATTAGGTGCTACGTGCTAGGAAGATGCGGCGCCAGCGCGGCGGTGAGAGACGAGGTGCAGTCGAGCGGAGAAGCTGGGACAGCTACGGACTCGTTTGCGCTTGGGCTTTAGGTTGGCCGGTTGCGTGGGCTTTGGGCAGCACTGCAGCAGCTAGCAAGCACTAACAGGCTAGCAGCCAAGCACAGAGACAGGGCAGCAGGTAATTGACAACTGGTATTTAACATTTTTGTCTTTATTCCTTACCTTTAGACTTTACTTTTGTTAATGTTGTATGGTGATATAGTTGTGTTACGTGTAGCGATGAATTTTTAAATTTGTTTGTAAATTTATAATAATAGAGAAACTGAGAGATTGATTGTGATGAGTAATTAACTGTGTTTGAGCTTATGGTGCTCAAGTTTGAATTTGATTTGAGTTCATTATGAATCTAAAGCAATTTAAGATGCTATCATTGATGGGTGGTACCATCGGTCCTGGAGAGTGGTACTATTGCCCTCTAGATGACAATAGTTATATATTTTCCGAAGCAGGCATCTTGGGTTCAGCTAGAGCGGTACTACCAGCCCCATGTTGGAGGTAGTACTGGGGCGGTACTACCGGTCCTAGGAGTGGTACTACCGATTTTTGCTAGCGAGTTGTGAATATTGTTTTGATTACGTAATGGTTATTGCATACTGATGTGAATAGTGCTACGTGACGATTTACTTGTCTGTGTTGGTTGGTTGCAGAACTTTGGAGCTAGGTGATGGTGAGGCGGATGAGATTAGGACTAGACTAGGAGAATTAAGACCCAGACGGTCAAGAAACGTCGGAAGATGACTAAGGTCAGGAAGTGGCTGCAAGCCTAGAAGACAAGAAGTGGAAGCGTGAGCTACTCGAGATGGACATGGTGGGCAAAGGCAAGGTGGACAGGGACTAGGCTCAGGGAGGAGCTGAGGTCTAGAGTGGTCAAGGAAGCTAGAAGCGCCATGGTCAAACAGAGAAGAACATGTGCCGTGCCAAGTTAATTAGGCCGTTTGCAAGTGAGGACAGTTCGGTGGATCCAGACTCGTGATAGGCTTGGCGGTAAGTCATTGGGGCCACATAGAAAGTGACGAAGCATGGACGATGCTTTGAGTTGAAGGAAACGATCGGTTGTGGGAAAAATTGGTAATTTGTCCATTACCAAATATGAAGGCGGATTAGAAAACCATGGCACTGGCCAGGGTTCACCTTACCAAAATCGGCTCGAAAATCGCCCTTAGCCCGGTAACAATTTTCATCGAAAATCATTCTAAAATTGCCAAAAATTGAAGAGTTTCGAATTCAAACTTTTTTAACAAAAAAATCAAAAAAATTATAATTGCAATAGTTCCTCGATAATCGCTCGATATGGCTCGATAATTGCGATACTTGGCTCGATAATCGTGATATTTGCCTCGAAAACTAGCCGACCAAACGAACTTCCTCGTCAGCTCGTGGAGTCGTTTGAAGTGTCAAGGTGAAGGCTGCTTTGAAAAGCGTGCGTGTGAGTGTGTAAAACTCGTTATGTGTTGGGTTAGCAGGTAGCTCATGTGAATGTGGATGGTATCCACTTGTGTAACCAAGTTAGGATTGTCTCTTCTATATAAGAGTTAGAGATGTAGAGGGAAGTAACACCAAGGAGAAGATATTAGGGTTTGCACAAGATTTTGGTTTTCCTGTGTTTGTGTGTGTGTGCGCGCGCGCACGCGTGTGTGTGCGCGCGCGCTCTTTGGGAGTTTTGCCCTTTTTAGAGAGGCTTTGTAACCATCCCTCTTGGTCTTAAATGAAAATTAATTTCGTGTTCAAAATTTAGCTCTTGTTTTGATACTTTCTATTCTTGAGTTCTTGCTCTATATTTGATTCTTTCTCTCTTGATCTTGTACTGCCAAGGATGAATGATTGATGGATGAATACTCTGTAGATCATATCCCAATCATCTAAGCAAGCTTCAACAAGATCTTCAAACCTTCTCTCAAGAACCAGTTTTTGGCTTAAAAAGGAAGGATTCTTGGTAGATCAGGTTCTTGCACGTTTGAGAAGTGTTTCTTTAGTGTTCTTACTTGTTGTGATATGTGGGAGATCATCTAGACCATCAAATCCCCACAAGTAAGCTCGGGTGAAGTTTGTGTTCTTGACCTGGTTTTGGTACAACCCTTCACTAAATTTGAAAAGGTCGGAACTTTGACGCCAATCCTTGTGATTGAAGGTTCACTACTATACAATCCCTCATCACAGACGGTTCGCAAGCCACATGACAGACGGTTTCACGACCGTCTGTATCAGACTGTCAGCGATGACTCTCTAGTCATCACAGACGGTTTTTCGCCCATCTGTGAACAATCTCATCACAGACGGTTTAAAAGACAAAAACCGTCTGTAATGATTCATATATCACAGACGGTTTGTTTAAAAAAAACCGTTTGTGATGTTGGATATATCACAGACGGTTTGTTACAAAAACCGTCTGTGATGTTGGATATATCACCGACGGTTTGTTTAAAAAACCGTCTGTGATGTTGGATATATCACCGACGGTTTGTTGCTATAACCGTCTGTGATGATTCATATATTACAGACGGTTCGTTTGTGAACTGTCTGTTAAGATGATATATCGCTGCATCGTATTCTCTTTTGAACCGCCTCGTGATGATCCATATAATGCACCGTTGATAATAATAACCGCCTGTGATAAATGAGTTTATCATGCATCGTTCTATTTAGAACCGTCTGTGATGTTAATTTTAGATTTTGTACAATTTCAGTTAATTGGCTAGCCTCAGGAAATGCTAGCCATGCCCTCTGAAACAAACTGAAGTGTAGCATGACCAATATAAATATTATGACATACATTTCAGAAATGAACTCGATCAGGGCACGCAATACAACATACAACGCATCCATTTTAGAAATCAACTTTGATCCCACATTACAATGTACACCGCATCAATTTCAGAAATAAACACAAATGGAAGTCTTGCAAATTGAATTCAGAACTACAGTCTTGCAAATTTACAACTCATCAAGCTTGTTTTGCATGGAATTCGCCGGTTGGATTAATGACATCACGATTCAAAAAGGCACAGAGTTGTCCACGAATACTTAGCAGGTCAGCCTGTTCCAATGCAAATTCAGCACATTGCCACCTCTGCCAATGGGAAGAGTAAAGTCTTTGCGTGTACAAAAAATAAATAAGTGGAAACACACGGTTCAAGATTGACAAACCACTAAGTCATTGGTCTGCTTTGTACCAACGAGGAGTTGCATGTTGTGGCAAACGTAGAACCCACACAGGTTAGTGCCTATTGGCTGCTGGTGGCACTGCCAAAATATAAATAGATTAATTAGTTCGAAGGTTCCATTATGGACTGCGTGAAGGATTAATTATTGCGTACTAGCGGATACCAGGAAGTTATGAATATGCTTCAGCCTCACTGTGTCCGGCTTGCATGGCCCTCCGCGAGCTTTGTAGATATGGAATGACGTGTCGAGTAAATTTTTAATAGGCACCAAGTCGTGGGTGCCGCCCTTTCTGGAATCAAGGTAAATTACCTTGTTCTGTCTTGCTATAATTACAAGTATAACCCAGTGAAACCTGCACAGGTATGTTGCCATGTCATTGAACCTAACTTCAAGCTGCGTTATATAGTACAAATTAACATGTATATCATCTGGATGAAGCACTTACCCCAGGTTGTAGGGTAAAATTAAGTAGCTTTTGTCCCAATGAGCCAGCATTACTTTTTCCACGTACTCATGGACGAATTGCACATCTTGGTCCATGGTTTGCTTCGACACCATGTGTGGGTCGAAGAAACCCACCGGTTCATTCCTTGCTTTTGCCTCCATCATCATGTATCTACATACATATACAAAATCAAGGATCATATATATATATATATGCCATTTATCAGTACGAGACGAATCTATACCGTGATTGCGCACACTTACAATGCCCAGCATCTGATGAGTGAAGTGTCGAGGGCATTGAGGTTGTACAGATCAAACAAGTCATTGAAGCCAACCACGAAGCAGCCACCTGAATTCTCGTGTAAGAAATGCTGCTCCTTGAAGCGAACCGTGATACTCATTGCCCATTCTAGCAGCGGCTTGGTCGCCTGTAACATGCACCAATCTTGCAATCTAACGCAGGCTAATGAAAGCATCGTCAGGTTCTCTTTCAGTACGAACAGCTTTCCCAGCTCAAATTGCCGCAGCAACGGGGCAAACGGAATTTGCAACAAGCCTGAGTTGGTCTTATTTTTCGATTTGCCCTTATCGCTGCCTCGTCGTCTACTAGATGTCGTCTTCACGGGAGACGACGCGAGCGGCTGTGGCTCATAGGACACCATAGGCAAATTGGTGGGCTCTGCTGGTGCTAGCATATGATCGGCGCACCATGTGGCTTCGGTATTGCTTCTATCGTTGGTGTTGCTTGGCGGACATCGAAGGAGATGGACTTCTTTGGCCATTGGATGAATGTGTCGACGGCATCCCCTATTATCATGATCTCGTCATTTGGAGGCATCTCCAACGTGATGCCCTTGCAAATTTCATGTACACCATCGACATGAACCTTCGCGTAGCCCGAAGTTAAGGAACGACCGTGCACAAGTGCCCCTTCAACGGATGGATACGCGCGCCCCCAAGCAGCCTGCAAAGGAATAGAGGCATCACCAAGCCTCACTTCGAGATTGAGATTGCACAGCATGGCCTCCTACATAACGATACACAATTACTTAACCTGCACACAAAACAGGTCCATTTAAGAAGCACTACAGAAATAACATGTATATTACCTTGGTGTCATCGGGAGGAAATCTGACTTCGTCCACATCCGTCTGAGGAACAAACGCGCAGCTGCTCGGACGGTTAGTTGGGCTGACTTGTTCATGTGCTTCTCGGTCTTGCACGTTCTGTTCATGCCTGTCCGCAGCGTTCATTTGTGTCATCTTTTCCTCAAAGCATTTTAACTGAATCTCTAATTGCCCTTTCGTCCTTTCCTCAAACTTTTCATTTACCCTTTCCTCAATCATGGCTACTAGCCGTGCCTCACGCTTGGCTTTGCTTCTCTTCCTACTTCAGTATGACTCGGAGTCCTGTGGGAATACCATTTTCCAGGGAACGAAAACACCTAGGCATCGGGTCCGACCCGGGTGCTCCTTGTTTCCCAAGGCCGCAGAGAGTATATCGTTCTCTCTGTCTAGAGCGAAAGAGCCACAGGAAGATTCCGTGCTCGGCCGACGATGGCGTTGTGACACTTCCTCGTCGGCGGTGTTGGCAAATGACATCTAGCCCGGTTGTGGGGCGTGACCTCGCTCTTACCCGATTTCGAGCTGGTCCAATATCGAGGCAAACGGTGGTGCGACCTCCTTCTGTATTGCCTCATTGTCCTCCCTTGTCCATTGCTTCACCTTGCCCACGTACCCAGTGGAGCAGAGTCTGTGGGGGTGGATGTTTTTTGACTTGATAACCTTTTGCGCTGTACTTATGCTCACGAACTCTTCGGTCTTCTTTAGTTCAACAAATTGTTCCCACATGTCTTTGCTGATGAACCCATACTTGTGGAACGGACTCATTTCCTTATTCACGTAATGAGTGACGAGGCAGCTCTTGAAGTTCTTCCACGCCTTTCCAGCCACTAGAAGCGCGTACCATCGCAGTGCGTTCAGGGAGTCTTGTGGGAGCTCGAACGACCCGAAAATTTCTGTCACCAAGCTGTCGCGCTCCTCATCAGTCAGCGTCTTCCACGACGGATATATGATAGGGACCCTTTCACGCCCAACGATCCCGCACAATGTACGGAATGCTTGCGCGGCTTTAGCAGGTGTGGTAGGGGACCCATCATGCGGATCGACCGCAGTAATGGTATCTCGGCTCTGCGGCCTTTTACTAAGCCCTCTTGGAGCGCGCCTCTGTTTTTCTACGTTGGGCGCCTCATCCGATCCATTCGGTGATGAAGAATGCGGAGACGTCGACATCTTGCAGTGAAGTTCATAGAAGAGAAAAGAAAGTTGAGATCAGCATGGCTACGACAAGTGGGTCATAGAAGAGGAAAGAAAGGTCAGTATCATAGAAGAGGAAAGAAAGGTGTAAGATCAGCATTTTTTAAGTATCATAGGAGAGGAGGAGGACGAGGTGGTTGATCGGAGGACGAGAAAGTAATTGCGGTATTAACAAAATATTCATCAGGTTAATTTCGTCAATGAAGAGGACACATTGGAACTGAAATGAAGTATGTAACAGCATGAACAATACAAGAAATGATTGCTCATCTTCCAATTTTAACATACAACATATTGTGGCATATAAAGCACTAGAAATCATGTGTTCGGCCATAATCAAATGGACAACTTAAATATAAAACTCAAGAGGTCTTCATTACTATTTCTCTCAGATATCGGCTTGCTTAACCAAAAGGTTAGCCTTAGCTTCCTCGCCACTAGGACTTGTGATCATTGACTTGTTGTGACAAAAACCAAAATCTTAAATTCAGTTCTCAACTGACCAAAATCAATTTGCCTGTTCTCAGCCTATCAACTCACAATGCCGAATCCTCACACAGTCCAGCCACTATGCAAATTAAGTAATTGAATTTGACAAGAATGGAATAGCAAACTAAACTCAGCTTTCTCCTATACTGTCACAACCTATCTCACAATGCCGAATCCTCACAGAGAATGTAACCCCACAGCCACAACAATTTATTCTAACCCTAAACCACAGGTTATAAGATTACCGTGGGAGGAGGAGGAGGAGGCGCTGGCCTATTGGCAGGGCGTCGGGGCGGCACGGCGGCGGCTCGGAGGAGAGGAGGAGGAGGAGGTGGTCGATCGGGGGGCGTCGGGGCGGCGCGATAGGGCATCGGGACGGCACGGCCGGGGCGGCGCGGCGTCGGGGTCTGGAGCCATCGCCAAGCGGAAGTAGGGTTTTGCCGCCAACGAAAAATGGTTTGCCGCCAAGGGTGGGGGTATTGATATTAGGGTGGGGGTATCACAGACGGTTTATAATTCAACCGTCTGAGATGAGTATATCACAGACGGTCCAATATTTAACCGTCTGTGATATAGTGGTCATCACAGACGGTTCATTTATGAACCGTCTGAGATGATTATATCACAGACGGACCAATATTGAACCGTCTGTGATATAGTGGTCATCACAGATGGTTCATTAAAAACCGTCTGTGATGACCTGACCGACGAAAAACAAAACAAGCATTATTATAATTATGATTAATTGTAATACATATGTACACCCCATTACTTATGACCCGAACATATTTGATTACAAGTACACATACATTTGGAATATAAATAAGGATCTCATCATTAATCGGCCACTTGCTTATTATTTTGTACAAAAATTAGGCCTTCACCATGATCAACGCGTGTGTAGCTAGCTTCCTCAGGTTGCTCTTCCTGGACCATGATTCCAGTACCAATAGGAGGCAACTCATCGAACTGATTGTACTCTTCCTCATCTACCACATTCTCGAATCCGACAATCCTCCATTTTCCCTGTAGAACCACATGGTGCTTCTTGTTCAATGGGTCGGTTACATAAAAGACTTGAAAAACTTGGTTAGCAAGAACAAACGGTTTGTCTTGGTATCCGACACGTTCAAGGTCCACAGTAGTGACACCGTACTTGTCAACCTTCACATGCTGCAGGTGAACCCAACGGCACCGAAATAGGGGGATCTTGAATAGTATGTAGTCAAGCTCCCAAATTTCCTCAATGAACCCATAGTACGACGACCTCCTCGTCGACCCAGCAGTATTCAACGCATCTATGCGAACACCGCTATTCTAGTTTGTGCTCTTAATGTCCTGATCCCTCGTGTAAAATGTGTACCCATTTATGTCGTATCCTTTCCATATTACAACCATAAATGCTGGCCCTTTTGCCAACCATGTCAGCGGACCTTCGGCCGAGCTTCCAATGATGGGTAGTCGTTCCTTCAGCCATCTGTTGAATTGAAGGTTATGTTGTCTAATGATCCAGGACTCCAACCGTGATGGATTCTCTTGCCATAGCCAATTCTTGTGCTTGTCGATATACAGGGCCACTATAGCCATGTGTTGCAAAACCGTGAAATAGGCTTTAGTGCACGCAGCTGGATCAGGCGTGATTGATTTTCTTCCGATGGTCCCGGCACCCTGGAGCCTTCCCTCATGGCGGGATCGAGGCACACCTATCGGCTCGACCTGTGCCATGTAATCCACGCAAAACTCAACGACCTCTTCGGTTGCATAACCTTCGACAATGCTACCCTCCGGTCGAGATCGATTCCGTACGTAAGACTTGAGAATTCCCATGTACCTCTCGAATGGGTACATGCTACGTAGGAACACGGGCCCGCACAACTTTATCTCCCTAACTAGGTGAACAATGAGATGGACCATGATATTGAAAAATGACGGAGGGAAATACATCTCTAGATTACATATGGTCATTACCACCTCGGCCTGCAGAGCATCTAGTCCATCGGGATCGATGACCTTCTGAGCAATTGTGTTAAAGAAATAACATAACCTTGTGATTGTCTCCCGGACCTTGGTCGGTAAGATACTTCTAATTGCCACAGGGAGCGTCTGTGTCATAAGCACATGGCAATAATGAGACTTCATGCCATTTAAACTCAAGTCTTGCATTGAAACAAGCCTCTTCATATTGGACGAGTAACCGGACGGAACTTTAACACCATGCAAGCACTGGCACAGTTCAGTTCTCTCGGCCTTGGACAAAGTGTAGCAAGGTGTTCGCAATAAGTTCGGCCTCTGTCGGTCTCTTTCGGTGCTAACTCAGGTCTGATGCCCATATCAACCAAGTCAAGCCGTGAGTTGATACCGTCCTTTGTTTTGCCCTTAATGTTCAGTAAGAGACCAATCAAGCTGTCACATACACTCTTCTCTACATGCATCATGTCAATGCAGTGCCGAACTTGTAGGTGCTCCCAATAAGGTAGGTCCCAAAGTATTGATCTCTTCTTCCACATGTGCTTCTCACGGGTCCTCGATTGACGTCCCTTTCCCAGAGCAACCTCCAAGTTCTTAACCATATCATGAATGTCCGTCCCGCTTAAATGCTTTGGAGCTAATCCAACTTCAGTCGTTCCGTCGAATTGTTTCTTCATCTTGCGGTATGGGTGATTCCTCCGAAGGAACCTATGGTGATGCATGTACACGGTTTTGCGTGAGTGATTGAGCCACACACTCTCGGTACCACGCAAGTAGTGAGTGCAGGCTTTGGCTCCTTTTGTACTCTGCCCCGACAGGTTAGCAAGGGCTGGATAATCATTTATGGTGCAAAACAACAGGCAATGCAAAGTGAAATACTCTCATTTGTGAGCATCCCATACCTTTACCCCAGGAGCCCACAACGTGTTCAGATCTTCCACCAATGGTGCTAGGTACACATCAATATCATTTCCAGGTTGCTTTGGGCCTTGGATGAGTATAGACAAAAAAATATACTTCCGCTTCATAGACAACTAGGGAGGAAGATTGTATATACAGAGATTCACATGCCAAGTGCTATGACGGCTGCTCATGTTGCCGAAAGGATTTATTCCGTCTGTACTCAAACCGAACCTTATATTTCTCGGATTCAATGCAAATTCTTCAAACTTCCTATCGATGTTTCTCCACTGGGTGGAATCAGCAGGGTGCCTTATCATTCCATCATTTTTGCGCTCATCCTAGTGCCACCGAAGTAGTTTTGCCTCTTTTGAGTTCGAAAACAAACGTTTCAGATGGGGGATTATAGGCAGATACCACACCACCTTAGCGGGAGGTCCTTTCTTCGCCTCGATACACTCGTCATCGTCATCTGATCTATCTTTACGCTTGTACCGGGATGCGTTGCATACCGGACATATATGCAAGTTTGCATACTCTTTGCGGTACAGGATACAATCGTTCGGACAGGCAGCTATTCTTTCTACTTCCAATCCTAAGGGACAAAGAAACTTCCTGGTTTTGTAGGTGGTCGTCGGAAACTCGTTTCCCTCCGGAAGTATGTCCGCTAACAGGCCCAATAGCTCAGTGAAACTCTTGTCGGACCAACCGTTGCTTGCCTTTAATTTCAGCAGTTCCAGCACACATGACAACCTTGTATATTTGGACTTGCAGCCTAGGAACAAAGGTATCTCTGAGTCATCCATCAAACCCCGGAATTTTACATACTCCTGCCCATCACGGTTCCCTTCTGCATCTCGTAGCATCTGATCCAGATTGTCATTGGGAGAAATATCCTTATCGAAGGTACTGTCGATATCATCCGGTGTATTATTGACTTTGTCGATGATGCATTCACTAATTGATGCCTGCATAATCTGCTCTTCACCGTGACTGGTCCAGCATGAATACCCCCTTTTGAAACCCCGTAGAATCAAGTGTGCTTCGATTTGGGATGGGTTTCGAAACATCCTCATATTCTCGCAGTCAATGCAAGGACAAGACATAAATTCCACCCCCTTGTTCAACATATCGTCCTCTGTAGCTCTTATAAAAGCGGAGACGCCATTAATGTACTCGGCGCTCGCACGGTTGTCAGCGTACATCCAGCTTCGGTCCATCTACGCTACGTATATAACAATATGTGTTAGATAATGAATTAAGTACACTTAAATAATGACAAAGAACAAATGGATATATTCTCCTTACATAGCTTCCAAATTTGAACCAATTACGAACCTTGGATAACTTAGAACGTAAGTATCTACAATCACACTGAACTCACAATGCTGAATCCTCACAGAGTCCAGCCACTATGCAAAGTAATTGAATTTGACAGGAATGCAATAGCAAACTAAATTCAGCTTTCTCCTACACTGTCACAACCTATCTCACAATTAATGCCGAATCCTCGCAGAGAATTAATGTAACCACACAGCCACAACAATTTATTCTAACCCTAAACCACAAGTTATAAGATTACCGTGGGGAAACAACTAGATATGGCCGGAGGAGCAGGGCGTCGGGGCGGCCTATCAAAAATTGCTCGGAAACCCTAAAATAACAGAGGAGGTCGATCGGGCCGGGGGGGCTCTTATTAAGCATCATCACATACGGTTATTTACAACAACCATCTATGATAGGTAAACATTTACAGACGGTTTACCTTTATAAACCGTCTGTCATGACATAATTTACAGCCAGTTTTAAATTAAAAACCGTCTGTGATGATATGCTTTGCAGACGGTTTTGAAAATAAAACCGTCTGTGATGACTGCACAGATTCAAAGGGAGTCTCATCGTCTCCCCCGCACGCGCCTTTCCAACCATCAGAAACTCTTCATCTTTATCGCAATTAACTTCGCCATTGCCTATATATTCTTCCTAGACCGGGCGCAGCACTACTACTCGATCATTCTCCACACACAGGTCACTCTCCATCCATGGTAGCTCTGCCTCCATCTCCCACCGGGTCCTCTGACTCATCCACCGACCCTCCATCACCCCCTCTGCCGCCATGCCAGTGCGATCCTCCCACCCAATTCCCCGGGCAATGCCCAACATGCGGCCACCTCTATTATTCCCATGAGAAGGAGGAGGCAGAGGAGGAGGACGACGACGACGACGAGCACGAGGAAGAGGAGGAGACCTACAGCCGCTGGGGCCGCGGGAGCAGGACCACCACCTCCTCCTCCTCCTCCGATGGCGGCGGCGACGACGACGACTACGAGTGGCCGGTGGACGACGACGATGAGGAGGACGAGGACGACGACGACGAGGAGTGGTGGCGATCATCGCGCTCGCGCGATCACTGCCACCACTATAAAAATATATATTTGTATTGTAATTAGTTAAGAATTATATATTTGTCTAGTTTATAAATATATATTTGTATTGTATTTACCTCTATCATGCATTTTGCCATATCGATTAGGACTTAATTAATTAAGGTTGTGGATGCATGATGCTACGTATGGAGCAACGCTTGCTAGTTAGTGACCAACGTACGTATAGCGCGCTACGAATGCTAATTTACAACAGCAGTACGTATAAGTTGAACACGTCATAGACGGTTGTAAGAATTAACAGTCTGTGGTGATCTCCTTATCACAGACGGTTTAATACACCAACAGTTTGTGATAAGGGTCCCCCACATCACAGACGGTTTTATAAGTAAACCGTTTGTGATATCGGTCCTGATCACAGACGGTTTGAAATTAAAAGCTATGCGTGATGTGGGGACCCTTATCACAGACTGTTGGTGGATAAAACCGTCTGTGATAAGCAAATTATCACAGACTGTTCATAGTTACAACCGTCTGTGATGTTCCTTCGACTCATCACAGACCGTGAATTTATAAAACCGTCTGTGATGAGGTGTCTAATATGAGCCCTTTTGTAGTAGTGGTTAGAATATATTCCTGACATCCTAGGAAGATGCATGCAAAGATTCACAAGTTTTAGATCAGTCGATCAAAAGTTACACAGATTTTTGATTTTGAAATCGTGCTGATTTTCCTGTTCATTATCCTATTTTTACTTTTCACTGGTAGCATTATGGGTTACTGTTCATCCTAGTACCAGGGTAGCGTCGACAAGAGGTTGATGTTCTTTGAAAATATGTTCTTCTCTCCTTTTTGAAATGGTGAGGTTTTAGGTGGTTTTTTAGGGGAAAATTTGTTATTGAACATTCAGCCCTTCTAATCGCCGTTTTCGGTCCTTCAAAAACGAATTTTACGTATCTACTTCACAAGATATTCAAATTGTACTTCCTAACCGATAAGAATACAAATCAATCAAATAGATTTCAACTAAAGTTTGATGTTATTGCTTATCAGACGCATTGCATATGTAGAAAATTATGTGTGGTACCTTTATTGTATTTTTTTCTTTGCTTTTTTGCTATTCATGCATGGACTTAGATATAGAAGAGTACAAAACTGTTTACTGTATTTATTGCATACGTAGAAGATCATGCTATGGAACCATCCTATCGGGATCCCGAATTTGCAAATCCGGACCCTCTGTGTATTCAGCACTAGTCCAGGAACGCGCTAGTGCACACAGTCTTAACATTGGTAAATATCACAATCATACCATTCGGTACTAATAAAGTACTTTAATTAAATAGTCAAACTGGTTACCTGACCTTATGGTCAAGTTACAAATGTACGCCTCGCAGGGCGAAACTTGTTAAGAGAGAAATAATAGCAGTGGAAAATAAAATAACTTCGTGGCGCCATCCAGTATACCACAGGCAACTGACTGGGCTCGCTTCCTAAGTAGACGGATCCTCTTGGAGCTCCTCCTCCAAAGCTGGTGTAGTCTCCTCTTCAACTGGTGTTGTATTGTGGCAAGGGTGAGTACTTGGTACTCAGCAAGTCATGCACAGAATGCAGCTAATATACTACATGCATGGCTTAATACAAAGGAGTGGCTCAAGGTATTTTTGCGAAACGACATTTAACAAGTATCATAAGTAGATTCGAAAGCAGTAGAAACAAGTAAAGCATAGATAACTTTTTCAAGGAGTTTAATAAACATCTTTCCCATCCTAATCCACATTTCCATCAACATCATTATTAATCCAACCCAACCTTTCAAATCTAAGTTATTTTTGAGAAAATCTAACCCTTGACTGTAATTCCCGAGCGATGTCCAATACCGCGGACACGGCTATTCGAATAGATTCTACACTCTGCAGAGGTTATGCACTTTACCCACAAGATACAGTCAAACACCACAAAGGCGAGTTCCCGTAACAAAGTCTTTCGGAAACTTCTAACAATACAAGTGAGCCTCCCCGGTTATTGCACACTAACCCTTCCCTTAGCTAAGGCGAAGTTTAGGCCAATCAACCGTTAGATGGGTACCTGGCCTCACTCCCAGGTACACTTCCCGCACAACTTACACAAAGGGTGTAGTTGACCTCCGAGGTCCCACAGTGCGTTATTAGCAACTTAATCAACTAGGTCCGTCCCATTACAGACATGTGGTTGCACGTTAGACCCAGTTCAAAGGCTTGCAAGGTTAAGTCCTTAGGGTGACCAGGGCAAGACTACCCGAAGAACCAAATCAACATCCCCAATGCCACAACTGGCCCACCTGATCATTCTTGCCACATGCCCCGATCGAAAACTATTTATCAAACCCCAGTTGATTACCATGCACCACGTGCCATCAACATCACATGATACCTTTCCAAAACAGGTTCAATATATCATTAAGTCAATATTAACATTTGATTGTCCAAAATCATGTCATGAGCACGTAGCAGGTCTAAGCAGTATACTACAACGATCTAAACCCATGTTGGCAATTCAAATATGTCCAACTAGTAATCCACAACTAGGGTGACAAGGGGTCATGGCACATATTTAAATAATCAAGGTGTCATACAGCAAATTGGTATTTATCTAATCTCCCATATTTAAATAAAGTATTTTCTAATTGAACTAGCATGCAATAGGTTAAATCAAAATAAGTTTCAAAATAGGATCAACATGGTCAAAGCACAACTTGCCTTCAAAAAGTACTTGTTCTTGGTCTTGAGTTGGATCCTGAGTCAATACTTCTCCTTCGAATCCTTCCTAAGACTTCAACGTCTACTCGTAAAGCGTGCAAATAGCAAATTCACGAATAAACAATAGGCAAAAAGTGTCCAAACATCCAAATAAAATCCATAAACAGAGAGAACATAATTTTATGAATTTTTAGAAACTGGACTCGCCAAATTTGGAGTTAAAATGCAAAAGTTATGATTATTTAAAGTTTAAATAATAAATTAAATAATTTTATAGAGAAAAACTTTAGTCCAAAAATTAAATAAAATTCATATTTAGGTAGATCTCAATTTTATACAAATTTAGAAATTTGAATCACTCAAATCGGAGTTGAAACGCAAAAGTTTTAAGCGTTTGAAGTTTGAATCAAATTCTGAAATCATTATTTCGAATTAATAAATCATTTTCTTTTTCGGAAATTAATTATTGCGTCAGCCTGGACACGTGGCAGCTTCTGATTGGCTCGGCGTCGGTAGGATCCCATGGACTCGGTCCACGCTCGGCTCGGGTCTACCGTGGACCCGGTCCATGGTTCACGTGTCGCTGACATGTGGGCCCCACATGTCAGTGTCACGCACGCAATTAACCCGTGCGGTCTAACTCGCTGACATGCGGGCCCCACCGTGACGTCAGCGGTGATGTCATGGTGCGGTTCGGTTGTCCCGTTGACACGCGGGCCCCGCGTGTCAGAGGCACGCGCTCACGCGCGCGTGGCGTGGCTTGGGTATACGTGGCACAATCTCGACCGTGGATTTGAAAATCAACGGCCCAGATTGGATCTAGGCTTCACGTTCAAAACTACACGGTTGATCCGGGCCGTTCGATCTAGATCTAACGGCTGCTAACGGATCCAGGGTTGAACAGTAAAGGGAATACGTGGGCGAACCTCAGCGGTCGGATCCGGATCGGACGGCGGAGAGGCTTCGCGAAGTCCGGTGATGGCGCGGCGAGGCTTGGGCACCGGAGACGTAGACGACGACCTCCCACGCGGCGTGTCCGTGCAGCTCCGGCGTGAAGATTGGCACTCCCAGGCGCGACGTGACGTGGGGATCTTGGTCCTGGGCTTGGTGTCGTCGGAGAGCGGCGGCAGCGGCGGGGATCGATGAAAAACCGCGGCGGGGGACTTCTCCTACTACGGCGAGCAATAGCGACTACGCGGCGGCGGCTAGGGCTCAGAGGCTAGGGGCAAAAGATGCGCACGACAAAGGGCTTCGCCGGGGTGGCCTCGGGGCTTTAAATAGTGCCTCGGCGTGCGTGCAAAACGCGAAACCCTAACGCACACGGCGGCCCACGGCGGAGCTCTCCGGCTCGGATTCGGACGGGGACGATGACGGAGGGCCGTACACGTGGCACGATCAACGGTCACGATCGCGCGGGCGTAACCGGGTTCGGGTCGGACGCGGCTCGAACCGGTACGGGCGGATCTCGGCCGTTGGATCCCGATCCAACGGTCGGGATCGCTTAGGGTTGGGAGCCGGTTTGGTCGAGTCAACTGGCTCGGGTCGGACTCAAGTCCGACTCGGGTTCCGACTCGGTCGGATGAATAGTATTTGACCCAACTCGAATTTGCAGCGATTTAATAATTAAAATAATTCCCAGTAATTCATTTAATTCATTAAAAATAGCAAAAGACTTAGAAAAATTCCAGAAAAATTCTGGAAAATATTTTGGATCATTTTGGACTCAAATAAAATATTTCCCACAAAATTTTATTTGCAAAGTTTAATTCTTTAATTATTTCAAAATGGAATAAATTCAAATAAATTCCAAATAAATCCAAATAAATTCTAGAAAATTCCAAAAATTCACCAAAGTGCCAAATCACACATGAATTTAAGAAAAGCAAAATTTTTGGGTGTCACACATCCCATCCCAGCAAGTCTAGTATTTGGTTGGAGAGCTGAGGATGATTTGTTCCAGAAAAGAGAATATTCTATCTAGATTCGGGACGGCCAGGTTCTAAAATTTTTTTGGAATGCAGCCATCCCACTTGGAATGTGAGAGTGACAGTGAACCCTGTCTGAGAATCTGAGATGGAATGTTATATCCCCTTGCCGTTCATCAACGACGTGAGATGCAACACTCTCTCTACGGTGGATTTTCAGATACGAAAGAGGGAGTAGTTGAGGAAGAACAGACAGAACAGAGAGTAAAGCAGAAGCGAGAAAGCAGATAGAAGACGGAAGTAGTGGTTCATTTCTTTTCCGCTTTTTCATCAGTGTATTTGTCCCTTATATAGTGCTATCAAGATCACTTACAAGTGGGCCCCTTCTACGGTTACCCAATGTAAACTAATCTCAGTGTATTCGTATTACTACTCAGTAATAACTCAATTACTTTACTATTCTTGTTGCCGACAACACTCCTGCTTGTCATCGCTAATTAACTGAACCTCCTTGCGTTGCTTCCTGATCATCAGTACGCTTCGTAACATCACCCCGCCCTGCAAAACTTGCTTGTCCCCAAGCAAGGGCATGCGGAAAGCGCTCACGCAGTACGGTCAAATCTTCCCAAGTCGCCGCTTCAGCGGGGATCCCGAACCATTTGATCAATCCCTGTGGAACTGCCATATTCCCCTTTTTTACGAGCCGGCGGTCAAGAATCTCCACTGGAACAGGATTGGTAGTATCCAGCTCTGTGATTTTTGGCAGCTCGTTGAAGACTGGAGTGTAGTTGGGAATGAACTCTTCAAGCTGAGAGACATGAAAAACGGGATGGATCTGGGCATCAACTGGGAGATCAAGACGGTAGGCAGCAGCACCAACTTTGGCCAGAATAGTATATGGACCAAAGAATTTGTAAGCAAGCTTCGGATAGGGACGATTTGCCACTAAGGTTTGAGCGTAAGGTTGGAGTTTCAATAGTACTTGATCTCCAACTTGAAATTGGCGTTCTTGGCGGTGCTTATCTGCTTGCAATTTCATTCGGTGTTGTGCTCAAAACAATTGCCATTTCACTAGCTCAGTGTAATGTTGCCTTTCTTGCAACATATCTGCCACCGACTGATGGTCAGTATTACCACCAGACGGTGTAGCACCAAAATTGGGTTCAGAACCATATAAGACCTTAAAAGGAGATGTTCCCAGAGCTGTATGATAAGTTGTATTATACCAAAATTCAGCAAGTGGAAGCCAGGTTCTCCATTTTGTCGGCGACTCATGGACCGAACAGCGCAAATACATTTCGATGCATTGGTTGACACGCTCTGTTTGGCCATCTGTTTGAGGATGGTAGGCGCTACTAAGCTGCAATTTAGTTCCCAATAGCTTGAAAAGCTCCCTCCAAAACCCACTGGTGAAAACCCTGTCACGATCAGACACTATAGACACCGGAACTCCATGGAGTTTGACCACCTGATCTAAGAAAGTTTGAGCGACCTTGTATGCTGTGAATGGATGCTTAAGTGGGATAAAATGAGCATATTTGGACAACCTGTCCACTACCACCATAATCACCTCATATCCTTCCGATTTAGGCAATCCTTCAATGAAGTCCATGGAGATATCTTGCCAGGCGCCATTTGGGATTGGCAATGGTTGAAGTAAACTAGCTGGGTGTGAACGTTCCCCTTTTGCATGTTGACACACATCACACTGTGTCACATAACTATGTACTGCTTGTTTCAATTTGTTCCAGCAAAACAACCGTTTGACTCGTTGGTATGTAGCTTGAACGCCCGAATGGCCACCAATGGCACTAGCATGAAAGGCATCAATGATTTTGGTCTGTAAAGCAGAATTTGCGCCCACCCAAATCCTTCCTTTATGCTTGATCAAACCATTAACCAATTCATAGCCATGAACATCAGGGCTGTGCACTGCCAATTGTGTGAGCATTACTATCGGTAACATAAGAATTGAGTATTTCTTGTATCCACATGGGTCGAATCTCGGATACTGTTTGTAAGGCCATCAAATGTCCAACTCTAGATAAAGCGTCTGCCACAACATTATCACATCCCTTCTTGTACACTACTTTAAATTGAAGCCCCATAAGTCGAGTCATCGCTTTCCGTTGCATTGGTGTTTGCAATTGCTGCTCATCCAAATAGCTCAAGCTTCGGTGATCAGTGCGAATAGTGAATTCGCCCCTTTGTAAGTAAGGCCTCCAACGTTCAACCGCCAAAATGACAGCCAAAAATTCTTTCTCGTAAATGGACAGCTTTTGATGAATCACCTCCAAAGCTTTGCTCAGATATGCTACTGGATGGTTCTCTTGCAACAATACTGCACCAACTCTGCTATCACAAGCATCAGTTTCAATTGTAAATGGTTTACTAAAATCTGGTAGAGCAAGAACAGGGGTAGATGCCATAGCCTCCTTGAGTTGCACAAACGCGTCCTGCGCTGCTTTGTCCCATTGAAACTCTTTTTTTTAATACATTGGTAAGCGGCTTGGCAATAATGCCATAGCGAGCAACAAACTTGCGGTAATATCCAGTCAAACCAAGGAATGCTTGAAGTTCAGTGACTGAAGTCGGAATCGGCCAAGACATCATTACTTGTGTTTTACAAGGATTGGTTGCCACTCCCTGATCAGAAATAATGTGACTAAGATACTCCAACCGTTGTTGTGCAAACGAGCATTTAGAGAATTTCACTAAAAATTGATGTTCCTTTAATTTTTCCAGAACCAACTGCAAATGTTGCACATGTTGCACCAAGGTGGGACTGTACACCAATATATCATCAATGAAGACCAAGACGAATTTCTGAAGGTATGGGCTCAGAATGGAGTTCATAATACATTGGAATGTTGCTGGTGCATTGGTCAAGCCGAAGGGCATCACTCGGAATTGATAGTGGCCGTGATGCGTCTTAAATGCTGTTTTCTCCTCATCTTCTTCCTTCATTCGGATTTGATGATAGCCCGCTCTCAAATCGAGTTTGGAAAAATATCGGGTGCCCGCTAATTCATCCAACAACTCATCGATGACTGGCATAGGGAATTTGTTTTTGATTGTAAGATCATTCAAGCGACGATAATCGACACAAAACCGCCATGTTCCATCTTTCTTTTGCACTAACAACACGGGCGAAGCAAAAGGACTTGTGCTATGTGTGATCATACCAGACTGCAACATTTCTTGAATCTGCCATTCGATCTCACCCTTGTGTAGCGGTGAATACCGATAAGGACGGGAGTTGACCGGAGTGGAATTGGGAAGTAAAGGGATTGTATGGTCGAATGCCCTTGTAGGTGGTAGACCTGTTGGTTCTCCAAAGACGTATTCATATTGCTGCAATACTGCTTGGATTTCTTCTGGTATGACTTGTTGAATGTCAGGAGATTGTGCTTCTAATACAGCCAAAGCCCACACTTCATTGCCCTTTGCCCATTTGTGATATTGCTCGGTTGATAAGGCTTGAATGTTGCTCTGATCGGAAGAACAGACACCTTGGAGGGTAATGTTGCGATTGTCATGGTGAAATGTCAAAGTTTTATGTTGCCAATGACAATTCATGGGGCTGTGTACCGTTAGCCAATCAATCCCCAAAATGGCATCATAAGTCCCAATATCCAACACCTTCATATCAGTTTTGAAAGTATAACCCTGAATCCACCATTCCAAACCCAAGACTTGTCTGTCACATGTCATAACTTCACCATTAGCTATCCGCACCATCACTGGGTTGGATTGACATGGTTGATGTCCAATGCGTTCAAGGAAAGCTGTACTTACGAAGCTATGAGAACTACCGGAATCCACCAATAGTAACATGATTTGGTCCCTAACCAATGCCCTCAACCTGATTGTTCCAGAGGCATCAGTTCCTGAGATTGCATTTAGCGACAATTTACATGTATCATCTCCTCCAGACTCAACCCTTTCAAATTGGTCAAGACTTCATCTGACAGCCACTCTGTACTGTCCTCCACTTCCAACGCCTGTAATTGGGGTTGTCCTCTTTTTTTACACTGCAAATGATGTCCCACTTCGTATTTTTCCCCACATTGGAAGCAAAGTCCATTTGCCTTCCGAAAGTCTCTAAGTTGACGTGCTTTCCACAATTCACCTGGAGGAAATTTTCCCGTATTCTGATTCCATTCCAGTTTGCCTCCCCCCTGATTATCTCGACCTCCCATGTTTTTCCCTCTTTTGTCTCTGGATTTATCCTGAATGTCCTGATGAATTGTTGCTAGCATTGCAGCTCTCTCCACCGATTCCGGAAGGTGACTTTGCACCGGTCCCCGAATATCATCTTTCAACCCCTTAATAAACTGAGATATATAAAACTCATCATCATAAAATGGATTGAACATGGAAATCTGGTACATAAGCTCCTCAAACCGAGTCTGATACTCTTTGACTGTAGCAGTTTGTCTAAGTCCTTGTAACTCTCTCAAAGAAAGGTGATGGTCATAAGCCCCAAACCTGCGTTCCACTGTTGAACAAAATTGTTGCCAAGTTCCAAGATCATTCTTCAATTTGTATGCATGCAACCATTTGGCGGCATTCCCCTCCATATGCAATGTTGCTGCTGTCACCCACATCGTTTCCGAAATGTTATATAATTTGAAATAATCAAGGCATTTATCTCTCCAAATTCATGGATTATCACCGTCAAACCTTGGGAAGGACATCTTAGGTAACGATGCACGGACCGTTCCCCCACTGTCTCCCGCACCGCGCGATTGGGGTGATGGTAGAGTGTTGCCCCCATCGGCGGATCCTCCATGAGGTATACTCGATGGTGACTGTAAGAGTGGAGGCAGATTGTTCGTCCACGATCCCCGGTCTGTTGCTGGTGTGAAGATCGCTTTGTTCTTGTCACCTTGCAGAGATCTGTCTCCTTCCCGATTCAGCGTCATAACTCTATCAACCGACAGCCGCGCCACCGCCTGCGCTGTCGCCTGGACTTGCTTACCCAGTGTTTGCTGCTCCCTGTGCTGAGATTCGGAGACATTCGCCGCCAACTCCATTTGATTAGCCATCTGCTGTTGTATGGTTTCTATAGCACTGATCCGCGTCATCAGCAAATCGAGGCTATCCTTCATCAAACCCCACTTTTCTTCCACCTGGGAACTCGCTTCTTCCATTGCTTCCAGAACAAATTGTGTCTGGATTGAAGGTTTTGGAGGCGCTGTGGTGAGCGATCGTAGACTGAGCCAACCGGATTTGGGAATTTTACCGGGATCGTCAGAGATCGGCGAGCGAAATCTGAGCTCCCAACCCTCAGCCGGAAATTTTTTTTACAGCTCCAAGCCTTTGATCGGAACGGCTCTGATACCAAAATGTTATATTCCCTTGCCGTTCATCAACGACGTGAGATGCAACACTCTCTCTACGGTGGATTTTCATATACGAAAGAGGGAGTAGTTGAGAAAGAACAGACAGAACAGAGAGTAAAGCAGAAGCGAGAAAGCAGATAGAAGACGGAAGTAGTGGTTCATTTCTTTTTCGCTTTTCATCAGTGTATTTGTCCCTTATATATAGTGCTATCAAGATCACTTACAAGTGGACCCCTTCTACGGTTACCCAATGTAAACTAATCTCAGTGTATTCGTATTACTACTCAGTAATAACTCAATTACTTTACTATTCTTGTTGCCGACAACACTGCTGCTTGTCATCGCTAATTAACTGAACCTCCTTGGGTTGCTTCCTGATCATCAGTACGCGCCGTAACATGGATCTATTCCATCTCTGAAATCTGGAATGAAACCATTCCATTCCTGAAATCTGGGATAGAACCATTCCATTCCACCTCACTCTCCGACCAAACACACAATAAAAACACACAATAAATGATCCATACAGTGCCCCGCAGCAGCGGTCGCCCGCCGTGTGTTCGACGGAATGCCTGATAGGCGCATGAGCACGTGATATCGTTCCTTCGCTCGCGCGCGCCATCCACACGTTCGTGCTCTCCAGGCGCTGGCGCCACCTCTGGAGGTCCAAGCCAAGCCTCTGCGCCACCCGCGGCGCTAAGGGCTGGAATCCGTCGACGAGTGCCACAGTTTCTTCAACTACCTGCTGCTCCTCCGCGGGGCACCGCGCCCATCGATACCTGCAAGCTCTATTTCGGTGGGTTCTCGGACAGGGACGTGCCCTACGTGAACCAGTGATCAGGTATGCTGTGATGTGCCGTGTTGAGGTGCTAAAATTCTACTCCTACCATGAGTCCGATCGCTTGCTCTTGGACAACCTGCCTCTGATCACCAAGAACTTGACGAAGTTAGAGCTTGATGGTGTGGAGTTAAACGAGATCATTATCAATTTTCGGGATGTACGGCATTGGAGGGTCTAAAGCTGATGGATTGCTGTGTCACCAAGATCACATCCAAATCGTTAAAGCGTCTGAATATGACTGTATTGTCAGTTCAAATACCTGGAAAACCGTGCTCATATTTCTGCCCCAAGTCTTGTTTGGCTGAAGTTAGACGATTTGGTAACGGCATTTGTCATACATGGACTTGAGATCAGTTTGGATTAATGTGTGAACAGTCAGAATCATTAGTTACCAAAACGTGGTTCATCCGAGTCGGGATTTGAGTTCACGGTTTGTCACCTTTTTTTCCTTTTAATTTCCACTGCGAATACGAAACCCGTACCCTAATTAAACCGGTTTTGGTCGACGAATTCGGTTCGCGATTTACGGGAATTTACAGCGAATCCGGTAACTATGGTTACCAACTCCTAGGGTTGTGGTGATAAGTATTTTGCTGGCTGTTGCTGCGCTGATAATGATAGAGATGCTTCTGTGCTTCTTGAAGGTTTGTCCGCTGCTACGAATTTGGAGTTGATAAACTTAATGTGGTATGCTTGCAGTTTGTTGGCTCCCATGCACTGATCTTGTTGCCGTTCGTGTATCCATCTGTAGATAGCTAGAAATGTGTACATAAAACGGAACAACCTGCTGATGCGTAGAACCAGTTAGCACTTTCTAGCCATAATGGCATTCCCTTATAGTTGGTCGATGAGGACTTCTGGAACTTCTGACTTAGTTCAATTTAAAACCAAGTTAAATTATATTACTTCACATCCAATGAGCCCAATGTATGGATATTTCTCGGTAAATTAGAGAAACTGACAAAATATGATATGGTTTGTAGGTCTCTTTCATTACTTTCTTAAAGATAGCTTTGATATTTAGATATGATTTACCTGAAATTCATACAGTGGCGAATCCAAGAATAAAATAGAGGGTAGGCTCAAAGAGTTGTGCTAGATTAAAATAAACATATTAAATAGTTTGTGTTGTATTTTTATCGGTTCAAGTGTTACTAATAATACTTTATTATTTGATAAAAACTTGTACAACATTCACTTGTCAAACATTTTTAAATATCCAATCAATCAAACAAATCGGCTATTGTCTCTATTCAAAATATTTATATAGCTGTAATTGACAAACAAAATTGTAAATAAGAAGAAATGCTCACACTGTCTATTTGTTGTTTTGGTCAGCTCACTTAGCTAGTCAAGCACAAAACGCTATCTTTCATAACTGTCGCCACACGCTCGCGCCTTCGCTAGCTTCCCAGCATCTGCTCTTCGCGACGCGCGTTAAGCACCCTTGACTAGATGGGCTGCCATGTCCTTGTGAAGCAGAGATGTTGAACCGTGCCCTCTTTCCCTTGTTCTATGTTCTTTGTGTGCATCTAGGATTCGAGTCTAGTTGTGCAGCAAGCAAAGTCACCAATTGTCAAATTAGGCATCTAATAAGCTGTGGCCCACCAAGCCACATGGTACATGAAGCAACCCATCCACCTAGCAAAGCTTCTTATTTCTTATGCCACGTCCGAGCGCGTGTGCATTCGTTGTCGCTATGCCAAAAATTAGAGAAATTTTATAATGCATTATACTGTTAGTATATAATAGATAGGAAAAATCAAATCAAACCATTAATTTATTGAAGAAATTCTACTACTCTACTACCAGAAGAAGTATACATAAATAGTAGGTAATCTGATTCATTGGATGAAAAAGAATAAACGATCTATATTAAATTTAGTGTATCGTAAAATACTTAAAAATTAAACACCGATACTAAAAAATATTTAATGTCTAGCGGCTGGAGGGGGGCTCCAGCCTAACGGAGCCCCCCTGCTGGATACGCCCCTGAATTCATAGTTGCTTCAGTATGTCGCATCTTGTACTTTAAGAACTAGATTAAAATTTGATCTTTCCCCTTTAAATTTTATCCAGTTTGTCTTCGAAAGGGATCTAAGATGGTGCCCTACCTTTAGCAACTTGAAGCCAATGGTTCTCAGTGAGGGGGGTGTAGCTGCTGACCTCCACGCACTAGTTTGCATTCTCCAGCACACCCCAATTCCGAAACTCACTCTTCAACTATGTAAGGTATATGGTCTCCAAATACAATCTTGTTTGTTTTGTTTAATGTTATCATACATGGTATGTCGATCTTAGTACAGTTATGTTTTCTATTGGGACCTGAACAGCGGAAACTGAAGGAAGTAATGTTCCAATGGAACAATCCTTTGCATTGAAGCACCTTAAAATACTTGAGCTCAAATGTTAATGGGTTGATGAGAAGCTTCACAAAATGTTGGAGATATTACGTACATTTGGCATGCCACTTGAGAAAATTGATATCCAACAGAATTACAGATTGGCCTGAGCCTTGAAAAAATCGAGCCGTGCTGGTTTGCCTACGAACATGTCTAGTCCTGACACAGAAAGTATATTGCCATGCTGCTGCATAAAGCAAAAATTGACCAGTGCAAGCTTATGTCTGCACCCATATCATGGTCAGCAAAACTGTCAAGACATTCCATTTAAAAAAATTGTCAAGACATTCCATTTATAAAAACTGTCAAGACATCAGGGACTGCTCTTTCTTAAGATGACTCATTAGACTACAGAAGTGTAGTTTTGGAGACCTGCAATACATGACCATCACCTGAGCAGACATGATTTTGCAGGAAGGTATATCAGTTCTTACATGCTCCTACAGAATATCACTGGTCTGCGGTAAAAAGGATCCCTCGATACTTGTGGCACACTTCTGAGCTTGGCCTGTCCATCAGAAAATCAAACTCCAAACTTGTTAGTGCCTTCTGACACAATATTAGTTGCGTTGTACAGTCTAGCGTATACTTACCATAAGAATCGCTCCATACGAGTTCATGCAGTAGTTCAATCTTCTCCCTGATTTTAGTCTCTGCTGTTCGCTTCGTGCGTTCAGAGGCACAGCTAAGATTTTTTTTCTCTGTAATAGCTAGTTCTCTGAACCTCGCTAAAAACTCTGTAATGTGTTTCCGTTCTCAGTAATTAATGGAAATTCGTGTTTTGTTTCTCGATTGCCAAAAAAAGAGAAGAATCGATCCATGCCGCACCATGTAAACCTACATTACTTTCGTGTTGCAGCCGCTGCTGTATTTTCGACTGTTCTAACGTCCGGCAAATCAATATAAACAGATCTGCAGCCCTGCATCAGATGTGCGAGCTTCCATTGAATCGATCCCGATTACAATGGATTCACATATCCATCATCAGTATTTACCCTTCTCGGCTGCATGGCTACGGAATTGTAGAAACAGAGCTAGCAACTCAAACATCCTCGAGTAATTAAACAAAAGGAACATTTCAAATGCAGGGGCTCGCGATTCATCTTGAATTGTGGCGTAGCATAAGATTGTAATAAAACATTTTAAAATTTAAATAGAGGAAAGGGCAATGTCTTACATTTTTTTTTATGTCAAGACCAAAGTTATCCATGAAAATACTGATACTGAACTGACCAGCTAGGCCGGAGGTATTTCAATTTCCAGGTACATGGTAGGTGCCACAGTGGAATAGTATATTTGTAATGCAATAGAGATCTAGCAGAAAAATTGCCATGCTAACATCGATCAAAGTGCAGTTTAGGCGCGGGGGATCAAGCCAGAATTTAGTTTTCAGTCGAAGAAAATTTCCTTGGGATCCACAGCCAGTGAAGCAGTAGCACTGGTATATGACCTACTAAGACTTCCATCATGTGCAACAAAATCTTTTAGGAGAGGTGCTTCTATGTTCTTTTTTCTGTAAGTTGCATAAATATTAAAGCAAGAATGGACTTGTATTAGGAGGGAAGGCACATAAGCACTCCCCAATCCTTTGACTGGCTGCGAAGAACGGCCCGATCAATCTTCCACCCGATCAAGCCAAGCGTCACCACGGGTATGAATTGCTTCCAATACATGATCTTGCGAGAGAAGGCCTTTTCCATAAGCAAGATGGAGAGGTACAGGAACCACATAGCGGCTATTAAGTTGAAGGCAATGCACGCCCAAATGATGTCAAAGGCGGGGACCATCCCTACGCAAGCGTTGGCGACGTCCAGCGTCGCGAGCATGAACTGGTACATGCGGGCATGGACCTGTAGATTCCTTTCATTATCAGTAGCTGATCAACACCAGTATGGATGAGAACAGGTGGGAAAAAAACCTGACCGTCAAAACTGTAGGAATAACCGCAGAAGTTACCGGATCGAGAAGTTACATATTTGTGCAACATTGCTTAAGAAAATGAGTAGAGATTTCAGATGTGGCACATAAATTACAGCGGTAGATATATGGTATGGAACTAACAGAGGAGGTCAAAAGGTTGGATACTCATGCTAGACAGACAATCAAACATGGAAAGGCATGTGATGAAACTTCTGTCATAACATGTTCCTAACCGATAACAGAAGATGGGAAAGAAAGGCCAAATGGAAATTAGTCAAAGCACTTTCGTGAAAAAATGGAATCACGTAATGATAACTAAGTATGACATTGTAAGAGTCCCCATTAATGGTTTCCAGTTTTTGAGAAAAATTGTGTTTTATTTTCTTTCAGGTTTCTAATTTCAGGATATAGGGGTAGGTGATGGATGGCATAGTACTACGTGATAGTAGGGGTTTCCAATGTCCAATGAGCAATGCAATGCTCCGATTTCGTAAGAGAAATTTGCATGAAGATCTACTTTCTTTGAGGGAGATAAAAATTAAACAATCACTACCGATGCGGTGCAGAAGCTTTCCTTGCCCTTCTCTGCGAATAAGCGACCATCATCTCCTGCTGTGCACACTTCGAATGACTTTGTTAGAGCATCCATATAAAATAGAAACGAAGCTGTCAATTGGAGTTGCAACTACATGAGGATGGAAAAAAAAATGGAGATACATCAAATATGGAGCAAGTGGTTGGTACCATTTCTCTTCGATAGAAAGAACTTTTGTGATGCATCGAATGGATTCAAATTTTACTTTTGTGATGCATCGAATGGATTCAAATTTTTGGTGTTCTTTCTATTTGTATTCCACAATGTAGTCATCCACTAAGCCATATGTGTAACAGCCCCCAAAAAAAGAACGTAGATTCAAAATTTTGAAATTTGGCTTTGAATTAAATTTTCACAATTTATTAAATTTCTCTAGATCTCGTCGTTTAGAGAAAAGCTTTTAATGGTTATAAGTGGTGGATCCTTAGTTTTAAATTCATATACTCTCAATATCCACCCAACCAAAATGCCAAATCACATACATATAAACAAAACATCCAACATATGCATCATTAATTTAGGAGCAGTACATTAAAATGCATCCAGATCATCCAAAAATCAAAAATCTGTTCACGCATGTTATGCCATTGCGATCCTCATCGCATGAGCATTCCATTTTTTGCAAAAGTTCTCACATGCATGTTGATTTGAATTTTTTTAAGAGAAGAGGAAGAAAGAAATGAAGAAAAAGAAGGAAGGAGAAGAATGGGGAAAAGAAAGAAGCCTGAGGTGTTCGGCCAGGCTGGAAAGAAAAGAAAAAGGAGAGAGGAGAAGAACAAGGGAAGGAAGAAAAAGAAAGAAGAGAAAAAAAAATAAAAGAAAAATAAAGGAGAAAAGAAAATAGAAAGTAGATGGCGGCGGTAGACTCAGATTTTGGTGTTTGCGAGATCGTAGATTTTCGATAGTTCTTCATATTCGGCAGCACATGTTTGACACTATAGTAAAACGCTAGTGCCAATTGCATTTCCATATACATGAATTAATTATCACGCATGTCATCTCATTTCATAACCATAGCACATGCATGCATGTGTAGTAAATTTAGATGATGTTTCACGATTGGAAATAACTAGTTGTTACATCTTAATTGTGTGGTAGCATGTAAATATATAAATGGATAATGACTTGTTAGCTCACACAAGTGTCTTAGACAATGAGGAGTAACATGCTTAATTGATTGGTAGATGGCAAGATATTTAATTAGATGAATTGTTGGATCACATGCACATATCGTTAGTACCACATGAAAAAAAAGATAATATGTCGGTATATATATAGTCAATTGAGATATTTTTATAGTGGGGAAAATTATGTGGTTAATCGGTTGGAGGTCAATGAGATTGAATTGCATGATTTACTAGTCATGGGGTCAGTGATTGATCTATATAATTGTGTCGCATCGATGGGGTTCCCCTACTTAGATTGAGTTGTATTTATGTGATGATGGATTAATCTCATGATTAATTGATGGTTGTGAGCTATTTAAGTTGCACATATGCACTTGGATTGAGTGTCTTAGTAAGAGTTAGATAATCACCTATGTTAAGTGATTGAAGGCTTAGCAATTGATTTCTTAGCACACAATTAAATGCAATGACATGTTAGAGTATGAGTCTTATGTGCTAAATTGTGGAATGTGGTACTCACAAATTGGATTAATAAAGATGTAGATAGGAGATGAAAAAGCTGGTGCACATATGGCTATATTGGCAGATATCATAGATGATTGATAAGGAATGAAGACCAGTGTGGTCAATATGAGTTATTAAATGATGATTACCGAAAAAAATTTCGTGTAGCTCATTAAGAGTTAGATAATTAAGTGCACATAAACTGGAGGGATTTTAATCTGTACAGCTCTATATTGATGTTGTGAGATCAGCACATGTCACAACCCCAAAAATTCCTTGAGATAATAAGTCATGCATATCATATTCATGTCATTCATATTTGCAATAAATTCTTCACTTGTTTAAAATTTCACAAGTGATGAACCATTTAACTTGAAGGGAGATCAATTTTATGAAACCTTAAAAAAATCATTCTCCAACTACACCAACCTTTTTCTTACCCGTAGTCAATGACATGTGGGCCATGCTTGCAAAGGAGAGGAGTGGGCTGCACATACCAACCTTGTCTTTTCTCAATTTACTCACCTCTACCCAGTCCCCCACCTACTCTATGACCCCACATGTAAGGGAGAAAGGTGGCAACTATAAAAGCACCTCCCACCTTGGTTTCTCATCCCCATACCCCTTATTTCCTCCTCCCATAACCAGGAATTTTTGCAAGAGGAGAGCAAGAACTCTTCTCCTCTACCTCTCCATCCTCCTCCACAAAATCCATCCAAAAATGAAGTTTTAGCTTGTGCGTGTCCCACCATTTTGACCCTTAGATCAAGGGCTTCATTTCTATCCGAGTGGAATTTTCATACACCTAGTTTTGGGTAAGTTCTAAACCATTCTTCACCCCCCCTTGTTCTGAATTTTTTGCTTTTGGAGCTCATCCAATCTTTTGCATTACCTTCATTTGCAAGTGTTGGTTCAGGTCATGCATGTTATGTTGCTGGCTTAAGGAGGAGGAGGCCAAGCTATTGCAAGCTCGAGGGAAGGAAGACATCACCTCCACGAGGTAGGGGGAGGAGGTGAAGTCGATACCGGGAGAAGACCCGAAAATCATCTTCACGGTCTTGAGTCTTTCATTGAATCGAGCTAGCACCATAAGCAAGTGTTCTCCTTGTTGTGGCAAGGTTCCCTCCTAGCCCACATTTCCTATAATTTTTAATAAAAATGGAGTTAGATTTAGGAGCTAGGTTTTGCATCTATCTCACACGCATAACCATCATATGCATTATGTAGCTCTCATAAGCATCATTCTCATATGCATGACCTTGTATAAAGCTTGTATGAATGTTGTTTGTACCGGAGGATAATAACTTCGGATTTGTTAGCTTGTATATGTGTTGATGTTGGAGCATACGCGCGAATCGTGGGACTATATGAGAGGTCCGAGACTAGGTGACGTGATTGGTACTCCGATCAACCACGATAAGACCAATTGTTCAGCAAGCAAGGCAAGCACCCTCCTTTGATCATATTGATCCTATATTTTACGTTGTCTATTTTGTTTTATCAAACTATTATGTATACGTGTAATTTCTATAAAGTTGCTATGCTGTGGGACATTGTAGTTGTACTCCTAAATTGTGGGATTTTCTTAATTATATTGACATGAGAACCTTGTTCAGCCCTAGGCTAGGTTTAATCATTCTATGAAATAAAACATGGGTATAATAGAGTATTAAATGCATATGCTTAGCCATGCTTTAGGTAAGAGAAGGTGGTAGACTTGAGTCCTTGTAAGATTTAAAAAAGGTTGGATATGACAGGAAAAGATATTGATATGTTGGTAAAAATGAAAATAAAATTTATGATTTAGACACAGGCGAGTTATGGTATAACTGATTATGCAAGGGATTGGCTTGTACCGTACAAGGGCTAGTATTGTGTCGTGCGAGAGTTGTATTTGCACGTAGATAAGGGAGATTCTCGCCTGAGTCAACCTAAGGACCGAACTTAATGCTATCAACTGAGTCAAATGGTGCAACCTCATGTGCTAGTTATGGGATAGCCTTAACTTAGTAAATTAGTTGAAAACTTTGCATGTTGGTAGGACGAAGTAGTATGGACGAACCAGGGGAGTGGTGTCGTTCTAGGTGCTCCCTTCACCGAGGCGTTAGGACCAAAGCATTCCAATACAACGGGTATGCCTTGCTATGGGGAGAACGAGAGTGATGGGATGTGTTCCCAATGAGAGTACTAAAATGTACAATGAGTGGTTTCTGCCGCCATAGCAAGGATCGTCATAATCGGGCTAATGCAAGGTTGAACTCTAGCTTGTCGAAAAGTTCGTCATAGTCTAGCAAAATGGGTACTTATGTATTGCGCGGCATGGTTGACATAATTGCTAGAATATGTCATGTGGGTAAAGTGTACAATCTCTACAGAGATTTAATCTAATCGATTAGCCGTGCTCACAGTCAAGAGTAGTTTGGGACATAATATCAAGTATAGCTTTTAAATTTTGTTTTTGAAAAAAAGGGGGATTTTTTTTGGGAATTGGTTTGGCAAATGGTAATGGTATGGTGAATTGGAATGGAATTGGGAATGATGAATTGGTTCACTGGTAGGATAAATCGTGGAACCGGTATGATGGGCGGATGTGGAAATCTTGTTGGTTGAATTATGGATGGATGGATGGATTATGGATTTGATGAATATATGATATGTATAATGTTGTTATTTTCCTTACAAATGCTTTTGTAAATTCTGAGCTATTTTCGAAATTATTATCCTATTGCAAATAAATTCTGCTTCATGCAAATTGGAACTAGAATAGAAACCTGTTTCATTGACATAACCTGCATTCTAATGTACTTGCATACATTAAAGTCTTGCGAGTACATACGTGTACTCAACGTTGCTTGTTGACATTTATTCAGAGAACGCAAAAGAAGACCATCGCTTGGTTACCTTTTGCATTCGGCGGTGACAGCGTAGAGGATCACGGCCACACTCAGGCCTTTCTTGTGGGGTTTTGATTTCTATCAAAGGTTCGCAATTTGAGTTTTAGGCCGGTGGCCTAAAATTTTCATTTAATCTCATTTAATTTGGCCATAATTACATGTTTGGCATTCTTCTGCTGTCTTTTGTTGATGGAAGCAGGTGATATTCAATCTCTGTCCGAAACCGAATTCCTAGGCGGTTTCCGGGTCGTGACAATATGTATGAATAAATTGTGGAGGAAAACTATCTTCTCTAATTTACATACATGCTGTAACAAATAACAAAAATGTAGACACTGCAAGTGATTAACCGTTTGTTGGCACCAAAATTTGGCCGATCAGGGTTTGTTGAATATGAATTTCGTTCACCATGTGTATAGAATAATTCCTGAACCTACGAATTCAAAATGACAAGTTTGTCTTTACCCAAAAAAAATAACCACTTAGGATAGGCAAACAGATTATATTTGTCGATAAATGCAAAATTATATGGAGATGATCCTTATTATCTATTTTGGCCAATTGTATTATTTTCTTGTGTATTCCTATAGGATGTTTTTGTACATGTGTGTTTGATTTCCCTTTTATCATTTCATCTAGGAGAAAAAGTTCTTCTAATCCTATGAATCTTTCTAGAACTTTTTTTCTCTTGATATCGGTTAAGAGAGTTTCGGATTGCTCTAGTATTCCACCAATTCTTAATCCAAAGTTTCAGATATTTTTTTAAAAGAGAAAGAGACCCAAATCCCTTAGGGCAAAAGTACGATAAATACAAGATATATGAAAGAAGGCAATGCTTTCTTTTTTTCTCTCTCTTCATTTTTGAGCTTTTACTTTAGCGATACTGTTGTATTGTAAAATTTTGATATAGTTGCCGCAGTAGCTTTTACTTTAACAATTTATATAGTACTAATTAGTATATGTACAAGATAAATACAGTTCAAAATACTGGTTTGATGGACTGGGAGTGAAGCTATGTAATGAAATTGCAGAAAATGTCATATTAGAAACAAAAAAGAGGTACCTTCCCCTTCGCGACTTCGCACCAGAAATGGTATGGTAATTCCTTCTTTAACTATCACTTCCAAGGCCAATTTCATCTTCACTCCCATCTTGAACTTTCCAGTTCTGGCAATTGAGGAGGTCTTCTGGAAAGCGACATTAGCAAGGCTCGCCTCCCCATCAGTCATGATCAAGACGCGATCACCTCCCAGTGCTGATGGTTCTTTTCCCGATTGTGGACACACTGTTTGTTCATTGAACTCCTCTGAACTCCAGTAGTCTCGACCGTCAGCATTGAAGTCACCATGGAGAAGCACGATCTCCACTGAGGCAGAAGACAGAGGGCCAGATGTGATCCTCAGGTTGTCCTCACTATACAAAGCTACCTTAAGAAGATCTCCATCCTCTGCTTTTATTTGTTCCCATGTATAATATTCCTTGCATACCTTATTTTCAAATCGTAATTGATATTGTGCATGCCATTTCCGCCGAAGCAGTGGCCTGGATATGTTATATAAGTGAATATCAGTTAGCAACATGACTTTGTTAGTCCTTGAGGAACGACAATAGCGGTCTCCCTTGATTTCCATTGTAAGTTATGATCTATATAGTTAGGCCTGTTTGGCAGAACTCTTAATCCCAGCTTCACGTTAGGTCTGATACTTGTAGGTTAAAATAAAGTGAATTAAGTTTAAATTTTTATTCTAAAATGTAAACAAGATGACCTACTTAAACACTCTTAATATACCCACAGCTTTAACTTCACGGATCTGAGGGATACTCATCTCTACTAGATTCACAGATCTGATGGAATTAGAGCTCTGCCAAACAGGACCTTAGCATTATAATTGAGAAAGACTTGAGATAGTGTACGCACTCATCTTCTGAATCATTAGGCTCAATGGACTGAATGAGAACGCCCCTGTTCTGCTGCGCATGCACGCCTCTACTTGATATACCGGTAATACCAGGAACACTCATCATCTTCAGGAAATAATCTGTGGCGGTGGCGAGCAACCTGTCATATGCATGCACCAGGCTCGTATCAGGGAACAAACCACTATATACCCTGGATTGTCTGGTGTACATCTGCATAAGCTTGTCAGGAATATCAGGCTTGTCCCATAAGAGCTTTACTTGCCCACACATAAATGGCCCACCTACAGAACAATTTCCACAAGATAGTCAACACATGCCCATACATGTGTTGAAAGATTCATAAGGTTAAGCGAAATAATGTACAAGATTCATATCCAGAAGAAGAAGAAAGAAATACCATTCCCTGAGTTGAAGTTAGTTATCAGTTGATTCTGTGTCTGGGAATCACCAGCAGACTCATGGTACCCTCCAGCGAAGGAAGCCTGATGTTGCTGAATTAAACAGTGAAAATATACCAAATGAAAAATAAGAATATTCTGAAGAAATACAATTTTAACTTTTGGAGTTCATGGACACATTTAAATGTTTATTGCTTTATTGCTCTAATATTAGTTGATGCTTTTTCTTTGATAGAACCGACATAATCCACAGTGGATGAAACTGCTAGACGATTTAAACCAAAACTACCATGATTACCTGGATAGCAGAGATTCGTATGTTAGAAACAATTATTAAGTTTTACTTACATTCATCGACGATCCTGCCGAAGGATACGTATATGTAGAAGGGGGACGAGTGTATTGCTGTTGATCCAAATCGAGTGAACTTTGCACACCTTGATCACGTCCTGCATGTGAAGGGGGAAGAGATACATTTTTAGTTACAGTGCAACGCGGAGGAAATCTATAATCTGTATATATATTATTTTCATAATGTTAACATAAATATTTTCACCGAACGTGGGAACACGTTGTTCTACCGATCGTACACGTGTGTGTACCTACTGGATAAATTTTCCATTCGAGACATCAGCCCAAACGGAAAATTGAGCACCCGCATCCAACCAGAGTCGAACGCGCGGGCCGCTCGCTCACCTGGCAAATCAAGTAACCAACCACCCATGCTAGGCTCGGTCTCTAAAGGTGCCTATTTGCTCAAGAATGATGGAGTTATCTTTGAACTGATTGGCGAATGGGATTAAAATCATCTGAAGCTCTGGAAAAATATGAAACTATGCCTTCAAAAGGCCCTTTTTTCATGAGAATCATTGGGAAGCAAATCGCCCGCCGTTGCAACTATAAAGGCACAGCCGTGCCATTGCAAATTATGTCCGCTGCTTTCTTTAGATGGTCAGGATATTCAGTCCTTGCACGATGGTTCCACTTATAAGGCCTTTGTAGGCCCACATCAGGCCCATGACAGCACGAGCAGCGAGAGCATGAGGTTACATCACCAGCAAGCAGGCGTCATGGATCCAAATCCTAGTAAAATTTTGAACCCTAAGATTCTAAATCTCGGCTGGGTAAAAAAATTTAAAATGCTACATACCCATCCAAATCTCGGTGAGATCTTAATGATTTCAGCTGAAATCTTGATATTTTTTACCCGATTTTTATTCTTCTTGGGTGGATTTGATTGGATTTAGAGTCAAGACCATCCACAAAAAAATTAAATTTTTTTTTATGTGTTTTTAACAATTTTTTTGATGTGTTTTTAACAATTTTTTAGTCAAAACAATTTGAACGAAATCTCGGTGATTTCGGCCAAAATCTCGGATTTCCCGGTTGAAAAAAAACCGAATTTGAAATTTGTTTTTTGGATTTCTTCCGGGTTTTTTTTCGAAATTCCGAGATCTCGCCGAGATTTCTGATTTCGTCCATCTCCAAGATTTCTACCAAAACAAAATTTTGAACCTTGGCTAGCGCAATGCTAGGCAAGCAAGTGTAGCGAAAGGGAATGGCTTCGACAGTGGCAGGCAAGTATGTATTGATTTATGATCTCGTTTGATGGATCATGGATATGAGATATTAAATCAATAATATAGATATATGTCGGAGAACACACTATTGGATTGACCCATCTTGAGACACCACTAGAATTGTTATATTTGTAAGTATCATCAGTTGGTCTTATATGTAGTGTTTGTGTGATCCTTATACCTAAGATCGTCATGTTTTTCTACATGTGTACTATTTTACTTAGGGGTAGTCAAACGCTACTTCGTAACTGGGTAGCCATAAAGGTAGCTTTCAAGTTTACTATGAAACATGCAGATGAATGTGAGCGATGATGATGGAATTTGCTCCACCTATATAATGGGAGATATATCTATGCATCCCTCGATATGGTTGCATTAGGGGAGTGCATAGCCATGCTAAATGTGGTTGAAGAGTCAACTACAATTAAGCAATCCACTATATGATCGAGTGAACGATCAATCTATCATTGGATGGCACAAATCTTGCCTTGAGTTTGATTTGGTGTCAAGGCAAAGGGATTAGCCCATGAATACTATATAGGTTCGTTTAATATGATCTTTTTGTGTATTTGGGGGTTGCTACGTCCTGCTAGGGACTGCTACCGATTTGTGACCAAAAAGGGAGTTCTGGGTCATCGCCGAATACATATGAACCTACAGGGTCACACTGGAAGAATCTAGGCTCCTAAATATTTGAATACCAAGTTTTGGTGATTAATGACCTCTAAATCATTAAGATTAACTTTGGTTTGAGTGTTGTTAAGATAAGTTAGGTTTTGATGATGGGTATGGATTGTTCTTGGACTTTCATGGATCCCCCCATATTAACAAATGATGGCAAAACATGATTTTCATGAGGATTAAAGACCTTGTGGCTAGAAATGATCCAAGGAGTTGAGTATGGATCACTTTAGTTGATAGGTTTTTATTTTTGCTTTGGCCTTACTATTAGGGGTGGGGGGGTTCAAGAGTAGTAGCTTGAGTTTGGTTAGGTTTCATACTTGTTGTGCACACTAGGTCTTTCTATGTCAATTCAAGTCAGAGAGTCCAGGGATTAAGTTTTTGTTGCGAGGATCTCAATGTTTGGATAAAAAATGAACATAGACGTATTATGTGGACCAGACATACCATCGATGGGTACAATCTATCCAGAGAGGGAGTTCTATGTGTTTTTGGAAAAGTACATGGAGGCGAATAATCCGAGCCAACCCAGACTTTAGCATTTGAATACAATAATAGATTGAAAACATAAGTGAAACAAATCACAGCAATAATAAGTTATCTAGAGATTCTCAAGTTTTGGCACACGGCCTACACCATTTCCTTTCTTTGGCACACAACCTCATTTCTAGTTTTATTTACAAAATTTATCCCTTGTGTGAAATTCCTGAGCATTGTCCATAACCAATGACATGGCTATTCGAATAGTTTTACACTTTATAGAGGTTATGCACTTTACCCACAAAATATGAATCTCATAATGTCAACCATGACACATTTTCTTTGACGTGCGACTAAGAAGAGAATAACAAAACTTTTCAGAAACTCCGTTCGAAAATTGACCCTCTCGATAAGTATGATCTCACCATTCCACCCTCACACAGAGCAGAAGAATGGGAGGGACTCGACGTTGGACTAAAAATAATAATTGTTCAAGATGTGACGCCACTACAGGACACCCTCCCGGACCGTGTACTATGAGTCTAGTGCTAACCATGAGATTTTACTCGCATGGCTTCCAGGCTTACGTGATAGTACTGTCGCCTACCGTATCCCATCACCAGTTGCTGTCGGTGGCTCCTACCCGAACAACTTGTCCCAACCTAATTCTTCCTGCTCTCCCAAGCTACCAACATTCCAATCCCCTCCATGCCTCCCTCCAATGCTCCATTTCTTCTTGTCGATTCCATGCCTCCCTCCAATGCTCCATTTCTTCTTGTCAATCCGCTCTGCCACTAGTGCCCCTGCCACTTCTCATCCCTTAAGGGTGTGTTGGTTCATGGGATGAGGTTGAATGGGATGGGATGGTCCAGTACCATTTGGTTCCATTTTTTTGGGTAAATGAGATGGTTCAACATCTAGAAGAAATATTCTTCAAATTTGTATCACTTGATCCAGGATGGGATGATTCCATTCAAGCAATCAAACGCATGGATGATATTTTTCTTAAACCATCTTATACATGTACCACTTGGTACAAGCAACCAAACGCACCCTTAGTGCCACTACCTCGATACCTCCTCCAACTTGACCCCACACCACCGCATATCCTCGTTGTTGGTGCCATCATCGCCACTAGTCCACACTACCAAATTTACCACCTCTTACCTCTAGACACCATATCATGTTAATCATTGTTCTAACACCCATGTTCAATAGTGTGATTTGGTAAAAATATAGATGTGTTTGCACCAGAATTTGACATATATGGAAATGTCGGCCAAATAAGGTATAAGGATTTGATAAGCATACGACGGGTGAAATTTGGAAACCGGAGATTGTTTAAAGAATCGTGGCCGACACGGACTTTGTTGCCGTATCCATGGAGGACTCGGATCGGCCAAGGTGTATTAAAGGAGGCTTAAGCCAGAAGGAGCAGGCATCAATCAACCACAACCACATTCATACATACTAGTTTATCGTTATTATTTTCTTGTAGTAAGCTTTCCTCTGTAAGTCAACAAGATCAATAAAGAGTTGCGTATCGCCAATTTGTTGATCTTACCGATTTCGCCCCAGGTTTGATTTTGCTTTGTTCTGTTGCGCGTCGCCTTTCAAAGCTAATCGTCCTTTACCTCCGGATTAACCTTAATCGACTAATCTAGCTACATCCTTATCAGCCTATAACCGATCGGAGTTACGCCGATAGTTACTCGATATCGGCTTCGAATCGATTTGACGATTTTTACCTTATCGATTGCAGGTCAAATCGATTGGCACGCTTGAACTAGGTGTTTGACCGGTGTTTTGAAGCTGAAAACCCTACCTCAAGTTTTTGGCATCAACAAGATGTTAGGCAGTTTAGGACTATATTGGTGCTAGAATATGTTATACTCTGATACCTCTCCTTATACACAACAACCCCATATTGGATTAGAGTTGTGAGATATGACACGAGTGTATAATATCAAGAATAAAGTAGATGAATCCTATAGAAGGAACCAGTCAGTGAAATCCAGAAATTTGTTTTTAAAAAAACACTGAATGGGACAACTGCCTCCGGGAGCTATGGTCAGGACCAGGGGTTCATGAATCTTAATGTGTTTCTGATGGTGAGTTGTTTGCATTTAGAAAAGAATTCACTGTAACAGTGCCGACAGTGAACTCCAAAAAACACTGGGGGAAGAGTTTCAAGTCTTTACCATTCTGCATCGACAGAGTTCCTTCTGTAGGCTGTGACGAGTCTTGCATGCCAAACTGTAGAAAGCTTTGTTGATCATTCCCTGCTGGAACTTGCCCTGAATGTGAAGAGAAACAATTGTACGTATATTAATGTGAAAATATTTACAACTGTCGTGGGGCATGTACTCCATTTTCCATTCAGTGAAACCCATAATTTTGTTTAAAAAAACACTGGATGGGGCAATTGTCGAGCCTCCGGCAACTATGGTCAGGGGTTCATGAATCTTAATGTGTTTCCGATGGTGAGTTGTTTGCATTAACAAAAGAGTTCACTATAGCAATGCCGAAAGTGAACTCTAAAAAACAGGGGGGTAAGAGTTTCAAGTCTTTACCACACTGCAACGACTGAGTTACTACTGTAGGCTGTGACGGGTCAAGCATGCCAAACTGTAGAAAACTTCGTTGATCGTTCCCCGCTGGGACTTGCCCTGAATGTGAAGAGAAAATCAATTGTACGTATATTAATGTGAAAATATTTACAACTGTCGTGGGACATGTACTCAATGTTCCAGTCAGTGAAATCCAGAATTTTGTTTAAAAAAACACTGAATGGGGCAATTGCCGAGCCACCGAGAATTATGGTCAGGGGTTCATGAATCTTATTGTGTTTCCGATGGTGAGTTGTTTGCATTAAGAAAAGAGTTCAATGTAGCAATGCCGGAAGTGGAAAAAGGAAAAAAAAAGGGGGGAAAAGTGTTTCAAGTCTTTACCATACTGCAACGACTGAGCTATTGTAGGCTGTAACGAGTCGCGCATTAGAAGCGGTGGAAAACTTTGTTGAACATTCCCAGCTAGGACTTGCCCTGAATGTGAAGAGAAAATCAATTGCATGTATATTGATGTGAAAATATTTGAAAAAAAAACTTGATTACAAGGCTTTACCGTTTCCCAGAATCTGATTTGAACGAGGTTGCGATGAGTTACTTGTGGTAGCTCGTGGAAAACTTTGTCGTCCTTCATAGCCAACATGACCTTGCCCTGCGTGTGAAGAGGAAATTGCTGTTCAGATTTAAATCATGATGTGTCAAAAATTCCCAAAAACTGCCTTTTCAAAATTAGCTGTGACGAATGTTGCTTAGTAGCCAGTGGAGTACTTTCTGTTTGATGACGATTATACGCAGGCGCGTCTCCTGAGCCACCCGAAGGTGACTGAGCTATTATATGCTGTAACGAGTCTTGCATGAGAAGATGTGGAAAACTTTGTTGAACATTCCCTGCTATGACTTGCCCTGAATGTGAAGAGAAAATCAATTGTATGTATATTAATGTGAAAATACTGGAAAAAAAAACTTGATTACAAGCCTTCACCGTTTCCCAGAATCTGATTTGAACATGGTTGCGAAGAGTTACTTGTGGTAGCTCGTGGAAAATTTTGTTGACCTTCATAACTAACATGACCTTGCCCTGCATATGAAGAGGAAATTACCGTTCAGATTTAAATCATGATGCGTTAAAAAGTCCCAAAAACTGCCAAAATCAGCTGACGAATTTTGCTTAGTAACCAGTGGAGTACTTTCCGTTTGATGACAATTATATGGGAGAAACTTACACCCGGACGTCCGATTGTTGTTGTTTTTTCGGACGCCGTGCAACATTTTTTTAACGTTATGAAACATTTTTTTTTACTGTTTGTCGAAAAAAAATGTTTCACCATGTAGAAAAAAAATGTTTCGCACGTAGAAAGAAAATGTTGCAAAAAAAACTGACATCCGATCACTAGCAATTTCCCGATTATATGCAGGCGCGTTTCCTGAGCCACCCGAAGGTGACTCAGGAGGCGAACCCAGCCACCAGCCGACCGCATGCTGACAGTATCCTGTATTGCTTTGAATAGAGATTGCTAGGATCCTAGGTTGCCTTGTATAAAGTTTGCTAGCTAGTATCATGTATTGTCTTATATATATATATATATATATATATATATATATATATATATATATATATATATATATATATATATATATATATATATATAATAGTAAGAGGCCCGAGCGTTGCAACGGAATTTCAAAAGAGAATAATACATAATTATAATGCATGATCCTAAACCATACAATAAATCAATTTTTTGTAACACACATATTAAGCAAAACATATCTTTGTAAGCAAGTAAATAAATCAAATCATCTATATTGAGTTGTCCTCCAGATTTACAACTATAAGTTAGCAAGGCAATAATGCCTCACCTACTGGGCCTTGGGGCCTACTGTTTTGGCCCAAGGCCTGGCAGCACCATCACCACTAACTCATTCTTATAATAGTTAAGATATATATATATATATATATATATATATATATATATATATATATATATATATATATTGTCTTATATATGTTTTCGTTTTTGTACCCTCATGTACATGTATATATTCTAGCCTATTGACCTCATGATAAATACAAGTGTTATTCATAACATGATATCACAACTGGTTTAGGGTTAGGGTTTCATCGGTGTTGCACTTGCGCCATCCACCACCTTCTCCAATCCTAAAACCAATACCTTAGGGGTGGTAAATCATCAGTTTTTTGTCAAAATATACTCAAAGATTATGAGTCCTCGCTATTGTCATGATATGAGAAGATGGCAATTGCCATGATGTATTTTGCATGGTCACTATCGAGAAAGTTGAGAGGTGCTTCTATGCTTTTTTTTTAAAGTTGCACAAATATTAAATCATAAATAAAAAGTAGATGAGGATTTCTAGTCTACAGAAAAAATGGGGCACCCGGACCTTGTGCCTAGGAAAATATTTAGATTCAAATCATTTGAATATGGAAAAGAGGAAAGGTTTCCACGGATGGAGTAGATCTCAACTGTGATGAGTTTTCCATGGGAACCTATAGAAACCTCTATCAATGACTATGACTAATTAACTAGCACAAGCTCTGAGTGTGAATAAAAAAGAATCCACATATATATGCACCCTACATGCTTTAAAATTTTCTCCAGCACGTAGGACATTTTGGCACATTTGCATGCGCAACGTGCACTATACGAAAAGAGAAGGCACATCTTGACCAGCTATATATTTATTTACATATCTCAATCTTCTTTATATTTTTTGTGTAATGCATACTTTATGTTTATTTTTGTATACAAATTTTTGCATGTTCGCAAATCCTAGATCAATGATTTTGGGGAAATTTTTGGGAATATCCTCGTGTACAAACCATAATGGGCATAAACGCCCCTACTGCTTTCGAACATTTGAGCTGAAGCTGATTGTGATGAATTTTGCATAGCAGCTAGTGGAAAACCTTGATATGTTGCCCTATATTTGAGTAGCAAACTGATGATCACACTGAAAGCGGGAATGGGGAAATGAATGAAAAAGAGTAGTAGTACAATGTAGTACCATGTTCCACCGATGGAGTAATAGTTGGCTGTGACAAGTTTGGCATGGGAACCTGCGAAGAATTTTGTTGTTGAACATTGACAGGAAGGACGTGCCCTGCATGTCAACAGGAAATTTTTCACGTCTAAGTTAGCGCAAAAAAAGGGGGAAAACAAAGTTAACATGCCCTCACCATTTTCCCTCGTCTGAGTTGGTTGACCACCAGCAGCTGGTTCTTGCCCTTCATGTCAACAGATCGTATATCTGTTTGTCAAAATTTTATACGGTGGAAGTTTTCTAGGAATCACCAGGTGGAAGCAAAAAATTTTGTGAAGTTACTGTTCCATTTTATCCATACTATCATGAAAACATTATGGTGATGACAATACGAATTGATAGCTAACCCATGCATATTACAAAGGCTGGTTCCTGAAATGTTTATTTTTGGAAAATATCACTAGAATAGTTACATTGTTCTATGCAAAATGTTTAGATATCTCCCCTTTAAGGAAGTGGAAAATATTAATAATTTCTTAATGTCATCTAAACTCTTTGAGAAGAAAAAAGCCAATTCTTGTAATTTCAGAAAGTGTAAGCAATTACTTTCCGTCTTAGCTTCCTGCACCCTGAAATGATTCGATATTCCTTCTAGAACTCGTTCTTCTGGACGCCCCACTACCATCACTCCAAGCCTCACTTTCTTGCGGTTAGAATTATCCAAAATAATAGCACCATGGTGACGACCAATCCCACAACTCAGATTAAAGGTGCAGTTGTCTACTATTGATTCTATTTTCTGATTGACATTTCCCTGTGTTGAGTTTCCTTCTCGTGGTTGTTAGAATTAAGACTTGTGCTCTGTTAGCTTTGTTTGTTATTCAGTTATTTGCATGTTTGATTGAGTCCTGCATGCACGAGCCCACGGAGTGTGTGGTGACCGTGTGTGCGTCGTTAGGCGCGGCGAGAATAGCTCACCGTCACCCGGGTCCTGCGCGATGCCTGCATGCAGTATGGCTGGTAAAGCGCGAAAAGCGTATGTATTCTATTTTCTTTAAATAGCGACGAATACATAAAAGAAGCAGATCATCAAGCTGCGCTAAAAGAAAATTCTCAGGTGTTCGTGCGATCTGAGTGTCTGCCGGCATTGATCGCTGGGATTTTCCTAACAATTGGTATCAGAGCGGGGTCAAGCACCTGGAGGAAGAGATGGCGTCAAACCAGCCGCGGTCACCTGACGAGGTCTCCTACCGGGCGGCAAGCGCGGCCAGTAGGCGATCGCCGCGAGGGCGCCTCCGCGTCATCGTGAAGCGCGTCGTGGAGAAGGTAGCGTCGGCCAGGCCCGGCAAACTACCCGTTCTCGAAGCGAACTACAACGGCCCGGGCCTTGTTGATGAAGATCAAGGAAGCGCTGGTATGAGCATGATTGATCGAACGCCGAGTTCCAAGTGGGCCGGATGGCGCTGGATGCAATCTGGCGCCTGCCGTCGAGATGATCTCCACACTCGCGACCAAGCGTCGGCGAGAGAGGCATGGGAGAGCATCAAAGCGATCGCGGCTTAGCGGCGACCGCATCGAGTCGACTACACAAGAGTTGGCGCGAGTGCGAGCTACTCGCGTTCAAGAAGGAAAGCGGTGGAGGATTTGCCATGCGCTTTGGCGGCATTGTGAGCGGCTCGAGACCTTGGGTGATCTGAGCTGAGCAGAAGGTTGTTGAAAAATACCTGAATCGCGAGGCCGAGTATAAACAACGTTACGTCAATCGAAACCTTGCTTGATGTGTCGGACCTCCTGTTGAGAGGTCACCGGGCGTCTCAAAGCGAGGAGCGATGTCCACTGAGCCACCTGTGTCGGGGGCAAGCTCTACGGCCCGAAGAGGTGGCTGGAGCGTTGCAGAAGAAGAAAAGCGAGGCGAATCTCGGGCTCGAGAGAGGTGGTCATAGGCGACCATGGCGACAGGCGCTCGAAGGGCGAGGCATGGGCGAGCGATGGCGGCTGCGGCCGAATGCAACAACAAGCTGTCACGCTGCGGCAACCCAGGCCATTGGGCGAGAGAGTGCCGGAGCAAGCCCAAGAAACAAGAGCAAGCCTCGTGGCCAGGAGGAAGAATCCACCCTTCTCTATGCCCAGATCGGCCTTGCGTCGCCGTCACCATTCACTGCACAGTCGGGATGATGAATCAGTGGTGGCGATCCACAGCTAATGGTGGTGGCGTTAGATGAGAAAAGGCGGTGGCTGCAGTACCGCGTGGAACACCATCGGCAAGGCGGGCGCGAGAGTACATCTCGTGGAGAAGAAGCTACTCGCTGCGGCTCGGTGATGAAGAGGAAAAGAGCCCAGCCGGTGGGTGCTGAACAACTGGGGCCTCGAACCACATGACGGGATCCGGCGGCATTCTCCGGCATCGGCAGCGGGACCATGGGTTTGTCAGGTTGATGGTTACGTGGGATTGAAGGTGCGGCACCGTGCTCTACGAATGCAAAAGCGAGAACATCGTGCACTCACCAATGTGTACTACATTCCCGACTTACAACCAACATCATCGGTGTTGGTCAATTGGATGAAAGATGGGTTCGAGTGCGTGTCAGGGCGGCACCATGTCGATTAGAGATGAGAACCGGAGGCTTACGGCGAAGATTAAATCGCAACCCGGGGAGGCTGTACAAGTTGGAGCTCCAGATCGCGGCGGAGTGCTGGCGGCTGCGCCGGGCGAAATGCGTGGCGTTGGCATGCTCGCTTTGGGCATGTCAATTTCACCTCGATAAGGAAGATGGGATCGAAGGTGCAGTGCGAGGCTGCCTTCAGGAGCAGGTGGATCAGATCTGTGAGGCTTGTCTGGCGGGCAAGCACAAGCGCGCGCCATTTCCTCAGCAGGCAGTGCGTCGTGCAACAAGATCACTTGAGCTGATGCATGGAGATCTCTGCGGACCAATCAACCCGGCTACACCAAGTGGAAATCGGTATTTTCTGCTCCTAGTTGATGATTATAGCAGCTATATGTGGGTAGCTCTCTTGTCCACCAAGAATGCGTGCGTTGCAATCAAGAGGATCTGAGTTAGAAAGAAAGAGCGGTAATCTCCTTGGTGCTCTGTGACGGTAGTGGAGGTGAGTTCTGACAGCCATTTCAATGAGTATTGCGATGAAGCGGGAGTGGCGTGGTGACGGCACCTTACACGCCCAGCAAAATGAAATGAGTCGTCAGCGGCCATAATCAGGTCGATGGTGGCTGCGACACGGTGCATCTTTGAAGGCCAGAAACTTCTGGTATGTTTGGGGAAGCGATAATTGTGCCGTTTATCTCTTGAATAGGTCAATGTCTAAGAGTATTGGTTGCAAGACTCATTATGAACTACGACAGGAGCACTCCAAGTGTGCATCATTTGCGCACATTTATATATAGCTCATGTGAAGGTAAACACCCCAAACTGAAGAAATTGGAAGATAGGAGGCGGAAGATGATTTTTGTGGGCTATGAACCAGGGTGCCGCAGCATCACAGGTGTTATGACCCAAGCACCAAGCGTGTTCACATCAGAGGATGTTATTTTTGAAGAGGAAGCCATGTGGGATTGGAGGTGGAGATGAGGCGGTAAAGCAGTAGTTCAGAGTTCGCGATTAAAGACAACTCACGAAGTTTTTCCCTCTGAGCACGAGGTGAAAATGCAAGTGAACATTCAATTCCAATTCCACATGTTGCACCGGTGCGAGGAAGTAGAGAGTGCCCATGAGGCCCTCCATCTTCATTGGGTCATAGGACCCCTTCGATGAGGAAGCGACAACACCAACTTTGAAGGGATTCGGTTTGCATCACCACCATCGAGTTGAGGAGAACCTAGATGCAGACCATGATGAAGATGCACCTCGAGTTCGAGCACATGACAAACATCCTTGGCCCATGCACTCCACGAGGAGTAGCGACAAAGATGTGCAAGAGGAGTTGTTCCTTGCAAATGGAGAAGAGCCATCAACATTTAGGGAAGCCAGAGAGCAAGAAGCATCATGGAGGCGTGCCATGGTTGAAGAGATCAACTCAATAGAAGAGAACAACACATGGAAGGCCCGGTAGACTTACGAAGGTCATCGACCAATTGGGGTCAAGTGGGTGTATAAGCTCAAGAAGGATGCGGTGGTGTGATAGTAAAGCACAAAGCAAGACTTGTTGCTAAAGGCTATGTTCGAGAGAGCGAGAGTTGATTTTGATGAGGTTTTGCACAGTTGCAAAGGCTAGATTCAGTGAGGTTGCTACTTGCTCAGGCTGCTCAAGAGGGATGGTTGGTTCACCACATGGATGTAAAATCTGCATTCCTAAATGGTGGAAGCGAAAGAAAGAAGTTTATGTGGTACAACCACTGGTTTTGTGAAGGAAGAGCGGGGAGCATAAGGTGTACAGGCTTGATAAAGCGTTGTATGGATTAAAGCGGCGCCAAGGGCTGGAACATCAAGTTGACTGACACTCTGAAAAACCTTGGTTTCACTTTCGAGAGTCCTTTGGAGCATGGCTTGTATGCTAGAAGTGGAGGAGATACAAGATTCTTTGGTGGGAATTTATGTTGATGACTTGATTGTTATTGGAAGAACAAAGTAATTAGTGAATTCAAGAACAAATCAGATGAATTCGGGATGAGTGATCTTGGTCCATTGAGTTTTACTTGGGGATTGAGGTGCATCAGGCAAAGGGGTGATAACAGTGAGTGTTGCCTATGCTTCTCGGATTGTTAGCCGAGGGCTTACGGTGTAATCCATGTGCTACACCTATGGAGCCTAGAATCAAACTACATAAAGAGATCTGAGCACCTCAGGTAGATGGGTGAATGCGAGGAGCACAGTGGGAGCTTAAGGTACTTGGTGAATACAAGACCTGATCTTGCTTATTGATGGGGATATGTAAGTCGGTTTATGGAGAGGCCATGAAGAGCACCTGAAGCAAAAGCGCATAATCAGATATGTAGCGGAACAATCCACCTTGGTACATCGGTATGGGCGAGAAGAAAATTGGAGATTGGTGGAGTTCTGATGATAGTGACTTGGCGCGATGTTGATACAAGAAAGAGCACCTGCGCGGCTTTCCTTCTTGGCAAGAGCTTGATCGGTGGCGATCCGCGAAACAAAGGTGGTGGCACTTTCAACCTGTGAAGTGAATACATTGCAGCACTTCCGCTGCGTGCCAAGCGTTTGGCTTGCTCATTGGTTGGTGATTTGAGAATACAATCGGGCGTTGATTTGAAAGTTGACAACAAGTGCGTACGCTTTGGCCTTGATCAGAATCAGTCTTCCATGGCAGGAGCAAACACATTCAAACAAGATTTCATTTATCCCGAGTCAATCAGTGGAAGATGGTGATATTTGCCCGGACCATAAGCGGTGAAAAACAACTCGCGAGACATCTCGACTAAAGCACTTCCAGAGCAAGATTCGGGAGCTACGAGTTCGTATTGGTATGTGTATAGTAGGAGCACAAGTTTAGGGGGAGATTTGTTAGAATTAAGACTTGTGCTCTGTTAGCTTTGTTTGTTATTCAGTTATTTGCATGTTTGATTGAGTCCTGCATGCACGAGCCCACGGAGTGTGTGGTGACCGTGTGTGCGTCGTTAGGCGCGGCGAGAATAGCTCACCGTCACCCGGGTCCTGCGCGATGCCTGCATGCAGTATGGCTGGTAAAGCGCGAAAAGCGTATGTATTCTATTTTCTTTAAATAGCGACGAATACATAAAAGAAGCAGATCATCAAGCTGCGCTAAAAGAAAATTCTCAGGTGTTCGTGCGATCTGAGTGTCTGCCGGCATTGATCGCTGGGATTTTCCTAACAGTGGTGGCCTAATGCTTTTCACAAAGTCCTCCTTGGACCAATAGTCTTGATCATCATCTTTGTTGAACTCCCCATTAAGGACAACCAATTTAACCTTTGCCGAAGAAAGGGGGTGATCACGTACAATTTGATGAGCATCATCATACAGATGTACCTCCACACAATCACCAATGTTGGTTCGTATGCTTTTCCCCTTGTAAACTCTATCTTTCACTGAAGTAATAAATCGAAGATAAAATCTCGGACGTTGGATTTGATCCGGCTGTGATCTGCAAGGAAAATACATGAAGATTCAATAAGGAAAAAGAATACATGAAGTATTCTAATAAGTTTTGAAAAGAACTGAGCAACAGAGGTAACTCAGCTGTTATTATGGCTAGTTCTGTTTATAGAAGTACGTTTGTGACCAGAGCCAACCATTCGTTACATTTGTGCTCGGGATAAGAACGATGCACTTTAAGGATGTCCTTGAGCCAATTTTGCCAAAATTATTTGTACCCCAATCATCCCAAAATAAGATCATCATCCGAACACAGCACAATTGTTGCTCATTCACATATTAAATATCACATGCAATAGTTATGGTCACAGCGACTCAAAAAGCATGATGAAAGTGCCCCTTTTTTCATAAAATCTACCCGCTACAATACTCATACTCGCATACAGGTAAAAAATTTACCTGTACCCGTGCGGGTCATGGGGACCCACGGGTAACCCGCACCCAAGACTATGCAATACAATAGCAATCATATTTCATCTGAGCAAGATAGCAGATTCTTTCAAACAGGAGAAAGAAGGTAATGTTGAGCACGAAATATTTTGAGCTCTGCAAAGAGCGAAGTAACTCTACTAAATGCTAATAGTTCTAGCGAATGAAGTAATAAGCTACATTCTAGCATACGAGGAAAAAGGGCTTCATAATACCAAAGGACAGTCCAGGAGATATTGAATAATATCTTTAGCCAAAGGACTATTGCTCCTTCATGCAGATGGGCCGGCTGATTTGGCTTGTTGCCTGAATTGAGCCGGCTCATGCAGATGGGCCAAATTTTATACCCACGGGTAAATGGGTACGGGTAACAGTAGTACGGACCCATACCCGTTCTACCCGTTGGGTAATAGTTTTTGCCCATTAATATACCCGCGGGTATGAAAAAAGGTTCGTACCCATCCCCTAATAGAAAAAATACCTGTCGGGTTTCGGGTCCCCGTTGCCATCTCTACTCAAAAAGCATGATGAAAGTGCCCCTTTTTTCATTGAAAAAAAAAAACCCTTTTACTCTTAAAAAATAGAAGTGCCCCTTTACTAAGCTGCAATAACATGATTGGTGCATGGAATCCTTTCTTTTCTCGAGGGGTGTATGGAAAATTTAGTTGTATACCAATTATTTGCCAGGTATAAATAAATAAATTAACTGGCTGTAGCTAATTTCTCCGAACGGGGCCTTAAAGTGGTAATTTATGATGTTTTGGGAGGTTGTGTGCGCTCGCGTATACATATACATATACATATACATATACATATACATATACATATACATATACATATACATATACATATACAAACATGGCAAATAATAGTGGTAGGTAGCCAGTTTTCCCTATTGATAAGGAAAGAAAGAGCCATAGTACAAGACAATAAATATCACATAACTACAATTTTACTGTTCAAACTGTCAATAAACTGTCAATTTTATGTTGGATATCGATGAACACCACCTAGCTTTAATAAATAAAATTTTTATAAAAGTGAAACTCTGTCACATTCGAGCCGTCATGACAAGCTGAACCCACATGTCTTACATACACTCCGTGTTTAGGACGTTACAAGGTGCATGACATATGCGCTGTAACGCCCTGTTTATGTAAATAGTTAATTAAGTGTTTAGCCTTGCTTTGTTGCTCGTTTGGTTCTTAATTTGGAATAGGTTGCGTCAGGGTTAATCGTTCGAACTGTTTCGAATGGTTATTGCCCGAAACCCTAACTTGCGAATCCGTTATGAATTCTTTAGCAACCTAAGTCCCTAAACCCTACTCAAAAGTCCTCCAGAAGAAATTTTGAGTTTCGAAGCATTTTGAGAAGAAATCGGAGTTTTGCTGCAAGAGCGGCAGTACCGCAGGCCTCGGGCTGGTACTGCCGATCGGGCGGCACTACCGCCCCCTAGGGCCGGAACTGCCGACTGAGTAGTCGGGGCAGGGCAATGGCGCCCATGCTGCTGCCCGGCTGACCGACGTCGCTGTGTCCCAGCTCTAGAAGCTCCCAAGCCACCTCATCCTCCCCATTACTCCCTCCCACCGTGCCGCTCTCCTCTTTCTCTTCTTCTCCCTCTCGATCTCTGTCATTCTTCCCCTGAGTTCGCCTTTCTCCCGACCAGTTGAGCTCAAATGAAGCAAGTAGAAGGCAAACCAAGGTGTGGAGCATCTTCCTTAAGCCCTAAGCAAGCTCCAAGGTGGGTACAATCAAACCCTAGGTCGATCCATCGAGATTTGAGCTCAAAACTCTAGTTCTTCTCTTTTTCCTATTTTCTTCCTTCTGCTTTAGCCCCCAGAAAACCTAGTTAGTAAGGCCAATCTTTGGTTGGTTAAATTCCTAGACCTAGGTTAAGTTCTGAAGGAGTAGCTGGTGTGAAAGAATCGAATTGAAAACCCTAATTACCACTTTTATTGGATTTATTCGCTTAAATGTTGTTTTCATGGTTCTTGGAGTCTCCATTGAAAACCCTAGCTCCAAAAGTCAACAAAGTGACCCTTGAGTATATCTGATACCGCTAAAGTTCGATTCTAGCAAAAAGAATTGAGTTTGAACTTGATTCGGGTCGAAAATCGTGATTTGGCGTTAATTAGGATTTCTGTGTTCGTATCATGGGAAATTAGGTAAAACGAAGTCAAAACTTGGTGAGACCTGCATGAATGGGTCCCTAGCATCGCTAGGAACCTAACCATGCGATCGTCTCGAAGTTTCGAGTCCGTTTGCAGAAAATCCCCTTTTGCAAACCCTAATTTCGCTGTAGAGCTAGCACTACTGTTGTTGTACTGCCGCTCGAGCAGCAGCACTTCCGCTATAATGTCGGTAGCTTTTTTCCAGAGAGCTCCCCTTTTGCCTCTGGCACTACCGGGCCTGAGGGCCGGTATTGCCGGGCAGGGCACCGGCCGTCCCATGCCGGGCTCAGGAATAATTTTAGATTTCTTTTGTCTAGTTTCTTCCTTGCTCGCTAGATTAGTCTTGCTTTTGTTTTAGTTCCTTATTTGCTCTATTTGATTTGCTCTTATTCATTCTTTTTGCAGTTTCTTTTGCCGTGCGATCGTGTAGACATTGACGCGTTGTAGGCCGCCACCGAAGATCCTAACTACGTCCCCGAGAGCACGTTTGTCGAAGAGCAGACAGGAAAGCATCCCCTTTGACCATATTGATATTATAATTGCAAAGTATATTTTAATTTATCAAATTATTATGTATGTATGTAATTTCTGTAAATCTGCTAAATTGCGGGAAATGGTAACTATGTCTGAAATTGATGGATGATCTTAATCACTTTGATTATGAGAACCTTGTTGAGCCCTAGATTAAGTTCAGGCTTTACGATAAATGTCAGCCGGGATATATGAATAGTATCTGCATAAGCTTAGTCTAACAGTAGAACGGCATTGCTTGATCGGTGGTACCAATCAATAAAAATCTTTTGGATACAAATTGGAATTTGGCACGGTGGCTTCGGTTAAAATGGCTACGTTGGTAAAAATGGAAAATGAAAAGGAAAAGGTGTGTTTTGGACCGGGCAGACGAGTGGAGGTCTCGCCTGAGTCACCCTAAGGACTGAAATTGATGTTATCAACTGAGTCACAATGTGCAACCACATGTGCTAGTATGAGATTGCCTTAACCTAATACAGGCGTTGGAGTTTGACCTTGTACTCTGGTAGGCTGAAGTAGTATGGACACTCCGGGTAAACGGTATTGTTCTAGGTACTCCCTCGTCGAGGCGTCAGGGTCGGAGTATTCCAATACAACGGTGTATGCCTTGCTATGGAGTAAAGGGCACAATAGGGTGCAAACCATCGTCGGAACTGTTTGTGAGCGGGTTCGAAAGAGCTTGATGGGATGAGCCATCGTACGTACTTTGTGTACGTGCTGTACTTCCACCCGTTCTGGGAGAGCGTGATGGGGTGTGAACCATCGTGAGTACTATGTGTACGGGCTGTACTCCCACTCATAGCAAGGGATGAACATCACCGGAGCTGGTGCAGGGTTAAACGCTGGCAAGTGGAAAGGTTCCATCACAGTCTAGCTAAACGGATACGATGAGTACCGCGTGGCATGGTTAACATGATGGCTAGAATGTGTCATGTGGGTAAAATATGCAATCTCTACAGAGAATAAATCTAATCGATTAACTGTGGGTCAAGAGCAGCTTAGAAAATATCGTTAAGTATAGACTTTTGGTTTTTGGTTTTTTGTTTTTTGGAAAAAGTTTTGGAAAGAACGGTTTGGATTATTTGGATTTGGTGGGTTTGGTAGTCTGGCATTAGAATGGGAAAATGGTTAAGTGAAATGGATGGATCGATGGGATGGAAAGCGGAACGGTAAACCCAATCATCTGTGTGATGATCGGTTGGAATGGCTCATCGAATGGATGTGGCAATCTGTTGGATGAAATGGAAAATCGATATGGTATTCGGATGGATGGAATATGGGTTATGGTATATGTGAAATACTTAGTGCAATTACTTTTTCTACCAATTGCTTTTGTAAATTCCGCAATGCTTGTACCTATTATTCTATTGCAAATGAACCTGGCTTCATGCAAAACAAAATTATTATAGAAACCTGTTTCATTGACATAACCTGCATGCTATTGTACTTGCATACACTAAAGTCTTACGAGTACATACGTGTACTCACGTTTGCTCTAAATTGAAAACGTGAGAAGCAGAAGGCGCAGAATGATGAGGACATCACTACCATGGATACGGCCATACTTACAAACCCAATGGAAACCAACAATGTCATACAAGGGCCAATTACTCGAGCTCGGGCACGACAATTCAATTACCAGGTGAATGCGTTCCTCGGGTTGCATACAGATAATTTTATGAATGGAATGCTATTTAATCCTCGTGATGATTTTATTGTCCTTAGGAACCAAGGAGAAGGACTCCCAAACGTCAAGCATGAAGCCAATTCTTCCGGTGCACAAGTTATACTCGGATTCGCCTCCCGGACAGCACCAACTTAAGATGACCATAACTTTTGATCCACAAGGGTGATTGGGGTCTATGAGTACTGGGTTTGAAAGGTTTTGACGCCTCTTTCCAACGGATCCGACCCCATCCCTAAATTCCGTCCCGAGTCGACGGAATCTGCAAAAACAATTGGCGCTACTTTTCCAAATCGAGAAGACGTGGGCTTTGGGCCTTGTAATAGAGTTGTAGTTGGTATCCTAACGCTTTGGACGTGTTTCCCACGCCCTACCTCTTATAAATAGCCGTACATCGGCTCCTTAGGGTTTTGGGTTTTATTTGATTAGTTTAGCCAAGTGCAAACTTGATCCCGCGAAGTTGTCTTTGGGACACCACCTTGTCAAGATCATCAATAAGACTCCACTTTGTTTCGCTTCACTTTATCCGCACTTCAGATTGCTTATCCTATTGTTCTTGCTTGTTCTTCGGTTGCTTGGCAGGAATTGAACCTCAGAGTTGGATCGTGCCTACGGCAAGATCAATAACTACTGGAGTTGGTTTAGCGATTGCTATACATCGTCGGCCGTGACGGTGTAGTCGGATCGCCAAAGTCGATTCTAACAAATCGATCGTGTTTCTCATCGAAGATCGGGACACCCATATTGCCATCACGGCGCCATCAAGTGGTATGTGAGCAAACCAAAGGTTGTTTGAGAATTCTTTACCCTAGATTAGTAGATTGATATCTTTCCTATAGTCCGCAGAAGCGCCATCGATTGGATCTCCTACCAAAACAATTTGAGCCTCGTGATTTTCCTTTCCAGTGCATTGCGTTATTGAATTTTTGGTTGCATCGCTCGTGTCGAGTTGCTGAATTCTTTGCTCTAGTTCCAGGTCAAGAAAATTTTGTCTCCTAAGCGTTTCGGAAAGTTGTGTGTCGTTTTCGAAGTTGTGTCTGCTGTCGGGCCCGAATCGTTGAAAAAAAGAAAAAGAAAAGGTGTTCGGACCGGCTTTCTTCTCATCCAATCGTCGCCGATCGTCACTTGTCGTCCGACCGCTGCCTCCTCGTTAGCCGATCGTCGCTTCTCGATCGTCGCCCTCGACGGCCGCTTCATCTGCTAGCCGATCGTTACCCTCGATCGTCGCCCCGATTGTCGCCACCGATCGTTGCCCACCATAGCCGATCGTTGTTTCTCCCGATCGTCGCCTCGACGGCCGCTTCACCTTGTGGCCGATCGGTTGCCTCTCGACCGGTCGCTACCGACCTGGCCGCTAATTGTTAGCGATCGTCGCTTCCCGATCGCCTGCCGACCGTCGCCACCGACCGTCGCCCACTGTTAGTCGATCGTCGCTGCCTGACCGTCGCCCACTGTCGCCTGTCATCGCTCGCCTGGATCGTCCAGTACCGCCGATCGCCCACCTGGCCGCCTTGGTCACCGTCATATCGACCGTCTTCCGCCATAGCACTTGAAAGAAAAGGAGTCGGATCGCTCCGCAAAAAAAAAAAAAAAAGGAGTCCGGAACATCCGAAAATTTTTATGTGCTAAACCTATTTTCACAAGATCCTCGCCTTCTTTTGAGATAGTTCTCTTTCGCGAATTTTTTTCAATGATTTTTTTTTTTCTTTCATCTCATTGCGGGAACTGCATCGGCCGACTACGCTTTGAGTCACAGCCTTGCTAGCCTCGAGTCAAAGAATTCAGTGACTAGACGTTAAACAATTCTTCAATTTTGCATTCACCATTGGATTATTGCTAACCTTTGTTACTAAATTAAGCTTTGTCCAAGCTCCACTTTCTACCCGTGACAAAGTGCTCGATCCCTTGGCAATCGCTTCTACACAAACTCGAGAACCTTGACAACGCTAACTCGACAACGCCTGACATTGTAAGAACTTGTAAGAACTTGGGTCATAGGCTTTGAGCTGCTTGAGAGACTTGCCACCTAGTAGTTGATAGGAACATTATACTTGTGGTTTTTGTTTCCTTGTCATCAACTAACTATGTCGTGACGAGAGTTCACTTCATCACTCTCACTAACCAAGGGCATCATTGCTCACTTCCAAAAGATGACGAGGAAGCCACCGATGGTCTTAGCGAGGATGTACGGCTCACTAATGAGCGTATGTCAAATGCAAGAAGACCGCCTCGCATCCATCGAGGCCGCACAAGGGATTGCTAACACTACTCTTGCTACTATTTTGGCTAGACTTGATACTTTTGCAAATGATCTAGTGCTTCCAATCCACCTCCCGCCGTCCAAGCAACAATTCACTTCCACAGGGAGGCCTCAACAGATTTAGAAGAACATGTAATCGTAAGAGCACGAATATGATGACACCATACGATGTGGAGGAGGCCAACCCCATCCATTACGATAATGATCGTAATCATCAACCATCGCCACGCTTCAATCAAGAAGGTATGCGACGTGATCCTCCACGACCAAGGGAACGAACGAGATGATGTTTTCCTAAGGTAAATTTCAATATGCCACCTTTTGAAGGTAAATATGACCTGATGGTTACCTTAGTTGGGAATTACTTGTGGATCAAAAATTTGGCGTGCCATGATTTCCCTGAGAATAGAAGAGTTAGGCTGCACAAGTGAGTTCACACGATTTTGCTTCGCTTGGTGGAGAGAATTAGTGCTCATCCAAATAATATACCCACCACTTCTGGGAAGCCTTGAAATTGCTAATGAGGCATAGATTTGTTCCTTCATACTATGCTAGAGATTTATTGAATAAATTGCAATACCACAAAGAAGTAAGAATTCTAAGGAAGAATATTACCAAGAATTGCAAATTGGCATGTTGCGTTGTGGATTAATTGAGAATGAGGAAGCTTCATGGCTCGTTTCTTAGGTGGTTTAACTCGAGAAATCCAGGATATTCTAGACTATAAGGATTATAATTCGATGACTCGGTTGTTCCATCTTGCTTGCAAAGTCAACGTGAAGTGTGGTCGCCAATCGAGGGCCAAGACTAACTTTTCTCGCAGGCCTAACTACTTCGTGGACACCGCGCACCCCTCGCTGCCCTGCCGCCGTGATTTACCATGCCGACCTCTTCCATCAACAGAACGCGCCCACCACCTCACCCGCACCATACCAACGCCGAAAGTGCCACACAAGTTACTACAAATAGTTGGCCGTCAGCTTGCCGTGATCAACGGACGCACTAAAGATGTTCGCCATCGCCGCAAGGGTTTCTGGCCACATGATGAGGGAGTGTCCGAACAAGCGGCGGTGCTAATAATCCGTGAAGACGGCGAGTATGACTCGGCAAGTGATCTTGATGATTTAAACATATGCTTTGCTCAATAACATGAAGACGGCGATCCAAATGCCGAGCACGCACGAGGTGCACGTGAGCTGGGTGATGTCGACTAATATTTGAGTATTATTGCACAACGCTGTGCTTAGTGCTCGATTGCTTTTGCGCTGATCCAAATCAACGCCACAACTTGTTTTACACAAAAGGCGCATCAAGGAGCGATCCATTCGAATAATCATTGATGGTGGGAGTTGCAATAATCTAGCCAAAGATGGACATGGTGGAGAAGCTAGCACTCTCCACTAGACCACACCCTCACCTCTACCACATTCAATGGTTCAACAACACGCAAAACTCAAGGTAACTCGCATGGTAAGAGTACATTTCGCTTTAGGTTCCTATCATGATTATGTTGATTGCGATGTCGCATCTATGCAAGCATGTTCTATGTTATTGGGTAGACCGTGGCAATATGATAAGGATTGTTTACATCATGGTAGAACAAATCAATACTCTTTTGTGCATAAAGAAAAGAAAATTGTGCTACACCCAATGTCGCCGATGCCATTGTAAAGGATGAAATTGCTAGATCTAGCAAAGAGAAAAATCGAGAGAATTCTAAGAGTGAAAATCGATTGCCGCCAAAGGACTTGAACAACATAAGCAGAGAGAATCTAACCTTGATTGTGCTAAGCCAAATGAGATTAAATTGAAAGGTGCTTGTTTTCTTGCAACAAAATCTGATTTGAATGAGTTGGATGTTTGTCGGTATACATGCTATGCTTTGGTGCCTCACAAAGAAACTTTGTTTTCACTAGAGGAGATGTCCCTCTCTTTGCCTCCTGTTGTCACTAACCTTTGGCAGAATACACCGACATCTTTCCAAAGGACATCCCCTCGTGGCTGCCGCCAATTAGAGGGATTGAGCATCAAATTGATCTCATTCCAGGGGCATCTTTGCTCAACCGAAAGCACCTTCTGCTGAATCCAACCCGAAGAAACACAAGAGATACAACGCCAAGTTCACGAATTGCTTGATAAAGGGTACGACGTGAATCTCTTAGTCCTTGTCTTGTACAGTCATTTTAGTACCTAAGAAAGATGGAACATGGCGCATGTGTGTGGATTGTAGAGCAATTAATAATATCACCCATTAGATATCGCCATCCTATTCCTCGGTTAGACGATATGCTTGATGAACTAAGTGGCTCTACTATGTTCTCTAAAGTGGATTTATGAGCGGTATCACCAGATTCGCATGAAGTTAGGAGATGAATGGAAAACAAGATTTAAAACTAAGTTCGGCTTATATGAGTGGTTAGTAATGCCTTTCGGGTTGACTAATGCTCCTAGCACTTTCATGAGACTAATGAACGAGGTTTTACGTGCTTTCATTGGAAAGTTTGTGGTAGTTTACTTTGATGATATCTTGATCTACAAAGAAATCCTTAGAAGACCATCTTGGACATTTACGTGCTGTTTTTAATGCTTTGCGATGCACGCTTTATTTGGTAACTTTGATAAGTGCACCTTTTGCACGGACGTAGTCTCTTTTCTTGGCTATGTTGTTACTCCACAGGAATTGAAGTTGATCAAGCCAAGGTTGAAGCAATACGAGTTGGCCGACTTCTAACACGGCCACACAAAGGGAGTTTCCTGACTTGGCCGGATTCTATCAAGCTGCTTTGTGAAGGACTTCAAGACTATCGCTGCACCCATGAATGAGCTCACCAAGAAGGGTGTATCTTTTGCTTGGGCAAGTCACAGGAAGATGCCTTCAACATTCCTAAAGCTAAGTTAACCCATGCACCCTTACTCCACCTTCGGACTTTTCTAAAACTTTTGAACTAGAATGTGATGCTAGTGGAATTGGTTTGGGTGGTGTTCACATACAAGGAGGAAAACCTCGTTGCTTATTTTAGTGAGAAATTGAGTGGGCCAAGTTTGAATTATTCTACTTATGATAAGGAGTTATATGGCGCTAGTTCGAACTTTAGAAACGTGGCAACATTATTTATGGCCCAAGGAATTTGTTATACATTCGGATCATGAATCGTTAAAACATATTAGAAGTCAAGCTAAACTGAACCGTAGACATGCAAAGTGGGTTGAATTCATTGAGTCATTTCCTTATGTCATCAAACACAACAGTGGAAAGGATAATGTCATTTGATGCCTTGTCTAGGAGATATACTATGCTTTCTACAACTTGACTTCAAAATTTTTGGTTTGGAAACGATTAAAGAGCAATATGTGTATGATGATGATTTTAAAAATGTGTTGCTCAATTGTAAAGAGGGGAAAAACTTGGAACAAATTTGTCCTCAATAATGGTTTTGTGTTTAGAGCAAACAAACTATGTATTCCAAATAGTTCTGCTTTCGTTTGTTATTGCACAGAAGCGCATGGAGGAGGATTGATGGGACACTTTGGTGTGAAAAGGACGGAGGACATACTGCTAGCCATTTCTTTTGGCCTGCACGAGATTTCCAGACGTGGAACGCTTCATCGCATTGTTCTACATGTCAACAAGCTAAGTCACGACTTAATCCCCATGGTTTATACATGCCTCCGCCTGCTCTAACGTGCCTTGGGAGGATATTTCTATGGACTTTGTTTTAGGACTCTAGAACAAAGAAGAAGGAGGGATAGTATCTTTGTCACCTGTGGATAGATTTTCTAAAATGGCACACTTCATACCTTGTCACAAAAAGCGATGACGCTACCAACATTGGGTTTAATTTATTCTTTCGTGAAATTGTTCGCTACATGGTGTGCCTAACACAATAGTTTCAGATCGTGACACTAAATTCTTAAGCCACTTTTGGAGAACTTTGTGGGCTAAATTGGGGGACTAAACTTTTATTTTCTACTACTTGTCATCCCCAACCGATGGACAAACCGAGGTCGTTAATCGAACTTTATCTACTATGCTTAGGGCTCAGTTTTGAAAAAGAACATTAAATTGTGGGAAGAATGTTTGCCTCATATTGAGTTTGCTTATAATCGGGTCTATGCATTCTACTACTAAGATGTGCCCTTTTGAGATTGTATATGGATTTGTACCTCATGCTCCAATTGATTTGTTACCTCTACCATATTCGGAGAAATTGAATCTTGATGCTAAACAACGTCGCTATTTGATTATGAAAATGCATGAGACAACTAAAGAAAACATAGAACGCATGAATGCTAAATATAAACTTGCTGGTAGTAAGGGAAGGAAACATGTAACTTTGGAACTGTGAGATTTAGTTTGGTTGTATTTAAAAGATCGATTCCTGCACTAAGAAAATCTAAGTTGATGTCATGAAATGATGGTCCTTTCAAAGTATTGGCAAAGATTAATGATAATGCATACAAGCTTGAATTGCTCGCAGATTTTGGGGTTAGTCCACATTCAACATTGCCGATTTGAAACCATACTTGGGAGGATGATGAACTTGAGTCGAGGACGACTCAAATGCAAGAAGGGAGGATGATGAGGACATCACTACCATGGATACGGCCATACTTACAAACCCAATGGAAACCAACAATGTCATACAAGGGCCAATTACTCGAGCTCTGGGCACGACAATTCAATTACCAGTGAATGCCTCGGGTTGCATACGATAATTTTATGAATGGAATGCTATTTAATCCTCGTGATGATTTTATTGTCCTTAGGAACCAAGGAGAAGGACTCCCAAACGCCAAGCATGAAGCCAATTCTTCCGATTGCACAAGTTATACTCGATTCGGCCTCCGACAGCACCAACTTAAGATGACCATAACTTTTGATCCACAAGGGTGATTGGGGTCTATGAGTACTGGTTTGAAAGGTTTGACGTCCTCTTTCCAACGGATCCGACCCATCCCTAAATTCCGTCCGAGCCGACGGAATCTGCAAAACAATTGGCGCCACTTTTCCAAATCGAAGACGTGGGCTTTGGGCCTTGTAATAGAGTTGTAGTTGGTATCCTATCGCTTTGGACGTGTTTCCCACGCCTCACTCTTATAAATAGCCAGACATCTGGCCTTAGGTTTTGGGTTTTATTTGATTAGTTTAGCCAAGTGCAAACTTGATCCTGCGAGTTGTGACATGTACCACCTTGTCAAGATCGTCAATAAGACTCACTTTGTTTCGTCAGCTTTTATCCGCATAATTTCAGATTGCTTATCCTATTGTTCTTGCTTGTTCTTCGGTTGCTTGCTGAATTGAACTCAGAAATTCAGGTTGATCGTGCCTTACAGAAGATCAATAACCCGCTGGAGTTGGTTTAGCGATTGCTAAGGCGCATCGTCGTCGTACGGTGTAGTCGGATCGTCAAAGTCGATTCTAACAAATCGATCGTGTGTTTCTCATCGAAAGATCGGGACACCCATATTGCCATCACGGCGCCATCACAGAAGAAGGTGAAGGTGACCCTAAAGGCGAGTTCTACGAACTGGATCCCGATGACGCGTTTGACGACTAGCTGGGTCTTGTACCCAACGGTTGCCTTTGGGTTGGATGGCACACCACAGCCGCTGTTGCAATTGCTGCTTTGATTTCTCTTTTGCCTTGTACCTGGCTAGTCGTGAACCAGTTGTAATAATTACATTCATGCAATATATGTCCTTTACGATGGTGTATGTGATTTGATGCATCTCGTTTGGAATACGTGGCGCTAGGCTACTGATCCAGGGAACTAGCACAGAATCACATATTTGCAGGAAGCTCGGATTGGTATCAACCAGTTGGCATGAGAGCGCGTGGACCGTGTGAAGGGCCGACTGATCAGCCTCAATCCAGATACAATTTTGGAATAAGTGATCGGGCGTCTTACGGGTTGTGCTAATCTCCGGTCCAGCGCAACGTGTCTAGATGGCATCCCGTAACTTCCTTAGGACAACATGTGCATATATGATATGTGGGTCCAACTTGTCAGGACGGCTTGAGTGTGACGGAAGTGGTTGTTTTCTAAAAATTTTATCTCCTAAAGGTGGAGCTCTTTGAAATCCAATCTAAAAGTTGCAGTTTATTGACGATATGGACAGTAAAATTGTAGTTACGTAACATTTACTCTATAAGAAATCTCTCACCTTTGAACAGGCGACGAGTCGCCACTTCCATGTAATGTGCCATTTTCTTTTAGTTCCTTCAATAGTCTAGACATTTCACCTTGTTGTTCCTTGATCATTCTGAACTTTTCTTTATATTTTTGCTTCATTTTTTCGATCTTTCTGAACTTCTTTTCATATTTTTCCTCCCTTTCTTCTTGCTGTTCCTTCATCTTTCGGGACTTCTCTTCGTATTTTTCCTTCATTCTTTCTTTGGCCTATCAAACGGACAGCAAGAAAAATGTTCGTGGTTACATTTTTTTATTTAGATAATGGAAGATTAGATCTCCTAGTCTCTGCATCCGGAGATGCACACAGCTAAAAAATTATTACAATATTACAACTGAACATCCTTCTTTAAGGAAAAAGAAATAAAGAAAGTTTGCAACAAGCTAAAATGAGGATGAAATCAAATGTCTCAATCAAAACAAATTCTATGACTAGTTCTCCACCCATGTCTGCAGAAGAAATCCTTAACTACCAAATTTAGCGCTCTACAATCAGATAAAACTACTTCTTTGACCTCCTTAGATTGTAGCAATGACCCCGAGCGTATGTTACGACTAAAACCAACGAGAGGTGCTTCTATGCTCTTCCTTCTAGTACAAGTTGCACAAATCTTGAAGCAGGCGAAGGGGTAAGTAATCACCATCTACCCTTCATTCATGCTTTAATAGTTGTGCAACTTCTAAAAGGAAGAGCATAGAAGCACCTCTCAAAACCAAATTATGTTCATGGTTACATAATCGAATGCCTGAAAGCTTGTTAATTGGTGACTAGCCCAATTGGTATAGCACTTGTATCTTATGACTAAAGGGTAATGTTTGAGTACCACTAGCTACACATTAAGTAGACTTTGTGTGGATTTTCTAGAATTTGATCTCATGCCCTCTCTGTTGCTAAGGGGGTGTTTGACAGAGCTCCAGCTCCACTAAATTCTTGAAGTTGGTGGAGCTGGGTATTTCTAGCTTCACCAAATTCGTAGAGCTGGAGCTGTGGGTATATTAAAGAATGTTTAGGTGGGTCATCTTGTTTACATTTTATAATAAAATTATAAACTTAATTCACTTTATTTTAGTCTATAAGTTTCAGCTCTGAGGTGGAGTTGGGATCTGAAGCTCTGCCAAACAGGGCCTAAGTCTTTAAAATATTTTTATTGGCAAACAAACTAAATCTTATTAAAAAATAGTGCAAAATGAGTACAGTAAAGCTATCCCCAGTGCGAAGTTATACCCCTCAGGTAGTCATACGGCCATACCCGGCCCCTAACTAGTTAAATCTGTAATCTCAAAGCTGTATTCTGAAATCTAAAAAATTCATTTCCAAACATGTGGACCAAGGTTTACAATATCTGCACCCCCTGTATCCCTGGGTATGCGAACTCGATCTGCGCATATGATTGTAGTAGACCATGGATCAACAGACAGATAATTAATACTACGTCAAAAGTAAAAAAGACGGGCAGATAGATCAATATGTCATTGGCGTCTGAAAAAAAAAATGGCGCAATTTCCCAACAGCAAACCAAGAGCTTGTCATCTACCTGCATGCCGCGTTGAATTTCTGTTAGCACTTGAAGTATGGAAGCAAACATCTCCAAAAATTTCCCAGGTGGAATCTCCTCCAGAGGCATCCGATCACTTGGTCTGCATAAGACAAAAATTGAAACACAATTCGAAACCAAAGAAGAGTGCAATCAGATGGCAATACAAACTTGCATAAATCTTTGTCAGAACAGTAGAATCGACGAAACGCACCCAGTCTCCAAGGACTTCTTCGTCATATCGGTGGATCTTTCATTGTTCCCCGGCTGCTCCTCTCTCCTCTTCTTCCCCATGGCGTCCGCTAGTTGCTATTGTTTCTTGCTCCTTTTATCTACTCAATCATCCATTCCTTCTCTTTCATGAATGACTTGGTCCACGAAATATCTTATTGTTATGAACTGCTCACTTATCTAGCCCTGTTTCTCTTTTTTTAAAAAAATAATAATAATCAAACCTTCTATGAATCGTATTTGCAAAAAATTAATAACTTCTTTTTCCACCAAAAAAAGAACAGAAAAGGACACCTGTTTTTTATTCGTGCCTCAGAGCGTGGAAGCCAGGCAGAACCGCGAGGGCTCCTTCAGTGATCGGGTAGCGCAGAAGCAAGGCTCCCGTGGTACTCGTGTGCGGTCAGAAACATGGGCTGACAATGCAATGCTTCCATCTTTGAGAAATGACAGAAACTATATTTTTTCTTGATTCCATTTAAACTGTTCTCTGGATAAGCAGTCAGAAAGGCAATTCTTCCAAGGCTATGATCAAAGCCAGTTTGGATCTAGCGGCTTAGGGTGCGTTTGGTTAGTGGGATGAGGTTGAATGGGATGGGATGGTCCTGTACCATTTGGTTCCATTATTTTGGGTGAACGAGATGGTTCAGCATCTAGAGGGAATATTCCTCAAAATTGTACCACTTGGTCCAGGATGGGATGGTTCCATTCAAGCAACCAAACGCATGAATGAGTTTTTTCTTGAACCATCTCATACATGTACCACTTGGTACATGCAACCAAACACACCCTTAAAGTATGATGCAGGACGCTGAAGTTTTTGGGTAGAAGGAAGGATGCGGATGTTCCTGGGAGTTCAGGTCCTCTCTCCATTTGAATAAAATAATGAAGGTCGAGACAAGGGATTGGCCGTTTGTTGTAGTAGCTGGCTACGAGTGGTTAGTTAACTCGTAAATTCTTTTAGAGGGCTGGGTCCCACACCCCCCATTGCTCTCTCCGCTTGTGCTGCTAGCCTAGGTAAAAAAATGGCATGCTTCCAAACGCTTGGAGGTGGCACTACAAGAATCCTAAGGGTCACCTCACTGATTACCCTCCACCACTAGATTTCAAATCCCTGTTTTGTGGTTGCCGAATCGGTCAGTAGTACCTGAGAATCAAAATATCGCAGAAATTTTGCGAAATCTTGGATTTTGGTCCTCCTAGGCTCCAAATCCTATGAAATAAAAAATTTTAAAAAGTCAAATTACTACAGTAGTTCCATGAATTTTGACCAAATTTTGTCCAATTTTGACGAGATTTCGTTCTTCCGGACCGAAATTCCCACCTAATAAACCGTATTTGGTATTTTTCGGATCGAATTTTAATTGGAGCTCATGTGAACGGACTAGTTAGTAGTCACTACAACACGTCGGGCTTCCGATAGTGCCTATAAATGCCTTTAAAACCATATAAATGCCTTAAAAAGATTTTAGATGGCGTTTACATGGCGTCAGGAAAAGTAATTCGCGGCGCTTAATATCCACGGCGTTTCTATATGCCATTATTTCCCACCATACGGTGGCATTTATAGGCACCGCATTAAGTTTTCCTTGGCGTTTACAAGCGCCGGGGTTTCCTCTTGTATGGTACCTACAAGCGCCGGGGTTCTCTCTATTCATGGTGTTTATAAGTGTCAGGATTCTCTCTATTTATGGCGTTTATAAGTGCCAGGTTTCCTATATTCATGGCGTTCAGAAGTGCCGGAGTTCTCTCTATTCATGGCGTTTGTAAGTGCCGGGTTCCCTCTATTCATGGCGTTTGTAAGTGCCAGGTTCCCTCTATTCGTGGCGTTTGTAAGTGTCGGGTTCCCTCTATTCGTGGCGTTTATAAGTGCCGAGTTCCCTGTATTCATGGCATTTATAAGTACCAGAGAACTCTATTTATAGCGTTTACAAGCGCCGGAGTTTCATCTATCATGGCGCTTATACGTGCTAGGGTTCCCCCTATTCATGGCGTTTACTAGCACCGGGGATCCTTCTATTCATGGCGTTTAAAATCACAGGGTTTCTACTGGCGTGGCACTTATCTCTACTATATAAAGTGAGAGTTTCTTCCCACGTCACATTAATTGCCCTACTTAATTGCCCTGCTTAATTGCCCTACGCAAGAAACGAAGCGTTGCTTTAATTAGCCAGCTTTTGCAAGAAACGAAACGTTAAAGATAGATGTTTGATCTTATTCTTATGAAATAGTATTTTTTATTTTTTAATCTTTATTTTTCGTTATCAATTTTGTTTTTCGTAGCAACGCACGGGCATATAACTAGTAAGCATCTATATATCTCTTCCAAGGCGAATACAAATATCACATCTAATTATACATCACATGCCAAATTACATTTTAGTACAAATGCATTCTTACTAGGCCAAATTTAGTACAAATGTATTCATAAATTGAGATGGAATTAATGATTCCTTCTGGCATCTGGCTAACAAAGTGACTTACAAACAAGAAATAGTTAACATATCAACCAAGCATGATGGAAGAAATAATGTACTGTGCACAAGCAAGATAGTTTATACAATATAAATTATTTATTACTCAACTAAAGCCTAAGGTACATCAAGTAAACCATAGATTTGAATGGTCTAACATGACCGTAAGGAAATAATCCAGAATAATAGAAGTGTGCACTGGATCAAATTCGTTCAAGCTAACTTAAACTAATATCTGTTGCACAAGATTGTACATATTCTTTGGTTAATGTCTCTTCAGGATAGTCTGGCTTTTGAGGATAGAAGTCAGGTGGCCCAAGCCTACAAAACAGCCATAGTGTAGAGGAAAACTGCATAAGATCAAGTGAAATTATATCATAGGACAAAGCAACTAGTATCTGTTGCACAAGAACAATGGAAGTGTGTTTTTATAAGTAAACAGTGTCAAAACTGAAACCAAGGGCACACTATGCCTCTCTCAGTGAACTGCCTTTGGTCCAGAAGTTTGTACATACTTGTTATTAAGTGGTTCTTTGTCACACTTTAGCCTGTAAGGAGCTAGCTGCTGTTGCCGCCTGAAAAACAGTAGTGTTAGGAAGTAAAACAAATCAAAATTTACTACTGGTGATAATGAAATGCACAAGACACAGGGCAAATAAGAGTAGCAACTTACTTCAACAGAAATTTGATAATAAGAAAGTGATTGTGGGTCTAGCACGTTTAGCCCTAGTCTTTAAGAACCCTATACTGTAGCTATTAGATATTACAAAATTTACGGTAGATGTGAAAAGTTTACAAAATTTATTATTGGAAGTTAGAGCACGCAAATAATAACGTAAAAATGAGCAGTTACTGTGGCTCTAAAGAGATGCCATTATTACGGTTTCTGACATGTTAATTCCTATCCAGTAACTACACAATCGAAGACTCGTACATAGTAAATACAAACAGATTGGTGTAGCTCACTATCACTGCACAATAGTAGTTTACGGGGCTTAAACAAGGAAATACACTGTACGGACACAAAATGGTACAGGAGTGCCGCCGCTAAACCCAGCGCTGTTGCTGACACCCGCGTACCTTTGCATCTCCCCCAGCAAGTCAGCAGCATGCTGCACCTAACATCGACACAAATTCAGCAGCTACGCAACTCGCCAACCACTTGCAACCATCCAGCAGCAGAGCAGTCAGCAAGCCAAGTTTTTATCTTTTTTTGTTTCTCCCACTAAAAGCAAGAACCCCAACAGATGCTGCTGCTGCACTTGGTCAAGACGAACTCGGTCCAAACTCGATCACTGCACGCCGCACGCTTCACAGATCAGACGTTTTGAAGGGGGGGAAACAACGCTACAGGGAGACAGAGATCAGGTAAGGGATGGTCTTTCGGGACCAAAGCAGAAAATGCTACAAATTACTCTGATCAGGTTTCATTATTTGACGTGGCTTAGAGGAGTGCAATAATATCTTGCTCATTAATGAATGATCAATGTGGTGATAATTGTGCCAATTTCAAAATAACAGCAGTAGTAGCAAGTAATCTTACCTTTAGAAGCTCATCTCTCCCACAACCATGCAAAACATGAACCTTTTTTCGTGTCCTCTCTTGCAACAGAGGCTTCACAACCTAGTAGCAAAATTACATGAAAGGTTAATGAGTTTTGAAAATAAAATTAATAAATTACTAGTACAATTATAGTGATACTCATAGGCACTGTACCTTCCAACATGCTGAGAATATGTATGGAGCATTTAATAAATGTTCAGTGCTGACAACTTCAAACCAGCCATATCTAGACGGAACAAAACTTCTTTGTCACCATAGGCTAGACGGAACAAAAGCAAGCAAATACAAGTGTTATGAGATTTCATAAAAATGATCTGATTGAGCATGGAAGATTAGATGTACACTCACCAAAATAATACGATCACGATACTCATTGATCTGAATATGAGATTGCACATAGTAATGGACCTGAAAATACAATTATTTATTATTTTAATGGACATGAAGAGTGACAGATTCAATTTTCATGATTATCAATACAGTAGAAAGGCATTCCAATTGCATCCAGTAGCATCAAATAGATGTGGTTCAGGAAAGAGATCAAATTAAAATAAATCAGTAGTACAAATATGAGAAACAAGAGGGCTAATATTCTATAACCTTTGCTATATCTGAAGCTGCTATATACTTGTGACCAAATGTGCTCCAGATTTGTGACTCGAAATGAGCCATGGATAGGCACTTTAAGGATCTAATATAGTCCTCAGATAGTACATCTTCTACCTTATTGTTTCATCTCATTCAAAAATAAGATGGAGAGCTTACCAGCAACGAATTGATGCTGAATTTGATGCAAATATCCAAGGTGTCAGTGCCAATCACATAGGAGAGCGAAAATATTAGAATTTAACTGAGCAAAGTAAAGATAAATATTCCAATCTGTGTAGACCTTGAACCATCCTAAGACAAGCACAGGACATCCATGAAGTGTAGTTATATCCCAATTTACTTTTCGGTCAACAAAAGAGATATGAAAACATATACTAAGTTGCCAACATAGGTCATCACAGTTTTACGTTTGCATAAATATATGGGTCTTTGTAGTTTCCCACTAGCAAAAGTACATGGGTCTTTGTATTTTGAGTAGTTTCCCACTAGCAAAAGTACATGGGTCTTTGTATTTTGAGTAGTTTCCCACTTGCAAAAGTATATCAAAAGGCTAGTTAGTAATATGTCACTTCATATTGCACATGCATCCAACAACCAAGCTTCATGTCCTTTTGCGGAAATCTGAAATTATGAAACAAAGTTATAATGCATAGTTTCATGAATAGACAAGTTCTCTAGTAGGAAATTGACAATTAAATACCTAATATAAAAAATATGAAAACTGTACAGATGATAAATATTGTGATTATAAACCTCCATAAAAATATAAATAAAATAAAGAGAAGCAGCAAAGGTATCAGCAACAAGCAGCCTCTCTGTTCTTTGTTCTCATATGGCTCCACATCTAGAGTAATTAGAATTTGTAGCTTCAATTAGCATTCCTAACCCCCATGGCAGGTAGGACCAAATAATAGATTGCATGATTAGCTAACTAATCCAAGGCTAAAAAATCAGAAAAGAAATCTCAGAATATGAACATCCTTTAACTCCATAAACCGTTATGATATCCTAAATAGAATACCATGATCACTCGCTATGTAAGATTTTAATGAGCTTAAATGGTTACTGATGAGGTGGGGAAGTGAAGTTTACCTAATGATCGTTTGGTCAGATTTAGAAGCGAGCCATCACGTTCCATTACCTACACATTCAAAAGTTCAATTCATTGTCTTCAATATTCAATCTTAACACAAGAAAATGAATATAAAAATATGGAGCTAAATTTCATACATTGTGAAGTGGCCAAGGGATACACAAGCCAATAGCAGAACCTAACTTCATGACTCTGTGTTGTGGACGAGGGAGTATGACATTGGTGTCAAGAACGACATCAACTAGAACCTCATAGTATTCTCCCAACGGTAATCCATCTACACATATGAATGTCGCATCCGTGCGATGAAGTCTTCCGTGTGCCACTATTTTGGAACCGCCAATAGAACATAAAGAAACTTCTTTTCCAACCTATAGAAAAATATGACTTCATATTCATAAAAGAATTTACATATCATAATTCTAAATTGAAAGTATATCATACCCCAAATGATTGTGTTCTTGGTAGAACTTTATGTTTTTGTGGAAGATTCTCCTTCCGTGGAACTTGAACCTTCATCTGTGAAACCTTCTCCTTCTGTGGAACCTTCTCATGTGAAACTTTCTCCTTCTGTGGAACCTTCTCCTGTGGAACCTTCTCATGTGAAACTTTCTCCTTCTGTGGAACCTTCTCCTTCTCTTGAACATTATGAACTTTTGCTGGGACAATATTATTTATTCTACTTTCAGAACATGATTCTTGTGGTTGCTCGTTTTCCATACCATCCACCTAAGAATGGCTCAATTAATACAATTGATGGTTTCATGCAAAAATTACTCTAAAGGCTCATGACTCAGCATGCAAAATAGAAGCCTATTAAACATGAGATGCTAACCTGTAAGTTGTTTTGGATTGGTTCCCTTCCATTTTGTTGTCCAGTATGAAGGCTTCCTTGAAGGTTCAACAATAAGCTCTTATGTTCTTGGTATCGTTGTTCAGACTTGTCCCTATATGCTGCAAACTCTGTTTTAAGTTGTGCATTTTCTTCTTCAACATTCTTTAATGCGGTGATAGCTTTTGCAATAGTTACTGATTTGCACCCTCCTAGCAGCCCCAAGCCACGCACTCTGCCTTTCCTTTCATCAGGATATATTTCACCATACAAGTCATCACCATCATCAATTGATTTCAAGCGTAGGTTTTCATCTTACGCGGTAGTCTTTCAATCGCATCCTAATGAACAAATTTGAATCACTATATGTAAAAAATAATATAATAAGCACAAATAATAAGAGTATGTCAAATCTGAACTTACTATCTTTTCTTTGCTAGCAGCACTAACAGCTTCCCCATTTTTTCTCTTGTTTACAACAAGGTATGTCTCAGCTCTACATGGTTCACGCCCAAGTTGTTCTTCCTAACAACACCAAAAAAAAATTAATGCATAGTAGATTAAATTAAACCTATTTAATTTCTATGTTGCTTACCAATATATTGTTAATTACAGCATAGCTTCTTGATCCAGAGGTATGAACATCATTTGTTTGATTTGAACGGATTTCCTTGTTCTTTCTTGCTCTAACCTAAATGAGGAAACTTAAGTGTCTTAATAGTGTACATACCAATGTGCACATAAACTATGCAGTAAAATTTACGTACATTTGATTCTTCTTTACTCCAATGCTCTACAAACCACTCCCACTCATCATCAAGAATTCTTCCCTTACATCCATTGGCAATATTCTCCTCCATCGACAGATTTTCATCATAGTATATCTTCTTCAGAGTGCTCTTAAAGTCACACCATTTCTTCCCAGCGGATCTCAACACCCAATCTTCACATATTGGATTGATGTCAAAAAATTTCTACACAACAAATGAAATTTGAAATGTAAAAGAGGATTACATCAATAAGATAGAATAAGAAGAATGAGGACCCGTGGAGGCATGGGCGGTGGTGATGATGCTGGGCGATCACAGTCTGGCCATGGTGATCCGCCTCCTCCCAATGTGCTCGATATCTTGCTGCGATCTGAGCAGAGCCAACAGACCACCAATAGGATCTTGGAGATGCTTGTCCAGAACCAAGCCGCTCCGGGTGGCTGCGGCGATGGGCGAGGCCGACCCAATGGCTACCTGGATTTCCTCCACACCCAGCCGCCGACTTTCTCTCGGGCCAGCGACCCTTTGGAGGCTGATGATTGGTTGCGCACTATAGAGCAGAAATTCGCTCTCATCCAGTATGAGGACCTTCAGAAGGCCCCATTCGCGGCGCAGCAGCTTCAGGGTCCAGCCGGGGCATGGTGGGCTAATTTCCTGGTCATGCAGCCTGCCGATCACCAGGTGACGTGGGCGGAGTTCCGTGAGGCTTTCCGGGCATACCATATCCCGAAAGGTCTCATGGACATCAAGAAGCAGCAGTTCCTTGCTCTCAAGCAGCTGAGCAAGTCCGTGATGGACTATTCGAGGGAGTTCAATTATCTGGCTCAGTATGCTCCAGAGGAAGTGGATACCGACCAGAAGAAGCAGGGTCGGTTCATGAATGGGATGTCCTCCAAGATGCAGGACAAGCTATCGGGGTGCGACTTCGCCGACTTCAATGACTTGGTGAGTCGGGCGATTACAGTCGAGCACAAGATGAGGGGCCATCAAGAGGAAAAGAAGCGGAAGAGAGCGGTGCAGTTTTCAGTGGGCAGCAGTTTGCAGCAGGCCCGCATTGTCCCTCCACTACCGAGGGCAGCTACTCCTATACCTCCCCTGCCGACTGGGATGGCCCGACCTCCTGTGGTTACTCCTCGGCCTCCACCACCACAGTCGGGGACACGGGCGGTAGCGACTGCTGGACCGGGCCTATGCTACAACTGCGGGCGTGCGGGGCACTTCATTCGCGACTGCCCATTTCCAAGGCGGGGCAATAACTCCAACGCCCCACGGCTTCCAGTTGCGACAGCACCACCTTCACTTCCAGCGCCAGCCCATGGCCGAGTCAACCACGTTGATGCTGAGGAGATTCCAGAGGGCAACACAGTGCTGACGGGTATGTTCTGCATTAATGGGCATTCTGCTAGGGTATTGTTTGACTCGGGGGCATCTCATTCCTTCGTTCGTAAGGAGTTTGCCATGCACCATCAGATGAGCGTAAGTAGCAGCGCCACTCCATTTCTTGTTGAGGCGCCCGGGTCAATGATTGTGGTAAATCAAGTAGTTAAAAAGGCGTCGGTGCAAGTTCAAGGGGTTCCCTTCACGATTAATCTTCTACTTCTTGACCTTCGGGGATTGGATGTCATTCTAGGCATGAATTGGCTGACGCGCCAACACGCCATCCTTGATTGTTCACGCCGCACCATCTCACTTAAGGGACCAAGGGGCGGTTGGCTGACGTTACTTCTTGATGAGGGCAAGGCCACCCTCTGTTCCCTGAATGGTACTGAAATCGAGGAGATAGAGTCCGTTCCTAGGGTGTATGAGTACCCGGATGTATTCCCAGTAGAATTACCGGGGATGCCACCTGATCGGGACATCGAGTTCGTGGTGGAGCTTCAGCCCAGTACTGCTCCCATATCCAAGCAGCCATACCGGATGCCACCCAATGAATTGGCCGAGTTGAAGAAGCAGCTGAAGGAGTTGATGGATGTGGGGGCTCCGAAATCAGATTAGCGATGCAGGTCATTACTGTTGCATCGGTCAGAAGATTAATGCAACCCGAAACGTCTCCTGACCGCTAAACCAACTCCGTACTCGGATTGGAGCCAATTAATCGGCAAAACTCGTGAGGAGTGTACATGCCAACTGATTGATCCCAACTCGAGCTTCCCGCAACCGCGTGCATTGTACTGGTTCCCTGGATCAAGAGCTCCAAGACTCCACGCGTTGTCATACAAGACAGATCTCAACTATGCAAGAGTAAATATATTACACATGAAAGGTAACGTTATTACAATAGTTTAACTTTACAAGTATCGGCTTACAGCCGGCACAAGTCCAAAAGAATCATCCAACGCCAGCGAAAACTCCAAAAGAAAATCACGCAGTGTGCCTCCACCCTCAGGCAACTAACTGGAAGGAAACCCAGCTAAGCCCGGTAGATAAATCGGCGTCACAATAAATAACTGCGACAAATGCGGAACATCTGCATCATTACCTGCTTCTTCTCCTTCTGACCAAAGTCCGTTAGAGCAAACGGTGAGTACACGTATGTACTCGCAAGACTTTAGTGTATGGAATGTATACATATAAAATGTAGGTTAAATCAATGAATAATAGGTTACTACACTAGTCTTTTGAGCACAAAGCAGATTTTGCTTGCAATATGATAATAGATTCACATTCGCATTTTTAGAAAAGAAGCTGAAGGATACATTTCAAACAATTAATAATAGATAAACCATTCACCAAATCAACCATCCAACCATTCCTTTCACCAAAACAACCAACCACCTGCACCTTATCCGAACCCAAGATCCAACACACACCTGACCAACACAAACTAACCTCAAAACCCATTTTCCCAGAAGTCAACCCAGACACAAAATCTATACTTGATAATACTTTCCAAGCTGCTCATGACCGTGAGCACGGCTAATCGATTAGTTTATTTATCTCTGCAGAGATCAGACATCTGTACCCACATGACACGTTCTAGCAATCATGTCATCCATGCCTCGCGATACCGAAGTACCCGATTTGCTAGACAAAGGACGGAACCTTTCGAGAGATTGGAGTTCTAATCCTGCCAGATCGCCTTAACGTGCATTCCTAACTATACCACAGAGGCCGCCAGTGGTTCCCATAGGCACCCACTAGCCCACGACCTCCCTGTAGTAGGCATTACCGTTGTATTGGGTAAACTTTCCTTCGATGCCTCGACAAGAAAGTCCCTAGAATGCACCGACACCACAAGTGCATCCAATCCTCTTTGCCCTCCAATAATGCAGGGTCAGATCCCTTTTCCCCGTACTAGGCTGAGGCCATCCCACACTGGCACATGTGGTTGCACGAATTATACCCAGTAAATAGCACCAAGTTCGGTCCTTAGGGTGACTCAGGCGAGATCTTCCAAACCCACTTGCTATGGCCACAGAGGATCGACACTAGCGGCCCCACCGAGCACACACTAGCCTTCAACCTCCCCATAGCAAGGGACCAACTGAGACCAAACCACTCCAAACCAGCCAACGGCCTGACAACCAATCCGAACCTGAAACCATCCTACCAACCGGAACCATTACCAGACCAAATACCACCAACTCCAAACCACCAAACATCTCGCCCGGTCTAAACTCTCCAAGTTTTTCCATTCTACTCACGCAACCATTCCCTTTTTCCAACAAAACCCCAAAACCTCCAATTCCAACCTGACACCCTTCACCCATCCTATAGTTCCAGGAGTTTATGAATAAGAACATCATGATCTCCTGCAACCAATTCTACTGCTGAACTAAGCATATGCAACTATTATTCTTTAATACACTCTGACACTTACTAACGTGTCTAAATTATTCTTAAGTCTATCAAGGATTGCATATTCAGATTAAATTGAGGTAATCCAACAATTTTCGGCTTAACTACTGCTTCCCACAAATTATCACTTTTAATAAATTTATGAGCATGCATAATAGTTTTGGCAATCAAAATAAGAATTCGCAAATATGGGATTCAAAATGGTCAAGGAGGTGCTTGCATGTCTGCTCTTCGGTGAAATCGGTCTCCGGGACGTAGTCGGGATCGTCGGCGACGTTCGAAGTGTCTACGTCTACACGAAAAGCAACGAGACCCAAAATCATCGATCAAAATAGGCGAAGAAGCAATCAAAATCCAAAAAGAAGCGAAAACGGAAAATGAGAACCTAGACAGAAAAAGAGATTCTAAACTTTCTCCCAGAGGCTGGCAGTACCAGCTACAGTAGCCCGGTAGTGCCGCAGGTCACTCCGGCAGTACCGGTTGGATTTCCCGGTAGTGCCGCTGTTCAGGGATTTAAAAGGGTTGCTCTCTGGAAAATAACAGCCGACGCCTTAAGTCCGGTAGTGCCGGACCCTCCGGCAGTACCGCCCTCACCCAGCGGTAGTGTCGGTCACTTCGAGACCAAAATCCAAAAATTGAGATTTTACGCATTAACCCCCGGAACTTCGACGTAAGTGCATGGATAGGTTCCTGGGGACCCATGGGACTTATTCATGCAGGTTTCGTCAAGTTTCGAGCTCGCTCGCTCAAAATCTCACTTTTCGGATCCTTTCTCTCCCGGTAAAGACGCGAAAACGGATTTCGTAACACGCGCACTAGGCCCAATAGAACACTAGGGTCCTTCGAGATCTAAATGCTGACTGGAACCTCCGATAGACACTATTAGACTTCTAATACCCGAAAACCCAAATATACTTTCCGAATCCAACTTTCGTCCCGAATCGAGTTCAAACTCGATTCTCCCACAAGAAACGACTTACAAGGCTCTAAGAAAACATCCATGAGTCATTTCCCGACTTCAGGAGTTAGGGTTTCGAAAGGAAAGGGCTCCGAGAATTCGAGAAATGGCTTCTTGCAGCGAATGAGTCCAACGAAGCGTAGATCAGGGTTACATAAACTACTCGATCACGTGAAAGGATTCTTCTACCCTTGACCTAGGTTTAACTACTCGGAACACAACTATGCACCACAAGAACTAGGGTTTCTAGAGTTTAACCAGGACGTAAAGAACGATTACAAGTCAAGGAAGAGCTAGGGTTTGCATCTGCACCTAGGGTTTAGGTTTAGCTTCAAGCCCTACCTCTTGTGGAGCTCCTTGATAGCTTAGAGACGCTTCTCCACCCTTGCTCCTGCTCCCACACAGCCTCCTGGAGCTTCAACCTTTGGAGATGGCGAGGAGGAGGAGAAAGCTCCAATGGAGAGAGAGGAAGGAGAAGAGAGAAAGAAGGAGGAGGAGAGGAGGAGAAATGAGAGAGGAGAGGGAGAGGAGGTGCTCCTGGTGCTTTTAGAGGCCGAGACGCGTGCACGCATACCGAGGCAAAGAGATAAACACGAGCACAGGACCAAAACCTGTCGCTCGGCCCGACCTGCTTCGGGCGGTGATCTTGCCGCTTCGGCGGTAGTACCGCCGGCAAAAGTCTTGATCGCCGCCAGAGCAGAAAACTTGGGGATTTTTATAGTTTTTGCGGTGGTTCTCCAATCAACTAACTTGAGGACTATTGGAATAGGTTCGAGGGGTCCTAATAAAGGTATTAAAACTTAGGTTTGGGATCTAGCTCTCACGATTTTAAATTTCACCCGATTTCGGATTCTGAGACTCCAATCGGGGAAAACAATCAAGTGAAATGACAAAACCGAAATCAAGGGAAATAACTCCAAATTCAAACTGGAAACTTTACAGAGCACTAATCCACACTTAGTTAGCCTGATTAAGCTTAATTACAAACACGGGCGTTACAATCCTACCCCCCTTGGAATAATCTCGTCCTCGAGATTAGCTAGGCTCTGCGAAGAAAGAGGGAAACTCAATTCTAAGACGATCTTCTCGTTCCCAAGTAGCTTCGTCCTGGGTATGGTTACTCCACTGGACTTTGAGCATTCTGATGACTTGATTGCGAGTAAGGCGCTCAGCTTCTTCAAGTACTTGGATCGGATGCTCGTGATACGATAGATCAGGCTGAAGATCAATCGTTTCCAATGGGGTAAGTTCTGTGGGCTTCCGAAGACATTTCTTCAGCTGCGATACGTGGAATACATCGTGTACCTAGGAAAGCTGAGGGGGAAGTTCAATCTGATAAAGCAACTTCACCTTTCCTCGCAAGAATGCGGTACGGTCCGACGTAACGCGGCGCTAATTTCCCACGAACTTGAAAACGACGAGTGCCACGTAGCGGCGACACTTTGAGATAGATGAAATCGTCTACATCAAAACTCAGCTCGCGGCGACGAGTATCGGCATAACTTTTCTGCCTCGACTGAGCTTCCTTCAGTCGGTCCCGAATCAGCTTGACATGATCTTCGGCTTCTTGGATCACAACAGGGCCGAAGAATTGTCTTTCGCCGACTTCAGACCAGAACAGCGGTGTTCGGCACTTTCTTCCGTAAAGTGCTTCGAACGGCGACATCTGGAGACTTGCTTGATAGCTGTTGTTGTAGGAGAATTCAGCAAAAGCTAAGCATTTCTCCCACTTCGTGTTGTAGGTCAACACACAAGCTCTCAGCATATCCTCCAGGACTTGGTTAGTTCTTTCAGTTTGGCCATCGGTCTGAGGATGGTACGCTGTGCTGAAAAACAACTTAGTACCAAGGAGTTCATGCAGATTTTTCCAGAATCGCGACGTAAATTGGGTCCCACGGTCTGACACAATGACCTTAGGAACACCATGCTTGATCGGACTATATGGTTCGTAAAGTTACGCAAGTTTAGGCCCATTGTAGGTGGTATGGATGGAATAAATGAGCCACTTTGGACAATCGATCCACGATTACCCAAATAGAATCATGACCACCTGATGATTTCGGCAGACCAGTAATAAAATCCATGCCGACTTCATCCCATTTCCACTCTGGAATTTTTAAAGGCTGGAGCAATCCCGCAGGGCGCTGATGCTCTGCCTTCACTCGCTGACACACATCGCAAGTAGCGACAAATTCAGCGATCTCCTTTTTCATACCAGGCCACCAGAAACTTACACGGATATCCTGGTACATTTTCGTACTTCCAGGGTGGATCGAAAGAGGAGTATTGTGAGCTTCATTCAAGATCAATTGTTTGATCTTCTGGTCATTCGGAACATACAATCGCCGTCCACGCATGACCATCCCATCTGCTCTTTCCAAAAACTCCGAAGGCGCGCTTCCCTTCAAGCTGCGCTTAATTTCAGCCACTTTCTCATCAATGATTTGCGCGGCTAGAATTTGGGACTCAAGAGTGGACTCTAAGGTTAGGGCCGCCACAAACCCTTCTTGAACCACTTCCAGATTGAGTCTCCGAAACTCATCCATCAGTTGAGGTTGACTAACAAAAGTCGATGCACTAATGGCGTGCAGTTTGCGACTAAGGGCATCTGCAACCACATTAGCTTTGCCTGGATGATAATGGATTCCCAGATCATAATCCTTGATCAGCTCCAACCATCTGCGCTGCCTCAAGTTCAGATTTGGTTGGGTGAAGAAATATTTTAGGCTCTTGTGATCGGTAAATATCTCACATCTGTTTCCAATGAGATAATGACGCCACAGTTTTAGAGCATAAATGACCGCTGCCAATTCCAAATCATGGGTTGGATAGTTGTCTTCGTGAGGTTTCAGTTGTCGTGAAGCATAAGCTACCACCTTGCCGTCTTGCATCAGCACACAACCGAGACCCTGACGCGAAGCATCACAGAAAACGTCAAAGCTCTTATGTATGTCTGGCAAAACAAGAATTGGGGCAGAGGTAAGTCTTCGCTTCAATTCTTGAAAACTTGCCTCACAAGTTGATGACCACTCAAATTTCTTTTCTTTTGAGTAGTTCCACAACGGTTTAGCGAACTTTGGAGAAGTTCTCGATGAACCGTCGGTAGTAACCGCAAGACCGAGGAAACTTCGGATCTCAGAACGATCCGTGGCTGCTCCCAAGCAATTACATCCTGCACCTTACTTGGATCAACTGCAACTCTACCTCCAGAAAGAACATGCCCTAAGAATGCAACTTCTTTGAGCCAGAACTCACACTTGCTGAATTTTGCGTAAAGCTGGTGCTCGCGGAGTTTGTCGAGCACTAACCGCAAATGGAGCTCATGTGTTTCTTCACTTCTGGAGTAGATGAGGATGTCATCAATGAACACCACCACGAATTTGTCCAGGTATTCCATGAATACCTTGTTCATGAGGTTCATGAAAGTGGCAGGGGCATTGGTAAGACCAAAGGAAACCACTGTATAGTCATACAATTCGTAGCGAGTAGTAAACGCAGTTTTCTGAATGTCCTCCGGTCGGATTTTGAGTTGGAAGTACCCAAGCCTCAAATCGATTTTGGAAAAGATCTGAGCCCTGCTCAGTTGGTCAAACAGATCACCGATCCGCGGAAGGGGATACTTATTCTTAATGGTGACTTCGTTCAACGAACGATAGTCGACGCACATGCGAAGACTGCCGTCCTTCTTCTTAACGAAGAGCACTGGACTACCCCATGGCGAAGAGCTAGGACGGATAAAACCCTTTACTAGCTGCTCCTTGAGTTGCTTCTTGAGTTCAATCAACTCATCCGAGGGCATCCGGTAAGGGCGCTTGGATATTGGTGCTGTTCCAGGTAGCAAATCTATAACGAACTCCAAGTCTCTGTCTGGAGGCAATCCCGGCAAATCTTCAGGAAAAACATCGGGATACTCACAGACAACCAGTACTTGTCCCATCTCAAGAATAGACAAGGAATGAAGAGAGGGCTTTTGCACCGATAACGGGCTGGAGTTAAATTTGACTTGGATGCCATCTGGATTCACCAAGGAAATGGAACGTTCGGCACAATCGATGCGTCCTTGGTTCTTAGATAACCAATCCATCCCTAGGATTACATTAAGTCCAGGTGTATCGATCTGAATCAGATCTCCACTAAATCGCACTCCTTCAATCTCAATCGGGACTCCTAGGCAAATACACTAAGCCCGAAGGACTGAGCCAGGGGAATGAACTAACATGTAATTGCCTAGCAAACTAGTCCTAATCCCTTGATCCTTAACGAACCTTGAAGACACAAAGGAATGGGAAGCTCCCGAATCAAACAAAACCACAGTAGGAGCTAAATGCACAAGAAACGTACCGAGGACCACATCTGGTGCATTACTTGCTTCCTCCGCTGTTACCAAATTAAGACGACCCTAAGCAGGACTCTGCGCAGAATGAGAACCCGCTCGGCCAACCTGATGACCACCACGTCCACTAACAGGAGCTTGAGGACGAACCGGAGCGCTTTGAGCTGAAGGGCGAGTCAGTAGGGGTCGACGATGAGGGCAAACATTGGCAAAATGGCCAACCTGTCCACATGCAAAGCATGAAAGCGGCGTCCCCCTTTGTTGTCCTCCTTGCATCTGCCCACCGTGGTTATGGGATTGAACCGCAGATTGAGAGGCACGAGGAATAGGTCGTTGAGGTTTTGGAGGAGAAGTGATTGACTGAACACTGACAGCCTTCCCAGGGCGAGACCTTGACGGGCCCGCACCGGCTGCTTTTTGGGCCAGCCACTGCTGATTTTACGCAGAATCGCCTTCGCACTATCTTCCACTCGAATCGCCTTATCCACTAACTCCTGGAGATTTGGGAAATCAAGAGCTGCGAGCGAATGCTTAACTTCATCATTCAAATGCTCCCAGAACCAAGCAGTTTTCTGGGCCTCGCTCGGAATCTCATCAGCGACATAACGAGTCAGGTAATTGAACTTATGCAGATAGTCCATAACGGACATGGACCCTTGCTTCAAATTATAAAATTCCCTCTTCTTTATCTCCATCAAGCCGAGGGAATATGGATCGCATTTAAAAGCTTCTTTGAAATCTGCCCAAGTGGTAACATGTCCAACAGGCGAATAGTCTTAAAGCTGTTCCACCATGTCGCCGCTTCCTTGGAGATAATGTGCAGCATACTGGACTTTCTCGTCATCCGTGCATCTAGCCAACTCAAGTTTATCTTCAATGTCGCGTAGCCAGTCGTCCGCGTCCAAAGGATCAGTGGCCGTGGAGAAATTCGGTGGGCGGGTCCGTTGGAACTCTGCCAGCCGAGTCTGGGGTTACATCGCTGCCACACCGCCAAAAGCAACGGTACCCAGATTCTCCGAATTCTGCACTAATCTCTCGAGTAAACGAGTCTGCATCATCAGTACTTGAGCCATGGACGGAGGAGGAGGTAATTCCTCACTCTGCGCTTCCTGACGTCCATGTGCTGACGCCACTGGATCATTAGAATGCCGCGAAACATGGCTATGGGATCCCTGCTGCGGCGGATCACGAAGTGAGGGGTTCGGTTCATCTCGCGACGTACCCTCGGCCATAATCGCACGTACTGGCCGTCTCCTCGGCATCCTGCTTAACACGAGGTTCAACAATGTGAACAACAGGTGCCATACCAGAAATGGGACGACACAACGGGATTACTGCAGGATTCATATGCATTTAATAAGGTTCGCAGCAACACAAGACAATGAAGCACGCGTTGCAGCGAAAGGATTGCATACACGATAGATTTAAGGACGACAACAAAGCACGTCCTTGCGCGCTACAGCTGATTCATATTACAACATCATTCCCACTTAACCTCTGTACAGCAAAAGTACATCACCAGCCAGCTCGTATCTACGACAAAAGCGAGCTTCAGTACTACCTATTACACAGAGGACTCCTAAGATCCAGGTCTACATCCCCACCATTCTTGGCAGGAGCATCGGAAGGGCCTGGAACTGCAGAAGAAGTAGATGACTCCACCGGGTACATCAACTCGTACTCACGACCGCCAAAGACGAGGTTACGACCCGTTGCTGCACTTGACGAGGCTCCAGGGCGCACAGCTGAGACACGACGACGGCTGCTGCCTCGCACGGACATCCTGGCATTGCGGGAGACCCAACGGTAGGATCCGTAAGGGCGAGGAAGCTCCTCTGCTAGCTCAAGCTCATCGTGCTCCCCGTAGATCATCTCGGTGGTGAAGAAGCCATGGTTGACGAACGGTGCCATATGGCTCTCTAGCTCGGAAATACGACGGCGAGCGACCAGGAGCTCGTCCCGAAGGCGAAGCAGTACACATCAACGGCTCGCCGCACGTACCCAACCTGCCAAGCTTCCACTATATCCATCAGTGGATTCACCTGTGCATAGAGGTTTGCCTGACCGTCCGGCTCACGAGAGGGACAACTCGGAAACATCTGCGACAGCTCGGGAAGGTCGAAACAGAGTCGAAGGATTGCCATATACGCCCCATCTAGCAACGCTGCGAGAGGACTCGGAGCTGTGCCATAGTAGAGACGTGTCTGCTCTCCTGCAAGACAACCTCGAATGGTGACCTCTGCCACATAGAGAGAGGATGCTGGGCTAAGTCCAGCGCTTGAGATCATGAATTCTGGTGGCTCAGTGAACCCAACACGGCGCATCATCTCCCAAAGGGTGGCCTGAACATAACCCTCTAGGATAGCACGCGTGTAAAAACGAGGTTCCCAGCGTCCCGACATCTAAAAGCAAGAAAAGAACTAGTTAGCAAAACCTTAACGGAGACAAACCAAAAGAGAGGAAACCAAGCAACTACCACACAAAACAACTGCAAAAGCCACAGCCCGAAGCCTTAATCCTGTCCTTATACAACGAGTAACTAACTGTTGAATAGGTAAGACTTCCCCAAACTCTATCTTTAGGTTTTGAGTGAGAAAGGGAATAGAATGAATCCCATTTTCCTACTTCACTCCTGTCCCAGAAAACAAGGTTTGAAAATCAGCTAAGAGGAAATTCACTTTGAAGATTCGAAGTCAGAAGAAGAAGCAACAGAGGGGAAAAGGCTAGCATTCTACTATTTCACAATTAAGAATACTAAGTTAAAATAGCTCGCCAGGGGAAAACTCATTCCTAAGTTCTATTATCTAGCGATCTAAGTTATCCTTTCAGTTTTAGCATAGCTCTGATACCACCTCTTGTGGGGGCTCTGGAATCAGATTAGCGATGCAGGTCATTACTGTTGCATCGGTCAGAAGATTAATGCAACCCGTAACATCTCCTGACCGCTAAACCAACTCCGTACTCGGATTGGAGCCAATTAATCGGCAAAACTCGTGAGGAGTGTACATGCCAACTGATTGATCCCAACTCGAGCTTCCCTTGGCGTGCATTATCTTGGTTCCCTGGATCAGTAGCCCAGTACCCACGCGTTGTCATACAAGACAGGTCTCAACTATGCAAGAGTAAATATATTACACATGAAAGGTAACGTTATTACAATAGTTTAACTTTACAAGTCTCGGCTTACAGCCGGCACAAGTCCAAAAGAATCATCCAACGCCAGCGGAAACTCCAAAAGAAAATCACGCAGTGTGCCTCCACCCTCAGGAAACTGACTGGAAGGAAACCCAGCTAAGCCCTAGCGGAATCGTCAGCGTCAATGACTGCGACTAAATGCCTGGAACATCTGCATCATTACCTGCTTCTTCTCCTTCTGACCAACGTCCGTTAGAGCAAACGGTGAGTACACGTATGTACTCGCAAGACTTTAGTGTATGGAATGTATACATATAAAATGTAGGTTGAATCAATGAATAATAGGTTACTACACTAGTCTTTTGAGCACAAAGCAGATTTTGCTTGCAATATGATAATAGATTCACATTCGCATTTTTAGAAAAGAAGCTGAAGGATACATTTCAAACAATTAATAATAGATAAACCAATCACCAAATCAACCATCCAACCATTCCTTTCACCAAAACAACCAACCACCTGCACCTTATCCGAACCCAAGATCCAGCACACACCTGACCAACACAAACTAACCTCAAAACCCATTTTCCCAGAAGTCAACCCAGACCCAAAATCTATACTTGATAATACTTTCCAAGCTGCTCATGACCGTGAGCACGGCTAATCGATTAGTTTATTTATCTCTGCAGAGATCGTGACATCGTACCCACATGACACGTTCTAGCAATCATGTCATCCATGCCTCGCGATACCGAAGTACCCGATTTGCTAGACAGTGACGGAACCTTTCGAGAGATTGGAGTTCTAATCCTGCACCGGCCCGGTAACGTGCATTCCTAACTACAGCCACAGAGGTCGCCAGTGGTTCCCATAGGCACCCACTAGCCCACGACCTCCCTGTAGTAGGCATTACCGTTGTATTGGGTAAACTTTCCTTCGATGCCTCGACAAGAAAGTCCCTAGAATGCACCGACACCACAAGTGCATCCAATCCTCTTTGCCCTCCAATAATGCAGGTCGATCCCTTTTCCCCGCACTAGGTCGAGGCCATCCCACACCGGGCACATGTGGTTGCACGAATTATACCCAAGTAAATAGCACCAAGTTCGGTCCTTAGGGTGACTCAGGCGAGATCTTCCAAACCCACTTGCTATGGCCACAGAGGATCGACACTAGCGGCCCCACCGAGCACACACTAGCCTTCAACCTCCCCATAGCAAGGGACCAACTGAGACCAAACCACTCCAAACCAGCCAACGGCCTGACAACCAATCCGAACCTGAAACCAGCCTACCAACCGGAACCATTACCCGGCCAAATACCACCAACTCCAAACCACCAAACATCTCGCCCGGTCTAAACTCTCCAAGTTTTTCCATTCTACTCACGCAACCATTCCCTTTTTCCAACAAAACGCCAAAACCTCCAATTCCAACCTGACACCCTTCACCCATCCTATAGTTCCAGGAGTTTATGAATAAGAACATCATGATCTCCTGCAACCAATTCTACTGCTAAACTAAGCATATGCAACTATTATTTTTTAATACCCTCTGACACTTACTAACGTGTCTAAATTATTCTTAAGTCTATCAAGGATTGCATATTCAGATTAAATTGAGGTAATCCAACAATTTTCAGCTTAACTACTGCTTCCCACAAATTATCACTTTTAATAAATTTATGAGCATGCATAATAGTTTTGGCAATCAAAATAAGAATTCGCAAATATGGGATTCAAAATGGTCAAGGAGGTGCTTGCCTATCTGCTCTTCGGTGAAATCGGTCTCCGGGACGTAGTCGGGATCGTCGGCGACGTTCGAAGTGTCTACGTCTACACGAAAAGCAACGAGACCCAAAATCATCGATCAAAATAGGCGAAGAAGCAATCAAAATCCAAAAAGAAGCGAAAACGGAAAACGAGAACCTAGACAGAAAAAGAGATTCTAAACTTTCTCCCAGAGGCCGGCAAAGACGGCCATGAGTCTTAAGTAGTGCCGCAGGTCACTCCGGCGATCTGCTTGGATTTCGGTAGTGCCGCTGTTCAGGATTTAAAAGGGTTGCTCTCTGGAAAATAACAATGACGCCTTAAGTCGGTAGTGCCGGACCCTCCCAAGAAGATCTTGCCATCACCTAGCGGTAGTGCCGGTCACTTCGAGACCAAAATCCAAAAATTGAGATTTTACGCATTAACCCCCGGAACTTCGACGTAAGTGCATGGATAGGTTCCTGGGGACCCATGGGACTTATTCACGCAGGTTTTGTCAAGTTTCGAGCTCGCTCGCTCAAAATCTCACTTTTCGGATCCTTTCTCTCCCGGTAAAGACGCGAAAACGGATTTCGCAACACGCGCACTAGGCCCAATAGAACACTAGGGTCCTTCGAGATCTAAATGCTGACTGGAACCTCCGATAGACACTATTAGACTTCTAATACCCGAAAACCCAAATATACTTTCCGATTCCAACTTTCGTCCCGAATCGAGTTCAAACTCGATTCTCCCACAAGAAACGACTTACAAGGCTCTAAGAAAACATCCGCAGGTCATTTCCCCGACTTCCCGGAGTTAGGGTTTCGAAAGGAAAGGGCTCCGAGAATTCGAGAAATGGCTTCTTGCAGCGAATGAGTCCAACGAAGCGTAGATCAGGGTTACAGAAACTACTCGATCACGCGGAAGGATTCTTCTACCCTTGACCTAGGTTTAACTACTCGGAACACAACTATGCACCACAAGAACTAGGGTTTCTAGAGTTTAACCAGGACGTAAAGAACGATTACAAGTCAAGGAAGAGCTAGGGTTTGCATCTGCACCTAGGGTTTAGGTTTAGCTTCAAGCCCTACCTCTTGTGGAGCTCCTTGATAGCTTAGAGACGCTTCTCCACCCTTGCTCCTGCTCCCACACAGCCTCCTGGAGCTTCAACCGGCTGGAGATGGCGAGGAGGAGGAGAAAGCTCCAATGGAGAGAGAGGAAGGAGAAGAGAGAAAGAAGGAGGAGGAGAGGAGGAGAAATGAGAGAGGAGAGGGAGAGGAGGTGCTCCCTGGTGCTTTTAGAGGCTGAGACGTGCACGCATACCGAGGCAAAGAGATAAACACGAGCACAGGACCAAAACCTGTCGCTCGGCCGGCGATCTGCTGGCGGCGATCTGCCCTTCGGTAGTGTACGCCGAAACAAAAGTCTTGATCTTGCCGCTGACAGAAAACTTCGAGGATTTTTATAGTTTTTGCGGTGGTTCTCCAATCAACTAACTTGAGGACTGTTGGAATAGGTTCGAGGGGTCCTAATAAAGGTATTAAAACTTAGGTTTGGGATCTAGCTCTCACGATTTTAAATTTCACCCGATTTCGGATTCTGAGACTCCAATCGGGGAAAACAATCAAGTGAAATGACAAAACCGAAATCAAGGGCAATAACTCCAAATTCAAACTGGAAACTTTACAGAGCACTAATCCACACTTAGTTAGCCTGATTAAGCTTAATTACAAACACGGGCGTTACAATGGATAAGGGCTTTATTCGCCCGAGCTCCTTGCCTTGGGGCTGCTCGGCTCTGTTCGTGACCAAGAAGGACGGATCACTTCGCCTCTGCGTGGATTACCGTCCCTTGAATGTTGTCACTATCAAGAACCAGTACCCCCTGCCTCGGATTGATATCCTGTTTGATCAGCTCGCTGGTGCACGGGTGTTCTCTAATATTGACCTGAGACTCGGGTACCATCAGATCAAGATCCGGGCCGAAGACATTCCAAAGACTGCCTTCTCCACCCGATATGGGTTATATGAGTACACCGTTATGTCGTTCGGCTTGACGAACGCGCTGGCATATTTCATGTACCTCATGAACTCCATTTTCATGGAGGAGCTGGATTCCTTTGTCGTTATCTTCATCGATGACATCCTCATTTATTCAGCCAACGAGGAAGATCATGCTAAGCACCTTCAGGTCGTTCTCGGGAGACTTCGGGAACACCGCTTGTATGCGAAGTTCAGCAAGTGTGAGTTCTGGCTGAAAGAGGTGTCCTTCTTGGGACATGTCCTTTTCGAGCGGGGTGTAGCCGTTGACCCAAGCAAGGTGCAAGATGTGCTCAAATGGGAACAGCCCAAGTCTGTCACAGAGATTCGCAGTTTCCTTTGGCTGGCTGGCTATTATCGTCGTATCATCCAGGACTTCTCTAAGGTAGCCAAACCCATGACTGAGTTACTGAAGAAGGGCACTGAATTCAAATGGTCAGTGGGCTGTGAGCAGGCATTTCAAACTTTGAAACAGCACCTCACTACAGCTCCAGTTCTTACCCAGCCTGATATTCACAAGCCGTTTGATGTGTATTGCGATGCATCTGGCATTGGACTCGGTTGTGTGCTCATGCAGGACAGTCAGGTTGTCGCTTACGCGTCTCGGCAACTAAAGCGCCATGAAGAGCACTACCCAACCCATGATCTGGAGCTTGCTGCAGTGGTCCATGCCTTGAAAATTTTGCACCACTATCTCCTGGGGAACAAGTGCAACATCTATACCGATCACAAAAGCCTCAAGTACATCTACACTCAGGCGGATTTGAATATGAGGCAAAGACGGTGGCTTGAATTGATCAAGGACTACAGTTTAGAAGTCCATTACCACCCTGGGAAGGCCAATGTGGTGGCTGACGCGTTTGAGTCGCAAGGCTCGATGCAGTTACCTCACTCTTCAACCCTGGAGTGCCACCCTTTGTGCCGAGTTCAGAAACTCGTCTTAGAAATGGTTGAAGAAGGATCCTTAGCAAATCTGGAGTTGAATTCCACGCTGTTGGATCAGATTCGGGAAGCTCAAAAGGAAGATGTGGGTGTTTCCCAAATTCGGGACAAGGTGAATTCTGGTCAGGCTGCTGAATTCCGCCTAGACGATCAGGGGACTTTGTGGTTCGGCCAGCGCATACACTACAAGAAAAGTGATTTTTAATGACGGTCTAAACTCATCATAATTAGTCCCGAGATCGTCATTGTAGGTTTTTTATGACGACTTTATGACAAAATTCTACTTGTCATAGAAAGTGCGTCATAGAATGTTTTCAATGACGAATTGTTTATTTTCGTCATAATAAATCAACTTTTCTGTGACGAATCACATTTTCGTCAGTGAAGACTTCAATTTTATGACGAATATAGCCGTCATTAATTGTACACAAAACGTCATATATTTTCGTCATGGATCACCCTAGTGCCACGTAATCAGCCAAGGTGTGTGGTGACGTGGCATGTCTTGTGACGCAAATGTTTCATCACAGATGAGTGCCACGTGGACATGCATTTTCGTCATGGAACAGTCCAATGCCACATCAGCACCAGGGTGGGGTGACGTGGCATGTCTTGTGACACACATGTTTCGTCACTGAAGATTGTCACGTGGACATGAATTTTCGTCATGGAAGTAATGATCTGTCATTTTCTATGATGAATAATTTCGTCATAGATAGATGTAGCATCCCCATGAAGTTTCGTCATTAACACCTCTGTCAGCTCATATATGATTCATTTTTATAACCACAACACAAATTTCAACCACAGCACACAATATTTTGAGGAGACTAATCAATACATTTCACAAAGTAGCACGAAATATCCACAGATACATTAAGAGTCACAAAATGTGTTCACAGTACTGAAACCACCACTTCAAGCTAGTACCATTGAACCAAGTAACCAGTCATGCAAAAATAAGTATCATTGTCTAAACAGATCCACATGTTATTAGTGAACAGATTCATAAACTCACAAGTTGGCTTGACCAGCCATTCGCATGAGACGGCAAATAATTGCATCATTCTCCTCTTGCCTCTTCTTTATATCCTCCATTTCCTTTTGGGTTCTGATCAATGCATCATCTGATGCTTGAGCTTTTTTCTTTAAGTCTTCTACTTCTTGCTGTTGTTGCTCAATGGTCTTTCGAAGTTCAGTAGCTCCTCGTCTCTCCTCCTCAAGCTATTCCTCAAGAGCTTGTTCTTTGGAGTCCTTTGTAGAGTTTGTAGTGGTTGAATGTAATCCAACATTCTTCAGGAATTTGCTTGTGGTTGAATGTAATCCAACATTCTTTGGAGCCCTTTGTAGAGCTTTGAGATAGAACCTTGTCAACAATCTCGGTACTAGACATTGTTACCTGACCCTCTGCATCAGGCTCCATCATAGCTTCCATCTCAGCCTAAGATATAGAACATAACATAACACAATCAATACTGATATGGGGAACATAAGGCTTATACAAATGAAATTTTCATCCTAATGGAGCAGGACACAACAAAGGTACACATCTGTCAGTTGAGTTATGACATAATTGTATGTATTCAAGAAAGCAATTTTGTAATCAACATGCATGTATTCAATACTGATATGGGGAACATAAGGCTTTCTTACACAACAAAGGACACTGCAATTTTGTAATCAATACTGATATGGAGAACATAAGGCTTTCTTACACAACAAAGGACACTGCAAGAAACCTGAAGCATACACATTTAGTTATAACAGAATTGTAATCAACATGCATGTATTCAAGATAGCAATTTTGTAAGCACAACAGAAGGTACTCAAAGGAGAAACACTAAAGAAAGAAAAAAGTTTGGAGCATATCAAAAACTTCAACATGACAATAATAATAACAGAATGTCAAAAAGTTAACATACCTATGCTTAGCTGTGGACTTTTAGAAGTACTAATTAATATCACACACTAAACTCCATAAGTTTACAAAATTTACAACCTATTTCACATGGATAACTGAACACACTGTAGCATGGTCCAATATGTTGTGTCTAAGCAAGCACAACAGAGTACTTTTATTTGCTTGAATAACTATCAGCCAACTCTTTCAAAGTATGTAAAAGGAACAAAAATAATCATAGTATTAACACATTCATGTGTTTGCCCAAATTTGCTATGCTTCTCCGGATTGCAAGGCAAGGAGGCCTATTAGTATCTCAACCAGATTTTTCTTCACATAGCTAGATACAGTATATGAATCTAAATGATGGAAAACTAAATTGATCATCTGCAGGATACAATGGCAGAAGAACAAGGAAGAAATGTAGGATCTTAAAACTGCGCGTTGCACAGGTTCAGCGAGTCCCTTCTTCTTTCTGTTGTGGCACTCCTTGAACATGTCCACAGCAGTGAACTGTTGATCTTTGTTTTTCTCCTTCTACAATTGGAAGAAGAAACATAATAAAATGTATCAAGTAGAAAAGTTCTTCCTAGCTACATATGGCTTTATTATAGGTAGGGCTTCAACTCAATAAGAGCATATAATTTCCTCTCTTTCATTATCAAGTAACAAGTGATGTATGTGTAATTGCTATTAAGTTTTGTGGATCGAAAATGAATCATGAGACAACAAACAGTACTTACCAGAGCATGGCAGTGTGCAATGTAGCTGTGAGACCCTTGAAGTTTTGTTAAGTGAGTCATCTTCTTCGTTCGCTTCATCAGCCCTTGAAGGGCTTCTCCCAGGGGAAGCATCAGAATCAGATGAGAGTGTATCCAAATTCTTCTTTGGAGTCTATATAAAGAAATTTAGGTACAGAAATTAGCCATAACAGTTGCACCTTCCGAACATCAATAAAAACAAGTTAAAATAGTCCAAAGATAAGATGCATCAAAGTTGTTGCTAGCAGGAACAGAGCATCTCAACAAGAAAAAGGTGCCTGCTCAACTTCATTGATGAGCAAATTTAGAGAAGCTTGTAATATATAGTTTTGGAGCGGTATTATTTTGTTATTTTTACAAGGATGTAGCAGATTTCACTAGCATAACTAATTATCAACCAGGTGCCAAGCTACAGCGAATTGAAACTAGGGAAAGTTCAGAATAAAATTTAAATATGTACTGGGCGTCTAGGGGGTTTATCTTGTTTTTCTTCCACTGATGGTCCCTCATCTTTGCCAAAATCCCCTAAAAGTGATCATGTGAAGAAAAAACATGATCAAAAGGATAATGCAAATGAATCACTAACATGGAAGTTTATTATACTAAATAAATAAACAGATTAGTTGTACCTTTTTTTACCAGTAATGATTTTTTTCCTAGTAGCTGCCTGCTGTTTGCCCTTATTTTGTGCAGCAGCATCTGTACTACCTGCACAATCTGAAGTGGCCTTCTTTTCTCCTTTGCCGTCTCTAGATGGAGCAGTTCTTGTAGGACTGTTTTCATGAGAAGAATCGGAACCAGATGAAAGCATCACCAGTGCCGTACTTGGTGCCTATACCAAAAAATAAGTGACATCCAAATCCATGTAGTAGTAACTAATTAATTGTCAAATAATAGCTATCCACTTATACAAAACAAGGATCTTGGCAAGAATGTGTCACAATTATGGAAAGCCGAAGTTATTGCAAAGAGAAATGAATGAGTAACCCATAAGTAGATCATGGACAACATGCTAACTTCTGTAACATCCCAAAAATTTCTTTTAATATATTTAGTGTGTTACTGGGTTTATTTGTACTTTTCGAAATCTACTTGGAAGCCTCGCGAGTAAGTCGGATTCAAGTCTATTGAAATAATCGTAGTTCATAAAGATCAGGCGTTTCCGAATAAGCGTAAAATCGAAAATTTTGTTGCTAATTAAGATAGTTGGTAGACGAGAGTGTTCGCTTCAAATATTTTTGAAAAACTTGTTATATAACTTAATTCGTTGATTTTACTAAAATCTGTACAGGTGTCTGATTAGCTGAAAGAATTATTGCGAAAAATCTACACGTTGAAAAATCGCGAAACCAACTTCGTTAGGTTCCAAATAATCCCTAATATTTTAGAGAATTTTTCTATGATTTTTGGAGCTTTTCTACTATTTTATCTCATATGCCTTTTAGTCTCAACACTATTCAAAATTTTGGTTGACCGGTCAAGTGCACTGTACATCTTCCTCAAGTGCTGTCGTGAGCAACCAGTGAAGCCGTTCTCTCTCTCCTCCATTAGAACGCACGGGACACCTTCAAGATCACCTCCAATAAATCACCAAAAATTTATTAAAAATCGTAATCGAGATCCACGTCGCATCCTTAACCTTGCTGGGCTGTTAGAAAAATTAAACACCCACTAATCTATTCATAGTCACGGGAGAAACATTTTTGCGGCCGTTTCGCGTTTCCACTACAAATGCAAGCCCTTTGATCTTCCTCCCGCACTATAAGAAGGGGCAACGGGTTCCTCTCCTCGTTGCCAACCCACCCATATCCTCCACGAGAGCTCTCTCGCCTTTCTGCTTCGCCGGATTTTGCAAAGATTGGAGTGCCTGTTTTTTTGTGTGCTTCTTATTTATCCAGCCATCGCCGCTAACCGACCGCCTCGCCGCCGCCGCCACATGGCGAAGTCCGCCACACCGCGCCGCCACCACTGGACCGGCCGGTTAGCTCTCTTACCCCTCCCATCTTGCGCAGCGTTGAAGGAACCGAAGCCTACTCATTTCTCTTATGGAAACCGAAGCCTCTATTCGTGAAGAACGCCAAACAGTAGCACACAGTGTTGAATAGTAAAAATGTAATAGAACTGGAACCTCATTTGTACATGCCTTTTTTCCCCAAATTGTGAAATTTGTCATTTTTGCAAGAAATTCGTTTTAAGTCCAAATCATATGCAGCAAATTTTGTTAATTAGTAAAAACTAATACTTTAATTTTTATGAAATTTTATAATTAGATCTATACTGTTAAATTATTTACGGAACGTCCAAACTTATGAATTTTGTAGCTTGTAAACTATACGTCCAAAAATGTCCAAATAAATTTTATAAATCTTAGAAAATGCTATACTAATTATCTGGAAGTTTTCGTAAAATTTCAACCTAGTTTGATTTGTAGCATTTTCTAATATGTGTTGTATGTTGATTTGCGTGTTTATTTTGTTCTTTAACTGTTGCGCGTAGACGTCGAACTGTGTGAGGGTGTCGATTTCGAGGAGCAAGCTCAAGATCAGGATCTAGACCAACACCAGCTAATCCTTGAAGGCAAGTTATGCTTTGACCATTTTGTTCCCATGTTTTCAAATATTAGTTTATTTTAAATTATGCATGCTAATTTAATTATAATGTGTTCAAGTAATTTGGGATTAGATAAATACCACTTGATAGTGTCACCTTGTCCATAACACTTGTATGCCAATAAATCCTTTGTCACCCTAGGTTGGATTATATGCTGGTTAATACTAATCACCAGATTTGGGTAGTTAAAACGTGGTAGTTCTGCTTAGCCATGCCATTCGAGCTAATGACACAAATTTTGAATTAAGCTAAATACTGACTATTGAACTATGGAACCTGTTTTGAAAGAATGCGACATGTGTTGTTGATAAGTTGTTGGCACATGGTGCATGGTAACCAACCGGGAGGGAAAATGGTTTAGACTGTGGCAAGTGACAAGTGATCAATGGGGGGCCCGATGTGGCACATGGGAGAGATGTTGATTGAATTTGGTTTTGTGAACTTTGGGTAGTCTTGCCACGGTCGACCTAAGGACTTAACCTTGCAAGCCTTTGAACTGGGCCTAACATACAACCATATGTCTGGAGTGGGACAGACCTAGTTTAGTATGATTTCGAAGTCTTAGCATGTGAGACCTCAGGTGATTTTTGTAGCTATAAATGTGGAAAGAAGGGTGTAGTGTTTACCGTATTGGTCTTACATCTCTTCAACGGTATACGTTGGCCCTGTACTTCCGCTCCGCAAAAGGGAAGGGACAGTGGGAACTATACCGGGAGGTACACATGCGAGGATGGAAGTTTCGGAAAGACTTTGTTATGGTTACTCGCCTGCGTGGTGTTTAACTATATCGTGTGGGTAAGGTGTATAACCTCTGCAGAGTGTACAAACTATTCGAATAGCCGTGTCCACGGTATTGGACATCGCTCGGGGATTACAGTCAAGGGTTAGACTTTATTAAAAATGTGGTTGGGATAAAAGATGATATTGATGGAAGTATGGATTAGAAGGTGGGAATGCTTTTGCTTAACTCCTGGAAAAGTTATTGTTACATTATTTGTTTTTACCGCTTTTGAATCTATTTATGCTACTTGTTAAATGCTGCTTTACTACAAAATAAACCTGTTAAGCCATTCCATTGGAATAAGCCTGGCATGTAGTATACTAGGTTGCATTCTGTGCATAGCTTGTTGAGTACCAATGTACTCACCCCTCCAAAAATCACAACACCAGAAGAATAGGATCTGCAAGCCAATGAGGAGGAGCAGAACGGAGAGGCGAACAACTAGGGGCAAGCCAAGTCAGTTGCCTATGGCATACTGAGGCGCCACGAAAAATTTTCATTCCGCTGCTATTTTATTTGTTTACTCTAAACTCAGCCCTGCGTGGCTTAATATTGTAAGGTTGACCTTAAGGTCTTAACAATTTTACATGAGTTGAATACTTTATTATGATTATTTCCGATGTGTATGTGTAATGGTATTCATCTCCGTTGTATCTGTGAGCACCAGCGTGATCCTGGACTGGTGTATCACACCGAGTGTTCGGAATTCCAATTCCGGGCGCGACAGGAGGTGGTATCAGAGCCATACTGACTGTAGGTCTTGACCCTAGATAGATTGATCGTCTTTAGGAGCTTCAAAATTATTTTCTAAAGAGAAAATTTAACTTGAAAGAATAATAAGTTCTTGACTTATCTTATTCTTCTATTCTTTCCCCTTTGCTGAAACTTCTGTCCCTCCCTTCGGTTTAAATGGAAATCTTACCTGAGTCATTCTGAATAGTCACGATGTTTCACACTTAAAGAGAAAGTATTGGATGTCGCTGTCAACCCTGAAGATCACGAAACAAGGAATCCTCGAGCTCGAAGAGAAGTAGATCAATGAAGTCTTCCCGAAGCTTGAAGAACCAGTGCTTTAGTAGTTAGTTGAGACTCATGTGTGAGAGTCGCGTCTCTTAAGATAGGAGAGTTACCCTTTAAGACGCTAGATCATTGTGTGCTTAGGAATTTGGATCTTCCTTGATTGCTGAGTGTGCAGTATGTGTTGCATAGCTTTTAGGCTTGGATAAGCAACCATACCAAGATATTAATAATGTTTGTATAAGTTCTTGGGTTAAACCTGTCTTCCCCGCATAAGTTTTATTCTACTTATCCATTCTTTTCCTCTCTCTTCTCTAATTTGTTGGAGCAAATAGCAGATGGTGAACACCCGTGGCAACACTGGAGCAGGAGGAAGTGGTTCGCGACAAGGAGGCAACCCGAATGAAGCACTAAATCCTCAGCCTGCGCCGCCCGTGGATATGCAGAATCTGGGAGCTTTTCATGCTGCTCAAACCCAGCTGATGCAGACTATGATGCAGACTATGCAACAGATGCAGAACCAAGCTGTCGCCAACAACAACAATCCGAATGTACACCAGGGGAACCAGTTTTAGTCTAGACTCTCTGATTTCATGAGAACCAGGCCGCCAATATTCTCTGGGAATGCCAATCCAATAGAGGCGGATGATTGGCTCAGGACCATCGAGAGGAAATTACACATATCACATTGTGCAGACAATGAGAGGGTCCTGTATGCTTCACACCAGCTTGAGGGGACTGCTGCAGAGTGGTGGGAGAACTTTTGCGCATCCCACGAGCATCCTGGGAGGAATTCACGGCAGCCTTCCGCCAATATCATGTGCCAGAGGGTATGATGGAGTTGAAGAAAGAGGAATTCAGATCACTTCAGCAAGGAGGCCAAGCAGTGGCCGATTATCTTAACAAGTTTACTCAGTTGGCCCGTTATTCTCCAGAGGATGTGGCAACAGACAAAGCGAGGCAGTCCAGATTCATGAAGGGGCTCAACTCTGGGTTGCAGGTGGGACTGATCACCCACACATTTCCGGACTTTCAAGAACTTGTCAACAAAGCGCTCATTCTTGAGGATAAGCGCAAAGAAATTGGTGAAGACCGTAAGCGTCGGATGACTAGTCAAGGAGGGCGTCCTAACCAGATGAGGTTGAGGATGAATCCCCAACAGTTTACGAGGTTCAAGCCACAGCTGATGATGGAGCCGTGATGGCACTATGGGTGTCCCGATCTTTCGATGAGAAACACACGATCGATTTGTTGGAGTCGACCTTGACGATCCGACTACACTGTACGACGACGATGCGCCTTAGCAATCGCTAAACCAACTTCAGCGGGTTATTGATCTTGCCGTAGGCACGATCAACCTGAACATGAGGTTCACTTCCTGCAAGCAACCGAAGAACAAGCAAGAACAATAGGATAAGCAATCTGAAATTGCGGATAAAACTGGAAGCGAAACAAAGTGGAGTCTTATTGACGATCTTGACAAGGTGGCTGTCCAAAGACAACTCGCACGATCAAGTTTGCACTTGGCTAAACTAATCAAATAAAACCCAAAACCCTAAGGAGCCGATGTCCGGCTATTTATGAAAGCTAGGGCGTGGGAATCACGTCCAATGCGGTCGGATACCCACTACCACTCTAGTACCAGGCCCAAAGCCCCAGTCTTCTCGATTTGGAAAAGTGACGCCAATTGTTTTGCAGATTCAGTTGACTCGGACGGAATTTGGGGATGGGGTCGGATCCGTTGGAAAGAGGGCGTCGAAACTTTTCAAACCAATACTCATAAACCCCAAACACCCTTGTGGATCAAAAGTTATGGTCATTTTAAGTTGGTGCTGTCCCGGAGGCCAAATCCGAGTATAACTTGTGCACCGGAAGAATTGGCTTCATGCTTGACGTTTGGGAGTCCTTCTCCTTGGTTCCTAAGGACAATAAAATCATCACGAGGATTAAATAGCATTCCATTCATTAAATTATCTGTATGCAATCCGAGGAACGCATTCACCTGGTAATTGAATTGTCGTGCCCGAGCTCGAGTAATTGGCCCTTGTATGACATTGTTGGTTTCCATTGGGTTTGTAAGTATGGCCGTATCCATGGTAGTGATGTCCTCATCATCCTCCCCTTCTTGCATTTGAGTCATCCTCGACTCAAGTTCATCATCCTCTCCCAAGTATGGTTTCAAATCGGCAATGTTGAATGTGGGACTAACCCCAAAATCTGTAGGCAATTCAAGCTTGTATGCATTATCATTAATCTTTGCCAATACTTTGAAAGGACCTTCAGCTCGCGGCATCAACTTAGATTTTCTTAATTAAGGAATCGATCTTTTCGCAAATGCAACCAAACTAAATCTCCTGGTTCAAAAGTTACATGTTTCCTTCCCTTACTACCAGCAAGTTTATATTTAGCATTCATGCGTTCTATGTTTTCTTTAGTTGTCTCATGCATTTTCATAATCAAATCAGCACGTTGTTTAGCATCAAAATTCAATTTCTCCGAATATGGTAGAGGTAACAAATCAATTGGAGCATGAGGTACAAATCCATATACAATCTCAAAAGGGCACATCTTAGTAGTAGAATGCATAGACCGATTATAAGCAAACTCAATATGAGGCAAACATTCTTCCCACAATTTAATGTTCTTTTTCAAAACAGCCCTAAGCATAGTAGATAAAGTTCGATTAACGACCTCAGTTTGTCCATCAGTTTGGGGATGACAAGTAGTAGAAAATAAAAGTTTAGTCCCCAATTTAGCCCACAAAGTTCTCCAAAAGTGGCTTAAGAATTTAGTGTCACGATCTGAAACTATTGTGTTAGGTACACCATGTAAGCGAACAATTTCACGAAAGAATAAGTCAGCAATGTTGGTAGCGTCATCGCTTTTGTGACAAGGTATGAAGTGTGCCATTTTAGAAAATCTATCCACAACGACAAAGATACTATCCCTCCCCTTTTGTTCTAGGAGTCCTAAAACAAAGTCCATAGAAATATCCTCCCAAGGCACGTTAGGAACAGGCAGAGGCATGTATAAACCATGGGGATTAAGTCGTGACTTAGCTTTTTGACATGTAGAACAGCGAGCGATGAAACGTTCCACGTCGCGTCTCATCCTGGGCCAAAAGAAATGGCTAGCGAGTATGTCCTCCGTCCTCTTCACACCAAAGTGTCCCATCAATCCTCCTCCATGCGCTTCCTGTAGCAATAACAAACGAACAGAACTAGCTGGAATGCATAGTTTGTTTGCCCTAAACACAAACCCATTGTTGAGGACAAATTTGTTCCAAGTTTTTCCCTCTTTACAATTGAGCAACACATTGTTAAAATCATTATCATGCACATATTGCTCTTTAATCGTTTCCAAACCAAAAATTTTGAAGTCAAGTTGTGAGAGCATGGTATATCTCCTAGACAAGGCATCAAAGAATGACATTATCCTTTCCCTTTTTGTGTTTGATGACATAAGGAAATGACTCAATGAATTCAACCCACTTTGCATGTCTACGGTTAAGTTTAGCTTGACTTCTAATATGTTTTAACGATTCATGATCAGAATGTATAACAAATTCCTTGGGCCATAAATAATGTTGCCATGTTTCTAAAGTTCGAACTAGCGCATATAACTCCTTATCATAAGTAGAATAATTCAAACTTGGCCCACTCAATTTCTCACTAAAATAAGCAATAGGTTTTCCTTCTTGCAACAGAACACCACCCAAACCAATTCCACTAGCATCACATTCTAGTTCAAAAGTCTTAGAAAAGTCCTGGAAGTTTGGAGTAAGGGTGCATGGGTTAACTTAGCTTTCAGAATGTTGAAGGCATCTTCCTGCGGCTTGCCCCAAGCAAAAGGTACACCCTTTTGGTGAGTTCATTCAAAGGTGCGGCGATTGTCTTGAAGTCCTTCACAAAACGACGATAGAATCCATGCAAGTCCTAGGAAACTCCGCACTGCAGGTGACCGTGTTAGGAGTCGGCCAACTCAGTATTGCTTCAACCTTGGCTTGATCAACTTCAATTCCTCGTGGAGTAACAACATAGCCAAGAAAAGAGACTCGATCCGTGCAAAGGTGCACTTATCAAGGTTACCAAATAAACGTGCATCGCGTAAAGCATTAAAAACAGCACGTAAATGTCCAAGATGGTCTTCTAAGGATTTCTTGTAGATCAAGATATCATCAAAGTAAACTACCACAAACTTTCCAATGAAAACACGTAAAACCTCGCTCATCGCCTCATGAAAGTACTAGGAGCATTAGTCAACCCGAAAGGCATTACTAACCACTCATATAATCCGAACTTAGTTTTAAATGCTGTTTTCCATTCATCTCCTAACTTCATGCGACCTGGTGATATCCACTACGCAAATCCACTTTAGAGAACATAGTAGAGCCACTTAGTTCATCAAGCATATCGTCTAACCGAGGAATAGGATGGCGATATCTAATGGTGATATTATTAATTGCTCTACAATCCACACACATGCGCCATGTTCCATCTTTCTTAGGTACTAAAATGACTGGTACAACACAAGGACTAAGAGATTCACGCACGTACTTTATCAAGCAATTCGTGAACTTGGCGTTGTATCTCTTGTGTCTCTTCAGGGTTGGTTACGTAATGTGCTCGGTTGGGCAAGGATGCCCCTGGAATGAGATCAATTTGATGCTCAATCCCTCTAATTGGCGGCAGCCCTGAGGATGTCCTTTGGAAAGATGTCGGTGTATTCTGCAAAGGTTAGTGACAACAGGAGGCAAAGAGAGGGACATCTCCTCTAGAGAAAACAAAGTTTTTTTGCAGACCAAAGCATAGCATGTATACCTACAAACAGCCAACTCATTCAAATCAGATTTTGTTGCAAGAAAACAAGCACCTTTCAATTTAATCTCATTCGGCTTAGCACAATCAAGGTTAGATTCTTTCTGTTTATGTTGTTCAAGTCCTTTGGTGACAATCTGATTTTCACTCTTAGAATTCTCTCGATTTTTCTCTTTGCTAGATCTAGCAATTTCATCCTTTACAATGGCATCAAAGCGACATTGGGTGTAGCACAATTTTCTTTTCTTTATGCACAAAAGAGTATTGATTTGTTCTACCATGATGTAAACAATCCTTATCATATTGCCACGGTCTACCTAATAACATAGAACATGCTTGCATAGGTACGACATCGCAATCAACATAATCATGATAGGAACCTAAAGCGAAATGTACTCTTACCATGCGAGTTACCTTGAGTTTGCCGCTGTTGTTGAACCATTGAATGTGGTAGGGCTGAGGGTGTGGTTTAGTGGAGAGTGCTAGCTTCTCCACCATGTCCATGCTGGCTAGATTATTGCAACTCCCACCATCAATGATTATTCGAATGGATCGCTCCTTGATGACGCCTTTTGTGTAAAACAAGTTGTGGCGTTGATTTGGATCGGCGCGAGCAATCTGAGCACTAAGCACACGTTGTGCAATAATACTCAAATATTGGGCAGCATCATCAGCGCTCACGTGCACCTCGTCGTGCTCGGCATTTGGATCGCCGTCTTCATGTTCAGCGAGCAAAGCATATGTTTCTTCATCAAGATCACTTGCTGAGTCATACTCGCCGTCTTCACGGATTATTAGCACACGCTTGTTCGGACACTCCCTCATCATGTGACCGAAACCCTTGCAGCGATGGCACTGAACATCTTTGGTGCGTCCCGTTGATGCGACCGACGACGATGAACTATTTGTAGTAGCTTGTGTGGCATTTTTCGTCGGCGTTGGTCGTGGGGCCGAATTTGCAGTGGCGGACGTCGTTCTGTTGATGGAAGAGGTCGGCGTGGTAGTACGGCCGGCAGGGGCTGCAGGGGTGCGCGGTATCCACGAAGTAGTTCGACCTGCAGAAAAATTAGTCTTTGCCCTCGATTGACGACCCTGCACTTCACGTTCAGCTTTGCAAGCAAGATGGAACAACCGAGTCATCGAATTATAATCCTTATAGTCTAGAATATCCTGGATTTCTCGAGTTAAACCACCTAAGAAACGAGCCATAGAAGCTTCCTCATTCTCAACTAATCCACAACGCAACATGCCAATTTGCAATTCTTGGTAATATTCTTCCACCGAATTCTTACCTTGGAGTAGGCGCTGCAATTTATTCAATAAATCTCTAGCATAGTATGAAGGAACAAATCTATGCCTCATTAGCAATTTCAAAGCTTCCCAAGTGGTGGGTATATTATTTGGATGAGCACGGCAATGTTCTCTCCACCAAGCGAAGCAAAATCGGTGAACTCACTTGTGGCAGCCCTAACTCTTCTATTCTCAGGGAAATCATGGCACGCAAATTTTTGATCAACAAGTAATTCCCAACTAAGGTAACCATCAGGTCGATTTACCTTCAAAAGGTGGCATATTGAAATTTACCTTAGGGAAAACATCATCTCGCTCGCTCCTTGGTCGTGGAGGATCACGTCGCATACCTTGCTGATTGAAGCGTAGCCGATGATGGTCACGATCATTGTCGTAATGGACGGGGTTGACCTCCTCCACATCAGTGGTGTCATCATATTCGTGCTCTTCGTTCTGTTCTTCTAAATCTGCTGGGGGCCTCTCCTGTGGAGCTGAATTGTTGCTTGGACGACGGGGTGGTGGATTGGAAGCACCAGATGCAGCAGCTGCAAAAGTATCAAGTCTAGCCAAAATAGTAGCAAGAGTAGTGTTAGCAATCCCTTGTGCAGCCTCGATGGATCTGAGACGGTCTTCTTGCATTGACATACGCTCATTAGTGAGCCGTACATCCTCGCTAAGACCATCGGTGGTTTCCGTCGTCATCTTTTGGAAGTGAGCAATGATTGCCAAGGGATCGAACGCCTGTACGGGTAGAAAGTGGAGCTTGGACAGGCTTAATTTAGTAGCAAAAGGTTAGCAATAATCCAATCAGTGAATGCAAAATTGAAGAATTGTTCAACGTCTAGTCACTAGTTCTCGACTTAGGCTAGCAAGGATCGTGACTCAAAGCTATGATCGACAAGATAGCCTTCCACGGCAGATGAAAGAAAAAAATCAGCGCGAAAAAATTCGCGAAAGAAGGGAACTATCTCAAAAGATCGGGATCTTGTGAAACAGGTTTAGCACATAAAAATTTTGGATCTGCTCGGACTCTTTTTTTTTTTTTTTTTTTTTTTTTTATAACGATCCGACTCCTTTTTCTTTCAAGTGCTATGCGGCGGAAGACCAGTGTGACGATCGGATGGCGAGTGGGCGACGATCGGCTATCAGAGGGCGACGATCAGGCGACGATGGGCTATCAGTGGGCGACGATCGGCGCGACGATCGGGCGACGATGGGCTATCAGTGGCGACGATCAAAGCGGCGATCGACGGCGACGATCGGGCGACGATGGAGCTATCAGGTGGGCGACGATCGGAGGCGACGATCGGCGGCGACGATGGAGGCGACCAGTCGGCTAACAGGAGGGCAACCGGTCGGACGACCAAGTGGGCGACCAGTCAAGCGGCGACCAGTCGGATGAAAAGAAAACTTCGGTCCGAACACCTTTTTTTTTTCAACAGTTCGAGACCGAACACAACTCGAAACCACTGTGGGAGACAAAAATTTCTTCTGACCTGGACTCCAACTAGACTAGAATTCAGCAACTCGACACGACGATGCAACCAAAAATTCAATAATGCGATTATCTTTGGAAAGGAAATTGCGAGGCTCAAATTGTTTTGGTATGGGGAGATCCAATCTGATGGCGCTTCTCTGGACTATAGGAAAGATATCAATCTACTAATCTAGGGTAAAGAATTCTCACCGAGCAACCTGGTTTGCTCTGATACCACTTGATGGAGCCGTGATGGCACTATGGGTGTCCCGATCTTTCGATGAGAAACACACGATCGATTTGTTGGAGTCGACCTTGACGATCCGACTACACCGTACGACGACGATGCGCCTTAGCAATCGCTAAACCAACTTCAGCGGGTTATTGATCTTGCCGTAGGCACGATCAACCTGAACACGAGGTTTACTTCCTGCAAGCAACCGAAGAACAAGCAAGAACAATAGGATAAGCAATCTGAAATTGCGGATAAAACTAGAAGCGAAACAAAGTGGAGTCTTATTGACGATCTTGACAAGGTGGCTGTCCAGCACAACTCGCACGATCAAGTTTGCACTTGGCTAAACTAATCAAATAAAACCCAAAACCCTAAGAAGCCGATGTCTGGCTATTTATGAAAGCTAGGGGTGTGGGAATCACGTCCAAAGCGGTAGGATACCAACTACAACTCTATTACAAGGCCCAAAGCCCAAGTCTTCTCGATTTGGAAAAGTGACGCCAATTGTTTTGCAGATTCTCGTTGACTCGGACGGAATTTGGGGATGGGGTCGGATCCGTTGGAAAGAGGGCGTCGAAACCTTTCAAACCAATACTCATAAACCCCAAACACCCTTGTGGATCAAAAGTTATGGTCATTTTAAGTTGGTGCTGTCCCGGAGGCCAAATCCGAGTATAACTTGTGCACCGGAAGAATTGGCTTCATGCTTGACGTTTGGGAGTCCTTCTCCTTGGTTCCTAAGGACAATAAAATCATCACGAGGATTAAATAGCATTCCATTCATTAAATTATCTGTATGCAATCCGAGGAACGCATTCACCTGGTAATTGAATTGTCGTGCCCGAGCTCGAGTAATTGGCCCTTGTATGACATTGTTGGTTTCCATTGGGTTTGTAAGTATGGCCGTATCCATGGTAGTGATGTCCTCATCAGCTGACCGGCCAGAAGACAACTGCTACACCTGGATCTTCGAGCCAGGGTTTCAGAACGCCAGCTCAGGGAAACAACACACTTGGTTCGAACCAACAAGGCACAGTGAAGCGCTGCTACAGCTGCAATGAACCAGGACACTTTGCTAACCAGTGCCCAAGGAGAGGCAATGTGACCCCAGTTCGCTTCAATTTGGGGCCCACGCCAACGAAGACACCAGCGCCAGCAGCAAGCCGTGGAAATAATCAATCAGGAGCTGCACCTTCCACAGTCGTCCGAGGCCGCGTGAATCATATCACAACTGCTGAAGCTCAAGATGCCACGGACGTTGTATTGGGTACGTTTTCGGTTAACTCAGTACCTGCCACCGTTTTATTTGATTCTGGTGCTTCGCATTCCTTCATTTCGCAAGACTTTGCTGTGGGAAATGGGTTGGAATTGAGAAAACTTACGTGCACACTAGTGGTGCAATCACCTGGGTCGGAACTTCAATCTAACCTAGGCTGTTCAGGAGTTAAGTTGGTCATAAACGAGGTAGAGTTTCTAGCAAATCTAATTGTGCTAGATACCCAAACCTTGGACGTAATCCTTGGGATGGATTGGCTAGCCAAGCACAAAGCTGTATTGGACTGTGGTCGCAGAGTAGTGTCTGTAGAGAACCAAGACGGAGAAAAAGTGGAATTTCAAGCAACCTCAATCCGAGATGGAAAACTTTTGGTCAATAGCATGAAGACTGTCAGTTTAGAAGATGTGCCAGTGGTAAAAGAGTTTCCTGATGTTTTTCCCGAAGACCTGCCTGGTATGCCACCGGACAGAGAAATTGAGTTCGTTATCGAGCTGGTGCCTGGCACAGCTCCGATCGCGAAAAGACCTTATAGGATGTCCACAGAAGAGCTAGTGGAGATGAAGAAGCAGATTGAAGAACTCATGGAAAAAGGTTTCATCAAACCTAGTTCATCTCCATGGGGAGCACCGGTGTTATTTGTCAAGAAGAAAGACGGAAGTTTCAGAATGTGTATAGACTATCGTGCACTCAATGAGGTGACGATAAAGAATAAATATCCTTTGCCCAGGATAGATGATCTTTTCGATCAGTTAAGAGGAGCAGGAGTCTTCTCTAAGATAGACCTTCGATCCGGATACCATCAATTAAAAATTCGGACCGAGGACACACCAAAGACAGCTTTTTCGTCAAGGTATGGGCACTATGAATTCACGGTCATGTCCTTTGGATTGACCAATGCCCCAGCATACTTCATGAATATGATGAACAAGGTATTCATGGAATATTGGGATAGGTTTGTCGTCGTTTTCATTGATGACATCCTAGTTTACTCCAGGACTGAAGAAGAGCATGCAGAACACCTAAGGATGGTTTTGGAGAAGTTAAGAGAGAACCAATTGTATGCAAAATTCAGCAAATGTGACTTCTGGAAAAAGAAAGTAGAGTTCTTGGGTCATGTAATGACTGCTGAAGGAGTAGCTGTCGATCCAAAGAAAGTGGAGGCAGTATTACACTGGGAACAACCTAAGTCAGTTACCCAGATAAGAAGTTTTCTTGGAATGGCGGGATATTACCGTCGATTCATTGAGGGTTTTTCATCAATTGCAAGACCTCTTACGCAATTGTTGAAAAAGGAGAAAAAGTTTGTATGGACGCCAGAGTGCGAAAAGAGTTTTCAGGAACTGAAGAAGCGTCTAACCCGGCACTGCCTTAGTGTTGCCAGAGGTCAGGAACAGCTTTGACATTTACTGTGATGCTTCGCGTCAGGGACTTGGGTGTGTTCTGATGCAAAATGGGAAAGTAGTGGCTTATGCTTCGAGACAGTTAAGACCACATGAGCAGAATTACCCAACTCATGACTTGGAGTTAGCTGCTGTAGTGCACGCCCTTAAAATATGGCGCCACTATCTTATTGGAAACCGATGTGAAATATATACTGACCACAAAAGTTTAAAGTACATATTCACTCAGTCGGATCTTAACATGAGGCAAAGAAGATGGTTAGAATTAATCAAGGATTATAACATCGGAATCCACTACCATCCAGTAAAAGCAAACGTGGTGGCTGATGCTTTGAGTCGGAAGAGTCACATCTTGAATTTGGTGATTGCAGAAAATCAGACGGACTTATGTAGAGAGCTTCAGAAGCTAAGATTGGAGGTCGTACCTAGCGGATATTTGGCTACCCTGGAAGTAAAATCGACCCTAGAAGAGCAGATCCGGGAAGGTCAAAAGGATGATGATAACATTCTCAGGATCAAATCCAAGAAGGATGAAGGCTTAGCCTAGGACTTCAGAATCGATGAGCAAGGTACCTTGTGGATGAAAAATAGAATATGTGTACCTCATAAACCTGAGTTAAAGCAGTTGATACTTGAGGAAGCGCATGATTCTAAGTACTCAATTCATCCAGGAAGTGCAAAAATGTATCAGGATCTCAAGGAGAGGTTCTGGTGGCCAAACATGAGACGAGAAGTTGCCGAACATGTCGCATTGTGTGATATATGTCAAAGAGTAAAGGCAATGCATCAGAGGCCAGCAGGATTGTTTCAACCTTTGAAAGTACCTAAGTGGAAATGGGAGGAGATCGGTATGGATTTCATTACCGGTTTACCCAGAACTCAACAAGGTTTTGATTCAATATGGGTGATAGTTGATCGCCTAACCAAAGTTGCCCACTTTATCCCGGTGAAAACCACTTACTCAGGATATCGCCTAGCTAAGCTATACATGGCCAGAATTGTGTGTTTACATGGTGTACCAAAGAAGATAGTATCGGATCGAGGTACTCAATTTACCTCAAGATTTTGGAATAAGTTGCATACTGCAATGGGCACCCGTTTGAATTTCAGTACGGCATACCATCCGCAGACAGATGGTCAGACTGAAAGAGTAAATCAGATACTCGAGGATATGCTAAGGGCTTGTGCTCTGTCATATGCCACTTCGTGGGACAAATGTTTGCCATATGTGGAATTTAGCTATAACAACAGCTATCAGGCCAGCTTGAAGATGTCTCCATTTGAAGCTCTATACGGTCGCCCATGTCGGACACCGTTAAATTGGAACGAGACGGGTGAGCGTCAAGTCTTCGGACCAGACATACTCTCAGATGCGGAGGAAAAGATTGCTATGATCAGAGAAAGACTGAAAACTGCACAATCAAGACAAAAGAGTTACACTGACAACCGACGTCGTGAGCTAAGCTTTGAGCCAGAGGATTATGTATATCTCAGAGTCACCCCGCTTAAAGGAGTTAAAAGGTTTCACACAAAAGGAAAGCTAGCCCCAAGATACGTGGGTCCCTTTAAGATTTTGAGCTGCAGAGGTGAAGTTGCTTATCAGCTAGAGTTGCCGCAATCACTTGCAGGAGTACATGATGTCTTCCATGTATCTCAACTTAAGAAGTGCCTCCGAGTGCCAACTGAGCAGACACCTTTGGAAGAGATGGAAGTGCAAGAAGATTTGACTTATAAGGAATATCCAGTTAGGATCTTGGACACATCCGAACGAGAAACCAGGAACAAGACGATTCGTTTCTGCAAAGTTCAGTGGAGCAATCACTCGGAAAGCAAAGCAACTTGGGAGCGCGAAGAAGATTTGAAGAAGGAATTTCCCGACCTATTCTTTAGTTAGCCTCGAATCTCGGGGACGAGATTCTGTTAAGGGGGGAGGCTTGTAACATTCCAAAAATTTCTTTTAATATATTTAGTGTGTTACTGGGTTTATTTGTACTTTTCGGAATCTACTTGGAAGCCTCGCGAGTAAGTCGGATTCAAGTCTATTGAAATAATCGTAGTTCATAAAGATCAGGCGTTTCCGAATAAGCGTAAAATCGAAAATTTTGTTGCTAATTAAGATAGTTGGTAGACGAGAGTGTTCGCTTCAAATATTTTTGAAAAACTTGTTATATAACTTAATTCGTTGATTTTACTAAAATCTGTACAGGTGTCTGATTAGCTGAAAGAATTATTACAAAAAATCTACACGTTGAAAAATCGCGAAACCAACTTCGTTAGGTTCCAAATAATCCCTAATATTTTAGAGAATTTTTCTATGATTTTTGGAGCTTTTCTACTATTTTATCTCATATGCCTTTTAGTCTCAACACTATTCAAAATTTTGGTTGACCGGTCAAGTGCACTGTACATCTTCCTCAAGTGCTGTCGTGAGCAACCAGTGAAGCCGTTCTCTCTCCCCTCCATTAGAACTAGGGGTGAAAACGGGTCGGTTACGGATCGGATAGGGGTCATCCCATATCCTACCCTAATTTATTTTGTCGGATATCGGATCGGATACGGTAAAACTAAAATACGGTCGGATAGTCGGAACGGATACGGATATTAACGGTCGGGTAGAAAACGGTAATCGGATATCATACGGACGGATAGTGAACGGATACCGGATACTATATCGGGTAGCATATAAAATACATAAATTAAAGCATACGATAAAAAGAACCCAACTAACACATAATTGAAGACATAATCCTAACACAAATACACGGAATACAAATAACACAAATAGTCCATAATTTAAAGTCCGAACATAACAACAATGTAGCTAACATAATCTAAGTGCATACGATAAATGCATGCACGGTGGTGAAAAAACTTTCTACTTCGTATATCTATTACAGCATAACATAATTTTACATGAATTCTGCAATCCTTTCCTCCGCTCAATTGCACCAAACAAAAATCGATAGTGAAAAATCTGCTCAATTCCAAACGCCATTACAATAGCATCTACTTTTACTCGGATTCCAGGTCATTTGTACTGTTTAATCGCAATCAGATATCAGATTTTGTTTGCTTCTAAGTGAGGTATGAAGTTAGGCTTCTTTTGCAGAGAGTAAAGTATGCAGATAATCTCGTCAGGCAGGCACTAAACAGATCTTGTCCCTGCCGTATCCTGTCTTGTCCCTACCTCGTGCTGGCTTCACCCAAATCAGAGATGGAAATAAGAGCATCACAAATCAGAGATGGAAATTAGAGCAAGAACCAAAGGGAATCTTCCTTTGGAACATCTGAAACTCGCGTGGTCGCACGCATATCATCCATGGATCGAACAGAAATGAGAGAGAGAGAGAGAGAGAGAGAGAGAGAGAGAGAGAGAGAGAGAGAGAGAGCTAGTTCATACCCTCTAACTAATCCAGCGATCTTGGGCGAGAAGAGAGAGCGTCGGAGGTGGCGAGCAGAGGAAGCTTAGCCAGCGACGTCAGCGAGGCAGCGGCGGATGCGGACCGTGGCAGGCGACGGGGTCGGAGGCCGGCGGACGGGGCAGCAGACGGCGGTGGGCAATGGGGAGGCTGGCGGACGGCACCGTCCTGCCGGAGCGGCGCCGATCGACAGTCACGGGCTAGCGGTGGGCCGGTGGCGGCTAGGGTTGGGAGGGTGAGGGACTGACTCTGAGAGCTGTGGCCTGTGGGGAATTGGTCGACTACTCGACTGGGATTTGGGATCCAGGCTGCGCAGCGCAGGGGCAGGAGCCAGGAGGGAGTATTAGATTTCGGGTAGTACCACGGGTACCCGATCGGGTATCCGAACCCGATCCGAAAATTTCGGGTATCATCCATCCCATATCCGATCCGAATCCGATCAGACACGAACGGGTAATATCCGAATCCGAACCCGAACCCGACGGATACCAAAAAATTCGGGTTTCCCTTGACCCGATCTAAACCGGGTCGGGTACCCGTCGGGTAGTACCCGACCCGTTTTCACCCCTAATTAGAACGCACGGGACACCTTCAAGATCACCTCCAATAAATCACCAAAAATTTATTAAAAATCGTAACCGAGATCCACGTCGCATCCTTAACCTTCCTGGGCTGTTAGAAAAATTAAACACCACTAATCTATTCATAGTCACGGGAGAAACATTTTTGCGGCCGTTTCGCGTTTCCACTACAAATGCAAGCCCTTTGATCTTCCTCCCGCACTATAAGAAGGGGCAACGGGTTCCTCTCCTCGTTGCCAACCCACCCATATCCTCCACGAGAGCTCTCTCGCCTTCGTTTCGTCGGATTTTGCAAAGATTGGAGTGCCTGTTTTTTTTTGTGTGCTTCTTATTTATCCAGCCACTGCCGCCAACCGACCGCCTCGCCGTCGCCGCCACCGCCGCCGGCGAGTCCGCCACACCGCGCCGCCACCACTGGACTGGCCGGTTAGCTCTCTTACCCCTCCCATCGTGCGCAGCGTTGAAGGAACCGAAGCCTACTCGTTTCTCTTATGGAAACCGAAGCCTCCATTCGTGAAGAACGCCAAACAGTAGCACACAGTGTTGAATAGTAAAAATGTAATAGAACTGGAACCTCATTTGTACATGCCTTTTTCCCCAAATTGTGAAATTTGTCATTTTTGCAAGAAATTCGTTTTAAGTCCAAATCATATGCAGCAAATTTTGTTAATTAGTAAAAACTAATACCTTTCTACAGTAATTTTTATGAAATTTTATAATTAGATCTATACTGTTAAATTATTTACGGAACGTCCAAACTTATGAATTTTGTAGCTTGTAAACTATACGTCCAAAAATGTCCAAATAAATTTTATAAATCTTAGAAAATGCTAAACTAATTATCTGGAAGTTTTTGTAAAATTTCAACCTAGTTTGATTTGTAGCATTTTCTAATATGTGTTGTATGTTGATTTGCGTGTTTATTTTGTTCTTTAACTGTTGTGCGTAGACGTCGAACTGTGTGAGGGTGTCGATTTCGAGGAGCAAGCTCAGGATTAGGATCTAGACCAACACCAGCTAATCCTTGAAGGCAAGTTATGCTTTGACCATTTTGTTCCCATGTTTTCAAATATTAGTTTGTTTTAAATTATGCATGCTAATTTAATTATAATGTGTTCAAGTAATTTGGGATTAGATAAATACCACTTGATAGTGTCACCTTGTCCATAACACTTGTATGCCAATAAATCCTTTGTCACCCTAGGTTGGATTATATGCTGGTTAATACTAATCACCAGATTTGGGTAGTTAAAACGTGGTAGTTCTGCTTAGCCATGCCATTCGAGCTAATGACACAAATTTTGAATTAAGCTAAATACTGACTATTGAACTATGGAACCTGTTTTGAAAGAATGCGACATGTGTTGTTGATAAGTTGTTGGCACATGGTGCATGGTAACCAACCGGGAGGGAAAATGGTTTAGACTGTGGCAAGTGACAAGTGATCAATGGGGGGCCCGATGTGGCACATGGGAGAGATGTTGATTGAATTTGGTTTTGTGAACTTTGGGTAGTCTTGCCACGGTCGACCTAAGGACTTAACCTTGCAAGCCTTTGAACTGGGCCTAACACACAACCACATGTCTGGAGTGGGACAGACCTAGTTTAGTATGATTCCGAAGTCTTAGCATGTGAGACCTCAGGTGGTTTTTGTAGCTATAAATGTGGAAAGAAGGGTGTAGTGTTTACCGTATTGGTCTTACATCTCTTCAACGGTATACGTTGGCCCTGTACTTCCGCTCCGCAAAAGGGAAGGGACAAAGTGGGAACTATACCGGGAGGTACACATGCGAGGATGGAAGTTTCGGAAAGACTTTGTTATGGTTACTCGCCTGCGTGGTGTTTAACTATATCGTGTGGGTAAGGTGTATAACCTCTGCAGAGTGTACAAACTATTCGAATAGCCGTGTCCACGGTATTGGAAATCGCTCGGGGATTACAGTGAAGGGTTAGACTTTATTAAAAATGTGGTTGGGATAAAAGATGATATTGATGGAAGTATGGATTAGAAGGTGGGAATGCTTTTGCTTAACTCCTGGAAAAGTTATTGTTACATTATTTGTTTTTACCGCTTTTGAATCTATTTATGCTACTTGTTAAATGCTGCTTTACTACAAAATAAACCTGTTAAGCCATTCCATTGGAATAAGCCTGGCATGTAGTATATTAGGTTGCATTCTGTGCATAGCTTGTTGAGTACCAATGTACTCACCCCTCCAAAAATCACAACACCAGAAGAAGAGGATCTGCAAGCCAATGAGGAGGAGCAGAACGGAGAGGCGAACAACTAGGGGCAAGCCAAGTCAGTTGCCTGTGGCATACTGAGGCGCCACGAAAAATTTTCATTCCGCTGCTATTTTATTTGTTTACTCTGAACTCAGCCCTGCGTGGCTTAATATTGTAAGGTTGACCTTAAGGTCTTAACAATTTTACATGAGTTGAATACTTTATTATGATTATTTCCGATGTGTATGTGTAATGGTATTCATCTCCATTGTATCTGTGAGCACTAGCGTGATCCTGGACTGGTGTATCACACCGAGTGTTCGGAATTCCAATTCCGGTCGCGACAACTTCTGCCCTAGCCTGTTGGCACCAAATAAGAAGCTATAGTTCAGGATATGAATTGGTGATAGCACAGGTAGACAACACTATTTAACCAAAAACGTGAGTATAAACAAGTTCTGATACAAATGCACAAATTCTACATCAGACTTATGAAGGCTATAAAGAGCAAGTGATTATTAAGAACATCGCGAAGCACTTTAGAGTAGGGGTGCAATCGGCTCAGATTCGGTCGGATACACTTGAAGCCTAGGCAGACCTCTATTTCCATACATTACCAACAAGGGTTTGTAATAAAATTCTCTGAACCAAAAATCAGCATAATCAATTTTTCAGAAAAAAGGTCCTCTAACTATTTAATCCCTCTTTTTTATTGATTGGTACATAGAGCTTGTGAGGAAGAAACACAGTTGGTGCGGTGTTTTGAGTTTTACCTGTTATTTAGCATCTACCCTTCGTCGAATTTAAGGGCGAAGTTAGATAGAACATTGTTGTCATCGCAAGTGTCCCTCATGGATAACCATCTGTCGTCAAGCTGAACATTTACATCCCTGTGCCAGGAGAAAGTAATAAGTTCAATTGTTCTTAGGCTACCTAAAATTCAATGCAACATCACTATAACGTATCTTTAATCATACTTGCAGTATACTACTACATTTATACACTCCTGCTTGATTAAAAAAATACAGGTAAGTTCGCAGCTAAGTGGTACACTAAACTATCTGCATTGGCTCACAATGCAGAGTTTACGTATATACGATCAGATGGAATCATGGAAGGCTGAGAAATTCATAATTTTTTTGCAAGTAATCTGCATTCTTAACGAGAGCATCCTGGGCATAATCCTTGCCGACAGTTCTAATTGAAGCTGTATTAAGCAAGTTTTCTAAGGAACCATGTTTCTTTAGTAGTTTCACTGCAGTCTTGCGACCAAAACCAGGAGCTACATGCTGGATTCAGGAACACCATCCTCTTCATCACCTATGAAGCACCCTGTGCAGCATAACTTCAGATTCATCAGTTGGGTAGACAAACCAAACTCTGAATGATAAAAAAAAATTGCATGACGGCAGATTAATACACAAGATATGTACTTACTAAGGCTCAAATCTGCGGTTGGATCACACTTGTACTGTGCAACATATTGCCTCAGTGTATAAAAGGACCAACGCCCCATCTCAGGAATCGGCATAACCAACTCAATGCCATGAGATATCAGCTGCTTGAAGTTCTTATCTGGTGAGCCAATGACAACTCTAAAACCTTTCTTTAATACTTGTTCTGTTAAGGTAGCTACTACATCATCTGCCTCATACCCATCGACTTTGACAACCTGAGTTTGTCGTTTGCAAATCATTAAGCATTATAATCATTAAGCACTTGCTGTAGGGTTGAATTCCCAATTTAAATCCGCAGAACAGCCAAAGGATACATACAACACAGAATTAACCAATAACCTAGCATCTGGAAGAGGGAAATTTTGCCATCCACTGGGATTCAGTGACGCAAACCGCATCTGCACCTACCAACCCAAGACCAATTTTGCAAGAAATCTGCGTGCAGGTTTGTCCCGGTAAAAAAACGTCTCCTTTGCACCCATAATACGGGGAAGAGAAACTTATTATGCACGTCACTTTCCACGATTTAGGTAGAGGTTGAGTAGCGCAGACGAGATGGGGGTACCTGGAACGCGCGGAGCCAGTCGGGACCATCTTCCTCCTCTCCCATGCCTGCTTCCCTACTGCCTCTGCTGCTACGGTCTCGATTAGGGCAATAACCGTGTACAGTGCGATCGGGTGGCAGCGGTGGGACAGAGAATGGAGTTACCGGAGAGCAAGGGCTAGAGCGCGGTGGTTAGGAGGATTTTCGGGTGGCTGCAGTCCCCGATGGCGAGCCCGACAACCGGCTTGCTCGGATGTGGAGGGAGTTAGAGAGAGGGATCCAGGAAGAAGGGCCTTGGGGATAGTTTTTCTTTACCAGATTAGGCATAGCGATGGAACTAGTAATTTTTTTAATGGTGTATTTGTATCGTGTCTTTATACTCTTGGATTAATTTTTTTATTTTTGGTGTTGAATTCTAAAAGAGAGAGAATTATTAGAAATTTAATTTCCTCGTTTAATACTTTGAGAAAATTGCCAAAAAAGAAAAGAGAATTTACAAATACCTATTTTTCTTATTTGAAATGTTGATTTAAAGAGGGAAATTTTCTGAAATGATTTGAGAGTTTAAAATGGTATAAGAACTTGGATTTATTGGTTAAGGGGGGATTTCTTTTTAAAGCAAAAGGGGTTGCAAAATTTAAAATTTTATTGTGTTATTTGAAATTTTGATCTTTAAAACCCCTTCATGCATCGTTTTTTTCATCCAAATAGTGAATTAATATAGAATTTGTCATCAATCATAAAAAAGGGGAGATTGTAAGTTCAAACTCCATTGATTTTAGGGATTGATTGTAATTTAATGTGTTAATTATTATTTAATGATAAATCTAATCATTCTGAGACAAACATATTTATTGAGCTTTATTCCTATTAGTCTCAAATTTGGATGAAAAATAGGAAACCCAAGGCATACACCGCCCATTTGTTCTAGCAAATATCCGAATGGGTTAGATTCCAAATATCCGGTTCCCAACGAGAAAAAAAAAACACCATTCATTTTCTATGACGATTTGTATTATGGTTTCATGATGAAATTTTATGTTTCGTCACAACAGTACATGGGGCGACGACACATGATACAATTAATGACAAACATAAAAAAGTCGTCACAGAAAATAGATTTTCCATGACAAAAGTTGACAACGTCATGACGTTTTCGTCACAGATAATCACTTTTCTTGTAGTGATAGTTGTCCTGGATAACCCAGAATTGAAGCGGGCGATCCTCGATGAAGCCCACAACTCCTTGCTCACAATCCATCCGGGCAGCAACAAAATGTACCAGGACTTGAAGCGGCAATTCTGGTGGACTCACATGAAGCGCGAGATTGCTTGTTATGTGATTGAGTGTGATGTCTGCAAAAGGGTAAAGGCCGAACTTCTCAAGCCAGCTGGTACTCTTCAACCGCTACCCATTCCGAGCTGGAAGTGGGAAGATATCAGCATGGATTTCATCACCGGCTTACCTTTGACTTCTACGAGTCACGACTCGATATGGGTGATTGTCGATCGGTTGACCAAGTCCGCACACTTCCTAGCCATTCGCACCACCTATTGAGCCCCGAGGTATGCGGAGCTGTACATAACTCGGATCGTGTGCCTTCATGGAGTGCCAAAGCGGATAGTTTCAGATCGGGGCTCACAGTTTGTCTCCCAGTTCTGGAAGAGTCTGTAGGATCGAAGTATACGAATATAGCAATCAGAGGGGGGGTGAATGATTGTGCGGAAGCTAAAACCAAATTCTTGATCTACTAAAAGTTCACCCCAAAATAGAACCAAATAATTGCCTCGTATTCGACAAAAACAGAATGATAGAGGTTCGGTAAAACGCGAATTCCCGGAGATCCAACCGTCGGAACGATCTGAAATTTGAACACAAGAAACTAGATTCCAATACGAATCGAATCCAAAAAGAATCAGCTCGATCGGACTTACGGATAAAGAGTTGCGAGCTTTGCAAGCTTGCTGTTTCAGAACTTGACGAGAATCAATCTAATCAAAACTTCAAGATTAAACAAGATCTTCAAAAGATTAATCAACTAGACTTTGAGGAACTCTAAATCAATACCCTAGAAAGGTTTTTGATGGATCAAATCAAGATGAAACTCAACGATCAAAAACCAATCTAGAATTAGAACAAGCATGCAAACAAGAACCAAAGCAGAAAACACTGTAGCGACGTGGTTACTGTAGCACGCAAAAATCTTGGAAGAATTGATCTTTATTTCTTTTGTCTAAAATACTCTCATCAAAAGAGTACAACCCCTAAAACTTGCTCAAAGCTTGATGCGATTGATGCCCTTCAACAGGAGACACCTCTCCTATTTAAAGGACCAACCCACAAGGAGTTCTGAATACGATTCCTATTCCCTAGAAGGAATCTGTATCCAACACAACTCTACTTGGCCCAACCTGGCCGAATACAACTCTTGCACGCGTATGGCAACCCTACCATACTCACGTGACTAACACTTTGCATGCGTATGGCCACCTGCCATACTCACGTGACTAACACTTTGCACGCGAATGACCTCCTGCCATTCTCACGTGACTAACCATTCTTCATGTGCACCATTCTCTTAGCCCGAACGTCCCGCATGACATCCTTGACCACCAAGACCTTGGTTCCTCCAGAACCTAGTCCTGAACCTCAGCTCCTCCATGAACCTAGTTCCGGTCCCGTCATCGACCACGTTCGTCTTCGAGCAATACCTGCACATGAACAAACCACAAAACAATTCCGAGCACAAGTCCACGACTTGACTCACATCAATCCATGCAAATACTCATACGAGCATTGCATAAAGTCCACTTCAAAAGAAGTATCATGAAATTCTCACAAATTTCATAATCCCAAAAATGAATCAAACACAATTCCAATTTTGCTCAAAACCCTAATCGAGCAAAAACGCATTCACGACAGACAAGGAAATATGGTCCGGCGTACACATGAAAAAGCACTCAAAAAACCATTCACAACGGACAAACAAAATCGGTCCGTTGTACAAGTGAAAGTTTCGGTTCCAAGAAGAAATCATTCCAGCGAAAACACATTCACGACGGACAAACAAAATCGGTCCGTCGTACATGCGAAATCAAACCTCAAAAAGCCATTCACGACTGACCAAAGAAGTTTGTCCGCCGTACATGCAAAACTTACTGGTTTCTTGGAAGATTGAGTTCGACTCATGAGCTCAAAAACACGTTCACGACAGACTCAAAAACTTTGTCCGTCGTACATGGGAAAATGAGGTTGCCAAAGCATGTTTACGACAGACCAACAAACTTTGTCCGTCGTAGATGGGAAACTTACTGTCTTCTTTAAGTTTGGTCCGGCGCCAAAGCGAAACTTACTGTTTTTTTGTCAAATTGTCAAAGCACATGAACAAACACATTTTGCAAATTCAATTCTAAGCTAATTTTTCAGCACATGATTTCACAATCTCCCCCTTGATGAAAACATTGGCAACACCACTTAGAATTGAACATTTGGCATTCACTTTACAAAAGATTTTGAAATCCAAAGGATCAAGGACCAAAAAGAGAAAACACAGAATTCCCCCTTTGACCAAAATGCAAAACAAAATCTCCCCCTGAGAAGGAAAATGTGTGTGAATGTGCAATGTGCCCAAAAATTTCAAAATTCTCCAAACTTCTCCCAAAATTTCAAAAATCCAAAAACAACTCCCCCTTTTTCTTCTCCCCCTTTTTTCTTAAACTTTTCAACGATTCCCAAATTTCTCCCCCTTTGACAATGGATTCATCAAGAGTACAAAAGAGAGAACAAGTTCAAAATTTTTCCTGTAGCAAATATTTCACAAGGAGAAACAAGGGAGTGCCAAGATAGGAAAAGATGAGCTCATTCGATCATATAACCTTATATATCACATAACATGCAAAATACATGATCTTGATGTGATTTTAGCAAGTTAGGGAATGACATGCATCTCAACCTCAATTCAGTCAACTATAGCCAAGTACTAAGCAAAACCTTTAGTACAAAAACAAAGGCTCAAAGTTGAAGCAACTAACAAATCAGGGTGAGCAAGTAGTTTCAACTCCAATCTAGTGGACCAAATTAATCTTTAAACAGTAAACTGCATGTGGCATGCTTGAAGCATACTTCTTTTATTTCCTTGAAGTGGCATGCTTGAAGCATACATCTTGTCTTTGAGGGAATGGCATGCTTGGAGCATACATCTTATCTTTTTAGGGAAAGCATTCCTAAAGCTCATAACTTGAGGCTTTTGCTTTTAACAACCCTTTTTATTGATTCCATTTTCTTTTCATTTTTCTTTGATTATAAACATGCAAAAGTGATTAAAAAGTCTTATGAAAGAGTAAAGCTAAAACACACTTGCTTCATAGCCCAAATTTGTCAAGAAGATTCAATATCAAGCCTAGAAGAGTAGGATATCACAGAGTATTTAGCTATAGGCAAATAGTCCAGGGAATTCCGCAATGTCATTTTTAGTTCAAGTGAGACAATTAGATTATCATATATTAGCTCAATTACATAACATATAAAGAAATATGATAAAGTGAGCTCATCAAGTGAAAGAACTTGGCAAGGAAACTCCCCCTCAAAACAAACCCATTGGATGAACAATCCCAAGTTCTCCCCGAATGAAAGCAAAACGAGAAGAAGACAAAGGTTTTGTAAAAATGTCTGCCAATTGATGTTCAGTATCCACATGATGAAGCACAATGTTGCCTTTTTCAACATGATCTCTAAGAAAGTGAAATCTGATGTCAATGTGTTTTGTTCTAGAGTGTTGCACGGGGTTCTTAGCAATGCAAATTGCACTAGTGTTATCACACAAAAGAGGAACACTATCCAAATTAACCCCATAATCTTTAAGTGTAGCTACTATCCAAAGAATTTGAGAACAACAACTAGCAGCAGCCACATATTCAGATTCAGCAGTTGATTGTGCAACAGAAGATTGTTTTCTAGATGACCATGCAATAAGAAAATTGCCCAAGAAATGACATGTACCAGATGTACTTTTTCTATCAATTCTACATCCTCCAAAATCAGCATCAGAAAAGGCTCTTAAACTAATGCATGAGGAAGCAGAAAGCCAAATGCCAAAATCTTGAGTTCCATGAAGATACCTGAAAATTCGCTTGACAGCTTGTCGATGTGAAGCACGTGGGGAAGCTTGAAAATGAGCACACAAGCACACAGCAAACTCCAATTATCTCATCCTCAATAGCATCATCATCATCTTCATCAACAAAGATACTCTCCCCCTGAACATATGCACCTGTACCTGCACTATTTGGACTAGTGCCTTTTGCGAAAACAGAAGTGGAAGAAGCATTTTGAAAAATAACACTTTTAGCACGAGATGCGCGAGTGAAGGAGGAGAACCAATTCTTATCATCGGACATGTGGCATGAGCATCCGGAATCCACTAGCCATATGTTCTCCTTCCTCGCGTGAGAAACCTACATAGAAGCAGAAAGTGTCGAGGTCTCAATCAAGGGTTAGAAATAAGATGTTTAGGAATCCAAAGATCGAGACACACGACGACAACAAGAGGGGCACAAGAAGAGCATTCTTATGCACAAAGATAGATTTGTCTTTTCCTGTGTTCTTACCAACAAAAGGTGTTTGCATCACCCTAGGCACATAATGAGAAACAAAGCATGCCTGTCTGAAATTAGACCTAGCCTTAGTTTTTTCTTTCTTTTGTTGTTTGGCTAGTCTAAAGCAAAAATCTACTAAATGTCCATCTCTACCACAATGAGTGCAAGTGTACTTAACAGGATGTTTGGCTTTAGAAGTAGAAGCATCATTTGCATTCATCATAGTAGAAGATAACACTCCAGCAGACTTAAAGACAGTTTTCTTAGGCTCATTGCCAATTTCAAATTTTCCTCCTTCAAGTGCTTTAACAACAGTGGGAACATGTGATTTATGATGAGCATAAGAATCAAAACCTAAACCTTTATTATGAGTGCTGACTTTTGATTGATCCAAAATCATATTTAAGTTTTTCTTTCCTTTAGTGAAACGTTCTAATGACTTTTCCAAGTAATCAACCTTTTGAGAAAGAGTTAAACAGTTATTACAGAGAATGTCCACTTTTTCTTTTTGCTTGCGACAAGTTGAGCATGAAAGAACCTCATGTGTAAGCAGATCATCAGTCAATTGAGAAACTCTAGCATTTGCATCTTTCAATTTCAATTCAAGAGTTGAGCATTTAGAACAAGAAATTGAACCATGCAAATCATCAGTGGAACAGCTAGCATGTTTAATATGTTTCTCATTTTTCTCATTTAGATGTAACAGAAGAGCGTGTTCTTTCCTAAGCAAGGTGAGCTCATTGTAAATTAAGTCACATGATTTGCAAGTATCATCATCAGGAATCAAGGTCTTAAGTCTAGTAATTTCAGCATTCAATGACTCCACAAGAATATCATGTTTCTTAATTTTTCTATCACGTTTGTCAAGCAATTTTCCAAGACGGCAGACAAAGATTGGCTAATTCATCATAAGAAGGATCTACCTCATTGAAGTCGCTGTCGTTGCTGTCCTCCATGAAGCTATCGCTGCTTTTGGCCATGAGACACAATCCCGTCAACTCATGCTTGCTTGGAGTTGCATCGTCCTCGCTGCTCTCCGAATCCACATCGCTCAAATTGACTTGTTCAAGAGCGGAAAGGACACGGTGAACCACCTTGCGATTGATGAAGCTCTTTTTCTTTCTATCAAACTTCTTCTTTTCTTTTCTTTTGTCGTTGTCCTTCTCCTCCCTTGATGCTTTACTTGCAAGTTTTGGACAGTTTGGACGAATATGGTCGAGATCACCACACTCATAGCATCTTGGAGGATCACCACCACCTCTCTTTCTCTTTATCACATTTTGCAAAGCTTTGTTAAAGCGAGAAGAGAGTAGTGACAAGTCTTCTTCTGGGAATTGCTCAATCTGTTCATCGGTTAGTGAAGACAAGAAAGATAGAGCAAAACTTGAAGCAGCACCATTATGAGATATGCTAGATTGAGATGTCAAAGCAATTGATTTATGATCATTCTTTCTAGCAAAAACATCTAATTCATGAGTTTTCAACTTAGAATAAAGAACATATAAAGTAAGTGTACTCATGACAGTAGATTCTCTAATGGATGTAACTTTCATCTCCCAAATAGACATGTCTAAAGCACCAAGCAATTGTCTAGCATTAGCAGCATCATCAAAGCTAACTCCAACAGCATGAAGATTACTAAGAATTTTATTGAAACGTGCAAAGAAGTCATCTAGCGACTCACCGGGTTTCATCTCAAATCGCATGTATTCTTTTTTGTAAAGATCTTGATGAACCTCTTTAATAGTGTTAGAACCCTCATGGTAATCACAAAGAGATTTACATACCTCATATGCGGATTTGAGATGGATCACACGGTCAAAGTCGCTGCGTCCCAAACCTTAGGTGATCAAGTTGCGCGCCTTGCTGTTTGCTTCAACATGTGCGCGATTGGTGTCGTTGACGTTGTCGTTTGCAGGAACTTCATATGGTTTGTAGACCTTCTCCCAAATTGTGAAGCCTTGTGCTTGGATGAACGCCTCCATCTTGGCCTTCCAAAACTGAAAATCAACACCATCGAACACATAAGGTTTTGTCGAATAACGATCCATTGATCTAATCACCGATTAAGATAGATTAGAAAAACCTTGCTCTGATACCACTTGTAGGATCGAAGTATACGAATATAGCAATCAGAGGGGGGGTGAATGATTGTGCGGAAGCTAAAACCAAATTCTTGATCTACTAAAAGTTCACCCCAAAACAGAACCAAATAATTGCCTCGTGTTCGACAAAAACAGAATGAAAGAGGTTCGGTAAAACATGAATTCCCGGAGATCCAACCGTCAGAACGATCTGCAATTTGAACACAAGAAACTAGATTCCAATACGAATCGAATCCAAAAAGAATCAGCTCAATCGGACTTACGGATCAAAAGTTATGAGCTTCGCAAGCTTGCTGTTTCAGAACTTGACGAGAATCAATCTAATCAAAACTTCAAGATTAAACAAGATCTTCAAAAGATTAATCAACTAGACTTTGAGGAACTCTAAATCAATACCCTAGAAAGGTTTTTGATGGATCAAATCAAGATGAAACTCAACGATCAAAAACCAATCTAGAATTAGAACAAGCATGCAAACAAGAACCAAAACAGAAAACACTGTAGCGACGTGGTTACTGTAGCACGCAAAAATCTTGGAAGAATTGATCTTTATTTCTTTTGTATAAAATACTCTCATCAAAAGAGTACAACCCCTAAAACTTGCTCAAAGCTTGATGCGATTGATGCCCTTCAACAGGAGACACCCCTCCTATTTAAAGGACCAACCCACAAGGAGTTCTGAATACGATTCCTATTCCCTAGAAGGAATATGTATCCAACACAACTCTACTTGGCCCAACCTAGCCGAATACAACTCTTGCACGCGTATGGCAACCCTACCATACTCACGTGCTAACACTTTGCACGCGTATGGCCACCTGCCATACTCACGTGACTAACACTTTGCACGCGAATGACCTCCTGCCATTCTCACGTGACTAACCATTCTTCATGTGCACCATTCTCTTAGCCCGAACGTCCCGCATGACATCCTTGACCACCAAGACCTCAGTTCCTCCCTGAACCTAGTCCTGAACCTCAGCTCCTCCATGAACCTAGTTCCGATCCCGTCATCGACCACGTTCGTCTTCGAGCAATACCTGCACATGAACAAACCACAAAACAATTCCGAGCACAAGTCCACGACTTGACTCACATCAATCCATGCAAATACTCATACGAGCATTGCATAAAGTCCACTTCAAAAAGAAGCATCATGAAATTCTCACAAATTTCATAATCCCAAAAATGAATCAAACACAATTCCAATTTTGCTCAAAACCCTAATCGAGCAAAAACGCATTCACGACGGACAAGGAAATATGGTCCGGCGTACACATGAAAAAGCACTCAAAAAACCATTCACAACGGACAAACAAAATCGGTCCGTTGTACAAGTGAAAGTTTCGGTTCCAAGAAGAAATCATTCCGGCGAAAACACATTCACGACGGACAAACAAAATCGGTCCGTCGTACATGCGAAATCAAACCTCAAAAAGCCATTCACGACTGACCAAAGAAGTTTGTCCGCCGTACATGCAAAACTTACTGGTTTCTTGGAAGATTGAGTTCGACTCATGAGCTCAAAAACACGTTCACGACAGACCCAAAAACTTTGTCCGTCGTACATGGGAAAATGAGGTTGCCAAAGCATGTTTACGACAGACCAACAAACTTTGTCCGTCGTAGATGGGAAACTTACTGTCTTCTTTAAGTTTGGTCCGGCGCCAAAGCGAAACTTACTGTTTTTTGTCAAATTGTCAAAGCACATGAACAAACACATTTTGCAAATTCAATTCTAAGCCAATTTTTCAGCACATGATTTCACAGAGTCTGCACGCGGCATTGGGCACAAAGCTACTCCACAGCTCAGCTTATCACCCCCAGACTGATGGACAGATCGAGAGGGTAAATCAGATCCTCGAGGATATGTTGAGGGCATGTGTACTGTCCTATGGGAAGAAATGGGAAGAATGCCTCCCCTATGCCGAGTTTGCGTACAACAACAGCTACCAAGCCAGTATCCAAATGTCTCCTTTCGAAGCATTGTATGGTCGTAGCTGCCGAGCACCTCTCAACTGGTCAGAGAGTGGAGAACGGTTATTTCTTGGGCCGGAACTGGTCATGGAGGCAGAAGAAAAAGTGAAGACCATTCAAGAAAATCTGAGGATAGCACAATCGCGGCAGAAGAGCTATGCCGATCGTCGTAGGAGACCTCTCTCCTTCGATGTTGACGGCTTCGTCTATCTGAAGGTATCTCCTCTCCGAGGCACTCGCCGGTTTGGGATTAAAGGAAAACTGGCACCTCGATACATAGGACCATTCCGGGTCCTTGCGAAGCGAGGACAAGTGGCTTATCAGCTAGAGCTTCCCTCCACGCTCGAGATGGTCCACGATGTTTTCCATGTGTCTCAATTGAAGAAGTGTCTCCGTATTCCTTTCGAGTCACTTGAAGTGGATGATCTAGGAGTCATGCCTGAACCGGATCTGTCCTATCAAGAATATCCGATTCGGATTCTGGAGGAAGCGGAACGCAAGACTCGGAGGAAAACGCTCAAGTTCTACAAGATTCAGTGGAGCAATCACACTGAAGATGAAGCTACTTGGGAGCCCGAGGATCGCCTAAGGGCCGAGTATCCTGAGTTCTTCAATGCCATGTAAGTATTAGTGTACCATCTTTCGCAATGAGGGGCGTATCGATTAGAGCACCACTGTCTGGTCCATTTTCATTACATTCACTTTGTACACTTGTTCTGAATCTCGGGGCGAGATTCCCTTAAGGGGGGAGGGTTTGTCAAGGCCCCAAATTTCAAAATTCCTAGGAAGTCCGGAGTCTCCGGATTTAACATCCGGAATGTCCGGATATAACCCGGAGTATCCGGATAAATCATCCGGAGTATCCAAGTTGGATCTGACCGAAGGCCCCAACCCGGAGTGTCCGGGTTAAATGTCCGGAGTATCCGGGTTAGTCAGCCGAACACCCCAACCCGGAGTGTCCGGACTAATTGTCTGGAGTGTCCGGATTGGAGTAAGCAAATAAATGCCCGTTTTCTTGGCTCCCTATCTCATTTCTCTCCCCACCCGTTTGCTCTCCTCTACTCCGGTGACTCCTCCACCCCTAGCCCCACTCCGGTGAGTCTCCGTGGCTCCTCCCCAGCGTCCTCAAGCTCCTCCCCAAGCCGGTGTTCTCCTTCTTCTACCCGGCTACTCCTTCCTCTTCCTCCTCCTCGAAGGTAAGGCCCCTTCCGGGAGTTGATTCGTGGGTTTCTTGGGTTCTAGGACCATCCATGGTGGGGTTAGGGTTTGGATTTAGATTTGGGAGTTGGGGATGAACTTTGGAGTTCTTGGGTTTTGAGGTGTGGTGATTCTTGGGTAGGATTTGGGGTTGGATTTGGGAATGTAGGGTGTTTAGGTTGGAGATCGGGTAGTAGCAAGGCCATTCCTTGGCATGGAGTTAGTTTTGGGCGGGCTAGTTGGATGTCGTCGTCTCCGTGCGAGTTGAGCTAGCTTGGAGTTTCTCTCGGCTTGCAAGGTGTAGAGAAGTCGTAGATCGGGTCATTGTGAAGCCGTAAAGAGTGGTAGCACTCCCGTCCCTGAGCCATTTTGCACTAGATGCTCCAGATCCGGAGTATCCAGATAAAAGACCCGGAGTGTCCGGATTATCCGGACTGTCCGGATAAATTGTCCGGACTATCCGGACTGGCTGGTCTGTCTCTCGCGCGAGATTTCGTTGGTTGAGCTGTTACTTGGGGGTTTTCTATTGTACTTCATTCCTATGCATACCAGGCATCTTATTATGCATTGTACTCATGTAGAGAGCGATCCCGCGGGACTTGACTCCGCGGTGGTTGAGGGTGCTACCGGAGAGCCAACTACCACCGACCCGCAAGCAGAAGAACAAGGCAAGCGCCTAAGCATATTCAAATCTAATTGTACTTCTATTTTGTGAATTAACTGCTTATTTGATGTTTAAGTGTTGCATTAGGAATTGAAAGGAGGGATAGGCTAGATCCTAATTACTGCATATCCCCTTTTCATTGTTGCTTATCGAACACCTCCTTTGGAGCTAGATTATGGGTACTAATTGTGTCATGCTTAGTATGCTTAGAAGTCAGGTTGGGCCAAGTGGTGGATGGTTCCACTTCTTGTGGTCTTACACTTTACAATCTCTGGAATGGTTGGTTATGGTTATGTCGTGGAAAAAGGTATAATTGGAGACCGGGCGGGAGAGATAGGCATTTGGGTAAGGAGACTTAGATGTGGTAGTCCCGCCTGAGTCAGCTAAGGACCGATCCGATGTGGTACCATGGCTGAGCACCATTAGGTTGATCACATGCCCGATTATGGTACGGTAAGACTCTCTTTCATCGCATGCCGTTCGATGAGCCATGCCCTCATGCGGTTGGACGTGGTTGAGGGCGAGGCCTAGGCCGGCTCTCGAGCGCCAAGCCGGGCTTGGGGCTGCTCGAGGGGGTGCTAGGTTTTCGGGCCGCATGAAGATGCCTCAACGAATGGGTATGGATGGGAGGGGGTTGACATGAGGTTCCTTCGTGGCACATGTCGTGTGATCAACGCTTGCCTGCAGGATTAATTAAGCGATTCAAATTGTCGCGCTCTCGGATATGAGCACGCTTGGTCACTGCTATTACACGTAGTAATAACTCAAACTGAAGTTCGCCGTTGGGCTTGAGCTCGAAACGATTGTGAAATAAATTGTTGTGGATTGGTAATTGTTAACTTCATTTAGTGATAGACGCTGTTACAATCGCGTTAAAATTGTGAATTGAGTAGTTCGAGTAACTAAACAACAAATGATAAGCAATTCAGCAACAGTTTACCTTGAGCCTATTCCTTGCTACATCCAAATGCATATCCTTTTGGAGTCGGTCATATATGGACCACGGGTAAGACTTGCGAGTACCCTCTGTACTCAGGCTTCTGCTGTTGTGGTTTTGCAGGTGAGGATCCAGCGGGTTGTGAGTTTTGCCCCTACTGCCTATCGGTAACCGGGCGGGGCACCGAGTAGAGGCTGTCGACGCTTGTACGCCCGGAAGTGTTCAGGGCATGGCACTTCCGGAGGAGTTTTACTTTTGTTGTATAGGATAGGGTTGGATCTTTTGTTGTACAGCTACGCTTGTGTTTTGTAATGTCAGCTCTTCCCCGTTTCTTGTTGTCTGTGTGTTCTTTGTTTGGTCGTTCTTTGGGCTTCCGTGTGCCGTGTCGTGTGTTTTGTTGCTTCCGCGATTCTTGCGCCTCTGGTAGCGAAGTTTGGGCTCGATGCCCCTTTGTGTGAATTGAGTTTTGATATGGCTTTGGGAACCGGTATGTGGGGATCCTGGGCGAGTTTCGGATCGCATACCGGGGGAATACCGGGATGGTTGTCGAATTGCTTGGATGTCCTTAGAGTTGTCTCGATTGGGCTTGGGTGTTAGCACCGAGATCACCTCTGGTGATTTGTTGCTAGAATCCAAATCCGATGGGAACAACCGTTCATCCAACAACTCGAGGACGATCTGGGCGGCTCCTCTCAGCGACCCACCTTCAAGAAGTTCAAGGGAGGACAGGGCTCCTCCTCAGGGGCTAAGATGAGGCCGCCTCAATCGTCTTCCTCGCGAGCGGCTGTTCGTCCTGTGCCCGGGCAGGGCATGATGTGTTTCAAGTGTGGTGGCGAGCACCGTGCTTCGGAGTGTGGTTGGACTGGAAGTTGCAACCACTGTGGCAAGCCTGGCCACATGGGACGAGTCTGCCGGATGAATCCCGGTAGCATCATCAAGTGGGAGACGGTGCCTTCTCCTCCCACTCCAGCGGCATCTTCCAGAGGATCGGTGCACATGATGGTAGCTCCAGCTCCTCAACCGCCCTTTGCGTGGGTGCCACCAGCAGCTTACTGGTGCCCGCAGCCGTCTGCTCCTCCTCAGTTGCCTCCTCCGCCCCCAGCCTTGTTGGGGCATCAGCCGGGAGTCAGGGCTCCTACTGTCCCAGCGCCACCAGGAGTGTACGCCTTGCCGACCGCCGAGTCAGCCGGCCATCCAGAGGTGCTTTCAGGTACTCTGCTCGTGGATTCCGTTGATTCCTTTGTTCTGTTTGATTCCGGAGCATCCTATTCCTTTGTGTCGTCTGAGTTTGCTAGTAGGGCTAAGTTGGGAGTTCAGCGGATTTCTGTGTCCGTGTTAGTCAGTTCTCCTGGGGGTTTGATGGCTAGTTCTTTGGTTTGCCCCGGCTGCACCATTGCCATTGATGATGAGGTTTTCTTTGCCAATCTTATGGTGATCCAGTTGGCTCCTTTTGATGTCATTTTGGGCATGGACTGGTTGCATCAGTACCGTGCCAAGATCTGTTGCTTTTGGAGGACGGTTACCTTGCAGGCCCCATCAGGGGTAGAGTTGACCTTTCAGGGTGGTATACCTTCCAGTTCCGTCTTTGCTTTGACTAGTCTGTTTTCTGGTCGCCGTTTGAGGCAGTTGTGTTTCCTCATGGCTTTGTCAGAAAAGCCATCTTCTTCAGTCTCCATTGAGGAGATTCCTGTAGTGAAGGAGTTTGTGGATGTTTTTCCTGATGAGTTGCCGGGTCTACCTCCCGTGAGGAATGTGGAGTTTCGTATTGATCTTGTTCCTAGCACTTGACCTATTTCTATCTCTCCATACCGCTTGGCTCGTCCTTTCCAAGACAAGTTGAAGAAGCAGTTGGAGGATCTGTTGGCCAAGGGCTTTATTCGGCGCAGCGTTTCGCCATGGGGAGCACCCGTCCTCTTCGTCTCGAAGAAGGATGGAAGTTGGCGTATGTGCATTGATTATCGTGCTCTTAATCAAGTGACAGTCAAGAACAAGTATCCTTTGCCTCACATTGAGGATCTGTTTGACCAACTGAAGGGAGCAAAGGTGTTCTCCAAGATTGATCTTCAGTCGGGGTATAATCAGATCCGTGTGAGGGAGCAGGACATTGAGAAGACTGCTTTCTCCACTAGGTATGGGCATTATGAATTTAAAGTTATGTCTTTTGGACTAACTAATGCTCCTATTTGTCTTTATGGAGGCGATGGACGACATGCTACACAAGTACCTTGATGAGTTTGTGGTAGTGTTCATCGATGACATTCAGTTTACTCTAAATCGGAAGAGGAGCATGAGCGGCATTTGAGGCTTGCCGAGCACCTTGAGGGAGAACCAGCTCTTTGCTAAGCTGAAAAAGTCTGCAGTCTGGATTTGAAGTGGGTTTTCTTGGCCACATCATCAATCCAGAGGGCATATCCGTAGATCCTAGCAAAGTCTCAAAGTTTTGGATTGGAAGAGGCCTTCCAATGTCAAAGAGGTGCGTAGTTTCCTTGGGTTAGCGGCTACTATCGGCGTTTTGTGCAGGATTTCTCTATCATTGCCAAGCCACTTTACTTGATTGACTCGAAGGGGATGAAATTCCAGTGGACTGCAGAGTGTGAGCACAGTTTCTGCACTTTGAAGGAGAAGTTAGTGACTGCTCCTGTTCTTACCCTTCCCGAGCCTGGGAAGCGCTTCACTGTTTATTCTAATGCTTCTCGGTTGGAACTTGGTTGTGTGCTCATGCAAGATGGCAAGGTGATTGATTATGCATCAAGGCAGTTGAAAAAGCATGAGCAGAACTATCCCACACATGATCTTGAGCTAGCCGCTGTGGTGTTTGCATTGAAGATATGGAGGCATTACCTGTATGGCGAATCTTGTGATATCTTCACTGATCACAAGAGCCTCAAGTACATCTTTACTCAGAAAGATTTGAATTTGAGGCAGAGGAGGTGGCTAGAATTGATAAAGGATTATGACCTCACTATCCAGTATCATCCGGGGAAGGCCAATGTGGTGGATGACGCTCTCAGTCGCAAGACAATGCCCCCTGTCGTTGATTGTCTTGTTGCTGATTTTGAGTGATTAAGAGTCTCCTACTGCTTTGCGGGGACCGTGCAAGCTGAAACTCAATTGATTCTTGAGTCAGCGATTCCCGAGCGTGTGCGGGAGGCACAGCAGCATGATCGGTTGCTCCAGCAGGTGAGGAAGCGCCTTGAGGATGGCAAATCTGGGGACTTTACTGTTGATGATGCGGGAGCTTTGAGGTTTCAGGGTCGTCTGTGAGTACCTCAGAAATCCCAAGTGAAAGAGGATATTCTGAAGGAGGCTCATCGCACCCCGTACACGGTCCATCCTGGGGAGACCAAGATGTACAGGGACTTGAAAAAGAATTTTTGGTGGAAAAGGATGAGAGTGGATATTGCCAAGTATGTGGCGTCTTGTGGGTTTTGTCAGAAGATCAAGGCCGAACACGAGCGTCCTGCTGGTCTGTTGCAGCCATTGGAGGTTCCTGTGTGGCCTTGGGATGACATCTCCATGGATTTCGTGGTTGGCCTACCTCGTACTTGTGACACCTCGGAGTGTCGTAACCTTATTATTGAGCATGATAAGGTTAAATATAGTATGAGGTGTGGAAATAAGGTTAAAACCATAAGACTTGGGGGTTAATAGCTTTTCCGGGCCGTTTCCGGGCCGTTTTCGGGGTTTTGGGCCTTCCCGGGGGAGTTTTGGGCCTTGGTGGGCTTTGGTGGGATGGATTAGGTCTCCGTAACGGACTAGGATTGGGTTGAGGGCTGTTAAAAGGGGGCTTCCCCCAGCCCCTTGCGCCCCCACACCCTTTTTGGCGCCCCACACTTCCCCCTCCACCTCCCACCTCTCCTCCCCCCAAAGCCCTAGCCGCCACCCTTCCCATCCCCTAGCCGTGCGCCCCCCCTCCACCTCTCCACCTCCACACCACCTCCCCTCCACCCCTTGCTGCCCTAGGGTGGCCTCCCCACCCCTGCACCTCGTGGAGTCATCCCGTGGAGCGAGGAGCGAGGAGCGAGGAGCGAGGAACGTGGAGCGAGGAGCGATTCGCGAGGGGATTCTTTGGAGATTTGTTCGTCGGCCAAAGGTATGATCTTGGGGATCCTTGGGGATGATCTAGGTACTGTTATTAGGGTGTTTATCAAGTTTTTAGATCAATTGGAGGCGCTGGATTGAAGTAATTTGGGTTAGATCTAAACTTGTCCACGTTTCTGTTTTCGGGCAGATTGAGCAGTCGAACTAGGGTTCGAGTTTCCGTCGATTTAGAATCCGAATCCGACCATACGGACTTCTAGCAAGTTGTAGATAATTTAATTATCTTTCCGTGGACGTAAAGCACGTTAAATTCCGATCAGCCGTTTGAAAGTTATGGCTGTTTTACCGAGCGTGTTAAAATCTGTAACGTAATTGGAACACATCTCGGTAATCTGTAGATTAAACAACTTTAGAGGCCGAATCAGACTTTCCTTATACCTAGAGAAAGTTGGGAAATTTCCTAGGCTACGCGAGGGTGTACTCGTTTAATTCATTCGGAGTCCCAAAACTCAAGTTATGCCTTTTGCAAGGCTGCTGTCCCGCCGGGACAGAACCTCTGTTTTTAGGTTTTGCGAGTAGTTGGCAATGTCGGGTTAGATGGGGGTTTGTGTACTGTTTGGAGGCTATGATTGTGAGTGTGTGATGCCTATGTGCAGGTGGTGTGACCCCGGAAGTGCCCTCCTCTTCCCGCCAATCCGTTGGACGTGGTTGAGGCAAGTGTGTTGTGATGGATAGCGAGTTGTAGGTTGCATGTTGAGATTAGATGGAATTGTTTACATGATATATGTCCACTTGCCATGTGTTAATGAATGATATGATATGATGAGCATGTTTAACATATTATGATGCCATGTGTTAATATGTGAATTAAATATGATAATTGGCATGGTTGCATGCATGTCATGAGATAGGGCGAGGGCGGTGAGAAAGTCTTAACTAGTCCGGCAAGGTCGGTGAGAAAGTTATGACTAATCCGGAACGCCATTGAGTAAGTCCTATGTCATGATTCCATCCACGTGGTGTTTGGAAGCGAGTAGGCACCCTCCATCTTCGGGATGGAAGGGAGGAAAGGGTGCACACCGACGGGTGTGTACTTCCCATACCGGTATGAGGTTCGTGAGGGTCGAGCATTGCATTACTTCGCATACAAATTGATGATGATATTGATAAGTAATCATGAATGAGATGATATACATGATGGAAGATGTTATTGCCATGTTGTTATGCTTGTTGTCCATTGCAGTATGCTTGCTGAAGTTTTCGAACTCACCCTTGTGTTTTCTTGTTGTTTTAGGTACCATGAGAACGGCATGCGGGAAAGGGGAATAGTCACACGCTCACACGTTGCTTCACCTTAATGTTTCCCCAAGTCAATTCATTTAGTTTGATAATAAATTGCGTGTGATGGTCTTTAAAATTAAGTCTTAGCTTGGTTAATGAGAGTTCTATTGTTTGTTTGACACTTGGAACCTTAAGAGCTTAATGTTAGTCTCTTATTGTCGTTAAGACTTTATTTATTGCTGTTTTAGATGTTTCTCTTATTGCCATATAATGCTATATTGTTGCTGTTCCTTAAATTCATGATAAAACAAAGGAGGTGCTGCCGAAATCTCGGTTTTTAGCCTATGCACCTTTGCTGGAATTTTATGTTAAATGTGGTATTTAGTTGTTGTTTAGCTTGTGTTTGGTAGCATTCAGGCATATTAAATGCCGGGGTGTTACAGTTGGTATCAGAGCGGGCTGTAGGTCCTTGGAATATGTATTTTTAGTGTCATACCTTAAGTTGCAACTAAAATATGATGTGGAATAACTTAGAAACATGGCTTAGGTTCTAACTAAAACCTTGTTATAGGATAGCAACGTTAAAACTTGTAAAAGTGGTATAACTAATCTAAAATCTGACACACTTGGTTGCACAGTAGGATGGGTTTTGGTTCATCATTGCATCGCGCTTGATTATGTGATAAGGAATATGCTTATGATGATGTTTGATCTATGATCTTGATTGTGTGCTTTCATGTTTGGGTGTTACAGTTGGTGTGGTTGTCTGTCTAAAGCAGCCATGCCGAGGGGTAGAGGCCGTGGACGCCGTGGCCGTGGAGGCCAGGGGCGAGGCTCCCAGGGAGTTGAGGAGTCTGTTGCTGAGGGTAGCGTTTCGCTTAATGCTCGTGGGCCAGCTCAGGAGGAGCTTCCAGCTGCACGGTCGGGGGCGGCGGTGCCCACCGCAAATGAAGATTTAGTTCAGGCTCTGCAGAGGGAGATTCAGGAGCTGCGCCAGCAGTTGCGGGCAGCCCCTGCTGTTGTGCCTCCCCCTGCAGTGGCCCCTGTTGTTGCCCCCGCTGCACCGGAGCCGAGGATGAGTCTCCGGGAGTGGATGTCCCTCCGTCTTGACACTTTCGACGGAGCAGCACGCCGATCGATCCAGATTGGCTGCGGTACATGGAGAAAGCGCTTTGAGGTCCTAGATTTGACCTCGGTTCAGAGGACTCGCTTTGTGGCTTTTCACCAAGGCCCAAGCCGATATCTGGTGGGAGGGGGTTCGGTGCTAGAGCCCCGATCCGGGTCCGTGACACAGGAGGACTTTGTGGCTCGCTTCCGAGCCAAGTTCCATCGAGTCTTTCCTTGAGAGGATGGAGCTTACTCGACCACTCTTTCCCGAGGTAAAGAGGTCGGTGGGCAGAGTATGAGAAGGAGTTCAACAACAGGGTGCGCTTCAGACTACTGTGGGCAAATTGACGATCGGGAGAAAGCTAGGAGGTTCCGTAGGGGCCTCAACCAGGAGTTCAGAGTTGTCATGGGGCGATCGCCCTCGTGACTTACGCTGTGGTGGAGCAAGCGAAGGGCATGGAGCTCGAGTTGGAGCTCTCCGGGACAAGCGAGAACCCGGTAGGTTCGGGGGTTCCTGCGGCCCAGCGGGGCCGAAGAGGACCTTTGGTGGAGGAGGTGGGTCCTCTCGACCCACATTCAAGAAGTTCAAGGGAGGACAGGGCTCCTCCTCGGGGGCTAAGATGGGGCCGCTTGATCGTCTTCTTCGCGAGCGGCTGTTTCGTCTGTGCCGGCAGGGCATGAAGTGCTTCAAGTGCGGTGGCGAGCACCGTGCTTCGAGTGTGGTTGGACCGGAGTTGCAACCACTTGGGCAAGCCGGCCATATGGGGCGAGTCTGCCGGATGAACCCGGTAGCATCATCAAGTGGGAGACGGTGCCTTCTCCTCCCACTCGGGCGTCTTCCAGAGGATCGGTGCACATGATGGCTGCCCCTGTTTCTCAGCCACCCTTTGCGTGGCGCCACCGCGGCATCTTGGTGCCATGGCCGTCTGCTCCTCCTCGATTGCCTCCTCCGCCCCGACCTTGTTGGGGCATCGGCTGAGTCGGGCTCCTTCTTTCCGGCGCCACCAGAGTGTACGCTTTGCCGAGCCGAGTCGGTAGGGCATCCAGAGGTGGTTTCGTACTCTGCTCGTGGATTCCGTTGATGCCTTTGTTCTCTTTGATTCGGAGCATCCTACTCTTTTGTGTCGTCGGAGTTTGCTAGTAGAGCTAAGTTGGGAGTTCAGCGGATTTACGAGTCCGTGTTAGTCGATTCTCACGGGGTTGATTGCTAGTTCTTTGGTTTGCCCTGGTTGCACCATTGCCATTGATGATGAGGTTTTCTTTGCCAATCTCATGGTGATCGATTGGCTCCTTTTGATGTCATTTTGGGCATGGGTCGCTGCATCGATGCAGTGCTAAGATCTGTTGTTTACGGAAGACAGGTTGCCTTACAGGCCCGTCAGGAGAAGAGTTGACCTTTCAGGGTGGTATACCCTCGATTCGTCTTTGCTTTGACTAGTTTGTTTTAGTCGGCGTTTGAGGTCATTGGGTTTCCTCATGACTTTGTCTCGAGAAGCCATCTTCCTCGATTCCCATTGAGGAGATTTACGTAGTGAAGGAGTTCGTTGATGTGTTCTCTGACGAGTTGCCTGGTCTACCTCCTGTGAGGAATGTGGAGTTTCGTATTGACCTTGTTCCTGGCACTCGACCTATTTCTATATCTCCATACCGCTTGGCTCGTCCTTTTCAAGACGAGTTGAAGAAGCGATTGGAGAATCTGTTGGCCAAGGGCTTCATTCGGCGTAGCGTATCGCCATGGGAGCACTCCGTCCTCTTCGTCTCGAAGAAGGATGGGAGTTGGCGTATGTGCATTGATTATCGTGCTCTTAATCAAGTAACAGTCAAAAACAAGTATCCTTTGCCTCGCATCGAGGATCTGTTTGACCAAGCGAAGGGAGCAAAGGTGTTCTCCAAGATTGATCTTGATCGGGTACAATCAGATCCGTGTGAGGGAGCAGGACATTGAGAAGACTGCTTTCTCCACTAGGTATGGGCATTATGAATTTAAAGTTATGTCTTTTGGACTAACTAATGCCCCTTTGTCTTTATGGAGGCGATGAGCATTATGCTACACAAGTACCTTGATGAGTTTGTGGTAGTGTTCATCGATGACATTCGATTTACTCTAAATCGGAAGAGGAGCATGAGCGACACTTGAGGCTTGTCTTGAGTACCACGAGGGAATCAATTCTTTGCTAAGCTGAAAAGTGCGAGTTACGGATTTAGAAGTGGGTTTTCTTGGCCACATCATCAATCCAGAGGGCATATCTGTAGATCCTAGCAAAGTCTCGGCGATTTTGGATTGGAAGAGGCCTTCCAATGTCAAAGAGGTGCGTAGTTTCCTTGGGTTGGTGGCTACTATCGGCGTTTTGTGCAGGATTTCTCTATCATTGCCAAGCCACTTTCACTTTCTTGACTCGAGAAAGGGATGAAATTCAGGTGGATGCAGAGTGTGAGCACGGCTTACGCACTTTGAAGGAGAAGTTAGTGATTGCTCCTGTTCTTACCCTTCCCGAGCCGGGAAGCGCTTCCTGTTTATTCCGATGCTTCTCGGTTGGGACTTGGGTGTGTGCTCATGCAAGAGGGCAAGGTGATTGCTTATGCTTGAGGCGCTTGAAAAAGCATGAGCAGAATTATCCCACGCATGATCTTGAGCTAGCATTGTGGTGTTTGCATTGAAGATATGGAGGCATTACATGACGGTGAGTCTTGTGATATTTTCACTGATCACAAGAGCCTCAAGTACATCTTTACTCGTAAAGATTTGAACTTGAGGCAGAGGAGGTGGCTAGAGTTGATAAAGGATTATGACCTCACGATCCAGTATCATCCGGGAAAGCAAATGTGGTGGCCGACGCCCTCGATGCAAGACAATGCCCCTATTGTTGATTGTCTTGTTGCTGATTTTGAGCATTTGGGAGTCTCCTATTGCTTTGCGGGGACCGTGCAGGCTGAAACTCAAATGATTCTTGAGTCGATTCTCGAGCGTGTGCAAGAGGCACAACAAAGATGATCGCTTGCTCCAAAGAAGTGAGGAAACGCCTTGGGGAAGGCAAGTCCGGAGACTTTCTTGTTGATGATGCGGGAGCTTTGAGGTTTCAGGGCCGTGCATGCGTGCCCCGTAAATCTCAAGTGAAAGAAGACATCTGAAAGAAGCTCATCGCACTGCATACACGGTCCATCCTGGGAGACCAAGATGTACAGGGGACTTGAAGAAGAATTTACGGTGGAAAAGGATGAGAGTGGATATTGCCAAGCACGTGGCGTCTTGTGGGATTTGCGGAAGATCAAAGGCTGAGCATAAAGCGCCCTGGCCTGTTGCAGCCTTTGGAGATTCTGTGTGGCCATGGGATGACATCTCTATGGATTTTGTGGTCGGCTTACCTCGTACTCCTCGAGGAAGGATGCTTTGTTGGGTTGTGGTGGACCGTCTCAGCAAGTCTGCGCATTTCATTCCCATCCGCACGACCAATTCAATGAGCGAGTTGGCTCCCATCTATGTGCGGGAGATTGTGAGATTGCATGGTGTACCCAAGACCATTATCTCTCGATCGGGATGCGAAGTTCGTCTCCAAGTTCGGAGAGTTTGCAGAGTGCTTTGGAGTGCAGCGGCTTTGCCTTAGTACCGCTTTTCACCCTCAGGCGGATGGGCGTCTGAGCGTACCATCCAAACTTTGGAGGACATGCTCAGGGCCTGTGTGATGGCTTGGAAGGGTAGCTGGGAAGATCATTTGCCTCTTGCGGAGTTTGCTTACAATAACGGCTATCATTCCAAAGATCCTGGCTGCTCCTTATGAGGTACGATATGGCCGGAAGTGCAGATCGCCACTTTGTTGGGATGCAGTGGGCGAGAGAGCAGTTCTTGGACCGGATTGGGTTCAGCAGACTATTGATCGCGTGGCGGAGGTACGGTGCAGTAACCTTCTCGCAGTCACAGAGCGAGAGAGAAGAGCTAGGCTGATGTGAGGCGGCGAGACTTGGAGTTTGAGGTGGGTGATAGCGTACTCTTGCGAGTATCTCCCACCAAGGGTGTGGTGCATTTTGGCACGAAGGGAAAGCTCAGTCCAAGGTATGTTGGGCCTTTTCCTATCCTCGCGAAGTTGGCGTGTTGGCCTATCGCCTAGAGCTAGGAATCCATGCAAGGTGTACATAATGTGTTCCATGTCTCGATGTTGAAGAAATACTTGCATGATCCGGAGTTGGTGGTTCCATTGGAACCATTAGTGCTTCAGCGAGGACCTCACCTTCGAGTCCGTCTGTGGAAATTCAGGGACTTCAGAGCGAGTGATGAAGAACAGGGGCGCTTAAGTTTGTCAAGGTCCTGTGGTCACATCAGACCGAGAGAGAAGCGACTTGGGAGCTGGAATCTCGCATGCGAGAAGTATCGAGCTTTCGCCTCGGGTATGTGATGTGAAAACCTAGTTTGTCTTTGGTTTTGCGGGGTTTCGTGTTGGTGCGTTTAGATTCGAGGTCGAATCCTGTTGAAGGGGGGAAGAATGTGACACCTCGGAGTGTCGTAACCTTATTATTGAGCATGATAAGGTTAAATATAGTATGAGGTGTGGAAATAAGGTTAAAACCATAAGACTTGAGGGTTAATAGCTTTTCCGGGCCGTTTCCGGGCCGTTTTCGGGGTTTTGGGCCTTCCCGGGGGAGTTTTGGGCCTTGGTGGGCTTTGGTGGGATGGATTAGGTCTCCGTAACGGACTAGGATTGGGTTGAGGGCTGTTAAAAGGGGGCTTCCCCCAGCCCCTTGTGCCCCCCACCCCCTTTTTGGCGCCCCACACTTCCCCCTCCACCTCCCACCTCTCCTCCCCCCAAAGCCCTAGCCGCCACCCTTCCCATCCCCTAGCCGTGCGCCCCCCCTCCACCTCTCCACCTCCACACCACCTCCCCTCCACCCCTTGCTGCCCTAGGGTGGCCTCCCCACCCCTGCACCTCGTGGAGTCATCCCGTGGAGCGAGGAGCGAGGAGCGAGGAGCGAGGAACGTGGAGCGAGGAGCGAGGAGCGATTCGCGAGGGGATTCTTTGGAGATTTGTTCGTCGGCCAAAGGTATGATCTTGGGGATCCTTGGGGATGATCTAGGTACTGTTATTAGGGTGTTTATCAAGTTTTTAGATCAATTGGAGGCGCTGGATTGAAGTAATTTGGGTTAGATCTAAACTTGTCCACGTTTCTGTTTTCGGGCAGATTGAGCAGTCGAACTAGTGTTCGAGTTTCCGTCGATTTAGAATCCGAATCCGACCGTACGGACTTCTAGGAAGTTGTATATAATTTAATTATCTTTCCGTGGACGTAAAGCACGTTAAATTCCAATCAGCCGTTTGAAAGTTATGGCTGTTTTACCGAGCGTGTTAAAATCTGTAACGTAATTGGAACACATCTCGGTAATCTGTAGATTAAACAACTTTAGAGGCCGAATCAGACTTTCCTTATACCTAGAGAAAGTTAGGAAATTTCCTAGGCTACGCGAGGGTGTACTCGTTTAATTCATTCGGAGTCCCAGAACTCAAGTTATGCCTTTTGCAAGGCTGCTGTCCCGCCGGGACAGAACCTCTGTTTTTAGGTTTTGCGAGTAGTTGGCAATGTCGGGTTAGATGGGGGTTTGTGTACTGTTTGGAGGCTATGATTGTGAGTGTGTGATGCCTATGTGCAGGTGGTGTGACCCCGGAAGTGCCCTCCTCTTCCCGCCAATCCGTTGCACGTGGTTGAGGCAAGTGTGTTGTGATGGATAGCGAGTTGTAGGTTGCATGTTGAGATTAGATGGAATTGTTTACATGATAGATGTCCACTTGCCATGTGTTAATGAATGATATGATATGATGAGCATGTTTAACATATTATGATGCCATGTGTTAATATGTGAATTAAATATGATAATTGGCATGGTTGCATGCATGTCATGAGATAGGGCGAGGGCGGTGAGAAAGTCTTAACTAGTCCGGCAAGGTCGGTGAGAAAGTTATGACTAATCCGGAACGCCATTGAGTAAGTCCTATGTCGTGATTCCATCCACGTGGTGTTTGGAAGCGAGTAGGCACCCTCCATCTTCGGGATGGAAGGGAAGAAAGGGTGCACACCGACGGGTGTGTACTTCCCATACCGGTATGAGGTTCCAGAGGGTCAGGAGCATTGCATTACTTCGCATACAAATTGATGATGATATTGATAAGTAATCATGAATGAGATGATATACATGATGGAAGATGTTATTGCCATGTTGTTATGCTTGTTGTCCATTGCGGTATGCTTGCCGAGTTTTCGAACTCACCCTTGTGTTTTCTTGTTGTTTTAGGTACCATGAGAACGGCATGCGGGAAAGGGGAATAGTCACACGCTCACACGTTGCTTCACCTTAATGTTTCCCCAAGTCAATTCATTTAGTTTGATAATAAATTGCGTGTGATGGTCTTTAAAATTAAGTCTTAGCTTGGTTAATGAGAGTTCTATTGTTTGTTTGACACTTGGAACCTTAAGAGCTTAATGTTAGTCTCTTATTGTCGTTAAGACTTTATTTATTGCTGTTTTAGATGTTTCTCTTATTGCCATATAATGCTATATTGTTGCTGTTCCTTAAATTCATGATAAAACAAAGGAGGTGCTACCGAAATCTCGGTTTTTAGCCTATGCACCTTTGCTGGAATTTTATGTTAAATGTGGTATTTAGTTGTTGTTTAGCTTGTGTTTGGTAGCATTCGGGCATATTAAATGCCGGGGTGTTACAGTACTCCACGAGGGAAGGATGCTGTTTGGGTTGTAGTGGACCGTTTCAGCAAGTCCGCACATTTCATTCCTATCCGCACTACCAATTCAGCGAGCGATTTGGCTCCCATCTGTGTGCGAGAGATTGTGAGACTGCATGGTGTACCCAAGACCATTATTTCTGATCGGGATGCGAAGTTTGTCTCCAAGTTTTGGGAGAGCTTACAGAGTGCTTTGGGTACACAGCTTCGCCTTAGTACCGCTTTCCACCCTCAGACAGATGGGCAGTCGGAGCGTACCATTCAGACTCTGGAGGACATGCTCAAGGCCTGTGTGATGGCTTGGAAAGGTAGCTAGGAAGATCATTTGCCTCTGGCAGAGTTTGCTTATAACAACAGCTATCATTCCAGCATCCGGGTTGCTCCTTATGAGGTACTGTATGGCCGGAAGTGCAGATCGCCACTTTGTTGGGATCTTTGCTGGGTGAGAGAGCGATTCTTGGACCGTTGGGTTCAACAGATTTGTCCGATCGCATGGCGAGGTAATGACGAACCTTCTTGCAAACAGTAATGCAGAAAAGCTATGCTGATGTTAGGAGGCGAGATTTGGAGTTTGAGGTGGGTGATAGCGTACTCTTGCGAGTATCTCCCACCAAGGGTGTGGTTCGATTTGGCACCAAAGGAAAACTCAGTCCGAGGTATGTTGGGCCATTTCCTATCATCGCCCGAGTTGGTAAGCTGGCTTATCGTCTGGAGCTACCGGAGTCAATGCAAGGTGTGCACAATGTGTTCCATGTCTCGATGTTGAGGAAATACGTGCATGATCCGGAGTTGGTGGTTCCGTTAGAACCATTGGTGCTTGAGCAGAACCTCACCTTCGAGTCCCGTCCTGTGGAAATTCTGGGGACTTCGGAGCGAGTGATGAAGAATAGGACGCTCAAGTTTGTCAAAGTCTTGTGGTCACATCAAACCGAGAGAGAAGCGACTTGGGAGCTGGAGTCTCGCATGCGCGAGAAGTATCCCAAGCTTTTCGCCTCAGGTATGTGATGTGAAACCTAGCTATCTTCAGTTTTGCTGGGTTGCGTTTTGGTGCGTTTAGATTCGAGGTCGAATCCTGTTGAAGGGGGAAGAATGTGACACCACGGAGTGTCATAACCTTATTTAATGTGCATAATGAGGTTAAAAACATTATGAAATATGGTATTGGAGGTTAAAACCATAGGGTATGGAGGTTAATAGCGTTTCCGGGAGTTTGGGCCTTTCCGGGGAGTTTTGGGCCTAGGGGAAAGGGTTGTGGGCTTTGGTGGGATGGAGTATGAGTCCATTTAGGACTAGGAAACAAGGTTGGGGCTGGAAAAAGGGGCTCCCCCTGCCCCTTGTGCGCCCACCCCTCCCCTTTGTGCGCACACAAGCCCCCCCTTGCCCTAGCCACCCCCCTCCCCCTTGTGGCCGTGCACCCCTCCCCATTTCCCCCTTGCCTCTCCATCTCTCCACCACCTCTCCTCCACCCCCCTTGCTGCCCTAGGGTAGCCTCCCCACCCGCTGCACCTCGAGGATCCATCCGTTGGAGCGAGGAGCTATCCGGGAGGAGATCCATTGGGTTTTCGTGCGTCGGGCGAAGGTATGGCCATGGGACTCCTTGGGGTTGGGCTAGGTACTGTTCTAAGGATCAATATCATGTTTTTAGATCAATTGGTGGTGCTGGAATTGAGTAGATTGGATTAGACCTAGATGTTGTCACGTTCTCTGTTTTGGACAGCATGAGCAGTCGACCTAGGGTTTAGTTTTTCGCCAATTTAGATTCCGAATTTGGTCGTCCGCCTGTTGAATAAGTTGTAGATAATTTCAATACCTTTCAGTGGGTATAAAGAACGTTAAATGCTGATTAGCTGTTTGAAAGTTATGGCTGTTTTACCGAGCGTGTTAGAATATGTGACGTGATTGGAACAGATCACGGTATTCTGTAGATTAAACAACTTTAGAGTCCGAATCAGTCTTTCCTTATACTTAGAAAAAATTAGGAAATTTCCTAAGCTACGCGAGGATATACTCGTTTAATTGAATCCGTGTAATATCCCGAGTATTTCTATACTCGAGTCACTGTACATTTGTACTCAAACACTGTTCAATAATACACTGTTCTTGTGTATTTCTGCATTTTGAGCTATATGTACTTAAATGGGAATTAAAAAGAACCCTTCAACTTAAGTAACCTAGCTCAAAAATAATTGCAAATTTATTTGGATAAGTGTTAAAGCGACCTAAGAACCTTCCAGAATATATAAGAATCGATAAAAATCAGTTTTGGAAGTTTAATTCTTCAAAACTTGACACTTGACCAAAATGCCCTTGAGTAAGTGCATAGTGTTTTGCATGTGTTATAACCTCTCCAAAGCCAACCCAACAGCCAACTCACTCCCTCTCCTCTCCCTCTCACGACCAAGCATGGGAGAAGCCTCCCAAAACCCTAGCTCACCCAATCCACCCATTTGGAGGCGATCCGACCGGTGGAAATTGATCTAGAGGCGGGAATCGACCTCTCCATCGCGACCCCATCTTCTAGACCCTCTCGGGTGAGTTTCTCATCGAATTTCATGGATGGATTTTGGAGTACCCGTGGTGTTTTGAAGTTTGAGTTGATTTCGGCTCCGGGACATCCTCGTCAGCGTAGCTACGAAGTTTCCCCTCGTAGCTCGCATTTCGTCATGTCCCTCAAACCCTAGCCTAGGTCATGTCCAGGTGCCATGTGTTCGGAGCATTGCATGGCACTTGTGCTTTAGAATTTAGACTCAGGCCGTCGTTAGGTCCATTTAACTCTACTGTTGACCTAGCTTTTGGCCATCTTCGAAATCTAGCAAACTATCGCTAGGTTTTCGATTTGTCGGAGTTCTAGTGGAGCAAAGCATGGGTAGTGTTTTTTTGTTAGCACTTCTGGTAGCTGGAGCCGCTATCAGAAGAACCGGAATTCAATTCTGCCTAGCCGAAATTTATTTTATTCCTTTAGGCATTAATTGTTTTTACAAAATTCTAGAAGTCCGAAACATAATTCGACAGTTCCATTATCTCTTCTGATAGCATTAATCGCGATCAGAAGAATCAGAACTGCATTCCGGCAAAACCTGCTAGCACTTGTCAGCTCTAGGTCACTAGTATTTTTGCAAAATGCTAGACCTCCAGGGCATGTAATAAGTATACCGTTAGTCTTCTTAGATGCTAAAAGGATTGTCAGAATCGTTGGATTTGCGTTTTGCTAGCCCGCATTTTATTTTATTACTCTAGGTCCCAATTATTTTTATAAGATACCTAGGACCTGTAGCATGCATGGACAGCGCTACTAGCCCTCCTGGTGCTTGCAGATGAGCTCAGAAGAGCTAGATTTGCATTTTCCTAGCTTCCATTTTATTTTAATCATCATAGTGATCAAAGCCAATTAGAGCGTTTTCGCTTCCTTTAACTTCGTTTAAGGTCACTAAGGTCGATAGCATGCTTCCCGCGTGCTTTGGATCGCATTCAAGTCACTTTTCGGACTTTTGCCGTTTCTCGGGTAATTGCCGGAGTTAAGCGGGCAATTGGTCAAAAGTCAGAGAAGATGAAGTCATCTATGCGGGGGAATAGCTCCGATAGGTCGTACGTATCCCTAAGCAACTAGCCGAGGGCTTAAAACAAGTCTCGCGGCATTCCAGCTCAAAACGGCCCTTTTGGGCGAGATTGCTCGTTTTCGAGCAAAATAGCCATTTTGGCCATATTCCACAATTTAGGGTTTATTCACCAGTTAGCTATCGGAATGAGTCATTTAGGGTCATATAAGCCTAGTGAAGTCGAAAACGTGCTCCTCGCGCAAGCGAAATCGAGTTTGAGCCGTTTTCGGACCTTGTGCGATCGGGGCGTATTTAGCGACCCAAAATGCGCTTCGATCGAATTCGTTATAGGTTAAGTGAATTTCGGTGGGGTAAGGTCCAGATAGGTCCTAAATACCCTAGACTACCTGGTGGAATAGCCTGGAGAAATCGCAAATCGATTACATGCGTTACGAACAAAAATGGCTTTTGCCCTACGGTGAATAGTGCCATTTTTCCTTTTCTGAATTTTTCACTTTTCCGATTTGGTTTTTGGCTGCTTTTGGCTCGGTCGATCATTGTAATCCCAAACGAGTTGCGATAAGTCCCGTTAGGTGTGTTATACCTAATTCTAGGTGTTTAACTAAATTTATTTGAATTTTTCTTTATTTTACGATTTTATTCACTTTGGAGAGAATTTCATCGAAATCGACTAATCGGGTCGCGATTACGCAGTTTTTAGCGTTTTGATCGTTTCTTTTCTTTCTTAGTATATAGATTAGTTCTATTTGATGTTAATTTTGTGTTTATGCTTCTAAAGTCACTCTTTGCTAAATTATTTCTCCTGTCATTGCTTTTGATGTTTTTATTCGATTAGAGGCGAGTGAGTCCGGAGTCGCATCGAACAATCCTGAGTTCGTCCCAGATCCATCAGATGAGCAGCAGACAGGCAAGCACCTCCTTTGACCATCTTGAAACCTATATTTCACGATGTTTACTTTGATTTCTCAAACTATATGCATTGTTTATATTCAGTAAAGTGCTAGTTTGTGGGAATGGTAGATATACCCTGATTTGGTGGTTTTTCCTCAATTAAATTCCCAGAGTTCATTGATAGCCTTAGTAGGGTTGGACAATTAATAAAATGTCACTTGGGTATAAACGACTTAGTAAATGCATATGCTTAGACACTGCAATAGAGATGAGCAAAGTCAGTCATTTACCAAATGCTCAAAACTTATGATAATTGTAACTAGTTTTGGAAATGTTTTGGAAATGTGACTTGTAAAGGTAATTTGATAACAATGTGCAGGGTCTAGTTGGTAATTAGACTTGGCGGGAGGTATAATATGTGCTAGTTAAACATGGTGGCGATTGGTTGGCGAGTTAAGTGGAGTTCCCGCTTGAGGCACTAGGCAAAAATATAAGGACCGAACTTGTGACGGTTTTGAATGAACACCGTGCAACCGCGCAATGCTGGGATGGGGCAGCCTGTTTTAGTACTGAAGTGTGAGGGGATAGCCATGCCTGTTGGTAGGCCGAAGTGTGGACCTTTTCCCGTGTTGAGCAATCGAGCGCGGTGTGTGTCCTCACGACCGCCGTATGCACCTTCGTGAGTGCGCTTGTACTTATGCAGCGGGGAATCGCTCGATTCATGTTTGATTGATACAACGGTGTACGCCTTGCTATGGGATAATGCCGCTGCAAAAACTCGCCGTCGTCACGATGGATATTCCGTGCCGCCGAGTGGTGGTTGGCCTCTTATCGCCATAGTAGTGGGTTTATCGTCGCGGTCTTTGGGGTGTGGCTATAGCCTCAACGATGGGAAAGAATAGATCATTCTTGTATATCGGATACCTCGTGTATCGCGTGTACCCTGGATGACAGGGATGCAAGTCCGAGTTGTGTTTGGGTAAAGTGCAAACTCTGCAGAGTATCAAATAATTCTAATCGATTAGCCGTGCTCACGGTTATGAGCAAATCTTCTTTAATCATATCAAGTATAGAAATTTGGTTTGGTTTTGAAAATGAAAAATTATCTCGAGTCGATATAAAGTATGTGGTTGAATACGGTACTTGATGGATTTGTGGATATGTGGATATGATACTTGGAGGATTTATGAATATGTATGGATGTCGATTCGTATCCCAGCTGCGACCATGGATGGTGGCAGTCAGAGAGCTCGATTGTTATTTATATTGTAAATATGTTTTATTCAAACTACTGTCTTTCAAATTATGTATTACATTTCGATGAACTGCTTCAAATCCTGCTTTTCGCAATAGACTTAGTGTAGTAGCCATTTCAATCGTATCAGCCTGCATATTAATTATAATTGCATACACTAAAGTCTTGCGAGTACATACGTGTACTCACCGTTCTTTCGCTAACCCTTTTTCCACAGAGGAAGGTAATGATGATGTCGGATGATGGCGAGCCCCTTTTCGCGAGTGTTGCGGCTTCAGAGTCCCTCCCTCGATCGAGCCTGTGGGGTGGTCGAGCCAGCTGCGCTGGTTGTCTTTCTTTTGTTTCGCTGCCGCTTTACTTCTTTTGGTTTACGTAATACACTTGTTCAAGGTTTACACCAGTTATGTAAATTATCTTAGTTTATCTTTCGTGCATTGATACTCGGGTTGTGGGTACGCTGATATCGGGCTCTTGATCCAGGGATCCAGATCGATGCGTCTGAGCACCGGTCCGGTTAAGGGTTCGATCCGTCGATCGAATTTTTAGATTCAGATTTTGATGTCGAGCCTTCCTGTTGCTATACGGTGCTATACGCTACAGTAGATGGCGTACAGTACGGTATAGGAAGAGGAGTCCTCACAGCGTTGGTATCAGAGCCATTGACTGCAGGAAGACTTAGTTAGCCTGGTCGTTAGACTTAGGAACAGATTTTTCTTCTCAAAATTTATTTTGAAGTACAAAACTCTATTTTGAAAGTGTAGAATGCTATTCTTGTCCATTCTATAGCTTTTCACTTATCTACTCTTCAAAATGAATCTGATCTTAATCCAAATTTCAAAATTTGTTTCCTTCTTCTATCTTGTTCAAAAGAATTAGGAGGAACACGGGTTTAGCTAAAAATGGGTTAAGGTTAGATGTTTATGGTTGTAATTAGGGATTATTTGTCGTTTCCTTAGGTTGACTTGTGATTTGATTCTTATGCTTCTTTGAATGAGTGTTTGTAGAATGTTGTGCTTTTGGAGGTATCCTTAAGAGTCAAACATTTTGCACCTGTTTCGCGCAGTTTAATTGACTCAACTGTGCATTTCAGGATGCCTCCCCGGAGGAGAGCAGTTCGTGCGCTTCCAGCAGCTGATGATGCTGGGGAGCGTGGCAGTGCAGTGGGTGCGGGGGCCCAGCCATCGCGAGTCCCTGCGGTGGGTCGGCTGGGGCTCATCTCGGCTACATGCCCAGAGCGAGGAGCTCCCTCCACCTCCTCCTGCTCCTGACATGGCTGCACTCATGTTGCGGCAGACTCAGCTCATGGAGCTGATGGTCCAGCTTGTCAGTGGGCAAGAAGGCCAGCAAAGAAGAAAGAAGAAGCCGCAGAAGAAGAAGAGCAGTTAGCCTCGGTTGTCGGAGTTCCAGCGAACTCGACCGCCGAGCTTTTCTTCAGCTACAGATCCGATGGAGGCAGAGAATTGGCTTAGCGACATGGAGGGGAAGTTGGAGTTAGTCGGTTGCACCGATGCGGAGAAGGTTCAGTACACCGCCTACTACCTCCAGGGACCAGCAGCTTCGTGGTGGAGCAGCTTCAAGGCTATTCGCCCTGCAGATCAGGTCACCACATGGGCAGAGTTCAAGACTGCCTTTCGCTCCTTCCATGTTCCAGCGGGCTTGATCGATATCAAGAAGCGGGAGTTCTACGACCTTCGCCAGGGATCTATGACAGTGATGGACTACCTCCACCGCTTCAACCATTTGTCACGCGATGTTCTTTGATGAGGTGACCACCGAGGCTAGGAGAGTGACATTGTTCAAGGAGCACCTCACCGAGGAGATCCGGTTTCAGCTTGCCGCCATGATATCCCTAGCCTTCGTGTCTTGGTGAGCAAGGCCATCGGCGTGAGGATGGCGCCAAGGCGCTTATGGAGAGCCGCAAGCGCAAGTGGGCAGCTCAGCGGCCAGTCAGTGGCGGACCTTCCAAGACTCGCACCTTCACTCAGTCTAGCTTCCAGCCTTGGCGCCGCTTGATTCAGAGGTCCCAGGGCTTGCCTCCTCGCCCTGCCCAGAGTTCGGTGCAGTCACCTAGTCGTCCGGTGCAGCAGTTGGGGTCCCAGAACCCATTTAGCCATATCACATGCTTCTCCTGCGGCCAGAGGGGCCACTTCGCCAGTGCCTGTCCGAGCAGGCAGCAGCAGCGAATAGCTCAGGGTGCACCAGCCCGTCCCCAGGGTCAGTCTGGTGGACGTGGGGGTGGACAGTCAGGTCGCCCCGGTTCCCGAGCAGCCGGCTCGGCCGTGGCCGCCTGAATGTGGCCACCGCAGAGGAAGCGGCAGTCTCGGATGTTGTGTTGGGTACGTTGTCTGTTCATTCCGTGCCCACTTTGGTTCTATTTGACTCTGGAGCATCGCATTCTTTCATCTCTTCACAGTTTGTTGCTTTGCATGAGGTTCATTCTGTTCGCCTCGAGAGGTACTTGTTGATCCGTTCACCTGGATCCGTTTTGACTGCCGAGCTTGTGAGTCCAGGGGTTAGGATTGTGATCAATGGGGTAGATTTCTGGGGTGATCTCATTAACATTGAGACGTCAGGTCTTGATGTGATTTTGGGTATGGATTGGTTGTCCAAGAATCAGGGGCAAATTGATTGTGCCAGGAGGTCAATTTCATTAGTCAACCCTGATGGCATTGCTGTTACCTTTTCTTCTGTTCGGCCGGTGCAGCCTTTACTCGGTGCTCTTTACATTCGGAGACGATCAGTACCGGTGATATGTGAGTACCCCGATGTGTTCCCTGATGAGTTGCCAGGTTTGCCACCTGATCGTGATTTGGAGTTCATCATCGATCTCTTACCTGGCACTTCTCCAATTTCTAAGCGTCCGTACAGGATGCCTGCTGATGAGCTGATTGAGTTGAAGACTCAGCTCAAGGAAGCGATTAGAGAAGGGTTCATTCGTCCCAGTTCTTCTCCTGAGGCGATCCGATTCTGTTTGTGAAGAAGAAAGACGGCACTCTTCGCATGTGCGTTGATTACCGGTCTTTGAATGAGGTCCTTTATCAAGAACAAGTATCCTCTCCCTCGGATCGACGATTTGTTTGACCAATTAGGCGAGCTCGAGTCTTCTCCAAAATAGACTTGAGATCCGGCTATTTTCAGCTCAAGATCCGTCAGGAGGATATTGTGAAGACCGCATTCACTACTCGCTACTGATGCAATGCGAGTACACGATTGTTTCATTTGGCCTCACCAATGCACCAGCCACCTTCATGAATCTGATGAACAAAGTCTTCATGGAGTTCCTTGATAGATTTGTGGTTGTGTTCATTGATGACATCCTCATATACTCTAAGGATGATGATGAGCACGCACTTCACTTGCATATGGTGCTTAGCAAGCTTCGCGAGCATCAGTTGTATGCCAAGTTCAGTAAGTGCGAGTTCTGGCTCAAGCAAGTGGAGTTTCTGGGGCATGTCTGTCGGAAGGTGGGAGTAGCGGTTGATCCACGCAAGGTACAGAATGTACTCAGTTGGGAGCAGCCCCGCAATGTCCCTGAGATTCGGAGTTTTCTCGGTCTTGCCGGATACTATCGCCGGTTTATCGAGAACTTCTCCAAGATTGCTAAGCCAATGACAGCGCTACTCAAGAAGGAGAAGAAATTCGAGTGGTCACCTGGTTGTGAGTCCAGTTTTCAGGAGCTGAAGAATAGACTCACCACTGCACCAGTGTTGGTCCTTCCTGACATTCACAAGAACTTCGATGTCTATTGTGATGCATCCCGTCTTGGACTTGGTTGTGTGTTGATGCAGGAGGGCAAAGTGGTTGCTTATGCTTCTCGACAGCTAAAGCCTCATGAAGCCAATTACCCGACGCATGATTTGGAGCTTGCGGTGTTGTTCATGCTCTCAAGCTGTGGCGACATTATCTCATAGGAAACAGATGTGAGATCTACACCGACCACAAAAGCTTAAAGTACTTCTTTTCGCAGCCAGATCTGAATTTGAGACAGCGTCGATGGCTAGAGCTGATCAAAGACTATGATTTGGGTATTCATTACCATCCTGGCAAGGCGAATGTGGTTGCAGATGCCCTCGATGCATAAGCTGCACACTGATGAATGCCTTGGGTGTCATTGGCGATCTCATTTGGTTGAAGAGTTTGAAGCTCAATCTAGAAGTGGTTGAGTATGGTTACATTTCTCGCTTTAGCCGTACAACCCACTCTAGAGTCTCAGATTCGAGCAGCTCAACTCCAAGATGATCTTGTGATTGAGATTAGACGCTTGATTGGTGAAGATGGCGCATCTCGAGGTTTCTATGAGGGGTCCAATGGGCTGATCATGCATGGGCAGCAGATGTATGTCCCGGATGATATAGAGATCAAGGAGTTGATCTGTCGAAGCCCATGATACCCCTCTCTCTGTTCATCCCGGCAGCACCAAGATGTACGGGACCTTCGCAGCAATTACGGTGGCGAGGTATGAAGAAGGAGATCGCGGCTCATGTGGCACATTGTGATGTGTGCCGGCGTGTCAAGGCTGAACATCAAAGGCCACCGGATTACTTCAGCCATTGCAGATCCACGAGTGGAAGTGGGAAGAGATTGGGATGGATTTCATTACCGGCCTACCGAGGTCCTCCGCCGGTCACGACTCTATTTGGGTGATCATTGACCGTCGACCAAGGTAGCTCATTTCATCCCGATTCGTACCACCTATTCTCGAGCCAAGCTAGCGGAACTCTATTTGCATAATATTGTTCGGCTCCATGGAGTTCCAAAAGTCATAGTCTCTCGACCGTGGTTCATGATTCACCTCCAGATTTTGGGAGAGTTTGCAGTCCATTCTTGGCACTAAGCTATCCTTCAAGATCGCTTACCATCCCCAAAGCGACGAATGACGGAAAGGGCAAACCAAATCCTTGAAGACATGCTAAGGGCTTGTGTGCTGTGCTACTGACAAGTCGTGGGAGAAATGCTTGCCATTTGCTGAGTTCTCCTACAACAACGATCATCAAGTCAGTCTTGAGATGTCGCCTTCCGAGGCTCTTTATGGCAAGAAGTGCGTAACGCCACTGCTTTTGGTCCGAGGTTGGTGAGAGGCAATTCTTCGGGCCAGCCATGATTGAAGAGGCTGAAAGGCAAGTCAGCTTGATTCGGGACCGGCTGAGAGAAGCTCAGTCTCGTCAGAAGAGCTATGCTGATCGTCGACGCCGCGAGTTGAGCTTTGAGGTGGGTGACTTTGTCTACCTCAAGGTCTCACCACTCCGCGGTACTCGCAGATTCCAAGTCCGCGGGAAGCTAGCCCCGCGATACATCGGTCCGTTCCGGATTCTTGAGAAGGTTGGTGTTGTGGCTTATCGGCTTGAGCTACCGCCACATCTTTCGGACGTTCACGATGTGTTCCACGTGTCCCAATTGAAGAAGAGTCTTCGGGTTCCATCGAAGTTACCCAATTGGACCATCTTGATTTGCGGCTGATCTTTACGTATCGAGAGTATCCAGTCAGTATTCTCGAGACAGTGGCGTCACACTCGCGATCAGGTTATCAAGATGCTCAAGGTCGATGGAGCAACCATTCAGAAGATGAAGCCACGTGGGAGCGTGAAGACCATATTCAGGCAGAATACCCCGACTTTCTTCGAGAGGATTAGCAATCTCGAGGACGAGATTTTTGTAAGGGGGGTAGACTGTAATATCCCGAGTATTTCTATACTCGAGTCACTGTACATTTGTACTCAAACACTGTTCAATAATACACTGTTCTTGTGTATTTCTGCATTTTGAGCTATATGTACTTAAATGGGAATTAAAAAGAACCCTTCAACTTAAGTAACCTAGCTCAAAAATAATTGCAAATTTATTTGGATAAGTGTTAAAGCGACCTAAGAACCTTCCAGAATATATAAGAATCGATAAAAATCAGTTTTGGAAGTTTAATTCTTCAAAACTTGACACTTGACCAAAATGCCCTTGAGTAAGTGCATAGTGTTTTGCATGTGTTATAACCTCTCCAAAGCCAACCCAACAGCCAACTCACTCCCTCTCCTCTCCCTCTCACGACCAAGCATGGGAGAAGCCTCCCAAAACCCTAGCTCACCCAATCCACCCATTTGGAGGCGATCCGACCGGTGGGAAATTGATCTAGAGCGGGAATCGACCTCTCCATCGCGATCCCCATCTTCTAGACCCTCTCGGGTGAGTTTCTCATCGAATTTCATGGATGGATTTTGGAGTACCCGTGGTGTTTTTGAAGTTTGAGTTGATTTCTCGGCTCCCGGGACATCCCTCGTCGCGTAGCTACGAGTTTCCCCTCCTGTAGCTCCGCATTTCGTCATGTCCCTCAAACCCTAGCCTAGGTCATGTCCAGGTGCCATGTGTTCGGAGCATTGCATGGCACTTGTGCTTTAGAATTTAGACTCAGGCCGTCGTTAGGTCCATTTAACTCTACTGTTGACCTAGCTTTTGGCCATCTTCGAAATCTAGCAAACTATCGCTAGGTTTTCGATTTGTCGGAGTTCTAGTGGAGCAAAGCATGGGTAGTGTTTTTTGTTAGCACTTCTGGTAGCTGGAGCCGCTATCAGAAGAACCGGAATTCAATTCTGCCTAGCCGAAATTTATTTTATTCCTTTAGGCATTAATTGTTTTTACAAAATTCTAGAAGTCCGAAACATAATTCGACAGTTCCATTATCTCTTCTGATAGCATTAATCGCGATCAGTATAATCAGATCTGGATTCCGGCTAAACCTGCTATCACTTGTCAGCTCTTGGTATCTAGTTTTTTTGCAAAATGCTAGACCTCCAGGGCATGTAATAAGTATACCGTTAGTCTTCTTAGATGCTAAAAGGATTGTCAGAATCGTTGGATTTGCGTTTTGCTAGCCCGCATTTTATTTTATTACTCTAGGTCCCAATTATTTTTATAAGATACCTAGGACCTGTAGCATGCATGGACAGCGCTACTAGCCCTCCTGGTGCTTGCAGATGAGCTCGGAAAGAGCTAGATTTGCATTTTCCTAGCTTCCATTTTATTTTAATCATCATAGTGATCAAAGCCAATTAGAGCGTTTTCGCTTCCTTTAACCGTTTAAGGTCACTAAGGTCGATAGCATGCTTCCCGTGCTTTGGATCGCATTCAAGTCACTTTTAGGACTTTTGCCGTTTCTCGGGTAATTGCCGGAGTTAAGCGGGCAATTGGTCAAAAGTCAGAGAAGATGAAGTCATCTATGCGGGGGAATAGCTCCGATAGGTCGTACGTATCCCTAAGCAACTAGCCGAGGGCTTAAAACAAGTCTCGCGGCATTCCAGCTCAAAACGGCCCTTTTGGGCGAGATTGCTCGTTTTCGAGCAAAATAGCCATTTTGGCCATATTCCACAATTTAGGGTTTATTCACCAGTTAGCTATCGGAATGAGTCATTTAGGGTCATATAAGCCTAGTGAAGTCGAAAACGTGCTCCTCGCGCAAGCGGAATCGAAGTTTGAGCCGTTTCGGACCTTGTGCGATCGGGAGCGTATTTAGCGACCCAAAATGCGCTTTCGATCGGAATCGTTATAGGTTAAGTGAATTTCGTGGGGTAAGGTCCAGATAGGTCCTAAATACCTAGACTACCTGGTGGAATAGCCTGGAGAAATCGCAAATCGATTAATGCGTTACGAACAAAAATGGCTTTTGCCCTACGGTGAATAGTGCCATTTTTCCTTTTTCTGAATTTTTCACTTTTACGATTTGGTTTCTTTGTTTTGGCTCGGTCGATCATTGTAATCCCAAGCGAGTTGCGACAAGTCCCGTTAGGTGTGTTATACCTAATTCTAGGTGTTTAACTAAATTTATTTGAATTTTTCTTTATTTTACGCATTTTATTCACTTTGGCGAGAATTTCATCGAAATCGCCTCATCGGGTCGCGATTACGCCGTTTTTCGCGTTTTGATCGTTTCTTTTCTTTCTTAGTATCTAGATGAGTTCTATTTGATGTTAAGTTGGTGTTTATGCTTCTAAAGTCACTCTTTGCTAAATTATTTCTCTGTCATTGCTTTTGATGTTTTTATTCGATTAGAGGCGAGTGAGTCCGGAGTCGCATCGAACAATCCTGAGTTCGTCCCAGATCCATCAGATGAGCAGCAGACAGGCAAGCACCTCCTTTGACCATCTTGAAACCTATATTTCACGATGTTTACTTTGATTTCTCAAACTATATGCATTGTTTATATTCAGTAAAGTGCTAGTTTGTGGGAATGGTAGATATACCCTGATTTGGTGGTTTTTCCTCAATTAAATTCCCAGAGTTCATTGATAGCCTTAGTAGGGTTGGACAATTAATAAAATGTCACTTGGGTATAAACGACTTAGTAAATGCATATGCTTAGACACTGCAATAGAGATGAGCAAAGTCAGTCATTTACCAAATGCTCAAAACTTATGATAATTGTAACTGGTTTTGGAAATGTTTTGGAAATGTGACTTGTAAAGGTAATTTGATAAAAATGTGCAGTGTCTAGTTGGTAATTAGACTTGGCGGGAGGTATAATATGTGCTAGTTAAACATGGTGGCGATTGGTTGGCGAGTTAAGTGGAGTTCCCCGCTTGAGGCACTAGGCAAAAATATAAGGACCGAACTTGTGACGGTTTTTGAATGAACACGTGCAACCGCGCAATCTTTGGGATGGGGCAGCCTGTTTTAGTACTGAAGTGTGAGGGATAGCCATGCCTGTTGGTAGGCCGTGTGGACCTTTTCCCGTGTTGAAGCAATGAGCGGTGTGTGTGTCCTCACGACCCGCCGTATGCACCTTCGTGAGTGCGCTTGTACTTATGCAGCGGGAATCGCTCGATTCATGTTTGATTGATACAACGGTGTACGCCTTGCTATGGGATAATGCCGCGGCAAAAACTCGCCCGTCGTCACGATGGATATTCCGTGGCCGCCGAGTGGTGGTTGGCCTCTTATCGCCATAGTAGTGGGTTTATCGTCGCCGGTCTTTGAGGTGTGGCTATAGCCTCAACGATGGGAAAGAATAGATCATTCTTGTATATCGGATACCTCGTGTATCGCGTGTACCCTGGATGACAGGGGATGCAAGTCCGAGTTGTGTTTGGGTAAAGTGCACAAACTCTGCAGAGTATCAAATAATTCTAATCGATTAGCCATGCTCACTGTTATTAGCAAATCTTCTTTAATCATATCAAGTATATAAATTTGGTTTGGTTTTGAAAATTAAAAATTATCTCGAGTCGATATAAAGTATGTGGTTGAATACGGTACTTGATGGATTTGTGGATATGTGGATATGATACTTGGAGGATTTATGAATATGTATGGATGTCGATTCGTATCCCAGCTGCGACCATGGATGGTGGCAGCTGTGGAGCTCAGTTGTTATTTATCTTGTAAATATGTTTTATTCAAACTGTCTTTCAAATTATGTATTACATTTCGATGAACTGCTTCAAATCCTGCTTTTCGCAATAGACTTAGTGTAGTAGCCATTTCAATCGTATCAGCCTGCATATTAATTATAATTGCATACACTAAAGTCTTGCGAGTACATACGTGTACTCACCGTTCTTTGCTAACCCTTTTTCCACAGAGGAAGGTAATGATGATGTCGGATGATGGCGAGCCCCTTTCGCGAGTGTTGCGGCCGTAGTCCCTCCCTCGATCAAGATGCTTTGTGGGGTGGTCGCCACTTGTGGTTGTCTTTCTTTTGTTTCATTGCCGCTTTACTTCTTTTGGTTTACGTAATACACTTGTTCAAGGTTTACACCCGATTATGTAAATTATCTTAGTTTATCTTTTCGTGCATTGATACTCGGGTTGTGGAGTGCGCGATCTTGGGCTCTTGATCCAGGGATCGAGATCGGATGCGTCTGAGCACCGGTCCGAAGCTAAGGGTTCGATCCCGTCGATCGAATTTTTAGATTCAGATTTTCGGTGTCGAGGCTTCCTGTTGCTATACGGTGCTATACGCTACAGTAGATGGCGTACAGTACGGTATAGGAAGAGGAGTCCTCACAGCGTTGGTATCAGAGCCATTGACTGCAGGAAGACTTAGTTAGCCTGGTCGTTAGACTTAGGAACAGATTTTTCTTCTCAAAATTTATTTTGAAGTACAAAACTCTATTTTGAAAGTGTAGAATGCTATTCTTGTCCATTCTATAGCTTTTCACTTATCTACTCTTCAAAATGAATCTGATCTTAATCCAAATTTCAAAATTTGTTTCCTTCTTCTATCTTGTTCAAAAGAATTAGGAGGAACACGGGTTTAGCTAAAAATGGGTTAAGGTTAGATGTTTATTGTTGTAATTAGGGATTATTTGTCATTTCCTTAGGTTGACTTGTGATTTGATTCTTATGCTTCTTTGAATGAGTGTTTGTAGAATGTTGTGCTTTTGGAGGTATCCTTAAGAGTCAAACATTTTGCACCTGTTTCGCGCAGTTTAATTGACTCAACTGTGCATTTCAGGATGCCTCCCCGGAGGAGAGCAGTCAGGCGCTTCCAAAGTGATGATGCCGGGGAGCGTGGCTCTGCTGATGAGTGCGGGGCCCAGCAGTCGCAGGTCCCTACTGGTGGGTCAGCTGGGGCTCAGTCTCAGCTACATGCCCAGGGCGAGGAGCTCCCTCCACCTCCTCCTGCTCCTGACATGGCTGCACTCATGTTGCGGCAGACTCAGCTCATGGAGCTGATGGTCCAGCTGTTCGAGGGCAGCAAAGAAGAATAAAGAAAGAAGAAGAAGCCGCAAAGAAGAAGAAGAAGTAGCCTCGGTTGCCTGAGTTCCAGCGAACTCGACCGCCGAGCTTTTCTTCGCCTACAGATCCGATGGAGGCAGAGAATTGGCTTAGCGACATGGAGGGAAGTTGGAGTTAGTCGGTTGCACCGATGCGGAGAAGGTTCAAGACACCGCCTACTACCTCCAGGGACCAAAGCAGCCTTCGTGGTGGAGCGGCTTCAAGGCTATTCGCCTGCAGATCGAGTCACCACATGGGCAGAGTTCAATCGCCTTCGCTCCTTCCATGTTCCAAATGGCTTGATCGATATCAAGAAGCGGGAGTTCTACGACCTTCGCCAGGATCTATGACAGTTGATGGACTACCTCCACCGCTTCAACCATTTGTCACGCTATGTTGCCGATGAGGTGACCACCGAGGCTAGGAGAGTGACATTGTTCAAGGAGCACCTCACCGAGGAGATCCGGTTTCAGCCTTGCCGCCATGATATCCCTAGCCTTGTGTCTTGGTGAGCAAGGCCATCAGCATTGAGGATGGCGCCAAGGCGCTTATGGAGAGCCGCAAGCGCAAGCGGGCAGCTCAGCGGCCAGTCAGTGGTGGACCTTCCAAGACTAGCACCTTCACTCAGTCTGGCTTCCAGCCGCGCCGTTCAGAGGTCCTGTGGCTTGCCTCCTCGCCGCCAGAGTTCGGTGCGATCACCTAGTCGTCGGTCAGCAGCTTGGGGTCCCGAACCCATTTAGCCATATCACATGCTTCTCCTGCGGCCAGAGGGGCCACTTCGCCGCTGCCTGGCCCGAAAGCAGCAGAGCCGAATAGCTCAGGTGCACCGGCCCGTGGTCACCTGGTGGGCGTGGGGTGGACAGTCGCCGGTTCGAAAGCGGCCAGCCTCGGCCGTGGCCGCTGAATGTGGCCCGCAGAGGAGGCAGCAGCAGCTCCAGATGTTGTGTTGGGTACGCGTTGTCTGTTCATTCCGTGCCCACTTTGGTTCTATTTGACTCGGAGCATCGCATTCTTTCATCTCTTCACGCTTTGTTGCTTTGCATGAGGTTCATTCTGTCGCCTCGAGAGGTACTTGTTGATCCGTTCACCTGGATCCGTTTTGACTGCCGAGCTTGTGAGTCTAGGGGTTAGGATTGTGATCAATGGGGTAGATTTCTGGGGTGATCTCATTAACATTGAGACATCAGGTCTTGATGTGATTTTGGGTATGGATTGGTTGTCCAAGAATCAGGGGCAAATTGATTGTGCCAGGAGGTCAATTTCATTAGTCAACCCTGATGGCATTGCTGTTACCTTTTCTTCTGTTCCAAAGAAGGCGGCAGCCTTTACTCGGTGCTCTTTACATTCGGAGACCCGATCAGTACAGGTGATATGTGAGTACCCGATGTGTTCCTCGATGAGTTGCCAGGTTTACCACGATCGTGATTTGGAGTTCATCATCGATCTCTTACCTGGCACTTCTCCAATTTCTAAGCGTCCAGACAGGATGCCTGGCCGATGGCTGATTGAGTTGAAGACTCGGCTCAAGGAGCGATTAGAGAAGGGGTTCATTCGTCCCAGTTCTTCTCCTGGGCAGTCGATTCTGTTTGTGAAGAAGAAAGACGGCACTCTTCGCATGTGCGTTGATTACCGGTCTTTGAATGAGGTCCTTGTCAAGAACAAGTATCCTCTCCTCGGATCGACGATTTGTTTGACCAATTAGGCGGAGCTCGAGTCTTCTCCAAAATAGACTTGAGATCCGGCTATTTTCAGCTCAAGATCCGTCAGGAGGATATTGTGAAGACCGCATTCACTACTCGCTACTGATGCAATGCGAGTACACGGTTGTTTCATTTGGCCTCACCAATGCACCACCACCTTCATGAATCGATGAACAAAGTCTTCATGGAGTTCCTTGATAAATTTGTGGTTGTGTTCATTGATGACATCCTCATATACTCTAAGGATGATGATGAGCACGCACTTCACTTGCATATGGTGCTTAGCAAGCCGCGAGCATCGGTTGTATGCCAAGTTCGGTAAGTGCGAGTTACGCTCAAGCAAGTGGAGTTTCGGGGCATGTCTGTCGAAGGTGGGGTAGCAGTTGATCCACGCAAGGTACAGGATGTACTCAGTTGGGAGCAGCCCCGCAATGTCCCTGAGATTCGGAGTTTTCTCGGTCTTGCCGGATACTATCGCCGGTTTATCGAGAACTTCTCCAAGATTGCTAAGCCAATGACAGCGCTACTCAAGAAGGAGAAGAAATTCGAGTGGTCACCTGGTTGTGAGTCCAGTTTTCAGGAGCTGAAGAATAGACTCACCACTGCACCAGTGTTGGTCCTTCCTGACATTCACAAGAACTTCGATGTCTATTGTGATGCATCCCGTCTTGGACTTGGTTGTGTGTTGATGCAGGAGGGCAAAGTGGTTGCTTATGCTTCTCGGCGACTAAAGCCTCATGAAGCCAATTACCCGACGCATGATTTGGAGCTTGCAGCTGTTGTTCATGCTCTCAAGCTGTGGCGACATTATCTCATAGGAAACAGATGTGAGATCTACACCGACCACAAAAGCTTAAAGTACTTCTTTTCGCAGCCAGATCTGAATTTGAGACAGCGTCGATGGCTAGAGCTGATCAAAGACTATGATTTGGGTATTCATTACCATCCTGGCAAGGCGAATGTGGTTGCAGATGCCCTCGACCGCAACCGCACCTGATGAATGCCTTGGGTGTCATTGGCCGCCTCACTGGTTGAAGAGTTTGAAGCTCAATCTAGAAGTGGTTGAGTATGGTTACATTTACGCTTTAGCCGTACAACCCACTCTAGAGTCTCAGATTCAGCGGCTCAACTCCAAGATGATGCGTGATTGAGATTAGACGCCGCTTGACTCAAGATGGCGCATCTCCGTGTTTCTATGAGGGGTCCAATGGGCTGATCATGCATGGGCAGCAGATGTATGTCCCGGATGATATAGAGATCAAGGAGTTGATCTGTCGAGAAGCCCATGATACCCCTCTCTCTCGCTCATCTGGCGGCACCAAGATGTACGGGACCTTCGCGAGCAATTACGGTGGCGGTATGAAGAAGGAGATCGCGGCTCATGTGGCACATTGTGATGTGTGCCCGGCGTGTCAAGGCTGAACATCAAAGGCCACCGGATTACTTCAGCCATTGCAGATCCCTCGAGTGGAAGTGGGAAGAGATTGGGATGGATTTCATTACCGCCTACCGAGGTCCTCCGCCGGCCACGACTCTATTTGGGTGATCATTGACCGTCGACCAAGGTAGCTCATTTCATCGATTCGTACCACCTATTCTCGAGCCAAGCTAGCGGAACTCTATTTGCATAATATTGTTCGGCTCCATGGAGTTCCAAAAGTCATAGTCTCTCGACCGTGGTTCATGATTCACCTCCAGATTTTGGGAGAGTTTGCGGTCCATTCTTGGCACTAAGCTATCCTTCAAGATCGCTTACCATCCCCAAACCGACTGATGACGGAAAGGGCAAACCAAATCCTTGAAGACATGCTAAGGGCTTGTGTCTTTGTGCTTGACAAGTCGTGGGAGAAATGCTTGCCATTTGCTTTGAGTTCTCCTACAACAACTTGATCATCAAGTCGGTCTTGAGATGTCGCCTTCCGAGGCTCTTTATGGCAAGAAGTGCGTAACGCCACTGTTTTGGTCCGAGGTTGGTGAGAGGCAATTCTTCGGGCCAGCCATGATTGAAGAGGCCGAAAGGCAAGTCGGCTTGATTCGGGACCGGTGAGAGAAGCTCGCCTCGTCGAAGAGCTATGTCGATCGTCGACGCCGCGAGTTGAGCTTTGAGGTGGGTGACTTTGTCTACCTCAAGGTCTCACCACTCCGCGGTACTCGCAGATTCCAAGTCCGCGGGAAGCTAGCCCGCGATACATCGGTCCGTTCGGATTACGAGAAGGTTGGTGTTGTGGCTTATCGGCTTGAGCTACCGCCACATCTTTCTGACGTTCACGATGTGTTCCACGTGTCCCAATTGAAGAAGAGTCTTCGGTTCCATCGAAGTTACCCAATTGGACCATCTTGATTTGCGGCTGATCTTTCGTATCGAGAGTATCCAGTCCGTATTCTCGAGACAGCTGAGCGTCACACTCGTGATCAGGTTATCAAGATGCTCAAGGTCGATGGAGCAACCATTCGAGAAGATGAAGCCACGTGGGAGCGTGAAGACCATATTCAGGCAGAATACCCCGACTTTCTTCGAGAGGATTAGCAATCTCGAGGACGAGATTTTTGTAAGGGGGGTAGATTGTAATATCCCGAGTATTTCTATACTCGAGTCACTGTACATTTGTACTCAAACACTGTTCAATAATACACTGTTCTTGTGTATTTCTGCATTTTGAGCTATATGTACTTAAATGGGAATTAAAAAGAACCCTTCAACTTAAGTAACCTAGCTCAAAAATAATTGCAAATTTATTTGGATAAGTGTTAAAGCGACCTAAGAACCTTCCAGAATATATAAGAATCGATAAAAATCAGTTTTGGAAGTTTAATTCTTCAAAACTTGACACTTGACCAAAATGCCCTTGAGTAAGTGCATAGTGTTTTGCATGTGTTATAACCTCTCCAAAGCCAACCCAACAGCCAACTCACTCCCTCTCCTCTCCCTCTCACGACCAAGCATGGGAGAAGCCTCCCAAAACCCTAGCTCACCCAATCCACCCATTTGGAGGCGATCCGACCGGTGGAAATTGATCTAGAGGCGGGAATCGACCTCTCCATCGCGATCCCCATCTTCTAGACCCTCTCGGGTGAGTTTCTCATCGAATTTCATGGATGGATTTTGGAGTACCCGTGGTGTTTTTGAAGTTTGAGTTGATTTCTCGGCTCAGGGACATCCCTCGTCGCGTAGCTACGAAGTTTCCTCCTCTGTAGCTCCGCATTTCGTCATGTCCTCAAACCCTAGCCTAGGTCATGTCCGGTGCCATGTGTTCGAGCATTGCATGGCACTTGTGCTTTAGAATTTAGACTCAGCCGTCGTTAGGTCCATTTAACTCTCTGTTGACCTAGCTTTTGGCCATCTTGAAATCTAGCAAACTATCGCTAGGTTTTCGATTTGTCGGAGTTCTAGTGGAGCAAAGCATGGGTAGTGTTTTTGTTAGCACTTACGTAGCCGAGCCGCCATCGGAAGAACCGAATTCAATTACGCCTAGCCAAATTTATTTTATTCCTTTAGGCATTAATTGTTTTTACAAAATTCTAGAAGTCCGAAACATAATTCGACAGTTCCATTATCTCTTCTCGATAGCATTAATCGCGATCGAAGAATCAGAATCGCATTAAGAAAAACTCGCTAGCACTTGTCACTCTAGGTCACTAGTATTTTTGCAAAATGCTAGACCTCCAGGGCATGTAATAAGTATACCGTTAGTCTTCTTAGATGCTAAAAGGATTGTCGTAATCGTTGGATTTATGCTTTGCTAGCCCGCATTTTATTTTATTACTCTAGGTCCCAATTATTTTTATAAGATACCTAGGACCTGTAGCATGCATGGACAGCGCTACTAGCCCTCACGGTGCTTGCAGATGAGCTCGTAAGAGCTAGATTTGCATTTTCCTAGCTTCCATTTTATTTTAATCATCATAGTGATCAAAGCCAATTAGAGCGTTTCGCTTCCTTTAACTTCGTTTAAGGTCACTAAGGTCGATAGCATGCTTCCCGCGTGCTTTGGATCGCATTCAAGTCACTTTTCGGACTTTTGCCGTTTCTCGGGTAATTGCCGGAGTTAAGCGGGCAATTGGTCAAAAGTCAGAGAAGATGAAGTCATCTATGCGGGGGAATAGCTCCGATAGGTCGTACGTATCCCTAAGCAACTAGCCGAGGGCTTAAAACAAGTCTCGCGGCATTCCAGCTCAAAACGGCCCTTTTGGGCGAGATTGCTCGTTTTCGAGCAAAATAGCCATTTTGGCCATATTCCACAATTTAGGGTTTATTCACCAGTTAGCTATCGGAATGAGTCATTTAGGGTCATATAAGCCTAGTGAAGTCGAAAACGTGCTCCTCGCGCAAGCGGAATCGAGTTTGAGCCGTTTTCGGACCTTGTGCGATCGGGAGCGTATTTAGCGACCCAAAATGCGCTTTCGATCGGAATTCGTTATAGGTTAAGTGAATTTCGGTGGGGTAAGGTCCAGATAGGTCCTAAATACCCTAGACTACCTGGTGGAACAGCCTGGAGAAATCGCAAATCGATTAATGCGTTACGAACAAAATGGCTTTTGCCCTACGGTGAATAGTGCCATTTTTCCTTTTTCTGAATTTTTCACTTTTACGATTTGGTTTCTTTGTTTTGGCTCCCGGTCGATCATTGTAATCCCAAACGAGTTGCGACAAGTCCCGTTAGGTGTGTTATACCTAATTCTAGGTGTTTAACTAAATTTATTTGAATTTTTCTTTATTTTACGCATTTTATTCACTTTGGCGAGAATTTCATCGAAATCGCCTCATCGGGTCGCGATTACGCCGTTTTTCGCGTTTTGATCGTTTCTTTTCTTTCTTAGTATCTAGATGAGTTCTATTTGATGTTAAGTTGGTGTTTATGCTTCTAAAGTCACTCTTTGCTAAATTATTTCTCTGTTCGCTGTTTTTGATGTTTTTATTCGATTAGAGGCGAGTGAGTCCGGAGTCGCATCGAACAATCCTGAGTTCGTCCCAGATCCATCAGATGAGCAGCAGACAGGCAAGCACCTCCTTTGACCATCTTGAAACCTATATTTCACGATGTTTACTTTGATTTCTCAAACTATATGCATTGTTTATATTCAGTAAAGTGCTAGTTTGTGGGAATGGTAGATATACCCTGATTTGGTGGTTTTTCCTCAATTAAATTCCCAGAGTTCATTGATAGCCTTAGTAGGGTTGGACAATTAATAAAATGTCACTTGGGTATAAACGACTTAGTAAATGCATATGCTTAGACACTGCAATAGAGATGAGCAAAGTCAGTCATTTACCAAATGCTCAAAACTTATGATAATTGTAACTGGTTTTGGAAATGTTTTGGAAATGTGACTTGTAAAGGTAATTTGATAAAAATGTGCAGTGTCTAGTTGGTAATTAGACTTGGCGGGAGGTATAATATGTGCTAGTTAAACATGGTGGCGATTGGTTGGCGAGTTAAGTGGAGTTCCCCGCTTGAGGCACTAGGCAAAAATATAAGGACCGAACTTGTGACGGTTTTTGAATGAACACCGTGCAACCGCGCAATGCTGGGATGGGGCAGCCTGTTTTAGTACCTGAAGTGTGAGGGGATAGCCATGCCTGTTGGTAGGCCGAAGTGTGGACCTTTTCCGTGTTGAGCAATCGAGCGGTGTGTGTGTCCTCACGACCGCCGTATGCACCTTCGTGAGTGCGCTTGTACTTATGCTGGGAATCGCTCGATTCATGTTTGATTGATACAACGGTGTACGCCTTGCTATGGGATAATGCCGCGGCAAAACTCGCCGTCGTCACGATGGATATTCCGTGGCGCTGAGTGGTGGTTGGCCTCTTATCGCCATAGTAGTGGGTTTATCGTCGCCGGTCTTTGGGGTGTGGCTATAGCCTCAACGATGGGAAAGAATAGATCATTCTTGTATATCGGATACCTCGTGTATCGCGTGTACCCTGGATGACGAGGATGCAAGTCCGAGTTGTGTTTGGGTAAAGTGCGCAAACTCTGCAGAGTATCAAATAATTCTAATCGATTAGCCGTGCTCACGGTTATGAGCAAATCTTCTTTAATCATATCAAGTATAGAAATTTGGTTTGGTTTTGAAAATGAAAAATTATCTCGAGTCGATATAAAGTATGTGGTTGAATACGGTACTTGATGGATTTGTGGATATGTGGATATGATACTTGGAGGATTTATGAATATGTATGGATGTCGATTCGTATCCCAGTTGCGACCATGGATGGTGGCAGCTGTGGAGCTTCGATTGTTATTTATCTTTGTAAATATGTTTTATTCAAACTGCTGTCTTTCAAATTATGTATTACATTTCGATGAACTGCTTCAAATCCTGCTTTTCGCAATAGACTTAGTGTAGTAGCCATTTCAATCGTATCAACCTGCATATTAATTATAATTGCATACACTAAAGTCTTGCGAGTACATACGTGTACTCACCGTTGCTGCTAACCCTTTTTCCACAGAGGAAGGTAATGATGATGTCCCGGATGATGGTGAGCCCCTTTTCTGCGAGTGTTGCGGTTTCGTAGTCCCTCCCTCGATCAAGATGCTTTGTGGGGTGGTCGGGCCGCGCTGGTTGTCTTTCTTTTGTTTCATTGCCGCTTTACTTCTTTTGGTTTACGTAATACACTTGTTCAAGGTTTACACCCGATTATGTAAATTATCTTAGTTTATCTTTTAGTGCATTGATACTCGGGTTGTGGAGTACGCTGATATCGGAGCTCTTGATCCAGGGATCGATGATCGGATGCGTCTGAGCACCGGTCCGAAGCTAAGGGTTCGATCCCGTCGATCGAATTTTTAGATTCAGATTTTCGGTGTCGAGGCTTCCTGTTGCTATACGGTGCTATACGCTACAGTAGATGGCGTACAGTACGGTATAGGAAGAGGAGTCCTCACAATCCGAGTCCCAGAACTCAAGTTATGCCTTTTGGAAGGCTGCTATCCCGACGGGACAGAACCTCTGTTTTTGGGTGTTGCGAGTAGTTGGCAATGTCGGGGTAGATGAGGTTTTGCGTACTGTTTTGTGGATATGATTGTGAGTGTGTGGTAACTATGTGCAGGTGGTGTGACCCCGGGAGTGCCTTCTACTTCCCGCCAATCCGTTGCTCGTGGTTGAGGCAAGTGTATTGTAATGGATAGCGATTTGTAGGTTGCTTGTTGAGAATAGATGAAATTGACTATATGATATGATCACTTGCCATGCTTTAATGATTGCCAATGATATGATGAGCATGTTTATTATGTTATGATGCCATGTGTTAATGTACAAGTTAAATATGATGTTGGCATAATTGCATACATGGCATGTTACATGGCCCGGGCGGTGAGAAAGTCATAACTAGTCCGGGGAAGGTCGGTGAGAAAGTTATGACTATTCCGGAGAGCCAATGAGTAAGTCCTACATCGTGATTCCATTCACCGCGGTGAACGAAATCGAGGAGTAGGCACCCTCCATCTTCGGGATGGAAGGGGGGAGAGGGTGCACACCGACGGGTGTGTACTCAACCATACCGGTATGAGTTTCCAAGGAGACATGAGCATAGCATTGCATTGCATACATAATGATGATGATAATGATATGTGATCATGAATGAGATGGTTTACATGATGAGAGATATTATTGCCATGTAATTGTTTTCGTTGTACCATTGCAATATGCTTGCTGAGTTTCGAACTCACGCTTGTGTTTTCTTGTTGTTTTAGGTACCATGAGACCGGCATGCGGGTAAGGAAAATAGTTACACTTCCGCACGTAGCTTCACTCATTTGATTCCACAAATCATTCAATTAGTTTTTGATAATAAACTGTGTGTGATGATTATTGCTTTAAGGTTTAGCTTTGCTATATGAAAGTCTTATTGTTCGTTTGACTCTTGGAGACATTAAGTGCTTGAAATTAGACTTATATTGTTGTTAAGTCTTTAATTATGGCTGTTTTAGTTGTCTCTCGTTTTGCTATATATTGCTATACTGTTGTTGCTCATTCAAATCATGTTAAAACAAAGGAGATGCTGCCAAACTCTCGGGTTTTAGCATTTACTCCTTTACTGTAATTTACCTTAATTTATGGTATTTAGATGTTATTTAGCTTAGTTTTTGGTAGCATTCAGGCATATTAAATGCCGGGGGTGTTACAATGGGGTCCCTAGACCGAGCTTATGATTATGATTTGGGTTACTTTTTCATAGGCAAGATGACATTGAAAGGAGTAGGAAATGCCTTAGGAATTGTATTGCTCTGCTCTTTAAAAAGTACAGATGATTTTTGTAACACCCCGGCATCTAGCATGCTTGAATGCTACCAAACATAGGCTAAACAACATCTAAATACCATAAATTAAGATAAATTACAGCAAAGGAGTAGATGCTAGAACCGAAAATTTCGGCAGCATCTCCTTTGTTTTTCCATGAATTGAAGCAACAACAATATGATCACAGGATATAGTATAAAGAATGACATCTAAATCATCAATAATAAAGGTTCTAGTAGCAGTATAAGCCTAGAATAAAGATTCCAACCATCTCATGAGCCAAACGAAGTAAATGAGGAAACCAAGCACACAAATTAACCATCACAATTAAAGGAAGGAACATGTCAATGCTTATATGTGTGATGCTAAGTGATGACGTGTGACTAGCTCCCTTTCCCGCATGCCGGTTTCATGGTACCTAAGAAAAACAACATAAACACAAGCGTGAGTTCATCACTCAGCAAGTATATTGCAATGGAACAAGAAAATACATTCTAATACCTTCATCACCACTTTTCACATACGACATCATACACATCTCATATTCATAGCGTAAGCATATCATTGCCATCATCATATATCATCATCATATAACATCCTCATATAATGCAATGCAATGAAATGCGATGCACATATCTCCTAGAAACTCATACCGGTATGGTTGAGTACACACCCGTCGGTGTGCACCTTCTCCCCCCTTCCATCCCGAAGATGGAGGGTGCATACTCCTCGCTTCCATACACCGCGGTGGATGGAATCACGATGTAGGACTTACTCATTGGCTCTCCGGAATAGTCATAACTTTCTCACCGACCTTCCCCGGACTAGTTATGACTTTCTCACCGCCCGGGCCATGTATCATGCCATGTATGCAAACATGCCAACATCATAAATAACTTGTACATTAACACATTGCATCATAGCATAATAAGCATATTCCTCATGTCAATGGCAATCATTAAAGCATGGCATGTGAACATATCATATATTCAATTTCAATCTCAACCAATCTAGCAAACTTCAACCCGCTACCCATTCCAATACACTTGCCTCAACCACGGGCGACGGATTGGCGAGAAGTAGAAGGCACTCCCGGGATCACACCACCTGCACATAGGTACCACACACTAACAATCATGTCCACAAAACAGTATGCAAACCCTCTTCTACCCCGACATCGCAAACTACTCGCAAAACCCAAAAACAGAGGTTCTGTCCCGTCGGGACAGCAGCTTCCATAAGGCATAACTCGGGTTCTAAGACTCCGAATCGAATAAACGAGTACATCCTCGCGTAGCTTAGGAAATTTCCTTTCTTTTTCTAAGTATACGGAAAGACTGATTCGGACTCTAAAGTGGTTAAATCTACAGAATACCGTGATCTTTTCCAATCACGTCACAGTTTTTAATACGTTTGGTAAAACGAGCATACCTTTCAAACGGCTTGGCGGAATTGGACGTTATTTATAGCCACTGAAAGGTATTGAAATTATCTACAACTTCTTCAACAGGCGGACGACCAAAGTACGAATCTAAATTGGCGAAAACCCAAACCCTAGGTCGACTGCTCATGCTGCCCGGAACAGAGAACGTGGCAAACTCTAGATTTCATCTAATCTACCCAATTACAGCACCACTAATTGATCTAAAAACATGATATTGACCCTTATAACAGATCCTAGACCAACCCCAAGGATCCCCATGGCCATACCTTCGCCCGACGCACGAAAACCCAACGGATCTCCTCCCGGTTCGCGCGATCTCCTTCCTCGCTCCAAATCCACTGGATCTCCTCGTCGCGTAGAGCTCCAATGGATGGATCTTTGGGTTGGTGAGGTAGAGAACTCCCCTAGGGGCAGCAATGGAGGTGGAGAGGTGGTGGAGGGGTGGTGGCGCAATGGGGAGCAAGGGGGGCGGCGCAAGTAAGGGGGAGAGCAAGGGGTGGAGGCTAGGGCTTCTCCAAGTGGGGGGGCGCAAGAGGCAGGGGTGGGGCGCACCAAAAGGCAGGAGGAGGCCCCCCAACCAGGTATCCTACTCCTAAATGGACTCAAACTCCTTTCCACCAAGGCCCACGACCCTTTCCCCTAGGCCCAAACTCCCCCGGAAAGGCCCAAACTCCCCCGGAAAGGCCCAAACTCCCGGAAACAGCCCAGAAACGCAAATAAACCTCATACCGTATGGTTTCAACCTCCAACTCCATATTTCATAATGTTTTTGACCTCAACATTCACATTATATAAGGTTACGACACTCCGTGGTGTCACATTCCCCCCCCCTTAAACAGGATTCGACCTCGAATCCGAAGAACGCCAAAATCAACAACAAGTTCCCCAAGGGACAAAAGACTTCTTTGCAACACAAAACATTCACACAGACTAAAACTGGAACAAACGACAAGCGAGTTCTCAAAACCAACACTAGCGAGAAAATGTTGATTTAGCTCAACAGAGTGCAACCTCTCACAGTTCCATCTTCACTTCAATTCCCAAACTGAAACTGCGTTTCAACCACAAAGGGCTCCATCAACCCAAAACTCCCGAAACCTCACGACAAACACTTCACACTACTATCACAACCAACCTGACTACCACACTTCATTAAACCCAACATGACACAATCAAAGCGAGTCACAATTCCTTTAACGACCTCTCTACATTCTTGAAAATTTCCATCAAGGGGAATAACTCATTAAAGCATACTTGCCCTTCCGATACACGATCATGCTAACATTTCATTCCATATTCTCTCAGGAAAGACTCAAACCTGATGTAACACTGGGTGTCCCGATCTTTCGATGAGAATGATAACCTTCGATTTGGGAGGAGACGATTTTGACGATCCGACTACAACGTACAACGACGATGCGCCTTAGCAATTGCTAAACCAACTCCAGAGGGTTATTGACCTTGCCGTGGGCACGATCAACCTGATCACGAAGATCAATTCCTGCAAGCAATCGAAGAACAAGCAAGAACAAGGCAAAAGCAATCTAAAATTGCAAATATAGATGAAGTATTGAAAAGTTGGGGTTCCGATACAAGGAGCTTGTTAGGCGGCTGTTGAGCATGTCTAAAAGACTCAAAATAGTAGCAAAAGGCTAAACTATCAAATAACCAAAATCCAAGTTATTTTGGGGGACTCCCTAGCTATTTATAGGAGAAATAGGAGGCCAAAACCAGGCTTGGGGCGTCCAAAACACCTCCATGGCCGAGTAGGACTCCTATTCCTAGTTTGACTCGGATTTGGAAAGATGACCGAACTTGTTTTGCAGTTTCCCATTGACTCATAAGGAATTTGGAGGTGGGGCCGGATCCGTTGGAAAGAGGACATCGAAACCTTTCAAACCAGTACTCATAGACCTCAAACACCCTTGTGGATCAAAAGTTATGTTCGTTTTAAGTTGGTGCTGTCCCGGAGGCCGAATCCGAGTTGAAGTTGTGCACCGAAAGAATTGGCTTCATGCTTGACTTTTGGGAGTCCTTCTCCTTGGTTCCTAAGGACAATAAAACCATCACAAGGATTAAATAGCATTCCATTCATTAAATTATTTGTATGCAACCCGAGGAACGCATTCACCTGGCAATTGAATTGACGTGTGCGAGCTCTAGTAATTGGCCCTTGTATTACATTGTTGGTTTCATTGTTGGCAATTGGGTTTGTAGACATGGCCGTATCCATGGTAGTGATGTCCTCATCAAAACCCAAAAACAACTAGTTAAGACAATTGCTCACGGCAGGACAATTATCACCGAACTACCATCAACTTCACTTCCACCCATCGCTACTCTTAATAAAGGTTAAACCCATACATCATCGACCTCCATCACAAACCACCCTTATACCACTAAGGTTCGACACCTAGCCCCAAGCTAGGATTGTAAAACCTTACCAAACCACAATTGGTTCCTTTCTTAAGAGGGTCTCACCCTCACACAAAAACACTTAGTTATCAAGCCCAAGTGTACACATATTTCGCATATTCAACCATAAACCAAGAACAATTATATCCTCACTCCCATCTATAGAGCAAGAGAAGTACAATTCTTTTGAACCCAAGTGGACCACACACGACAACTCAAACCCAAAGCATTAACAACCATTTTGGAAAGAATTCGGCAACATCCAAGCCAAATCACAAAGGAAGCATAAATCCCCTACACCACAACCAAAATACCAGAATTTCTTCATTCTTTCTTTTCATACTAGAAAGAAATGGACATATCGATTCATGACATGCATGCACACTTTTCAAGAGCACTCCGGATTAGTCATATATCCATATATGACTTTCTCACCGACCTGGCTCATCGACTCCTTTATGATTAATTATGCATAAACAATGTCTCGTTTTCCTTTTTCACCATTCATTCAACATGTAACAACGGTACCGAATAGTCATTCACCAAATGACTTCTTCCTCGGTATCCAATAATGGAAACACAATTAGCATCGAAGGTTGCGTAAATTCATATAGCCTATGACGGCAGCATAGTTGACAGTAAAACACCACGTCGCATCACATCCCACATCAATTGAAAACTGAACTTGCAAAACATTGCATTTCATCCAAATTCAACATTTTGGAAGAGAACATTAAAATTTCAAGTCGAGCATCTGCTCCCACAACCGTCACAAATTTCTCAAGGAGAAGGAAACTCATTTCCAAAAGGGAACACCTCACTAACAAAATCACTTTATAAAACATTCATAAAATCCACCTTTTTGAAGCACTCGCAACCATCACACACATTATGCAAATAAATCCAACTCCAATCAAAAAGAGTTACAAGTTAAATCTCAAGAGTTTCCAACACAACCCACTATGTCCATCTGCTTCCGTTAGAATTTATTCCTAGGATAATTCAGGGTGAATGCGAAGGAGCGCGATCCACTCAAAATCTTTTGAGTGTAAATCCATACTCATAACACAAATTAAACAAAATAGCCAAAACCAAAGATTGGCACCAATAGCTACGAGTTTTAGGGAAACTCGGAAACACAACACAAGGAATACCTTGACCGAAGGCATTCAACCAAAATGGCAAACAATCACACCAGTTCAAAAGGTTTTAAACACCAACTCAGCATGAATCCCACCATAACTTGTATTCCACTACACTTACCAGTTAAGCATTCAATAATCACTATTTACTCATCAAGAGAGTCCAACCGGATTTAACAAAATTTACATAACAATTTCTTTCTCTAGTTACCATTCCCAACACTTTTAATTAAGGTTTAAGATGCTTATCACAAAGGCACCCAACCAAGACTACATTGACATGATCCCCACGGATCACCAAATCATATAACAACGTATTCTATATTTCAAACGTAGTACTTCAGCATGACTACTTGAGCATGGTCAACCTATCAATTTTATACTATCCATATGTCAAAATCTTGACAATTGAAACTTGTTCAATCAATAAAATGACTTCAACAAATAAGTAATATCTCTACAAGATAAAATTCGTAATTAGGATTCTAAGATATGCATTCATTTAGGTTAAAATCTTGCATCATGATTATTATCCATTGTTCATCCCATCACAACATGTACTCGACATAATACCACAGTTTTACACTTTTCTTCTATTGGATCAATGGTTTCCAACAATTAACAACACTACCAAGGCATCAATATCAATTCTTTGCATAATCATCAATCAACAACATTGCTTTTAGCTACCTTACACATAGGTTGCAACAAAATTGTCACTACACAACATACTTGTAACACCCCAAAAATTTGCTTTCCTTAAATTCATGTGTGATTTGGCACTTTGGCGAATTTTTGGAATTTTCTGGAATTTATTTGGATTTATTTGGAATTTATTTGAATTTATTCCATTTCGAAATAATTAAAGAATTAAACTTTGCAAATAAAATTTTGTTGGAAATATTTTATTTGAGTCCAAAATGATCCAAAGTATTTTCCAGAATTTTTCTGGAATTTTTCTGAGTCTTTTGCTATTTTTAATGAATTAAATGAATTACTGGGAATTATTTTAATTATTAAATCGCTGGAAAATGCGAGTGGGTTTGCACTGTTCATCCGTAGAGCCGCACCGAAGTCGGACTCGAGTCCGACCGAGCCGTAGTCGGTCGAACCCAACCCTAACCCAAGTTGATCCGGCCGTTGGATCGAGATCCAACGGTCGGATTGGATCGCATCGGTTCGGCGAGGCCGGGCCGGACCGATCGCGCCGTCGCGATCGTGGCCGTTGATCGCGCCACGTGGACGGTCGACCGTCGTCGTCCCCGCCGGATCCGAGCCGGACTCCGCCGCCGCGCCCGCCGCCGTGGAGAACTAGGTTTCCGTGTCCCGCGCGGAAGCCGAGGCTATTTAATGCCCGGATCACACCCCGAGGATCGCCTGGACCTTGCGCGCAGCCATCGCCTAGCTCAGAGCCTCGGCCGCCGTAGATCCGCCGGAATCGCTCGCCCGAAGTTTGAGGAAGCGCGCGGTTCTAGCCATTTTCCGCCGACGCCCGCCGTCCTCCGCCGCGTCCAAGACCGGATCCGGAACCCCCGAAGCCAGGCGCACCCGAAGAGACCTTTCACCTCGCCGGAGCACGCCCCAAACGCCGTTCGTGTGGTCGCCGTCCTCAGCGCCGGCAGCCGCAACTCCGCCGTGAAGCCATCGCCGACCCCGAGCTCCATCAGCCGTCCGATCCCGATCCAACGTCCCAGATTGCGCCACGTCATCTCACGGTGAGATCCCGTCCAAAATCCCAGATCCAATCTCGGCCAGTCGGATCTAGATCCAACGGTCGAGATCAACCGCGTTCACCCCAAGCGCGTGAGTCGAGATCAATGCGGGCCGTTGATTTTCAACTCAACGGTCGAGATCTAGCCACGTGTGCGGGAGACTGACCGCCGCGGTCAGCGCCGCCACGTGGCGGCGTGAGCGCTGTCTTCGACACGCGGCCCGCCATGTAAAGCGCACCATGGCGTCGCAGCGTCATGGCCGACGCCATGGCGGGCTCAAGATGTCGGCCAGCGGCAGCGTCGGCAATGGCGTCGCAATGAGTCCCCAGCTGGTCCCTGTCATTTGAGCCCGGCCGACGTCGGCGGTGGCGTCACGAGGGGACCCACATGTCGATGACACGTGGATTCGTGGGCCGAGTCCACGGTAGACCCGAGCCGAGCGTGGGCCGAGTCCATGGACCGGTGACGTCAACCAACCAATCGAGACTGACACGTGTCGGTGGCGCAATAATTAATTTCCGAAAAGAAAATGATTTATTAATTCGAAATAATGATTTCAAATTTGATTCAAACTTCAAACGCTTATAACTTTTGCATTTCAACTCGATTTGAGTGATTCAAATTTCTAAATTTGTATAAAATTGAGATCTACCTAAATATGAATTTTATTTAATTTTTGGACTAAAGTTTTCTCTGTAAAATTATTTAATTGATTATTTAAACTTTAAATAATCATAACTTTTGCATTTTAACTCCAAATTTGTGATTCAGTTTCTAAAAACTCATAAAATTATGTTCTCTCTGTTTATGGATTTTATTTGGATGTTTGGACACTTTTGCCTATTGTTTATTCGTGTATTTGCTATTTGCACGCTTTACGAGTAGAGCGTTGAAGTCTTGGAAGGATTCGAAGGAGAAGTATTAACTCAGGATCCAACTCAAGACCAAGAACAAGTACTTTTTGAAGTCAAGTTGTGCTTTGACCCTGTTGATCATATTTTGAAATCTATTTTGATTTAACCTCTTTCATGCTAAGTTCAAATAGAAAAATACTTTATTTAAAAATGGGGATTAGATAAGTACAAATTTCTTGTATGACACCTTGATTATCTAAGTATGTGCCATGACCCTTGTCACCCTAGTTGTGGTTTACTAGTTGGACATTATTAAGTTGCCAACATGGGTTTTAGACCGTTGTAGTATCTTTGCTTAGACACCTTTCGTGCTCATGACATGATTTTGGACAATCAAATGCTAATATTGACTTAATGATATATTGAACCTGTTTTGGAAAGGTATCATGTGATGTTGATGGCACGTGGTGCATGGTAATCAACTGGGGTTTGATAAATAGTTTTCGACCGGGGCATGTGGCAAGAGTAATCAGGTGGGCTAGTTGTGGCATTGGGGATGTTGATTTGGTTCTTCGGGTAGTCTTGCCCTGGTCACCCTAAGGACTTAACCTTGCAAGCCTTTGAACTGGGTCTAACGTGCAACCACATGTCTGTAATGGGACGGACCTAGTTGACTAAGTTGCTGATAACGTACCTGTGGGACCTCAGGAGGTCAACTACACCCTTTGTGTAAGTTATGCGGGGCGTCTGCAGGGCCGAGGCCAGGTACCCATCTAACGGTTGATTGGCCTAGACTTCGCCTTAGCTAAGGGAAGGGTTAGTGTGCAATAGCAGGGAGGACCACTTGTATTGTTAGAAGTTTCCGAAAGACTTTGTTACGGGAACTCGCCTTTGTGGTGTTTAACTGTATCTTGTGGGTAAAGTGCATAACCTCTGCAGAGTGTAGAATCTATTCGAATAGCCGTGTCCGCGGTATTGGACATCGCTCGGGAATTACAGTCAAGGGTTAGATTTTCTCAAAAATAACTTGGACTTGAAAGGTTGGGTTGGATTAATAATGATGTTGATGGAAATATGGTTTAGGATGGGAAAAATGTTTACTAAACTTCTTGAAAAGTTATTTATGCTTTACTTGTTTCTACTGCTTTCGAATCTACTTATACTACTTGTCAAATCTGTTTCTGCCAAATATACCTTGAGCTATTCCTTTGTACCAAGCCATGCATATAGTATATTAGCTTGCATTCTGTGCATGACTTGCTGAGTACCAAGTACTCACCCTTGCCACCCTACAACACCAGTTGAAGAGGAGACTACACCAGCTTTGGAGGAGGAACTCCAAGAGGATCCGTCTACTTAGGGAGCGAGCCCAGTCAGTCGCCTGTGGTATACTGGATGGCGCCACGAAGTTATCTTATTTTCCGCTGCTACTATTTTCTCTCTTAATAAGTTTTGCCCTGCGAGGCGTACATTTGTGACTTGACCATAAGGTCGAGTAACGATTAGTTATTTAAATAAAGTACTTTATTAGTATCGAATGGTATGATTGTGATATTTACCGATGTTAAGACTGTGCACTAGCGCGTTCTGGACTAGTGTTGAATACACAGAGGGTCGGATTTGCAAATTCGGGGTCCCGACAGAGGTGGTATCGAGCCATCTTGACCGTGAGGCTCAACCCTAGCTAGAATGGTCGTAGTAAGGATAAAACCTATTTTCTAAAGCTAAAAGTTTGTCAAGACAAGAAATGACATCTCGACTTATCCCTTCTCTCTTTTCTTGTCTCTTGCTGAATTTTTCCTTACCTTGTCACGATTTGAAAATTTCGAGTTCTTACGTGAGCACTCTTGTGACAGATGGAGGGAGAGTTCAACTACGTTGATCCGGGGTTGGTCACGCTGAGAACTTTGGCATATGCTACAAACTCTCGGGATTTTGAGAAGCCGCAATACCAAGTGGAAGTGATCAGACAAGCGGGATTGATCAAGGCTTGTGACGTGAAGATTGAGGTACCGCTAGGAAGAAGGGCCAGGCAATCGCTCGATACAATACCGCCAGGAGATCTACAATGCAGATGGGTATCCAAGAAGTATCACGACGAGCAATGCGGCACATTACCCGTATCTACGCCAGGAGAGTTGGAGAGCACGGTGTTCCGTTATCACCCCGCAGCAATAACCTTCTTGACCCGGCGGCGATTCAGGATGAGGATGCCATGGTTACGATTGGCACGATTTGTTGTCGCCAGGAGGATGTACTCGATGATACAAGCAAGGAGCTCTGAAGGCCCGCAAGGAGATCACGACAGAGAAGAACGAGATGGCGGGAAGCTCAAGAGTATGTGTCACACCTTCTGCGAAGGATTGGCGAGTTGGAGATGACTTTATGCGGACGGAGCGAGCGATGCTCGAGCTACACGAGCCAGATCCGGAGGAGTCGGATCTCGATGAGGACACCGCTTCTTCGACTACCACAGATGACACGATTCTTTGGACATGGCAATCGTTTGGCGCCTATGCCGCGGCATCCGTACCAGGCCGTGGAGGTTTTCGATGAGTGAACGTAGGTTCTATAGTGAGACTCCTTCGCCGAGTCGCGTCATAGAATAAAGAGTCACCCTTTAGGCGTTAGACTTCAGTGTTAGTTCGATTTGAATTTTCATTGTTTGCTGAGTGTGCAGTATGTGTTGCAAGGCCCTTAGGCATTGTAAGCAGCCATACCAAGTTAGTAATATCAATAATAAAGTTGGACCTTAAAGTACACCTTTCGCCCCGCCTAAGTTCCATACTACTTGTCTATTCTTGTTTCCCTCTCATCTCTAAAACTTAGAGCAAATCGACAGATGGTGAACACCATGAAACTTTGGAAGCAATGGGAGTGGTTCTCGCCCAGAAAACCCCAATGATGGAGCACCAAAGACCGCTTGATTGATATGCAGAATTTTGGAGCATTTCTTGTCGTTCGACTCGGTTGATGCATGCTATGATGCAACAAATGCAAAACGTCCTTTGCTCAGGCCACAGCTAATCAAGTCAATCGGGGACAACGCTTGAATACAAGACTATCGAGTTCATGAGAACTCACCCACCCACTTTCTGGGGAATGCCAACCCATTGGAGGCCGATGATTGGTTAAGGTCAATTGAGAGGAAGCTACACATAGCTCAATGCATAGGAAATGAGAAGGTACTCTACGCTTCTCATCGGTTGGAAGGAACATTGCCGAATGGTGGGAGAATTTACGTGCCACGCAAGAGAACCCTCAAGACATCACTTGGGAAGAGTTCACGGCTGCGTTCGTCGATTATCACGTGCTGAAGGAATCATGGACCTTAAGAAGGAGGAGTTCAGAGCTGAAGCAAGGTAATCACCGGTGGCCGACTACGAACAAGTTCACATGACTAGCACGCTACGCTTTGAGGATGTAGCGATAGATAAAGCCGCATACCTCGTTTTATGAAGGGACTTAACTCGGGATTGCAAGTAGGATTGATCACCCACACCTTTCCAGATTTCCAAGAGTTGGTGAATAAGGCGCTTATTCTTGAGGACAAGCGCAAGGAACTGGATGAGAACAGAAGCGCAGAATGCAACAAAGAAGGATCACGCCAGGGAATGCAACGGCGTCGAGAGTTGCACCAAATCAATTTTGATTCCAGCCACGAGAATCGCTACAAGGACACCGTCACGGCACCAAGACCCGTCAATCGAGAACTACGGACCCAGCCCTTCGCTAGAAACGCTGCTCCAGGCAAAGAAGGAACAGTGAGGCAGTGCTACAAGCGCAACGAGCCAGGACACTTTGCCAACGATTGTCGAAGAAGACAGCAGGAGTGACTGATTCGCTTCAATCTAGGAACCACCCCGCTAGGACGCCCGGCCAGGGAACCACATCCCGGACCGTGGTGAGAGGCCGAGTCAACCATGTCACCGCAGATGCACCGCAGAATGCTACGGACGTCGTCTTGGGTAAGTTACTTGTTAACTCAAGACTGCAACAGTTTTGTTTGACTCTGGAGCTTCGCATTCGTTTGTTTCGCAAGGCTTTGCTACTAGAAATGATTTGAGGATTGCAAGACTTAGATGCATGCTTTTAGTTCAAACCCCTGGTTCCGAACTCCGAATGAGAGTAGGATGTTCCGGGGTGAGAATACTAATAGATGGAATAGAGTTCCTAGTAAACCTTATTATTTTGGAAACCCAGACCTTAGACGTCATATTGGGAATGGATTGGTTATCCAAGCACAAGGCCGTATTGGATTGTGGACGAAGGACTATCTCAGTTGAGAGCCCGTGTGCGAAGAAAGTGGAATTTCAAGCCACTGCAGTTAGAGATGGACAGTTGATGGTTAACAGTACCAAGGCAATCTGCATAGAGGATGTCTCAGTAGTGAATGAGTACCTAGATGTTTTTCCTGAAGATCTACCTGGTATGCCGCCAGACAGGGACATAGAGTTTGTGATAGAGCTTGTACTGCACAAAGACCGATAGCAAAGAGACCCTATCGGATGTCTACCGAGGAGTTGGTAGAGATGAAGAAACAGATTAGAAGAGTTAATGGAGAAAGGATTTATCGAGGCCGAGTTCGTCGCCGTGGGGAGCACCGGCCTGTTCGTCAAGAAAAAGGATTTGGAGTTTCAGGATGTGCATTGACTACCGTGCACTCAATGAAGTCACCGTGAAGAATAAGTATCCGCTACCCAGGATTGATGATTTGTTTGACCAATTAAGAGGAGCCGAGTTTTCTCCAAGATTGATCTAAGATCGGGATACCATCGATTGAAGATCCGATCGGAAGATATCCCGAAGACGCATTCTCGTCAAGATATGGACATTACGAGTTCTGATTATGTCCTTCGGTCTGACAAATGCGCCAGCATATTTCATGAATATGATGAATAAGGTGTTCATGGAATATTTGGACAAGTTTGTCGTCGTGTTCATAGATGATATCCTAATCTACTCCAAAACAGAGGATGAACATGCCGAACACTTAAGGCGAGTTTTGGAAAAGCTGAGGGAACAGCAACTCTTCGCCAAGTTCAGTAAGTGTGATTTTTGGAAGGACAAGGTGGAGTTTCTTGGACATGTAATGACCGCAGAAGGAGTCGCCGTAGACCCAAGCAAAGTAGAAGCTGTGTTACATTGGGAGCGTAGAAGGCGTGACCCATTCGGAGTTTCCTTGGAATGGCAGGGTACTACCGCCGTTTCATTGAAGGCTTTTCGACAATTGCGAAACCTCTTACGCAATTGCTGAAGAAGGACAAGAAGTTTGCATGGACGTCAGAATGTGAGGAAGGATTTCAGGAGCTGAAGAAGCGATTGACATCGAGCCGGTGTTAGTTCTACGGATGTTAATCAAAGCTTTGATATTTATTGTGACGCATCGCGCCAAGGACTTGGATGTGTCTTGTCACGAGAATGGAAAGGTCGCCGCTTATGCATCAAGGCGATTGAGGCCGCATGAGGAAAATTATCCGACACATGACCTAGAGTTATTGCCGTAGTGCATGCTTTGAAGATATGGCGTCACTATCGATTGGAAACAGATGTGAAGTGTATACGGATCATAAGAGCCTTAAGTACATATTCACCCGATCGGATCGAACATGAGGCGAGGAGATGGTTAGAGTTAATCAAGGACTACAATGTTGGAATCCATTACCATCCCGGGAAGGCCAACGTAGTAGCCGATGCTCTGAGTCGGAAAAGCCATACCGTGAGTACGTTGCTAGCCACAAGTCAGGATGAGTTATGTGAGGATTTTCAAAAGATGAAGATTGAGGTTGTACCTAGCGGATTCTTGGCCGCATTGGAAGTAAAACCTACTCTAGAGGACCAGATCCGAGAAGGACAGAAAGATGATGACAAGATCCGCAGGATTAAGTCCATCAAGGAGGAAGGCAAGGCAGAGGACTTCAAGTTGGATGAGCAAGGCACGTTGTGGATGAAGGATCGCATTTGTGTGCCTAACAAGAAGGAGTTAAAGCAACTGATTTTGGAAGAAGCCCATGACTCCAAGTACTCAATTCATCCTGGAAGCGCCAAAATGTATCAGGATTTGAAGGAAAGATTCTGGTGGCCGAGCATGAAGCGTGAAGTTGCCGAGCATGTTGCATTGTGCGACGTATGCCAAAGAGTCAAGGCAATGCATCAGAGACCAGCAGGATTGCTACAGCCACTGAAAATACCTGAGTGGAAGTGAGAGGAAATCGGGATGGATTTCATTACCGATTTGCCTAAGACTCAAGGAGGTTATGACTCCATATGGGTTATAGTGGATCGCTTGACCAAAGTAGCCCATTTTATCCCCGTAAAGACCACTTACTCGGGATAAATTGGTAATTGTACATGATCGAGGATCGTCTGTTTGCACGGTGTGCCAAAGAGGATCGTATCGGACGAGGTACCCAATTTACCTCAAGGTTACGGAATAAGTTGCATGAAGCCATGGGAACCCGTTTGAACTTCAAGATGACTTATCATCCACGCACGGATGGCCAGGCACCGAAAGAGTCAACCAGATTCTGGAGGATATGTTAAGAGCTTGTGCATTGGCTTATTCTACCTCTTGGGATAAGAGTTTGCCGTATGCCGAGTTCAGTTACAACAATAGTTATCAGGCTAGTTTACAGATGTCACCTTTTGAGGCCTTTGTATGGTCGACTCGTCGGACGCCATTGAATTGGAATGAGACCGGCGAGCGCCGTGTCTTCGGGCCTGATATTCTTCAAGAGGCTGAAGAGCAGATTGCCATGATTAGGGAAAGGTTGAAAATAGCCCAATCACGACAAAAGAGTTATGCTGACAACCGTCGCCGAGACCTGAATTTCGAACCAGAAGATTTCGTGTATCTCAGAGTCACGCCTCTCAGGGGAGTTAAGAGGTTCCATGCCAAAGGGAAACTCGCACCCCGTTATGTTGGACCATTTAAGATTTTGAGCCGTAGAGGCGAAGTTGCTTATCAGCTGGAGTTGCCACAGACGTTAACAGGAGTACATGACGTATTCCATGTGTCCCAGTTGAAGAAGTGTCTTCGAGTACCTGAGGAGCAGACGCCGCTAGAGTCAATTGAGTTGCAAGAGGATTTGACTTATAAGGAGCATCCCGTGAGGATTCTAGACACAATGGATCGAGAAAACTAGAAACAAGTCAACCCGTTTCTGTAGAGTTCGGTGGAGCAACCATGCAGAGAGCGAAGCGACTTGGGAGCGCGAAGAGGATTTGAAGAAAGAGTTTCCAAGCCTATTCTGTAGTAAGCCCTGAATCTCGGGGACGAGATTCTATTAAGGGGGGGAGGTTTGTAACACCCCAAAAATTTGCTTTCCTTAAATTCATGTGTGATTTGGCACTTTGGTGAATTTTTGGAATTTTCTGGAATTTATTTGGATTTATTTGGAATTTATTTGAATTTATTCCATTTTGAAATAATTAAAGAATTAAACTTTGCAAATAAAATTTTGTTGGAAATATTTTATTTGAGTCCAAAATGATCCAAAGTATTTTCCAGAATTTTTCCGAATTTTTCGAGTCTTTTGCTATTTCTAATGAAGTAAATGAATTACTGGGAATTATTTTAATTATTAAATCGCTGGAAAATGCGAGTGGGTTTGCACTGTTCATCCGACCGAGCCGCACCCGAGTCAGACTTGAGTCCGACCCGAGCCACCGAGTCGGTCGAACCCAACCCTAACCCAAGTTGATCCCACCAGTTGGATCAAGATCCAACGGTCGGATTGATCGCATCGGTTCGAGCCGAGACCGACAGACCCGTCGCGCCCGTGTGATCGTGGCCGTTGATCGCGCCACGTGGATGATCGGCCGTCGTCGCCGCCCCCGCCGGATCCGAGCCGGACTCGCCACGCGCCCGCCGCCGTGGAGAACTAGGTTTCCGTGTCCCGCGGAAGCCGAGGCTATTTAATGCCCGGATCACACCCCGAGGATCGCCTGGACCTTGCGCAGCCACTGCCCTAGCTCACCGAGCCTCAGCCGCCGTAGATCCGCCGGAATCGCTCGCCGAAGTTTGAGGGGAAGCCGCCGCGGTTCTAGCCATTTTCCGCCGACGCCCGCCGTCCTCCGCCGCGTCCAAGACCGGATCCGGAACCCCCGAAGCCAGGCGCACCCGAAGAGACCTTTCACCTCGCCGGAGCACGCCCCAAACGCCGTTCGTGTGGTCGCCGTCCTCAGCGCCGGCAGCCGCAACTCCGCCGTGAAGCCATCGCCGACCCCGAGCTCCATCAGCCGTCCGATCCCGATCCAACGTCCCAGATTGCGCCACGTCATCTCACGGTGAGATCCCGTCCAAAATCCCAGATCCAATCTCGACCGTCGGATCTAGATCCAACGGTCCAGATCAACCGCGTTCACCCCAAACGCGTGAGTCCAGATCCAATCTGGACCGTTGATTTTCAAATCAACGGTCGAGATCTAGCCACGTGTGCGGGAGACTGACCGCCGCGGTCAGCGCCGCCACGCGCGCGTGAGCGCGTGTCTCTGACACGCGGGGCCCGCATGTCGGCCCGACCAAAGCGCACCATGACGTCACGCCGACGTCATGGCGGCTCAAGATGTCGGCCGTGTCCCAGCCGAGCGCCGACGTCAAAGAATGACGCCAGCCGGGTCCCACTGGCGGCCGGTGAGCCCGGCCGACGCCAAGATGGACGTCACCCGAGGGGGACCCACATGTCAGTGACACGTGGATTCGTGGACCGAGTCCACGGTAGACCCGAGCCGAGCGTGGACCGAGTCCATGGACCGGCTGACGTCAGCCAACCAATCAGAGACTGACACGTGTCCAGGCTGACGCAATAATTAATTTCCGAAAAAGAAAATGATTTATTAATTCGAAATAATGATTTCAAATTTGATTCAAACTTCAAACGCTTATAACTTTTGCATTTCAACTCCGATTTGAGTGATTCAAATTTCTAAATTTGTATAAAATTGAGATCTACCTAAATATGAATTTTATTTAATTTTTGGACTAAAGTTTTTCTCTGTAAAATTATTTAATTGATTATTTAAACTTTAAATAATCATAACTTTTGCATTTTAACTCCAAATTTGACGATTCCAGTTTCTAAAAACTCGTAAAATTATGTTCTCTCTGTTTATGGATTTTATTTGGATGTTTGGACACTTTTTGCCTATTGTTTATTCGTGTATTTGCTATTTGCACGCTTTACGAGTAGACGTTGAAGTGCCGGAAGGATTCGAAGGAGAAGTATTAACTCAGGATCCAACTCAAGACCAAGAACAAGTACTTTTTGAAGGCAAGTTGTGCTTTGACCATGTTGATCCTATTTTGAAATCTATTTTGATTTAACCTACTGCATGCTAAGTTCAAATAGAAAAATACTTTATTTAAAAATGGGGGATTAGATAAGTACAAATTTGCTGTATGACACCTTGATTATCTAAGTATGTGCCATGACCCCTTGTCACCCTAGTTGTGGTTTACTAGTTGGACATTATTAAGTTGCCAACATGGGTTTTAGACCGTTGTAGTATACTGCTTAGACCTGCTACGTGCTCATGACATGATTTTGGACAATCAAATGCTAATATTGACTTAATGATATATTGAACCTGTTTTGGAAAGGTATCATGTGATGTTGATGGCACGTGGTGCATGGTAATCAACTGGGGTTTGATAAATAGTTTTCGACCGGGGCATGTGGCAAGAGTAATCAGGTGGGCCAGTTGTGGCATTGGGGATGTTGATTTGGTTCTTCGGGTAGTCTTGCCCTGGTCACCCTAAGGACTTAACCTTGCAAGCCTTTGAACTGGGTCTAACGTGCAACCACATGTCTGTAATGGGACGGACCTAGTTGACTAAGTTCTTGATAACGCACTGTGGGACCTCGGAGGTCAACTACACCCTTTGTGTAAGTTATGCGGGAGGCGTCTGGCCGAGGCCAGTACCCATCTAACGGTTGATTGGCCTAGACTTCGCCTTAGCTAAGGGAAGGGTTAGTGTGCAATAACCGGGGAGGACCACTTGTATTGTTAGAAGTTTCCGAAAGACTTTGTTACGGGAACTCGCCTTTGTGGTGTTTGACTGTATCTTGTGGGTAAAGTGCATAACCTCTGCAGAGTGTAGAATCTATTCGAATAGCCGTGTCCGCGGTATTGGACATCGCTCGGGAATTACAGTCAAGGGTTAGATTTTCTCAAAAATAACTTGGACTTGAAAGGTTGGGTTGGATTAATAATGATGTTGATGGAAATATGGTTTAGGATGGGAAAAATGTTTACTAAACTTCTTGAAAAGTTATTTATGCTTTACTTGTTTCTACTGCTTTCGAATCTACTTATACTACTTGTCAATTGCTGTAGTATAACTTTTCAAAGATAACCACAACTCAAGAACCAGAACGAGCACCGATAGAAAAATTCTCCTTTCCAGGCAAGGAAGAAAAACAAAACTCCAACAGAAATGCAGGAGAGCTCAACTCTCAAATTCCCAAATTTGCCCACAAAACTCTTCAAGAAACCTCAAGATCTATACTTCCAAGAAGGAAGAAGGATGCACTAGGAAAAATCAAATGTTCATTAAATCTTGTCCGATAAAAGATTTAAACTTAGCTCCACCAACTCAAGGCCTGCACAAGGGGAAACTGCAACACTTTTCTTAGATAGGGAGAACAACAACCACAAAATTTTCCTCCTCAAGACAGTCCATAATGACCAACAAAACCGGTGTCAAAGCAAAAAAAATAGCGACCAACAGATGCGCAACACAAAACCTTTCTTCTACGTCTTCAACCAAGGAAGACAAAACCACGAACCAGATACGGAACAATCCGCGAAAATCCAATACCAAACACCTTCCTTTTGGTTTCAATCAACCAGAGCCAAGAAGACCAACCGAAACTGACCGTTAGAACGGTAAAGCGCAACTGAAAGAATCCACCACAAACTCTTCTATTCGACTCAAGCCAACTACCCGGTCTACGACAGAAAGGATAAGCACTCTTCTCCCACAGGGGTTAATAGTTCTTCGGTGATGGCGCTAACCGGCCACACCGTCAAATCACACCCTTACTATGAACAAAAAGAGGTGACCGAAACCCTCGGCACCACAACCCCACTTTAACACAACCACAAGAACAATTCAATCATTTATCTCATAGACATAGCAACATGCATTATCAAATGAAGCATTCAACATCAAAGCTTAAATACAATATTTAAGCGTAAAGAAACGATACACATACCCTTTCCTACTGTGCATCCAGTGTGTGTCAAATTTTAGATTAGTTATACCACTATTGCAAGTTTTAATGTTGCTATCCTATGACAAAATTTTAGTTAAGACCTAAACCATGTTTCTAAGTTATTCCACATCACATTTTAGTTGTACCCTATAGCATGACACTAAAACTACACATTCCAAGGACCTACAGCCCGCTCTGATACCAACTGTAACACCCCGGTATCTAGCATGCCTGAATGCTACAAACATAGGCTAAACAACATCTAAATACCATAAATTAAGATAAATTACAGCAAAGGAGTAGATGCTAGAACCGAAAATTTCGGCAGCATCTCCTTTGTTTTTCCATGAATTGAAGCAACAACAATATGATCACTGGATATAATATAAAGAATGACATCTAAATCATCAATAATAAAGGTTCTAGCAGCAGTATAAGCCTAGAATAAAGATTCCAACCATCTCATGAGCCAAACGAAGTAAATGAGGAAACCAAGCACACAAATTAACCATCACAATTAAAGGAAGGAACATGTCAATGTTTATATGTGTGATGCTAAGTGATGACGTGTGACTAGCTCCCTTTTTCGCATGCCGGTTTCATGGTACCTAAGAAAAACAACATAAACACAAGCATGAGTTCAAAACTCAGCAAGCATATTGCAATGGAACAAGAAAATACATTCTAATACCTTCATCACCACTGTTCACATACGACATCATACACATCTCATATTCATAACGTAAGCATATAATTGACATCATCATATATCATCATCATATAACATCCTCATATAATGCAATGCAATGCAATGCGATGCACATATCTCCTGGAAACTCATACCGGTATGGTTGAGTACACACCCGTCGGTGTGCACCCTCTCCCCCCTTCCATCCCGAAGATGGAGGGTGCCTACTCCTCGCTTCCATACACCGCGGTGGATGGAATCACGATGTAGGACTTACTCATTGGCTCTCCGAAATAGTCATAACTTTCTCACCGACCTTCCCCGGACTAGTTATGACTTTCTCACCGCCCGGGCCATGTATCATGCCATGTATGCAAACATGCCAACATCATAAATAACTTGTACATTAACACATTGCATCATATCATAATAAGCATATTCATCATGTCAATGGCAATCATTAAAGCATGGCATGTGAACATATCATATATTCAATTTCAATCTCAACCAATCTAGCAAACTTCAACACGCTACCCATTCCAATACACTTGCCTCAACCACGGGCGACGGATTGGCGAGAAGTAGAAGGCACTCCCCGGGTCACACCACCTGCACATAGGTACCACACACTCACAATCATGTCCACAAAATAGTATGCAAACCCTCTTCTACCCCGACATCGCAAACTACTCGCAAAACCCAAAAACAGAGGTTCTGTCCCGTCGGGACAGCAGCCTTCCAAAAGGCATAACTCGGGTTCTAAGACTCCGAATCGAATAAACGAGTACATCCTCGCATAGCTTAGGAAATTTCCTAACTTTTTCTAAGTATACGGAAAGACTGATTCAGACTCTAAAGTGGTTAAATATACAGAATACCGTGATCTGTTCCAATCACGTCACAGTTTTTAATATGTTCGGTAAAACGAGCATAACTTTCAAACGGCTGGACGGAATTGGACGTTCTTTATACCCACTGAAAGTTACTGAAATTACCTACAACTTATTCAACAGGCGGATGACCAAATTCCGACTCTAAATTGGCGAAAACCCAAACCCTAGGTCGACTGCTCATGCTGCCCGAAACTGAGAACGTGGCAAACTCTAGATTTCATCTAATCTACCCAATTAGAGCACCACCAATTGATCTAAAAACATGATATTGACCCTTAGAACAGATCCTAGACCAACCCCAAGGATCCCCATGGCCATACCTTCGCCTGACGTACGAAAACCCAACGGATCTCCTCCTGGTTCGCGCGATCTCCTTCCTCGCTCCAAATCCACCGGATCTCCTCGTCGTGGAGTGCTCCAATGTATGGATCTTCGGGTTGGTGAGGTGGAGAACTCCCCTAGGGGCAGCAAGGGAGGTGGAGAGGTGGTGGAGGGGTGGTGACGCAATGGGGAGCAAGGGGGCGGCGCAAGCAAGGGAGGAGAGCAAGGGGTGGAGGCTAGGGCTTCTCCAAGTGGGGGGGCAAGAGGCAGGGGTGGGGCGCACCAAAGGGCAGGAGGAGGCCCCCCAACCAGGTCTCCTACTCCTAAATGGACTCAAACTCCTTTCCACCAAGGCCCACGACCCTTTCCCCTAGGCCCAAACTCCCCCGGAAAGGCCCAAACTCCCGGAAACGGCCCGGAAACGCAAATAAACCTCATACCGTATGGTTTCAACCTCCAATTCCATATTTCATAATGTTTTTGACCTCAACATTCACATTATATAAGGTTACGACACTCCGTGGTGTCACAATTTTGTTGTCTATTACAAATGTCAATGTGTTCATCTCAATGTGAATTTTTTTTCCTTTAGTGGGAGAAGCCTATTTATAACATCAAAGGGGTACTAGTTGTCATCTTTGGAGAGGTGTCTTCCTGTCAGAAGGCGTCGCTTGGTCAAAAGGTGTCTTCTCATAAAAAAGGTGGCTTTTCATCAAAGAGGCGTCTCTTTGTGGAGAGTAACTTCCAAGCGATTGTATGTACCTATCAGAAAGCTTCTTCTGCATGTTATCCTTGCGCAGATTATTTTCCCCCGACCAGAGCCTGGTCGGGCTGATTTAGATCTAGGTCGGCGTGGTAGAAGACGTCATAGCCTGACTTGGAGAGGTTACCAGGTCGGGGCATTGCTGACCTGGTAACGCTTAGCTTTCATTCGATCTAATTTAGGTCGGGTAGCCATTTACATGGTCAACAATAACTTTGAACGAAACATTTAATGTGTCTCTTCATTAAATAGGCCGCATTTATGACTGGCTTCTCAAAAGCCGTAACCATTAATGGGCTTCATGCAATCATCGTCAGTCCTCCCTATTACTTTTGTGAAGTCACCGACAATTATCTTCTCTGTCTATGTTCTACTCAATTTCTAATTGCTTTCTTCTTTTGCAGGTGGTTTCTTGTGATGGATTGTATGGCTGATTGGTTGCTAGCAATGAGTTGATATACCCTAGTGATTTAGACATATTTTTAATTTAAACATGCAAGACATGTTATTGTGACAAATGCTCAGCTCATGTAGCTGGTTTCAAATGTTGTGTTCAAGACTATATGTATATGTTTGGATCAAAATTTCAATATGAATATATGTGTGTGGCTATGAATGTATCTTTGTTGTGATATATATTTCATCCATGATTCGTTGTAAAAAATAGTGGTTGATTAATTAGTTAATTGTTATCTATATAGTGTCTATTATTAGATGGCAAAATAGAGCTAAATGTGTGATGGACACCACATCACAATCAGTTCTGAGCTAAGAACCCATTGGGATGTGCCCCTCATCACAGTCAGTTCTAGTTCAAAACCGATTGTGATGATACCCTCACAGTTGGTTCTAATGTCAGAACTGATTGTGATGTGCATGATGCTATATAACAATCGGTTCTTACTTGAGAACCGATTATGATGTGCTCGGGCTTTTGCCAGGCCAAAGTGAAATTTGGGTGCTGAGCAGGTTCCAATTTCAAAATAATTTTGCTGGGTCCAAGGAAAAGGGAAAGCCACTGCACACATCTCCTATATATTTATACACGTCCTTGTGCTCACCACTCATCTCCTCCACTTGCTCCTCTTCCTCTCCTGCTCTCCCTCTCACTTGCCCATGGAAAAGGGAACTAGATTAGATCCTTGATCAGTCCATGGATGAGCAAGCAGGCAGACTGAAGAATATGTACACAGAGAAGGTTTGAAGTTTCTCTTCTTTAGATAGTTACATGTTAAAGGTCTGAAGTCTCTCTTCCTCTCTTGATAACATGTTTGCATACTTTGAGAGATGACAACTTACTATTTTTTTCTCATAGGTGGTACCTTTGCTCTTTATTCCCTACTATGCCATCATGCAAAGATCGTCACTATACCCAATCAACACAAGACTGGTGACGCCCTAATGACATATAGTCAGCAAACTTATGAGAAGGATTCACTGGAGCAAGAGAGATAGATAGATAGATAGAGAGAGAGATAGAGAGAGAGAGAGAGAGAGAGAGAGAGAGAGAGATGGCTAGAGGCACACACGTATAAAAGGAATTGCCTTCTTGTTCTTGTTCTCATTGGTACTTGTACAGCTATTGGTGATGGAATCCTTACTCCTTCTATATCAGGTACTTAGTACAATTTCTTCTAAAGCAATACTCAGCATCATATTCTTAGAAAATCCAGTGGATCTCGAATCTGATATATGATTTTGTGTTTTTCGCAGTTCTTTTTGCATCAGGTGATATAAAAGTTAAAAATCCGAATATGAGTATCGACAATGATGTGTGTTCAATATGGTTTATTTAGATCCTTGCATGCTGTAACTTTTGTGTATTTTTTAAGTAGTGTTTGTAAGTAGAAGAATGTTCTTACTGCAGTGATGAAGGAATCCAGCACATTTGTATCTATTTGCATATATTTGGATAAAAATTTCAGTATGAATAGATGTGTGTGGCTTTGAATGTATCTTTGTTTTGATATATATATTTCTTCCATATTTTGTTATAAAAAAATAGTGGTTGTTATCCATATAGTGCTTGCTATTAGATGGTAAAATAGAGCTAAAGGTGTTATGCACACCACATCACAATCGGTTCTTAGCTCATAACCAATTGTGATAACCGTTATCACAATTGGTTCTAATTTAGAACCAATTGAGATGACTATATTATTACTATTGTACGAAAATCGATTGTGATAGAGCCTCCTTACCACTGTTTAAAGACTTTGTATCGCCACTAAAACCGACTGTGGTGATAAAAAAGAATCGATTGTGATGTACATTCCTCTAGTAATGAGAATTTACTGGTCAAAGGAGCACCTATTGACACTGAAAAGGTAAAAAAAAATGGTCACTCCATGTGACCGAAGGGGGTAATAGTCAATAAATTTACTGTCAATAATTATTTCTTATATTCGGTACCTTCTAGGTATGTGCGCACATTGGTTTTACATTAGATATGTTGTTCAAGATACATTACTCATCATAGAAACAGAAAATGTAGAGGGGTGGGATTTGCACCCTCAAAAAGAAAGAAAGAAAGAAAGCGCATCTCTTCTGAACAAGAGTGGAGAAGTGCGGAAAATAACTATATTACCAGGGAGATCGGGGTATCTCGATCTGAAACCAACGAAGCTCATCAATTAGTCCTCTCCACCAAAGCCCTGCGAGCAAAGTGCCTGTTTGGGGAGGGAAGGACCGGGGGCGATCAGGGAGAGAGAGGTTCGAGATTGGTTGGCGGCCGGCTTGGCGCACGACAACTGTGCTGTTTAACTGGACACGTGATGGCTACGATCAAAGCCAGTTTGGATCCAGTGGCTGAAAATATGAGATCGCTGGGTGTCACCGGTGCGGTAGAGATGAAGGACGGCGAAGTTTTTGGGTAGAAGACGGAAGGATGCGGAAGTTCCTGGGAGTTCAGGTGCTCTCCCTCTTGAACAAAACAATAAAGGTAGACACAACCGCAATTGCTTTCTCCAGCCAGTGCTGGTAAGTAAAAAAATGGCTTGCTTCCAAACGCTTGGAGGTGGCACTATAAGAATCATAAGGGGTCACCTCACTGATTCCCCTCCACCACTAGATTTCAAATCCCTGTTTTGTGGTTACCGAATAGGTCAGTAGTACATTCTCTTTTGCTGCTTCTTTGTTTCACTTGAATGATACGTTCCGGAAGCACCCTTAGGTCCCTGTCCTACTCCTAGTGGGTATATTAGTATAGTAGAATTTTGTATGAAATTTTAAACGGCAATTAGTACTAGTTGGACTCATAAACACCCATATGTTTCATTTCAACAGCCTGCACTGCAGACAGGGAGCCGAGGAGACTCATTTATGGCGCCATGGGATATACTTGGGAAGGCAGCCAACATCGCACAGCTATCTGGACTGAACGTGATCGAGCTCGTCACCGTGATCATGAGGTGCTTACACATTACATACAACGATGAGGAATGCCAGAAGCTCGAAGAGCGCGTACGGAAGCTCCGTTCCCTTCTTCAGTGGCCAAGCAATTGGGGCATTAGAATGGTGCCGCCGCATTCAGAGATGGTGGCCCCGGTGCAGGCGCTTCTGAAGGAGCTGGATGACGCGGCCAGCCTTGTCGACTCCTACAAGAAGAGCACGCTTTGGTCCCGCGTCATCGCCGGCAGGAGGATGACCAACCAGCTCCGCGACACGCAGAACAGCATCGACTCCTACATTGGAATCATCTTTTTCAGCTACTCGTACCTCCTTATGCAGGCAAATCCTCCTCGCTCAGATGTCAGGTAAGATAATGTTCCGAGCTACAACTATCTTTGATAATAGCCAAATACCCAATGAGTACTATACCCAACAACATGCATGCATGAATGATGAATGTGACTACAAAAAAGATTTGCAGGGCTGTAATAATAAAAAAAAAATTGAGCATAAGGGGGGTCATGTTTGGTCCCTACAAGTCCCCCCTGTTCAGCGCTGATGTTTGCCAATGCAGGTTTGGAGTGAATCATGCTGGGCCAGAAAGTATTCATACAGTGTCGGAGCCTTCTACGGCTGCGGATCCGCAAACATCTACTACTCCTGACCGGCTGATTCAGCTCGTGAAACCATGCCTGATATGGTAATTCCTGTGCTTACCACAAGATTTGACGAGCTACAAAGATAAAGAGTAAATCCTGTGCTTACCACAATATTTGACGGATAAGAGCACCAGCCCGTTATTTGGATCCCCTGAAGTTAACGCCAATTGTCCATTTCATACTTGTTTTGTTGTACATAGAGACAGTTGCTGTACACATCGTATCTCAGGTGTACCATTTCTGCACCAACCTTTTTCTTTCGAGAACACGGAGTGGGTGCCGATCTTTGCAGTATAGGTAGAAGATCCAAAATACAGCCGACTGTGCACGTGAGTAGCCACGCAGCCCAAATTTAATCATATTAGTATTGAAGTATTTTCATCAATTTGAGGGGTACACCCTGAGTATGTATGTTGGCTGTGTACTTGTCAAATACCCGTGTGTTGCTAGGAAACATCTAATATACATATTTGTTTATCAATTGAAATTTCATAGCATATACCGTGAGTTTTGCAGTAATAAAAAAAAACATTTTTTGTCAAACATAAATAAAAAGATTTTAAGATATTGTATTTGTTGGACAAACATATTAATTCGGTGGTAGAGATATGATAAGCACACTTAACATAGATAACTCTCATTAGCCGTAGATTCCAAAGTATATGGAATTATAATCCAAGCAATGACATAAATCAAAGACTAATTAAAGTGGAGGTGTTTTGGTGAGGAACACACGAAAACAACTTTTCCAATCTAAATTTCCACTTGTAGAGAAAGTCCATTCAAATAGCAATGCACGGCTTCCGGATCGAAGATGGTCTTTTGCTTCGTTCACTTGTTCGTCAACGGGTGGACCATGAACTGCTTTCGGAGACGATCATGATGCTGGACATGCAACATGTTGAGATATGTGGTATGTTATACTAATACAAATTAAAAATTTTCTTCCATATAACCAGAAAGTTACTCGCAAAAAAAGGATCATAGATCAGATTACCACTAGACGTGCAGTTACGGAATCCTTCGCGTGTGATGTAGTGGATCGTCCTTTCCATGCCGCAGTCGTCGTGTTGATGAAGTGAATCGTCCTCTCTAGGCCGCAGTCGTCGTGTTGATGAAGTGGACAATCTTTCCCTCGCCGCGGCCCTCGCGTCGATGAAGTGGATCGTCCTTCCCTCGCCGCAATCGTCGTGTCGATGAAGCAGTTCGGCCTCTCCACGCCGCAGTCGCAGCAACGTCACCACAGCAGTCCATACATCTGGGGATGGAACGCCGTGCGTCGGTGTGCAGCACTGTGTTGCTCGGCAGGGGCAACGAGAGGTGGAGGCTAGGGTTCTAGACGGAAAAAAAAAACTCTTCTGCATGCCCACCCTTCTCCTCTCTTTATATAGCTACACGGTGAAACCCTAAGCCATGGCCCATTAGCGCGTTTGGCCCACGAGGTCTATTAATTACGGATCCAATCCGAATTAATGTGTCTCAGCCCATTAAGTGTGTAACCCTGCAGATTTATGAACATTTGGATATGGATTCGAAAAACTCTTTTTCAATTCAATAGTTTGTAGCGAGTCCTTGCAGGGCATGCCAACTCCAAACATACCATGATCAAATCGGACAGAACCTATTAAAAGTATTCATGTAATAATCCCTTTGCCAAAATATATGAAGATCGAACTCAAAGAGAGAAGCATATTATTTTTTAACAATTCAATCAATCTCTTGTATCCGTGATATATTAATAAATTATGATTGACTCCTCAATCACGACATGGTCATGTACTTCCTTAATCATATCACACGAGTGGTCTAGACATATATCTTCGTTACACTAGAGTGGTAAATTCTATCTTAACTGCTCACTTCTCTCTACATGTTTCATAGTAAACATGAAAACTACCATTATAACTATCCGGTTAGGAAATAATGTTTGGTAACCCCAAGGTAAACTATTACACATGTAGGGAATGTGACAATCTCAGGTCTAAAGATTATACATCCACTATGTAAGAGATACACTGATGACACATATAAATGTAACATTCTCGCAGTGTCACATTGCGGGTTTATCTAACCCATGTTGTTCAATATGCGTTCACAATGTATTGATAATATCTCCATATCCCATGATCTACGAAACATGATCATCGATCAGTACATATGCTGATCTATTCATCGCCGTGCTATACGAAGATATCCGATCAGAGATATTTATATAATTATATCAATAAGTAAAGAGTTTCATAAGCAAGTCATATACTTGTTGATCGATATAATGATATATATTCATTAGAGCAATAATTATATTATTATTTATAAATATAATCATGCTACAATCATCTATATGACTGCCTCAAGGACATAACACTAACACAACAAACATGGTAGCACATAGACCGAAACGAAACCAGCAGAGTAGAAAACATAACAATTATCAAAGTCAAACACTTACACGACTGATAGGATATGCATGGCAATTAACTGTCCAGCCCCACATATAATTAAACACCACGAAACCTGAGTTGGCCCAAGATAGCAATGGCATATAAGTTAATCTAGGATTAGTGCACTAATAGTGTTACTGAGCTTTAAGCAACTTACATATTCTGCTGCTTTATTACATAACGTGGGACTTCACGTTCCCAGAGCGAAATGTCCTTGTTCCATCCAATGTTGATGTACACCATGGCCCGCCTAAATCCGTTTAACACAATCTTTTCGGTGTGGTGTGTCTAATTCGAGATCTATGATGATGAATATATATTATATTCAGTTTTAAGGCACAAAATAACAACCTTCCATTCCTTTGTTGGAGCATCGGTTTAGAGGCGGCGATATTTTAAGTAAGATCCTTCTTGATGGAGAAGACTACACAAAATCACCACCAAATGGTTTATAACAATCTGCCTAATATATCAAAAACATCAAAAATCGCATCTTGAAAATGAAAATATCATAGGATGGCAAGCTCCAGTATGGCAACCCATAACAACATGATGGGAGACAATTGGGACATTTAACCGTGATGCTATTTTTCTGTTGAGAAATACATATCGGCAACTCCAAGTTGAGAAACACCACGAAACCTGAGTTTTTTTAACAATGTTATCTCTGAAAATAAATAGTGCAATTTTTGCTTTAAAAAAGAATTATTATGTACAATCACATATGCCCACAAATACTATCTTCTACTTTGGCATGCTTCCATGCTGGGAAGAAGTTTAGCAAATGGACTTCTCAATACAAGTATGTTGCTACTGCAAAGAGAGCCATACAGAGAGTCAATTTACACGTAGTTTGCTGAAGAGCAAATGAAAAGATCTAGCACCCATCCTCAGGCAACATGCTTCCAGGAGCAAGGCACAATGGTAGCATGGTCACAGTCATGGTGCCATCTGGAGGCAGAGATAAAAACATGCACATAAAAAAAAGTATATATGATAAATAATTATTAATTACAATGCAAACCACTGAACTAGAGAAGTGTACCTAAGCCTTATAGTTACAGGTTGTATACTTCCATTTATAACATATCAACGAAGTATTATTCATTGGTAAAATCAGTATAATTGCCGATACGATATACATATGTTTAACGCATTCAATCAAACTACAATCCTTAAGTGAGGCACTAAAATTTGTATATTGTACAACATAACCTTTTCTCTACCTGTTTGTATACACATTTTACAAAGGAAAAGCTACTACTGAAACCACATTCAGAAACAAGCACACCAAGGGGCGGCACATGCACACACAAAAAGAAGTATATTTTCTTAAATTTGTTTAACTTGAGGCCATGATTGATCAACCGAATGCAGCTTCTAGTGAGAAGAGCCTACGGTTATACCTTGCTGTAGATCTGGCCCATGGCAAATTTTCTCTGGAGCCTTGCAGCATGCCTTCCTATGTGTTGGAGATCAAGCCGTTGCTGACCTGGCGGCCCGGAGTGTGTTCTTAGGGTGAATTATGCGGAGCATTGAGACAATGGGATGTGATGAGCGGTGGTCACCAGTAGGTCCTTTGGCTCACTCTGGCCTCGGCAGTGGGAAATGTTTTGGCTTAATCTCCTTAAAAAAATATTCATTGGAATGCAACTTAGTCACCAGATCTCGTAAAATAACATGGTGAATTACAAAAAGTTAAGAGTTAAATACCAAATCCATGCATCATGATAGAAAGATTGCATCTCCAAAATTTAAATTCAAGAAAACACAACAAGAAATCACATAGATGGGAAATCATCTCATGCTCCCCCCATACGCTGGTTTCATGCTCCAATCGGTAACTGCTGACGGCGACGGTGGTTTAGAATGGTAGTTGAGATCATGCTCCCAGAGTTCCAGTTATCCGCCAAGGCCGATTATGACCTATGCAATGCAAATTTTCAATCGGATTTGGCCGAAGAATATGCTGGCGAAAGATCTTGATGTGAAAACAATATGAATAGAAATTATTCACCTTGTGATACCATTATTCGGCCTGCCGCGATGAAGCCATTTATGGAATCCTTTCTCACGGTCCCATCCATCAGAGTATCAGACGGCATCGTGCTCAAATCAGTCGGGCTAGGGCCGTGCCCCCGGTGGTGGATGTGGAAGCGGAGGAGGAAGGAGGCCATCGTTGGAGGTGGAGTTGGAAGAGGCGGCGGAGGTGGAGGAGAGGAGCCGTGCAAGGAGGTGGCTCAGGCTCGGGCTTGGTCTAGGGTTGTGGCCACGGCGGCGGATGTAGAAGTGGAGGAGGCGGGGAGAGAAGAGGAAGGAGAGAGCCGTAGCCGGGAGTTTTCAGAATTTGACACTCTTTAAAATTCGCATTTCGGAATTTGACACTCTGGCCCACTGTCATACACACAGACGGTCCCATATGTCATCCAAATGAGCCGAAAGGCTTGCGAATTGAGTGTCAAATTCTGAAATATTCCAGCCGTAGCCCCAGCAGGCGGAGGCTTTTTTTTAAATAATACATTTTTTTAGAGTAATTACAATATTAATACACGGAAAAATAAAATTATAAAAATAATACTATTTTATTAAATGGTACAGCGAAATAGCAGTAGTCGCCAAACAGCATGACAAAATAAAAGTAGTCGCCATACCGTTTGGCGACGGTGACTACTGGTTGTCGCCAAACGGTACGGTGACTAATAGACCGGCTAAATTCAAGTTTGAAAATAATCATTTTTTTACACGTGTATTATAAAATATACACCCTACAATTTTTTTACAAAAATAATCGTCAGTCACGACTGATCCCACTATCGGGAGGGGAAAATGTGAGCGGGAATTTTTTTGAAAATAATCATTTTTATGTCAAAAATATACACCGGATTTTTTTTTAAATAATCAATTTTGGAAATTAATCATCTGTTGCCTAGTCCAAAGGGAAATATTTGAAAACGAATATATGTAATAGAACGACTTAAATTATTTTGGATTTTTTAAATAATACATGTTATAAAAGTTTGGTGAAGCAGCATTATTTTTGTAATTTTATTTTTTCATGTATTAATATTGTAATTACTTTTAAAAAATGTATTATTAAAAAATTTCAAATTGTTGAACACATATTATGGCACATATAACGAAAGTTTAAATGATGAAATAAGCAATAAATTATATTACAAGGGTATATTACAGTTTTAAAGAAATTGCTAGATGAACAAACTAAGGCACTGTTTGTCATGGTGGAACAAGTGATCATTTCGCCTATCTGGGTAGAGTGAGAATGATGTACAATATTTTCTGCACATTTCTGTTCCCGTGTAAGTTATGCGTTGTGTTATCGGACACCTCTCAATCTCTCTTATGAAAAAACCCCATGGTGATGCGCAGTTTTCTCGGTCGCAGCCGATTGGGTGACCTATACCGTACGTTTCGGGAGTATAAGACCGAACTTTTTGGTCTTTATGTGTATTTCTGCCCTCTCATATGGGTATGTCATCCCGATTCCCTGTGTCCCCTATATTAATATCACCCAGGTTCCCGAATGGTCTGCGTAACTCATCAAGGATTTGTTGCGTAGTGCGGATCTCGAGCGGCTGCTTCCCCTTGTCCCTTCCTCTTCAAGAGGAGGTACCCTCTTGCGCTTCTGGTGCGTTGGCCGTTGGCAGAGACTTGCTGAGGCGCGTACTCTATTTCGGCTCACACTCCACCATATGGTGCTGGAGGTGTGAGTTGGGCTTATCCTTGTACAACCGGGAGCATGCCCTACAGTCAATGCAGTATGCCCGCTATGGTCGTTGAATAGCACCGTAGGCGTACCTAGGATCTGGCTTTTCTGGGTGGTAGTAGCACCACGAAGAGGGTTGCTCCCCCAGTTATCCCATGCGGCAAGGGTGAGATATGGGTGGTATGTCTCCAGGTCCACCTAATTAAAGTAGCCGCATGATTCATCCTCAGCCAAGGTGCACCGGTAGAATCTCCGGTCAACTAAATCATCGTGGTTGGTATCAACTACTGCCTGCAAGTTGTGTTCGCAAACTTCGGTTGGCACCTGAGGACGTTCAGCCTTTAACTTGAGCAATTTCACAAGTTTCTTTTTGAAGTTTGTATGCGATGAATTGGTTTAGAATTATTACTTTGTGAGTGAAGCATAAGCATGTTGCATGAAACTCACCGATTAGTTGGTCACTTGCCCACCGGCTCTGACTCCGGTTGATCTAGAATGAGGACATATCCCAGCGGCCTCTCCCACCAGGTGAAATTCTCAGGCGAAGTGGGGTAGACGTCGTGGTAGTTGTAGACAAATTCATAGTCACGTCATTCCGGCCTGTCGATCCATTGGAAGAAGTAACATTGGTCCTTGTGATAAAAAAACAAAGAAGGATGCATGAAATAGTAATGTTACTCTATATCGTATGGACACCAGTAGGTTTACCTCGTAGCGGTGGCCACAGCAGTAGTGAGCACGGGCGGCCGTATCTCCGTGCGTAGATTGCATCATCTTCACTAGAAGGTTGCAGTCGCATTTCGGCCGGGGCAACTCCGGCAGAACTAGGGTGTCAACGCTACTGGCATCTGGGTATTTGGGGGGATAAGTTACGCTTGATGAAGAGTTGACGGTAGAATGACATCGTGCCCTAATTTGTGTAGATTAGGCTGACGTTTATTGCTGGTCTGGCTGAGTGGCCTGTCACCCTTTATGAAAGCCACACGAGTTGTCACCGTCAATGAAAGTTGCTTGACCCATCACCTCTTTGGCAAAGCTGACTAACATGTCCCCCTCTCTGAAAGCAACACGAGTTGTCACCGTTAATGAAAGCTGCTCGACCTGTCATATCAGCTTTTCAGACTAATTTGACAACACACTATCACTTGTTTTTACCGACCGATTTGACAACACACAAACAATAGGCAGTGGGTTAATTTTCTTTGACACAAAATTCAAATTTTGTTGTTCCTCGTCTTTTCGGTGTGCGTCAAATTTGACAACAAATCAGAGTTAAAAGTATAGGCAGTGAGTGGTCACTTTGGACTATGCAGTGCGCAGTTAGTGCGTAATGAGTGTATCGATGGGACTTTGTAGCATGCAGTGAGTAGTCACATCGGACTATGTGGTGTGCAGTGAGGGATAATTTTAGACTGGTAAAAGTCTTCAGCGAGTGCGTGGCAGTCTATAACGAGTGCGTATCTACTGTTGTGTTGTCATGTCGTTTGAGAAAGTAAATTACATTTTAGAAATGAATGAAGTAAAAAACGATGACAACACACGGTGTAAAATAGTAAAACATACATAAAGTGAGAAAGTACAAAAAAATAGACAGGATGACAGCCTAACCCTGAGCACCCCCTAAGGTGGACCCTGACCCCTACCCCTAGCACAACCTCTCTTTGGCCTACGTGATGAAGCGGGTGCATCATCGAGAGGTCATGTGTGAAGCTCCTTCGATGGTCGTGCCTGCACATAATCTGAAGGGTTGTACCGCTGCCGTCGTTGGGCCGGTTCCATCGCCTTGGTGGCCAGATTCGAGATAGTCGTGACAAGGCACGCCTGGAGGGAGGTTTCATCTTGCCGGGAAGTCACCGAAGTGCCGCTGACCGGGTTGTCTTCCTCACTGCCGGCCGAAGCTTGCCACCGCACCATCACTGGTCATCGCAAGCTTCCACAACCATTCGATCTCAGATGAACTGCCTGGATTTTGCCACACAACAGCTTCTCTGCGAGGGATTAGATCTATTTCATACCATTAGATCTACGATGTGTGGTCAAGATTAGTTCGCATATTAGCTGCTTTAGTTGATCTGAATTGTCCGATCCAGAACGAGTGGCTCGCAGGTTGCCACGTGCTGAACGCCGAAACATGCCACATCATCGGGCTTCAGCGCCGATCGAATGCGATCCCAACTGTTGGATCAGACTTGGATGCACAGGATCGCACCGATGCTCGAACCAATCGTGGTGAGACACGTGTAGGCACGGATTTTGAAGCGTCTCGGTCGAGCCAACTACGTAGTTGACGTCCGTCGTGACGTCACGGTGACGTCAGCATGACATCATCCAGATGGGACCCACATGTCAGCATCTATTCAGTTCTCATGAACCGGGTTCACGGTGGACCGAGCAAGGGTGTGGACCCAGTCTATATGCCGGGCCGACGTGGTTGCTTCTGAATGGTCCACTTGTCCCGTGACGCAAGCATGACGCAATAATCCGATTTTCCTTTAGAAAAATAATTCGACCAAAATTCAAATAGCTGTTGATGTCATGATGACGTCATAATCGGGGATTTTCAGTAGAAAAATAATTCAATTAATTCTGTTTTTCTTTTATTTGCATTTTCAAACTCTGAATCACTATAACTTTTGCGTTTGAACTCCGATTGAGGTGATTCCAGAGCCTAAAAATTTGTAAATCCCCGATTATAACTTTGGTTGTGGATTTTATTTAATTTGAGGACTGGATTTGCTCTCTATTTTTGGCTATTTATTGTTATCTATCTGCTTCGTGTAGACGTTGAATTGCCCGAAGGCTTCGAGGGAGAAGTGTTGACTCAGGAAAAAGTCCAGAACCTTATCAAGACATTTTCCAAGGCAAGTTGTGCTTTGACCATGTTGATCATAAATTAAAACTTTATGTTGATTTAAATTATTTCATGCTAGTTTAATTAAAACGATATCAGTTAATTTTGGGAATTAGATATGCAACCTATTTGTTGTATGCCACCCTTGTCTTTAATAATTGTATGCCATGAATCATTTGTCACCCTAGGTTATGGTTTAATAGAAGCCGATTGTTTACAGGATAGGGGCAATACTCAGTCGGCAATGTGGGCGAACCCTTATGGTTTCTTCAGAGTTGGTTGTACTGCTCCTTCAGCTGATAGTTTGATATTGATAGCACTATAACTATAGGCTTTCCAAGTGAAGAAATACAAGAGGGTCAAGATCCCTAATTCAGGAGTAGTTGATCCTTTGGCGAGAAGTATCACTTGTGTAGCAGTGAGGAACACACAAAACTAAGTCCTGTCGAGGTGAAGAAATTTATATCCTTCTTCTATCAGCGAGACAAGACAGACTTTCCATTGAGTGATTTCTTTTGCCATAGAGAAGCCGACAGCTTTCCACATCCATCATTCCTTCGTTTGGCATCAGACAGTGCAAACATGACAAATAAAACAGTTGGACTATTCATGTTCTTTATCTCCCCAAGTGTATTGTCAGTCGGTCTACATATGAAGAATCGAACATTCCATCTTTCATACGAATTTTATCATCCGACTGTATATACCTGCCAACTAGGCTTTGGGTAAGTAATCCCAAACCACATCTTGCTCAGTCGGCTTACCCCAAGGGAAAGGATCCGCAAAGCTTCCTCAGCAGCTATAGTTTTAAACATAGCTGATGATCTTCAGCTTCAGAGCTTGCCACGATTTTTCCTTCATAGCCGATGCTCACTAGACTTCACCAATTGGTGGGCCACAATTTCAGCAGCAATCTTTTTGGTAGAGCTAACAGTTTCTAAATTGGTGACCGATTTCTGCCCTATACTGTCTGACTCTTCTTCACCAACTGATTCTGTTTCCAGTACTTCAACCTCCAGCAGTGAGGCCAATTCACGCGGTTATACTAACAAGAGTATAGTTGACATTATAGGCGAGGTATCTTAGCTGATGTAGATTTGTACTAACAATCACCATATTTTTGAACTTAAAACTGATCAACCTCTTCTCTTCTTTTCAGACTAAGGCATCAGGCAAGAGGCCCTCACATGACCCTTACGAAGCTGGCCAATCCAGCAAGAAGCCATGCTCATCAGCCAAGGTAGCACTCTCCGGTTACACTTCTGTCTCCGTGGGCATGCAAGGAAAGCTCCAAAGTTTTGCATGTCAACTAGGGGTGCTGGCTGGGGCGCAGGTGTCCCATCATCAGGGTTTCCTGTGGGGCGAGAACCACTTCCACTTCCTCCATTGTTGCCACGAGTGTTCACCATCTGTTGAGTACCCCCAAGGTTTAGAGATGAGAGGGAAATGAGAATAGACAAGTAATAGAGAAACTTATGCGAGGAAAAGGTGTAACTCAAAATCCAAACTTTATTAATTATTCAACAATAACTTGGTATGGTTGCTCACAATGCCTAAGGGCTTTGCAACACATACTGCACACTCAACAAGCAAAGGAATCCAAATTAAACTATCACACTGGAGTCTAACGCCTAAATGACAACTCTTATTATTCCTAGACGTGACTCAACACTCGAGTCTCAACCACTAAGCCTAATGCTCACTCGTCTACCCATCCAGGATAAGGACCTCCTGGCATATACACAAGCGGGTGTGGAGGCATCGATGCGAACTGATCTCCATGCCCTTGAACTACAATGGTCGATGAAGCCGTGTCCTCAGCCTCTAGCTCAGCCTCAGGCGCCTGCCGCTGCTCGGGCTTCGGCTCTGGCTGCACCTCCACTAGGTCCTCCTTGTCAAGCTCTAGCTCTGCCTCTGGCTCTAGCTGCCCCCCATATAGAGCCTCATCCAACTCTTCGATCCTCTGTATGGCCCACATTCTAACATCCTACATACTCTTCTCAGTGGCCTCCAAAGAAGTGTAGGCAGCGTCCAACTCTTATACAGTCTGGTCCATCACTACATCCTGCGCGGCGGCGAACCTGGCCAAGTGCACATCAGCGGCGTCGCTCTCCAGGTCGATTGGAGCACTAGTGGCTCCTCCTTTATGTGGTTGAAGGCGAAAGACAAACTCTTGCAACTCGGCAGCGTAGGTGGCGGAGATCTTCCTCAGAGCAAGACGTGATGTCTCCTGAATGTCGGGTTCAAAGGTAGCCCTCCGAAGTGTGATGTTGACAGGGCGACTCGCCTTGGTCTTCTCCTGGGCATAAACTGTGATCTTTGTGACCATACCCCGGGCCTTCCCGTTCACGATCCAAGTGCTAGCTCTGTAGATCGGCCGCTCAAAGCCTCCCAACACCTGAAGCATCCTCCACAGCTCTGCGGCGTAGCCTCCTTCACGCTCACCATAGGTGTGGATCCTCTTCATCTGCCAAAAGACACTCTCGTGAGAATGCAACACTTTAAAACAAAGTAAGAAGGAGAAAATTTAGCAAGGGGTATGAACAAGAGAGAGGAGATAAGTCAAGAGTTCATTCATTATCTTGGCAAATTTTTAGCTTTAGAAAATAGTTTTGTCCTCTCTAGCGGCCATTCTAACTAAGGTAAGTCCAACAGTCAGTATGGCTCTGATACCACCTCTGTTGGGACCCGAATGTCCAAATCCGGACCGTTTGTGTTTTCTGCACTAGTCTAGGATCACGCTAGTGCACACAGTCTCAACATTGATGAATATCACAATCATACACAGCGGAATAATAAATAGTCTTTATTATAACGAAAGCGATTGAGTCAACTTTATGGTTAACTTATAAAGATACGCCTCGCAGGGCTAAGTTCAACAAATTAACTTGTAGTGAAAACAAAATAAACTCGTGGTGCCAACCAATATGCCACAGGCAACTAACTGGGCTCGCTTCCTAGTTTGTCGGCTCTCCTGGAACTCGTCCTCCAATGCTGTTGATGATTGTTCCTCAACTGATGTTTGTGTTGTGGCAAGGGTGAGTACTTAAAGCACTCAGCAAGTCATGCACAAATGCAAGTCTAATAACTATATGTATAGCTTGTTCCAAATGACAAGCTATAGTGGTTCTTTTGCAACAAGCAACATTCAAAAATAACAAAGTAGATTGAAAAGCAGTAAAACAATAATAACAATAATAACTTTCACAATCACTTTCTCAAGTAAAGCATTCACCATCCCTAAACATGTTCATCATTTTCATACCAGGTATCGCCATTCAAATTATTTTTATGAAAATCTAACCCTTGACTGTAACCCTGAGCAATGTCCAATACCGTGGACTCAGCTATTCGAATAGTTTATACACTCTGCAGAGGTTATACACTTTACCCACAAGATACAATCAAACACCATCAAGGCGAGTGACCATAACAAAGCCTTTACAATGCTCCTTCTAAACCCAGTATTGCCCACTAAGGTTTCAACACTGAAGGGTTACACCACCACAACAGGGGCCCCCTCTTGCGCCATGTGAATTTCCACCCGTACACCCGGGACCCACACCAACACGACAGTACCGAAGACTAGAGATCACAAATTAATCAGCTAGGTCTGTCCCATTCCAGACTTGTGGTTGTATGTTAGGCTCAGTTCAAATTCTTGCAATTAAGTCCTTAGGGTGACCAAGGCAAGACTACCCAAGGACTTCACAAGCAACCAAATCATTAAAAACCAAATGCGACCGCCCAAATGCCACAACTAGCCCACCATAGAACAAGCTTGCCACTTGCCTCAGTCTAAATCATTTTTATCACCCAGTTGATTACCATGCACCACGTGCCATCAACATCATCAATAACACATGTCACATCTTTTGGAAACATGTTCCATATCTCATTAAGTCAAAGTTAACATTGGATAATCCAAAACAATGTCATCGACACGTTGCAGGGCTAAGCATACTACTTACGATCCATTTAACCCATGTTGGCAAATTATTAATGTCCAACTATTATTCCATAGCCTAGGGTGACAATGATTCATGGCATGTAATTATTATAGACAAGATGTCATACAACAAGTAGGTCACATAGCTATTCCCAGAATTAATTGAAAGCATTTTGAAGTAACTAGCATGCAATAATTTAAATCAACATAGTTTTAAAAGTGGGATCAATATGGTCAAAGCACAACTTGCCTTGGAAAAGGTTTTGTTAATGGTCTTAGACTTGTTCCTGGGTCAAAACCTCTCCTTCGAAGCCTTCGGGCAATTCAATGTCTAAGCGAAACGGATAAATAAATAACAAATAAATAAAAACGGAGAAAAACTCAAGTCCAAAAATTAAATAAAATTCACCATTAAATAGATCTCAATTTTACAAACTTTTAGAAATTAGAATCACCTCAATTGGAGTTAAAATGCAAAAGTTATAGCGATTTAAAGTTTGGAAATTCATAAAAAAGAATAAACCAAATTTCTTCATTTATTTTTCTATTGAAAAACTGGATTTATGACGTCGGCTGCGTGAAATTTCATTTTCGCTCGAATTATTTTTCTAAAAAAAATCGATTTATTGCATAATGCTTGCATCACCCGATCTACAGACCCGGTCCACGGTTCAGCTCGGTCCACCATGGACCCGGTCCACGATTACACGTGTTGCCGACACGTGGGCCCCAAGGATGACGTCCCTGCTGATGTCATCGAGCCCGGTTCGACTCGGCAGACAAGTGGGCCCCACGGCTGACATCATTGTTGACGTCAATGACGACTGGCGCTGGCCCGCGTCGCTTATGTTTTCGTGCATACGTGGCGAGATGCGATTGGCCCGGCTATGATGCAATCTCGGGCGTTCGTTCAAAATCCGTCGCCCAAGTTTGAACTACATGAATCGATCTGACCCATACGATCCGCATCGGACGGCTCAGATCAGATCTGGCTTTCCGCAACAAAAGGGACTACGTGGATAGTCTCATCAGCTTACGCGTGGCAGCATCTAGGCCGTCTAATCTAGATCGAACGGCCATCAACAAATCTGACGCAACATTACACGATTCAATCCCGTACGTTGAATCCAAAATCTACGGTCTAGATCTATGCTAGTTCACCGCGATTACATGCTACGTGGTAACATCTAACTCGTCTATCCTAGATCCGACGGGTCAGATTGCATATGGTTCATCATGAGGAATACTACGTGGGCGTACCTGGACGGTTGGATCGGGATCGAACGGTGAGTAGAGCGTGGGGGTTCTGGCGATGGCGCGGTGGTGCAGGTTGGCCAACAGTGGAGAAGACAATGTGCAGCGCGGCGCTCCGATGACTTCTCGATGAGATGGACTATCCCACCGGATTCGTCTCGTCGTGGAGGACTCATCAGCACCATTCACTACAGCGGAACGGACCCGACGGCGATGGAAAATGGCGGAGAAACACGGCGGCATCTCCCGAACTACGACGAGCAATCGTGAGAAGGTGGCGTGTAACACCCCAATTTTTTCTTTTCATGAATTTAAGTGTTATTTTGTACTTTTGTGAATTTTTGGAATTTTCTGGGATTTATTTGGATTTATTTGAATTTATTCCCTTTTGAAATAATTAAGGAATTTAATTTTACAAATAAAATTTTGTTGGAAATATTTTATTTGAGTCCCAAATGTCCTAAAATATTTTCCAGAATTTTTCTGGAATTTTTTTTTGATCATTTTGATATTTTTCTTGAATTATTTGAATTTCTAGAAATTAATTAAAGTATTTAATCGCTGGAAAAACCAAACGGGGTTTTACTGTTCATCCGACCGGATCCGAGTCCGAGTCAGACTCGAGTCTGACCCGGAGCACGGTCGAACCGGACCCGAGTCCAACCTAACCCTAAACCGCGTGACCGTTGGATCAAGATCCAACGGCCACGATCGCCACCTCACCCAAGCCCGACTCCGACCGAGCCAGCCAGGACACCGAGCCGGACCCGAGCCCAATCTTGCAACCGTTGGATCTCGATCCAACGGCCGAGATTGCGCCATGTCACCTAATCCGAATCCATTTCGGATTCCGCCGCCGCAGCCGTGTGGACCTCGGTTTCCGCGGTTTTCACGGACGCCGAGGGGCCTATTTAATGCGCCGCCACCCCTGTCGTGTAGCCCGTTCCCGTGCGCACCCGTAGCCCTAACCCACCGAGCTCAAATCGCCGTTGTTGCGCCGCAATAGCTCGCCGTAGTGGATCTAGGGTTCCGCCGCGGTTCTCTGTCGTTTCCGCCGCCGTCCGCCGTTCTCCGCCGTGTTGGTGCCCAGATTCAGAAACGCAAGGACAAGACTCGTCTGGAGGTACCATCCACTTCGTCGGAATCGCACCCAAATGCCGTCGGGCGTGTCGTCGTCTTCGTCTCCGGCCAGCCAGCTCCGCCGCACGCCATCGCCGACTCGCGAAGCTTCTCCACCGTTGGATCCTCATCGCACGGCTGAGATTCGTCCACGTCATCCTCGGGTAAATTCCACTTTTAGTTTTTAGATCTGTTTCCAACCGTTGGATCTAGATCCAACGGTTTAGATCGCGCCACGTAGCCGTAACTGCACCGTGCTTGGATAGATCTCAGCCATTAAATCTAGATCGTGCGGCTAGGGTTAGCCACGTTGTAAGCTTTAGATCGGATCTTGACCGTCCGATCAAGATCGAAAGGTCCAGATCAACCGAGTAGTTTCCAACGCGTGAGGTTGGATCTGATCTGGACCGTTGATTTTCAAATCAACGGCCCAGATCGTGCCCCGTGTCCAGTACTTGGACCGTCGCGGTCAGCGCCGCATCGGCCGTGGCCGACGCCAAGACGCGTGACGTCGATGTGGGACCTGGCGTCGATGACCGCCGAACCGCACCATGACGTCATCGCGGCGTCACGGTGGGGCCGGTATCGAGCCCTCGGGCGAGCCGTATACCGACATCACGGCGTCACCCGAGGGGCCCACCTGTTAGAGGCACACGTGCCGTGGACCGAGTCGACGGTGGACCGAGCCGCGCCGTGCGCCGGGTCCATGGACCCGAGGTTACGTGGCGGCTCCCGATTGGTCCACGTGTCGTGCTGACGCAATAAATCATTTTTCGAAAAAGAAATTATTTATTTAATTCGGTTTATTGATTTTAAATATAGATTCAAACTTCAAACGCTTATAACTTTTGCGTTTCAACTCCGATTTGGGTGATTCAAATTTCTAAATTTTCATAAAAATGAGACCTACTCAAATATGAATTTTAATTAATTTTTTATTATGAATATTTCTCTATTTCTATTTAATTAATGTTTTCTTTAAACTTTAAACGATTATAACTTTTGCATCTTAACTCCGATTTGGACGATTCCAGTTTCTAAAAATTTATAAAAATATGCTCTCTCTGTTTATGGACTTCATTTGGATGTTTGGATACTTTTTGTCTACTGTTTATTTATTTATTGCTATTTGCACGCTTTACGAGTAGACGTTGAAGTGCCCGAGGGCTTCGAAGGTGAAGTGCTGACCCAGGAGCCAGCCCAAGACCAAGAACAAGTACTCTTTGAAGGCAAGTTGTGCTTTGACCATGTTGTTCCCATTTTGAAATTATTTTGATTTAATTTATTGCATGCTAGTTTAATTAGCAAATGCTTTGATTAAGTTTGGGGAAATTAGTTAAATGCCAATTTTGCATTATGACACCTTGAATATTATTTATGTGCCATGACCCCTTGTCACCCTAGTTGTGGATTATTAGCTAGGCTTTATTAAAATGCCAACATGGGTAATTAGACCGATGCAGTATGCTTAGCCTGGCCACGTAACATGTTTTTGCCAATTACATGATAATATTGACTTAATGAGATATGGAACCTGTTTCGAAAAGTGTCATGTGTTATTGATGATGGCACGTGGTGCGTGGTAAACAACTGGGGGTTTGATAAATAGTTTTTGACCGGGGCATGGGGCAAGAATGATCGGGTGGGCCTGTTGTGGCACCAGGGACGTTGATTTGGTTCTTCGGGTAGTCTTGCCCTGGTCACCCTAAGGACTTAACCTTGCAAGCCTTTGAACTGAGTCAAGCGTGCAACCACATGTCTGTAATGGGACGGACCTAGTTGATTAAGATGCTAATAATGTACCTATGGGACCTTGGGGTGTCAACTATACCTTTTGTGTAGTTGTACGGGGGAGCGTACCGGGGCTGCGGCCAGGTACCCATCTAACGGTTGATTGGCCTAAACTTCGCCTTCGCTAAGGGAAGGGTTAGTGTGCAATAACCGGGGAGGCCCACTTGTGCTGTTAGAAGTTTCCGAAAGACTTTGTTACGGACACTCACCTTTGTGGTGTTTGGCTGTATCTTGTGGGTAAAGTGCATAACCTCTACAGAGTGTAAAATCTATTCGAATAGCCGTGTCCGCGGCATTGGACATTGCTCGGGAATTACAGTCAAGGGTTAGACTTTCTTGAAAAGAACTTGGACTTGAAAGGTTTGGTTTGGTTTAATAATGACGTTGATGGAAATGTGGATAGGAATGGGAAAGATGTTTATTTAACTCCTGGAAAAGCTATTGATCTTATACTTGTTTCTACTGCTTTCGAATCTACTTATGTTACTTATCAAATGCTGTTTCACTGCAATTATACCCTGAGCTATTCCTTTGTAATAGACCATGCATGTAGTATATTAGTTGCATTCTGTGCATGACTTGATGAGTACCAAGTACTCACCCTTGCCGCATTACAACATCAGTTGAAGAAGAGTCTACACCAGCTTTGGAGGAGGAGCTCCAAGAGGAACTGTCTATCTAGGGAGCGAGCCCAGTCAGTTGCCTGTGGTATACTGGATGGCGCCACGAAGTTATCTTATTTTCCGCTACTGTTATCTCTCTTTTATTAAGTGTTCGCCCTGCGCGGCGTATATTTGTAACTTGACCTTAAGGTCGAGCAACCAGCTTGGTTAACTAATTAAAGTACCTTATTATTTCATTGAGTATGATTGTGATATTTACCAATGTTGAGACTGTGTGCATTAGCGTGTTCCTGGACTAGTGCTGATACACAGAGGGTCCGGATTTGCAAATTCGGGTCCCGACACGGCGGCAGCTCGAACGGTGAGAAGCGGGGCAATCTGTGCACACAGAAAAGGAGAAGGCGGCAGCAGGGTCAAGGCATTAAATAGGGGCCTCGACGTCCGTGATTTTTGCGGAATTCGAAATCGATTCGGGCGCGGTGGCGTGGTCCGACGAGGACCTGGACTGAGCAATGTGGGCGCATCTGGAGCATCCACGCAGCACTAATCCAACGGTCCACACGTGAGCGCGACGTGGACGAGCAATGGCCATTGGATCTCAATCCAACGGTGGATGTTTCTCGGGTTAGGGTTTGAGTCAGGCGGTGCGGGTCTGGTTGGCGGCCTAACGGGTCGGGTTTACGCGGCTCGACCCTTTAGGGTTTTCGAATTTCTTTTCGTTTTTTATTTTTATTACTTAAAATAACTTCAGTAATTCATTTTATTCAGGAAAAATAGCAAAATGCTCAGAAAAATCCCAAAAAAATTCTGGGAAATACTTTGAGACATTTTGGACTCAAATAAAATATTCCCAATAAAACTTTATTTAAAACTTTTAAATATTTAAATAATTCAAGAATGGAACTTAATTCAAATTAAATCCAAATAAATTCCAAAAAATTCTAAAAATTCAAATAACTCAATAAATTCAATAAAAGAAAATTTTGGGATGTTACATCTGACATGGATATATTGGTCTTTCTTGTAGCTGATGCAAAGGCTCACAACGAAACATACGACGAGAAGGCCAAGGCGCTAAAGGAAGCTAGAGCAACGCTCCCCAATCTCGAGCCGATCAAGAAATCTCTTAAAGATGAACTAAGGAAAGTGAACGCCCGGTTTTAGGAGGCTAACGCCCAGCTTCTGGCAGCTAATGAAGCTATCTCTTCTTCCTTATCGGCTGTCAAAACATAAAGAGCCACCCTAGCCAAAGCCGTGGAAGCCATGGAGGAGCAATCGATTAAAGTCGAGGACATCCCAAGCACCCAACAAGAAGATGATGACATCCTCAATGATGTCCAGAAGATCCTTGCTGAAGTTTCGGCTACGCTCCTCCCTTTTGTCAAAGGATCCATGTTTTAACCTCATATTTATTTTATGCGGACTTATGAATCGGTTGCACCGCCGATTAAACACAATGGTCATCCTGTATAATTGAGCTATTTAACCGGTATTAACTTCTTTCATTTTGTGTGGTTTTATTTTAAAGACGACAATACTCATCGGCCATACAACCGAAATTAATAGCAGTGAGTTAATTTGGCTTTTGCATTAACCAGCTGGATATAATCTCAGAATTACAGTGGGTCCCCATTGAATTCCTCCAGCTAATCAGGATCCAACCCAAATACTAGGGTAGTACTTCTAAAAATATTTTCCATTAATGGCTTTAGTGAACACCTCACCATCTAAAGTTTCCAGGACGTACAAACTACCTTGAAATAGCCTATTAACTCTATATGGCCCCTCCCACGTCGGAGACCACTTTCCATACCGGCTATCTTTGGAACCAACAGGCAAGATCGTTTTCTAAACCAGATCGGCTTCATTAAACAACTTGGGTACAACTTTCTTGTTGTAGGCTCTTGCGACTCTAGCCTTATTTTTCTCTATTTGCTCCAACGTTCGTAGCTTTAATCCTACCAAGTTAGCTAAATTATTGACTAACAAACCTTTGTAATCCTGAGCTGATAACTCATCTTGTTTAGCAATTCTCAATGAGCTTATACCGATTTCTATCGGCAATATCGCTTCTTGCCCATACACAAGCTGATAGGGTGAAATCTTAGTGGCACCATGACACGCAATCCGATACGACCACAATGCATCAACTAAGGTAGAATGCCAACCCCGAGGCTTATCATCGATCTTCTGTTTGATCAACTTAATCAAAGTTCTATTCGATGACTCAGCCTATCCATTAGCTTGTGCATAGTAGGGTGATGAATTTAACAACCTGATTCCAAAACTTCTAGCAAAGATCTGAAATGCTTTGGACATGAACACAGTACCTTGATCGGTCGTAATCGTTTGAGGGATGCTAAACCAATAGATAATATGCTCCTGTACAAATGCTATCACCTCAATACTAGTTACTTTCTTCAAAGGAACTGCTTCAACCCATTTAGAGAAATAATCGGTCACAGCTAATATAAACTTGTGGCCTTTGGATGATGCATGATATATCTGACCGATTATATCAATACCCCATCCTCTGAATGGCCAGAGCTTTACAGTCGGATGTAGAATTACCGTAGGCGCAATCTGCACATTCCTAAACTTCTAACAATCTTGACACCCACTCTAGTATTTGAAGCAATCTTCCAGTATTGTCGGTCAATAATAACTAGTACATCTCAGCAACCACTTCATTTTGTGAGCCGACTGATGCGTCCCACAGATTCCTTCGTGAACCTCCCCCATTGCTATTTTCACTTCTTCGCCACTAAGACACCTTAGCAACAAACCCTCAAAAGTCCAATTGTAGAGTGTATTGTCGAGCAAAACATACTTCAGGGCCTATCTTTTAGTATACCATCTTCGAATGGTCCGATAGTGTCAGGACCCGAATTTGCAAATCCGGACCCTCTATGTATTCAGCACTAGTCCAGGAACGCGCTAGTGCACACAGTCTCAACATTGGTAAATATCACAATCATACTCAATGAAATAATAAGGTACCTTAAATAGTTAACCAAACGGGTTGCTCGATCTTAAGGTCAAGTTACAAATATATGCCACGCAGGGCGAAAACTTATTAAAAGAGAAATAACTGCAGCGAAATGTAAGATAACTTCGTGGCGCCATCCAGTATACCACAGGCAACTGACTGGGCTCGCTCCCTAGTTAAACGGTTCCTCTTGGAGCTCCTCCTCCAAAGCTGGTGTAGACTCTTCTTCAACTGGTATTGTATGGTGGCAAGGGTGAGTACTTGGTACTCAGCAAGTCATGCACAGAATGCAACTAATATACTACATGCATGGCTCAGTAAAAAGGAGTAGCTCAGGGTATAATTGCAGTAAAACAACATTTGACAAGTAACATAAGTAGATTCAAAAGCAGTAGAAACAAGTTTAAGAGCAATAACTTTTCCAGTAATTAAATAAACATCTTTTCCAATCCTAATCCACATTTCCATCAACATCATTATTAAACCAAACCCAACCTTTTAAGTCCAAGTTATTTTCAAGAGAATCTAACCCTTGACTGTAATTCCCGAGCGATGTCCAATACCGCGGACACGGCTATTCGAATAGATTTTACACTCTGCAGAGGTTATGCACTTTACCCTCAAGATACAGCCAAACACCACAAATGCGAGTGTCCGTAACAAAGTCTTTCGGAAACTTCCAACAGCACAAGTGGGCCTCCCCGGTTATTGAGCACTAACCCTTCCCTTAGCAAAGGCGAAGTCTAGGCTATTTAACCGTTAGATGGGTACCTGGCCGTAGCCCCGGTACGCTCCCCCGTACAACTACACAAAAGGTATAATTGACATCTTGAGGTCCCACAGGTACGTTATTAGCAACTTAATCAACTAGGTCCGTCCCATTACAGACATGTGGTTGCACGTTTGACTCAGTTCAAAGGTTTGCAAGGTTAAGTCCTTAGGGTGACCAGGGCAAGACTACCCGAAGAACCAAATCAACGCTCCCGGTGCCACAACTGGCCCACCCGATCATTCTTGCCACATGCCCCGGTCAAAATCTATTTATCAAACCCTCAGTTGATTACCATGCACCACGTGCCATCAACAATCATAACACATGATACTTCTTTCAAAACAGGTGCAGTATCTCATTAAGTCAAAATTAGCATTTGATTGTCCAAAGCATTTCACGTGGCAAGGCTAAGCATACTTACATCGGTCCAACTACCCATGTTGGCAATTTAATAATGTCCAACTAATAACTCACAACTAGGGTGACAAGGGGTCATGGCACATATTTAATTAACCAAGGTGTCATACAGCAATTTGGCATTTATCTAGTTTCCCGGAATTAAATAAAGTATTTTCTAATTGAACTAGCATGCAATAATTTAAATCAAGTTAATTTGAAAATGGGATCAACATGGTCAAAACACAACTTGCCTTCAAAGAGTACTTGTTCTTGGTCTTGAGCTGGCTCCTGGGTCAACATTTCACCTTCGAAGCCTTCGGGCACTTCAACGTCTACTCGTAAAGCGTGCAAATAGCAATAAATGAATAAACAGTAGAAAAAAAGTATCCAAACACCCAAATAAAGTCCATAAACAGAGAGCATAATTTTATGAATTTTTAGGAATTTGAATCGGCAAAATCGAAGTTAAAACGCAAAAGTTACAAGCGTTTGAAGTTTAAATAATCAATTGAATAATTTTATAGAGAAAAACTTTGGTCAAAAAATTAAATAAATTCACCATTAGGTAGATCTCAATTTTATAAAGATTTAGAAATTTGAATCACTCAAATCGGAGTTAAATTGCAAAAGTTATAAGCGTTTGAAATTTCAAAATTCAAATAAATCAATAATCCGAATTAAATCATTTATTTTTATACTGAAAAACCGAATAATGACGTCAGCGAGGATTTCGATTTTCCACCGAATTATTTTTCTATTGAAAAATTGATTTATTGCGTCAGCCGGTCCATGGACGTGGTCCACGGTTCGGTTTGGGTCCACCGTGGACCCGGTCCACGAATACTTGTCTCACTGACATGTGGGCCCCATCGGATGATGTCAGCGGTGACGTCATCTGCTCGGCTGAGGGACGGCTGACAGCTGGACCCCACCGTGACGTCAGCATGACGTCATGGTGCGATTTGGTTTGGTCGCTGACACGCGGGCCCCACGTGACGTCACGGCTGACGTCAGCAGCGACCGCGGCTGACTGGGTTGACCGCGACGGTCCAACTACCAAGCACGTGGCATGATCTGGTCCGTTGATTTTAAAATCAACGGTCCAGATTGGATCTAGCTTAACGCAATAGGAAAACTACTCGACTGATCTGGACCGTTCGATCTTGATCGGACGGTCATGATCCAATCTAGAGTTTACAACGTGGCTAACCCTAGCCGTTCGATCTAGATCTAATGGCTAACATCTATCCAAGCACGGTGCGGTTTTAGCTACGTGGCATAATCTAAACCGTTGGATTTAGATCCAACGGTTGGAAATAGATCTAGAGATTAACACGTGAGATCTCACCGGGGGTGACGTGGACGAATCTGGGCCCTTCGATCTTGATCGGACGGTTGGTGGAGCTCGAGTGACGGCGATGGCGTGCGGCGGAGCTGGCTCACCGGAGAAGGACGACGACCACGGCAACGGCGTTGCGGGGCCCCTCCGACGAAGTGAAAGGTACTCTCCGACGCGTCTCGTCCTTGTGGTTCCGGATCTGGGCTCAACGGTGGCGGAGGACGGCGGACGGTGGCAGAAACGACGCTTAACCGCGGCGGAACCCTAACGCAACTACAGCGAGCGATTGCGGCGCAACCACGGCAGCTTGAGCTCGGCGAGTTAGGGCTACGGGTGCGCAAGGAAACGGAGAGCACGATGGCGGCGGCGCATTAAATAGGCCCCTCGGCGTCCGTGAAAATCGCGAAAACCGAGGCCCACACGGCTGCGGCGGCGGAATCCGAATCCATTTCGGATTCGGTGACGTGGCTCAACGTGGACCGTTGGATCAAGATCCAACGGCATGGGGGTTTGGGCTCGGGTTCGGCTCAAGGTTATCATTCTCATCGAAAGATCGGGACACCCAATGTTACATCAAGTGGTATCAGAGCTTTAGTTGATCGGTGAGAATATCAGTGCCTTAGGTTAGTTTTTGATTTCTGTCCTAAATTGAAAACTACTCCACAAAAATTCAACCTTTAGTTTCAATATGTTATTTTAGTGAGTTTTGTTAGGTTTTGATCCATTAGAGTCCATGTTTTAGTTGCTGATCTTTCTTTTCCTTCGCGTAGCTTCAATCCTTCAATTCTGTCTAGTTTGGTATTTCGAGCATAACTTTCACATACGAACTCGGATTTTTGTGTTCTTGCACTCTATTGAAAGCTGAGGATATAAGCTTCAATTCCTTACACAGCCAACCAATCAAATTCGGTGATCTTCAAACAATAATCTAGGCGACAAGTCTGCTGCCCTAGAAAAACATAAGTACACCTACCTTTGGGAACTAATTCATCCTTTGTGAACATTTTGATCCTATTTGAGACTAGCTTGTTGATATTGCTTAGGGCTGCTCTACTTGATACATTGCATAATCTTCAGTTATCATATCATATTATCTTGTTACACCGAGTTAGGGATTCCAAAACTTTGTTCATACTAGTGTTGGCCGAAAGTCACCAAAAGAAAGAAAAGAGAAAGAGCCAAAATGCCAAAAACAAAAAAAAAAGAAAAAGAAAAAGAAAATTGTGGCCGGTCGCACTACTTTGAGCAAAACCCTAATTTGTGTTCGTTACTTTTTATATTATGAAATTTATTAATTAGTGAGCAATCTTGTGCCCTTTTTACATTCTCAAAGCGATAAGTTAGCGTCTCTCTACGACTTATGCAATAGAGCTTTTGGTGCATCACTTATATTTTATAGCTCATTCCTTGATTGCATAAGTGTCATTATCTTTGCGTGTGTGTTGCCTTCAAATTCACTTATATCTTTGAGATCGGCAACTAGGGCTTGTGAATTCTAGTTTGGATCATTACTTATCATTACAATAACTAGAATTATCAGATTGCATAGGAAATAAATATTGCATATCCAAGCTCCACGTCCAACCTCATACTTTTGTTCGGTCCCTTGGCAATCGCTTTATCCAAGCTTCGGAGAACTTTTGACTACGCCAACGGGGCTGGCAACACCTGCTGCATGGTAAGAACTTGTAAGAGCTTTGGTCATAGGCTTGAGTGTTGAGAGACTTGCCACCACCTCCTAGTAGTTGATAGGAACATTTTAATTGTGATTTTTGTTTTCTTGTCTTCTACTAACCATGTCAGGTGACGAGAGATCGCTGCACCACTCTCCAAGAACAAAGGGCATCATTGCTCACTTTGAGAGGATGACGAGGGAGACCACCGAGGGTCTTAGCGAGGATGTACGACTCACTAACGAGCTTATGTCGATGCAAGAGGACCGTCTCAGATCCATCGAGGACCCACAAGGGATTGCTAACACTACTCTTGCTACTATTTTGGCTAGACTTGATACTTTTGCAGCTGCTGCCTCTGGGGCTTCCAATCCGCCACCGCGTCGTCCAAACAACACTTCAACTCCACGGGAGGGGCATCCAGCAGACTTAGAAGAACAAAACGAAGACAACCAATATGATGACACCACTGATTTGGAGGAAGACAACACTATCAATTACAACATTAACCGTGACCATCGTCGGCTATGTTTCAATCAGCAAGGTATGCGACGTGATCCTCCACGACCCAGGGAACGAGAACGAGATGATGTTTTCCATAAGGTAAATTTCAATATGCCACCTTTCGAAGGTAAATATGATCCTGATGGTTACCTTAGTTGGGAATTACTTGTTGATCAAAAATTTGCATGCCATGACTTTCCTGAGAATAGAAAGAGTTAGGGCTGCCACTAGTGAATTATCTGATTTTGCGTCTATTTGGTGGAGAGAACATTGTCGCGCTCATCCAAATAATATACCCACCATTTGGGAAGCATTAAAATTGCTAATGAGGCACAGATTTGTTCCTTCATACTATGCAAGAGATTTATTGAATAAATTGCAGCGCCTACACCAAGGTAAGAATTCAGTGGAAGAATATTACCAAGAATTGCAAATTGGCATGTTGCGTAGTGGCTTAATTGAGAATGAGGAAGCTTCTATGGCTCATTTTCTAGGTGGGTTAAATCGAGAAATCCAGGACATTCTAGATTATAAGGATTATAATTCGATGACTCGTTTATTCCATCTTGCTTGTAAAGCTGAACGTGAAGTGCAGGGTCGACAATCGAGGGCAAAAGCTAACTTTTCTACAGGTCGAGCTATTACATGGGCACCGCATGCCCCTGCTGCCCCATCCAGTCATACCACTACCCCGACCCCCTCCATCAACAAAATGACGCACTCCACTTCAAATTCAGCACCCCGATCAACGCCGACGAGGAGTGCCACACAAGCTCCTACCAAAAGCTCGTTAGCATCTGTCACCTCAACGGGACGCACAAAATATATTCAGTGCCATCGCTGAAAGGGTTTTGGCCACATGATGGAGTGTCCAAATAAGCGCGTGCTAATAACCCGCGAAGATGGCGAGTACGATTCTGCAAGTGATCTTGATGAAGAAACATATGCTTTGCTTGCGGAACATGAAAACGGTGATCCAAACTCAAAACATGAAGAAGAGCACGTGAGCGCTGCTGATGCTGATCAATATTTGAGTATTATTGCGCACCGTGTGCTTAGTGCTCAGATTGCCCGTACCGAGCCAAATCAACGCCACAATTTATTTTACACTAAAGGCGTCGTCAAAGAAAGATCCATTCGAATAATCATTGATGGTGGGAGTTGCAATAATCTAGCAAGCATGGACATGGTGGAGAAGCTAGCACTATCCACTAGACCACACCCTCAGCCCTACTACATTCAATGGTTCAATAATAGCGGCAAGCTCAAGGTAACACGCCTGGTAAGAGTACATTTCGCTTTAGGTTCTTATCATGATTATGTTGACTGCGATGTCGTACCTATGCAAGCATGCTCTATGTTATTAGGTAGACCTTGGCAATATGATAAGAATTGTTTACATCATGGTAGAACCAATCAATACTCTTTTATGCATAAAGAAAAGAAGATTGTGTTACATCCAATGTCGCCTGATGCCATTGTAAAAGATGAGATCGCTAGAGCTAGCAAAGAGAAAAATCGAGAGAGAACTAAGAGTGAAAATCAGATTGTCGCAAAGGAGTTTGAACAACATCAAAAGAAAGAATCTAACTCGGATGGTGATAAGAAAAATGAGATTAAGTTGAAAGGTGCATGTTTTCTTGCAACAAAATCTGATGTGAATGAGTTGGATACAAGTAGTTATTCTTGCTATGCTCTGGTTTGCAAACAAACTTTGTTTTCACTAGAGGAGATGTCTCTTTGTTTGCCTCCTTTCGTCGCTGACATCTTTCCAAAGGACATCCCCTCAGGGCTGCCGCCAATTAGAGGGATTGAGCACCAAATTGACTTCATTCCAAGGGCATCCTTGCCCAACCGAGTGCCATACAGAACCAACCCTGAAGAGACTAAAGAGATACAACGCCAAGTTCAAGAATTGCTTGATAAAGGGTACGTACGTGAATCTCTTAGTCCTTGTGCTCTTCCAGTCATTTTAGTACCTAAGAAAGATGGAACATGGCGCATATGTGTGGATTGTAGAGCAATTAATAATATCGCCATTAGATATCGCCATCCTATTCCTAGGTTAGACGATATGCTTGATGAATTAATTGGCTCTACAATGTTCTCTAAAGTTGATTTGCGTAGTGGGTACCACCAGATTCGCATGAAGTTAGGAGATGAATGGAAAACAACATTTAAAACTAAGTTCGGTTTATATGAGTGGTTAGTTATGCCGTTTGGATTAACTAATGCACCTAGCACTTTTATGCGATTAATGAACGAGGTTTTACGTGCTTTCATTGGAAAATTTGTGGTGGTTTACTTTGATGATATCTTGATCTACAACAAATCTTTAGAAGACCATCTTGAACATTTACGTGCTGTTTTTAATGCTTTACGCGATGCACGTTTATTTGGTAACCTTGATAAGTGCACCTTTTGCACGGATCGAGTCTCTTTTCTTGGCCATGTTGTTACTCCACAGGGAATTGAAGTTGATCAAGCCAAGGTTGAAGCGATACAGAGTTGGCCGACTCCTAACATGGTCACACAGGTGCGGAGTTTCCTAGGACTTGCTGGATTCTATCGTCGTTTTGTGAAGGACTTCAGCACAATCGCGCCGCACCTTTGAATGAACTCACCAAGAAGGGTGTGCCTTTTGTTTGGGGCAAGTAACAGGAAGATGCCTTCAATGTTCTGAAAGCTAAGTTAACACATGCACCCTTACTCCAACTTCCAGACTTTTCTAAGACTTTTGAACTAGAATGTGATGCTAGTAGAATTGGTTTGGGTGGTGTTCTGTTACAAGAAGGAAAACCTGTTGCTTATTTTAGTGAGAAGTTGAGTGGGCCTAGTTTGAACTATTCTACGTATGATAAAGAGTTATATGCGCTAGTTTGAACTTTAGAAACATGGCAACATTATTTATGGCCCAATGAATTTGTTATAAATTCTGATCATGAATCGTTAAAACATATTAGAAGTCAAGCTAAACTGAATTGTAGACATGCAAAGTGGGTTGAATTCATTGAGTCATTTCCTTATGTCATCAAACACAAAAAGGGAAAGGATAATGTCATTGCTGATGCCTTGTCTAGGAGATATACCATGCTCTCACAACTTGACTTCAAAATTTTTTGTTTGGAAATGATTAAAGAGCAATATGTGCATGATAATGATTTTAAAGATGTGTTGCTCAATTGTAAAGAGGGAAAAACATGGAACAAATTTGTCCTCAATAATGGGTTTGTGTTTAGAGCAAACAAACTATGCATTCCAGCTAGTTCTGTTCGTTTGTTATTGCTACAGGAAGCGCATGGAGGAGGGTTGATGGGACACTTTAGTGTGAAGAAGACGGAGGACATACTCGCTAGCCATTTCTTTTGGCCCAAGATGAGACGAGATGTGGAACGTTTCATCGCTCGCTGCTCTACATGTCAAAAATCTAAGTCACGACTTAATCCACATGGTTTATACATGCCTCTGCCTGTTCCTAGCGTGCCTTGGGAAGATATTTCTATGGACTTTGTTTTAGGACTTCCTAGAACAAAGAAGGGGAGGGATAGTATCTTTGTTGTTGTGGATAGATTTTCTAAGATGGCACACTTTATTCTTTGTCACAAAAGCGATGATGCTACCAACATTGCCGATTTATTCTTTCGTGAAATTGTTCGCTTGCATGGTGTGCCAAACACAATAGTTTCGGATCGAGACACAAAATTTTTAAGCCACTTTTGGAGAACTTTGTGGGCTAAATTGGGGACTAAACTTTTATTTTCTATTACTTGTCATCCCCAAACTGATGGACAAACTGAGGTCGTTAATCGAACTTTATCTACCATGCTTAGGGCTATTTTGAAAAAGAACATTAAATTGTGGGAAGAATGCTTGCCTCATATTGAGTTTGCTCATAATCGATCTATGCATTCTACTACTAAGATGTGTCCCTTTGAGATTGTATATGGATTTGTACCTCATGCTCCAATTGATTTGTTACCTCTTCCATCTTCGAAGAAATTGAATCTTGATGCTAAACAACGTGCTGATTTGATTATGAAAATGCATGAGACAACTAAAGAAAACATAGAGCGCATGAATGCTAAATATAAACTTGCTGGTAGTAAGGGAAGGAAGCATGTGACTTTTGAACCTGGGGATTTAGTTTGGTTGCATTTGCGAAAAGATCGATTCCCAGAATTAAGAAAATCTAAGTTGATGCCGCGAGCTGATGGTCCTTTCAAAGTATTGGCAAAAATTAATAATAATGCATAAACATTGCCGATTTGAAACCATACTTGGGAGAAGATGATGAGCTTGAGTCGAGGACGACTCAAATGCAAGAAGGGGAGGATGATGAGGACATCACTACCATGGATACGGCCATGCCTACAAACCCAATTGAAACCAACAATGTAATACAAGGGCCAATTAATCGAGCTCGCGCACGTCAATTCAATTGCCAGGTGAATGCGTTCCTCGGGTTGCATACAAATAATTTAATGAATGGAATGCTGTTTAATCCTTGTGATGATTTTATTGTCCTTAGGAACCAAGGAGAAGGACTCCCAAAAGTCAAGCATGAAGCCAATTCTTCCGGTGCACAACTTCAACTCGGATTCGGCCTCCGGAACAGCACCAACTTAAAATGACCATAACTTTTGATCCACAAGGGTGTTTGGGGTCTATGAGTACTGGTTTGAAAGGTTTCGTCATCCTCTTTCCAACGGATCCAGCCTCATGTCCAAATTCCTTACGAGTCAACGGGGATATGCAAAACAAGTTCGGTCATATTTCCAAATCCGAGTCAAACTTGGAATAGGAGTCCTACTAGGCCATGGTTGTGTTTTGGACGCCCCTAGCACGGTTTTGTCCTCCTATTTCTCCTATATATAGCTAGGGAGTCCCCCAAAATAACTTGGGTTTTGGTTATTTGATAGTTTAGCCTTTTGCTACTATTTTGAGTCTTTTAGACGTGCTCAACGGCTGCATAACAAGCTCCTTGTATCGGAACCCCAACTTTTCAATACTTCATCTATATTTGCAATTTTAGATTGCTTTTGCCTTGTTTTTGCTTGTTCTTTGATTGCTTGTAGGAATTGATTTTCGTGATCAGGTTGATCATGCCCACGACAAGGTCAATAACCCTCTGGAGTTGGTTTAGCGATTGCTAAGGCGCATCGTCGTTGTACGTTGTAGTCGGGTCATCAAAGTCGTCTCCACCCAAATAAAAGGTTATCATTCTCATCGAAAGATCGGGACACCCAATGTTACATCATCCTGAGAGTTGTGGGTCCTTGAACCTACCGAGTAGGAGCTACACAGAGGAAGTACAACGAAAGGCTATGATTATCTCAGCCTGGCCGCATGCATTTAAGTTGCATGTAACCACGTGGCATTAACGGTTGTAGATATCTTATGGGTAAAGCCGAGCAGCTCTGCAGAGTGATATTTTAAATGGTATTCACATACGCCATACTTCCGGTTAATGATGTTAAGTTTGAATTGGGGTGACTCCCGAAACCTCACTGAAGTAGTCTTTAAAATGGAGAATTTTGCGTAATGGTGTTAACTTTGTGAAAGCCCCCAGCTACTTTATTTTATGGTTTGTGTTTCAAATGTAACTGAACCTGCAAATAAAACTGCATCCAAATACTTATAAACCTGTGATAATCCTTGCGATTCTCTGCATGTAGTATTCAGTATTCCGGGGCGACTTGTTGAGTACTGCTGTATACTCATTCTTGCTTTCTCAGACCCAGCAGAGTTCCAAGAAGCCGGAGCTTACCAGGAGTTCGTAGGTGGCGATTTAGTTTGGTTTTAGGTCTTAGTCTTTGCTCAGGCCTTACCTGTGGTGCTTCTTTTGTAATGTAAACTCTATTTGGTGCTACCGCGCCCCTTGTAAAAACCTGGCCGTTAGCACTACTACAGAACCGGCTACTACAAGCGGGTCGTAACCCCTTTCAGAAGCGGTTTTATAACCGCTTCTAAGCAACCGTGTGTGATACCCGCCCGGTATCACAAGCGGTTGCACAAACCGCTTGTGTTGTGGCAGCAGAAGCGGTTGGGAAGGTGTCCAGGAATGCCAGTGGAGCCGCCACGTGGGGGCCTCCACAAGCGGTTCGTGTTACAAACCGCTTGTGGACAACACTCCTCGGCGGTTGGAGTTACCAACCGCTTGTGGAGAGCAAGCACTCGAAGCGGTTGGAGTCACCAACCGCTTGTGGAGAGATTTTTCAATTATATGTATTATAGAATATGTTCTTTGGTGTTTTTGTATATCGCTTTTTACCATAAAATGAAATATGAGTGGAGGAGTTTTCTGCAATTAAATATATATTACATATGCTCACTCATACACATGTTCACAAGCTAGCTCAAAGAAAAAACCCGCCTTAACAAAGGTAACAAATGGACAAGTACATACACGCTATCGACGTTTACAAGTTTGAATGATTAAAAAAATGATTATCGAACTCAGTTCTTCTTGCATGCGTCAGTCAAGTCCTTGGTCGACGTCGATGTCGTCATCAGTTCAGCTGTGTTCAACGATGGACCAAGCCTTACGTGGAACTCGCCATTTGGAGATACAACCTCGTCGACAATGAAGCCGATGAGTTGTTCTTGGAGTGCGCGCACTCGGTGAGGCGGGAGCACGCTAACATGCTCATCGATGTTGGGCTGACAATTGATTAAGCGGGAAGTATATAAATATCCGATCACATGCGATTAATTAAAATGTAAGTTGTAGCTAACAAATTGACATGCATATACGAACCTCGGCATAATGTTCCAGCGTATCGGCATGAATAAAATTTTGAATATAGTGGAACACGTAGTAGCCACATAAGTTGTTTCCAGCCGTTTGGCGTTTAATCTTGCCAGGGATAAATTTCATAATATCAGATGAAGAACTGATATGGTGCATTTATATTAATAATTGTTTTTGTAGTACGTACCTGAGTGCTCACTATGACTTCGAATTCTTTCTTGAATTCTCCTTTATGCTTCTTCTGGAACTTTGCAAATGTCTTGTTGAGGATGTCAATGAACCATTGGTATTTGCTGATTGGATTCCTTCTTGAGTCATGAACTATAATCCTGCTATTGTCAAGCTCGATGACTAGAAGGATCCAGTGAAACCTATTCGTATATTCCAAGAAGCGCGTAAGCAGCTAGTCGTACTATCAATGGCTTAAGAAATACAAGAACAAGAGGTTTGTGAGAACACGTACATGAAGTTGAAGGGCAGAAGTATGTACGGTTTGTAGTGCTGTTTCAATAATGCACGCAAAATGTATGCCTCAACTTGCGGTCGTTGCTGCTCGAATGACCAGATTTTCTCGTTGACAACCTCTGGGTCGATGAAACCAACGTTCTGTATTCCCACTCTTCTACATCGTTGTATCTCCATTCTACATAAGAAGGGATAACTAAGTTAATTAGATTTTCGATTTTGTGGTACGAGAGGAAGCAAACGGTAAACTTAGAAGATCAATACTTACAGACACCAAAGAAAGACATGAAGGACACGTCGATGGCGTCTGTTTGGTACACATGGTACAAGTCCTCGAATTGCAGCCATATTTCTGTCTGTCTCCCGCGGAAGAAATGCGTATCTTGAGAAATGAGGTGGAACATTTTCTCTCCTTTAGATGCCCTTTCCATATAACATTCATGCATTTGACGCATCTTGGTTGGGAGATCTTTTATATCTTTTGGATTAATTAGCGGTTTGCCCAACTCATACTTCCATCTGATTGGTGCCAGTGGAAGATCCTGGTTTATTGATTCCAGTCCTGCCTCCTTCAAGAAATCTTGGATCCTCAATTGCTCAGCACTCTGCTCATCTTCCACTTTCTTCTTCTTCTTTGCCGCCGACGAAGCCCGTGTATTTTTCCTTGTAGCCTTTCTTATTGTCCTTTCGTAGTCGGTCGTCACAGGCGGTGGCGCCGTTCCACATGACTGAAAGTGCTTCACAATTTTTTTATCTATTTTAACCTTGGGCGCTGGCTTCGTTGGCGCAAGCTGCCTGGCCACATCCGTCTTCACGGTAATTGATAGCTCCTCCGCAGTCAGATCATATGGCCTCTTTGGCAGTTCCTTCAATATTCTCTGTCCGTCGGATGCCGACTTCGTGGGAGGAGGTGCCGTTGCGGGATCCCTCCTTCTGAAAGGGAGCTTCTTCCTCAGGGGAGATGCTGGAGCGGGAGGTGCTGGAGCGGGAGGTGCTGGAGCATCTGATGCTGGAGCGGGAGGTGTTGGAGCATCTGATGCTGGAGCGGGAGGTGGAGGAGGCGTGGCCTGGACCACCGGAGAAGCTTTGCGTGCAGGCGACATTGGAGGAGTCGTGGGTTGTCGATGTGGAGGAGGCGTGCTTGATGCTGCAACTGGCTCAAATCAAGGGGCCTCATGTTGATGTGACCTCCACATCATCTGGAAATATGATGTACTTTTGGCGCCAGAGGATGAATGTGCCGTGGAGGGCCTGTCCCAAGCTTGGTCACGCTGTCGCCTCAAAGAATCTCGAGCAAGAGATCTTCGAAGCCCCCCACCACCTCTTCCACCGTGACCTTAGAGTATCCGGAGGATATCTGATTGAAGTGGAACGTCTGGCCCGCCTCCACCGGATAAGCCATGCCGTAAGCCACCTTGTAGGACAGGTTACGATATCAATGTGTAGCTCAGACCGGGCGCGAACCTTGATATCGCCCACGGGATAACGGACTCGCGGTCATCTCGCTTCAGGCCACTACGGACGCCAAGAATCGCTTTTGCGCGCCGGATCGATCACGGTGCCGGCGCCCTTGAACACTACCTCCCTGCCGACATCGGGTTAATGCTTCGACACTTGTTGCGCGATCAAATCGAGGATGGAAGCCTTTGTAGCTCTAAGCTCGCCCTCCAAACGGCTCACTCTACCCCGATCTCTCCTCTTGCTTCGTCCCGCCTCAGAATCGCTATGCGTCTTTGGCAAATCCGTGCCTCCATGGTATCTTTCCGAATCCTCGTGTCCGTCCCGGTGCTCGTGGTTTTGAAGGGCATATGTTAGCTCGTCATTCTCCTCGTCTGGCCATGAAGGACTCCCGACCGAGATTGATCGATGGCTTGTACAATCCTTTGACCAACTTCTTGGATCGCTTGCCATCACCAAGCTACCGTCATCCGCAAGTTGGCCCCGTGACCCAAGAACCAGCTTGCAGCGGGCTCCCAATCCTCGCCAGGTACAATATCCTCGCCGAAGTTCCTCTTCCCGCTTGTCCCATTTCTTCGCAGCCTTAATGTAACCACCGGTGCCGAGATGGTGGTGGTATTTCTTCTTCTGGGCATTCACCTTGTTTTTCTCTCTCGCGGCCTGTCCTGCATCGGATAGCTTGTATTCCTCGAAAGCCTCCCAATGATCTGCCAGCTTAGGAAATTGATTGAAGTCTGGCCGGGACGACTTCCACTGCTGAAAGGAAGTTGCCATCTTCTTCAAAGCCCATCCCTTGGCCTTCTGTTCGTACCCATCTGGAAAAGTGAAATTTTCCTTCATATCATTCCAGAGCAATTCCTTGGTAGCTGCAGGGACTTCGGTCCATTTCTGGATGCTGATTGGGACGTGATCCCTCACGTGGTAGCCGCAAGCATTGTTGAAAGGGCCAATTGCTGACAGTGGGGCTACCAAACTCCCATCGTTGCCGACCTCGGTTATCACATACTTGGTCGAAGGCTTCTTGTTAGGTCCTCGGTTAATTCCGGACTGGGTGGCCGATGATGTACTGGGCTGGATACATAAACACATGTTAGAATAATTAACATGTTTACGGTGATTTCATAATGGTTAAGAGTATACCTCGGTGTTGCCGGCAGTATCCTCGCCAGTACTAGTGTTAACAGCCTCATCGACAGCGGCACCGGTGCATCGACAGCGGCACTGGTGTTAACAGCCTCATCCAGGCCTAAGATGCTACCCAACGCAATTGTCTCAAACATCATATTTTCCTCATTGTCGAAATCCGGGTCACCACGCCTTGGTGTCGCCATCTAAAGTGGGCATGTAATCATATATAAAATACTTATATATTCTCAAACATACATACAACATAAATGTGGGCATGAAATCATATATACAATACTTATATATTGTCAAACACACATACAACATAAATGTGGGATGAAATCATATATAGAATACTTATATATTGTCAAACACACATACACCATAAATGTGGGATGAAATCATATATACAATACTTATATATTGTCAAACACACATACAACATAAATGTGGGATGAAATCATATATAGAATACTTATATATTGTCAAACACACATACAACATAAATGTGGGATGAAATCATATATAGAATACTTATATATTGTCAAACACACATACAACATAAATGTGGGATGAAATCATATATACAATACTTATACATTGTCAAACACACATACAACATAAATGTGGGATGAAATCATATATACAATAATTATATATTGTCAAACACACATACATACAACATTTACAACACAGAGAGCATGAAAATTCCTTGTGGGCATTTCACTGAACACCTTGCGGGCATGAAAACATACAGAGCAGCGTTGGGCGATTCGCCGGCTACCTAGGTCCTCTGGGGTGGATGGCTGGGGGGGCATCGGCGCGGTGGCTGGGAGGCGTCGGCGCGGTGGCTGGGGGCCGTCGGCGTGGTGGCGGTCGACGGAGCTAGCTCTAGCGCGCGCGGGACTTAGAAAATTTGAAGGTGCGGGAGCCTTCGGGACTTCAAAATTTAAAGGTCACCCCACTGCTACAAGCGGTTCGTAATACCAACCGCTTGTAGAGGTACTTCTACAAGCGGTTCGTAATACCAATCGCTTGTAGAGGACCCCGACTGCAAGTACCCTACCAGCTCACCCATTTCTACAAGCGGTTGGTCTTGCGAACCGCTTGTACAGGTACTTCTACAAGCGGTTCGTAATACCAACCCCTTGTAGAGGACCCCACTACAAGCGGTTGGTACTAAGAATCGCTTGTAGTGGTGTTTAAAAAAAAGAAAGGCCCGCGGGGCGCGAGTGGGGCTCGAACACCCAACCTCTGGGCACAAGCCCGCACTCAAGCGCCCGCGCTAGCCAAGGGGGAGAGGAGATTTGTTGTTAACCTTATAAGGCACTGCATTGTTTTAAGTATACAATATTTTTTTTAAATGTGCTTGTATTTCTTTTTTTTTCCCTTTCTTTTTTTAAGTGTTTGTATTTCTTTTTTTAAAAGTGTTTGTATTCGATGGTTTTATTTTTTTTAAGTGTTTGTATGCGATTTTTACGTTTTTTTTGAAGTGTTTCTATTTTATTTTTTCATTTTTTTAAAACATCATATGTACAAGCAATGTTAAACATCAACATATCAACATGATCATATGGAATAATGTACAAGGAATGTTTCTTGACCATAATGTATACAAGTAGTACATCTTAAGTCTTCGTCTTTACAATTGTTCCTTCTTTATGATCGTGACGTATGTAAGGAGCATCGACATCACTGTCACACAGGACGTTTATGTCAACATCAACTATAAAAGGAGGGAGCTCGTCGAACTGACCATACTCTTCCTCATCGGTGACGTCCTCAACTCCTACAATCCGTCGTTTGCCTTGGAGAACTACATGTCGCTTTGGCATTACCTTTTGCTTGTCCTTTCGATTTTTAGGTTTGCTTGACATGTCCATTACATAGAAGACCTGAATCACATCGTTAGCGAGAACAAACGGTTCGCGCCTATAGCCGACTTCTGTGAGATCCACAGTTGTCATGCCGTATTTGTCGACCTTCACACCGTTTGTCCTCAGCTTGACCCATTGGCACTTAAATAGAGGGACCTTGAGAGGTCCATAGTCGAGCTCCCATATTTCTTCTATGAAACCGCAATATGTGTCGAACCTGCCACTGTTGTCTTTGGCGTCTATACGGACGCCACTGTTCTAGTTGGTGCTCCTGTTATCCTGGGATCTGGTGTAGAATGTGTAACCATTGATCTCATACCCCTTGAATGTCCCGATTTCTTGTGATGGTCCCCGGGCCAAGCTTTGCAATAGTTCATCGTTTGACCCTTCCTCAAGGATGTACTTCTGTAGCCAGCTGCCGAAAGAATCCATGTGCTTCAGGGTTATCCAACTCTCTCGCCTTCCTGTGGAACTCATGGCGTAGGACACTCTTGTGCTGAATGACATAGGGGGCGACTATGGTGGATTGCTTCAGAACAGTGAAATGTGCTTGCTTGAATGCAACAAGATCGTTGCATGCAACTGCTTGCCTTCCTATTGTCCCTTTGCCCCGTAGCCTCCCCTCGTGTCGTGATATGGGGACGCCGATAGGATTTAGATCATTCATGTAATCAACACAAAATTCTATCACCTCCTCCGTCACGTAGCCCTCGGCAATGCACCCTTCGGGACGCGAACGGTTACGAACGTATTTCTTGAGGACACTCATGTACCTCTCGAAAGGGAACATGTTGTGCAGATACACTGGTCCGAGGATACCTATCTCCTTGACAAGGTGAACGGTGAGATGAACCATGATATCAAAGAATGCAGGAGGAAAAATCATCTCGAGGCTAACCAAACTTTGTACCACATCAGCCTCCAACTTAGGCATTTTAGCTGGTTCGACGACTTTCTGCGAAATGGCGTTGAAGAAGGAACATAGCTTCGTGATTGTCCCCCGCACCCACTCGGGCAGTATACCTCTGATAGCTACTGGGAGCAACTGTGTCATCAACACAAGGCAGTCATGGGATTTTAGGCCTTGGAGTTTGTTCTCTTTCGTGTTTATGAGTCTCTTTACATTTGAGGAATATCCAGAAGGGACCTTCACACTGTTCAAACACTCAATCATGCTTTTTTTTCTCTTCTTTGCTTGGAGTGTAGCTCGCAGGATGTAGATAAAGTTGTTTTGTCCCTTCTTTGTTTTTCGGATGTAGGTCACTCCTCACCTCCATGTCTTCAAGGTCCTTCCGAGCTTGCAGTGTATCTTTCGATTTGCCGTACATATCTATGTAGCCTAGCAGGTTCAAACAAACATTCTTTGTGATGTGCATGAAGTCCAGCGAGTGACGAACCTTCAAAACCTCCCAATACGGCAGGTCCCAAAATATTGATTTCTTCTTCCATGCGGGTGCATGACCATCCTCGTTCGGCACAGGTATGCTTCCACGACCCTTCCCAAATACTACTTTCAGATCTTTTACCATAGCAAACACAAGTCGCCCATTACGATGCCGAGGCTTACCACGCAATTCTCATTACTGCTAAATTTACTTCCTTTCCACCTCAAAGCATGATCTGCTAGGAAGAAACTGCGGTGGCCCATGTACACACACTTCCGAGAGTTTTTGAGGTACATGCAGTCCGTTTCATTTATGCACTGGTGCAGGCTTTAAACCCTTTCACGCTTTGGCCGGAGAGGTTACCGAGCGCAGGCCAATCGTTGATTGTTACAAACAACAATGCACGCAGGTTGAAATACTCTCTTTTGTACTCATCCCAAACCCGTACACCATCCTCCCACAACTTCACAAGGTCTTCAACCAATGGTTTCAGGTAGACATCTATGTCGTTTCCAGGTTGCTTCGGGCCTTCGATCAATAATGGCATCATGATGTACTTCCGCTTCATGCACAGCCATGAAGGAATGTTATAGATGCAAAGTGTCACAGGCCAGGTGCTATGGATGCTGCTCAACTGACCAAAAGGATTCATCCCATCGGTGCTCAACCCAAACCTTATGTTTCTGACCTCATTTGCAAAGTTCGGGTAAGCCCGATCGACTTTCCACCACTGTGAGCCATCTGCGGGGTGTCTAAGCATCCCGTCTTCCTTACGCTATTCCTCATGCCAACGCATCATCTTGGCATGACCTTCGTTAGCAAACAGATGCTTCAACCGGGGTATCACAGGGAAATACCACAATACTTTTGCTGGAGTTCTCTTCTTCGTACGATTCCCATCTAATTCACCTGAATCGTCACGCCGCACCTTATACCGGGATTCTTCGCACACTGGATAGACCACCAAATCGGCATACTCATTGCGATACAGGATACAATCGTTAGGACATGCATGTATCTTCCGCACTTGCAATCCTAAAGGGTAGAGGACTCGCTTCGCTTCATACGTAGATTCTGGTAGAGTGTTACCTTCCGGAAGCAACTTCTTTACGAGTGATAACAAACCATTGAATCCCTTGTCTAACACACCGTGTGTGGCCTTCCATTGCATGAGTTCCAGTGTAGTACGCAGCTTTTTGTGGCCCTGTGCACAGTTTGGGTACAAAGCAGTTCGGTGGTCCTCTACCATGCTCTGAAACTTCTTGTATTGTCTTTCCTCTGTGAACTCTCCCTCTCCGTCACGGAGCATCTGTTCTAGCTCATCATCGCCAAACTCATCGAGTGTATCTTCCACGGACCCGTATTGAGTGGTGTCCGGCATACTCTTGGCTCTATCTTCCTCTTCTTCGTCTTCTTCATCGTCTTCCTGTCGAATCGCCTTTGTTTCGCCATGGTGGGTCCAACAGGTATAGTTTGCCATGAAACCTCTCGTGATCACATGCCTCATAACCATCCATCGTTCGGAATGCTCCTTCTCATTCTTGCAGTCTACGCACGGACAACGTATGAAGCTTCCTGGAGGCAAGAATGCAACGGCCGCGTCGAGAAACTCCTTCATGCCATCTCGAAACTCTCTTGACCGACGGTCTGCATTGCCGATCACTACTACAGATCCGTACATCACAATCGGTTCTTTTTGGTCATCACAGTCGGTTTTGGTGGCGATACAAAGTTCAACAACAGTGATAAGGTAGATATATCACAGTCGGTTTTTAACCGACACTAATAATACATTATCACTGTCGGTTCTTTTTAGGAACCGACTGTGATATTACACTTATCACAATCGGTTTTCGCTTAGAACCGATTGAGATAAGTATAATATCACAATCAGTTCATTTTTAGAACCGATACAAATGATTACATTATCACAATCGGTTTTTTATTGAAACCGATGGGGATAAGTATAATATCACAATCGGTTCGTTTTTAGAACCGATTCAAATTATTACATTATCACAATCGGTTTTTTATTGAAACCGATGGGGATAAGAATATTATCAAAATCGGTTCTTTATGCAAACCGATTGCGATACTAAAAATATCCCAATCGGTTCCAGTAAGAACCGATTGTGATACTGTACCTATCCCAATCGGTTCCAACCAAGAACCGATTGTGATGATGTTACTGTCCATCGTCCGAAAATGGCCTCGCATTGACAACATGACACATTCATCACAATCCACAATATCACAGAACATATACATCACAATCTACACACATTACATTGAAATTAATATTGTTTACAATCTGTAACAGATCACATTCACATTTAGATAAATTTTGTTTACACTTTATGGACTAGTATTTGCTTGAATGGTCTCTATATCTACCATCATCCGTTATAACTTCTGTCCAGTACCACTGGCATAAATGGTCTCGTAATTTCTTGAGATCAGCGTTGGTTAGGCTCTTCCGGATGATATCAAGGTCCTGCAAAATAGATAGTAGTGCACTAATATATTTAAGTCTTAAATTGGAACAAAACATCTTGATAGTATTATGCTTGTAAACAAATATCACATAGACAAGAGTGCAAATAATCTGCTCTATACCTTAGGGAAAAGATGTGAGCGACCAACCAAAATCAGCATGTGATGCATCACGTAAAAGCCACACAGATCATCGCACCCTTGTTGATGACACTGTGAACAAAGAAACTTAAATTAGGAGACAAATTAAAAATAGGTGTCAGAAAAATCCTATGATAGACACTTGTACCTTGAAGCACTTCCACTCGAGTTTGGTGCCTTGTTTATCATTGTGTCGGCCACGCTCAGCAACGTAAGACATGAAAGCCCTATACATTGGAGAGATGCCATGCATTGAGGTTAAAAATACCTAACGTAGTTCAATATGTAAAGTGTTAGGTTAGAGGAATGTACTTACTTCGCAAAACAGGCTCGATCGCATAGTCCATCGGTCTATTTTCGAGTGAGTTCAACGTGTAGACCTTGTTTTGACTCGAACAACCACAAGTAGAACCCAATGGTTGCTTATTAAACGGTACACAATGCAAGAGAATAAGTTAATACAAGGTTGAAGTGTGTACATGTAATTGAATTGTATAGTAGTACATACTCCTGGTGGTATGGGAAGAGAATGAAGTCCTTTTGCCTCCTCATGCAATGCCTCGCTTGATGTATCCTGCAAGGAACTCCGATTGATACTTAGCCATGGTCGCAGACACCATCTCGGGTCGACAAACCCGACAGTGTCGACCCGCCACGGCTCATTGCCTCATGATCCTGCGATTCATGTCAATTGTTAAAAATATAATACAAAATCAATAAATAGTCATCTGATTGAGTATGGTGCGAGACTCACAGCGTCCAGGATCGTATGGTAGAAATATCGACAGCTTTCAAGCTGTACATAAAGTACAGATCCTCAAAATCGATCGAAAGGTCCCATCCTCGTTGCGGTGGAATTGGCCCGCTCGATACTTCACTATGAAATCGTGGCAGGCTCGGCCTCATGTGACCTATCGATGTACCATCCATGTAGGTGACGAGTGAACAAGCCCAAAGAATTCAATTCTTGGCTTGGGAGAAAGGGCTTTCCATGTATGTACCGCTTGTGATCATTAGGGTGCTCTGTGCCCTCTGACAACTTTGCCTTCTTCACGGAGGGACTCTCTCGAACTCGCTTTGTATCTTTCGTCATCGTGGTAGAAGTCCTTTTGCGCCCCACCTGCACTCAAGATTTGCAGCAGCGAGGTGCAGGAGGTGCACTGCAGCGAGGTAGGTGCAGTTGTGTAGCAAAGGTGGAGCATGTGCAGCAGAGCAGGAGCAGCAGAGTACCAGCAGAGCGAATGTGAGGAGCAGCAGAGTAGGAGGAGCAGAGTACCAGCAGAGCAGAATGTGAGGAGCGTAGTAGTAGGAGGAGCAGCAGAACAGAGCAAAGACCAAGAGAGCGATGCAAGCACTAGCGAGCGTGAGTAGTAGCAAAGAATAGCAGAGTGAGCGTGAGCGTGAGCGAGTAGCAGCTTGTACCAGCAGATAGCGTATGGTAGCAGAGTACCGCAGTCGGCAGCAGGAGGAGGTGCTTGCACTACGACACCCGTCGCGGGCCACTTGATGAACGACATCCGTGCTTGCCCGAGAGTGGTGATATCTTCGCTCGGGGAACTCCAGGGCATGAGACATGTAAACATCATGGACATAGTCCACCTGCACCCTCATGTAGCCCATCCCCAAAGGTATACCATGCACCGTGTCATCCTCCTTGCTTGGAAATGCAACCTCGCGCAGCCTCAACTCAATCAGATTCCGTCGCCGATCAGACTAGCCGGCACTTGGCAGACCTCGCAAGAAGTGATCAACATCTTCATCATAATCTGTGTTAAGCTTACTCATGTACCTTTTGGTCTGAAACAGTTATTATCTTGAGGTGTGGAATGCACACTTCCTTATTGGAAGCGCAGCTGCTAGGGCGTAGCATAGGCGATGGTTGAGGAATCTGATTCTGGGAGAACATCGCCATCATCTCAGCCTTTAACTCCTCCTTCAACTCCTCCTTCATCTGCAAGCAGATCCGCGCCTCACGTGCTTCCCATGATCTTGCCCTGGCACTGGACGCGCTCTCCTCTACAAAGAAGGACCTCTTCGTATACCCCGCACCTACGGCAAGCACCCGCCCCTTATGATCGGGCTTCCCGATTGCCGAACACAGGATGTCCCGTGACCCTTGGCTTTCAAATGCTCCTTGCTCTTTCTGCAGGCTTACCTCCTCCTGCAGGTCGCAAATATAAATTATTACTAAAATACAATGGGAATATAATATGCAATGTACTATGTTAGATATCTTACGATGGTCGTGACGATCTGTGCGGTCGTGGGGTTTGGAATGACAATCTGACCGTCAGAGGTTTTCTTCGTCCTCGCTAATACCCAGTCGCGTGCCCGCTCCTCTCATATGTGGGAGTAAGGCATCGTTGTCCCAGAGGTTGCACACTCAGAGGCTAGTCGCACCCACTCTGCCTTCTTCCCTACGTACCCACCGGAACCGAGGTGGTGCGCGTGTGTGTTACGCCTCAGATAGCGATATTATTCTCTCTCGGCTCCTCCGCCTCGGGCGTATTCCTCATCCTTGCGAACTCCTCCCTAACCTCGGGTGTAACAAATGGATACCTTTGGAAGGGATTACGGTCTTTCAACACGAACTCGGCATGCATGGTCACCCTGAAATGCCTCAAAGCCACACCCATTCTATTCAAGGCGCACTGCCTCGCATTGATTTCATCTTCCTCTGGTATAATCCATTTTCCCTTAACTTCGTCCCACACGGTTCTTCCGCTGCCGCTTACTTCCTTCCTCCAGTCCTTAATTGTGATCGGCACTCGCTCCCTCACCAATTGGCCGATAAAAGAGGAGTAGCGCCCTTAAACGGGCCAGGACCTGCAAACCCTCGGCATTGAAGTGGAGCACTTGCGGTGTTCTCCTGTGGCTCCTTTATTCGGTCCTCCGGCCTTTCTAACCTTCCTCGATGGGGTAGCAGGACCTTCTTCTCTCTCTGGCGTTGAGCCTGCTCTCTCTTTGCGACATTTCAAGTAAGTACGTATATTGTCAAACCTAAACTTCATGAGAGGAAGCAATTCAAATTTCACATAATAGAAAGCAATTCACATGTCTATCTCAGATCGACTAAGTACGCACGTACTCAACGATGACTCCTAATCTCTAATTAGGTTAGGTCCTAATCCCATTCGAGGATATGTGGTTCGAGCCAGTTCATAAGTTGTTGTACAAATCTAGAGGAAATTTGGCAAAGATCTTCGCCGTTCTCCAAATACACGCCTCGACAACAGTCAAGAGGGTGTGTATTCGAAGAACACCAGGAGATGTCGATTAAACTTTCTCTAGAGTTTGTACAACAGCTTAGGAACTTGCCCGAGCCACATATCCTCGAACTGTCCAAAAAACGTGGGCAATTCGAGACTGCTTATTTATAAATATGCCATTTTAGCATACTTATAAACAAGCACCCTCGAACGGGAGACGCATAGGTTACGCAACTAAATTCGATAATAAAGTGCGATAATATAGCATGTGTTACAAGTCTCAAATTGCAATGATGGATTGCTCTCAGATTGCTATAGATGGGTTGCTAAATTAATTAGTCGTCCAACTTCTAGATGGCTAATATATCACCGGCTATTACATCTAAAAATTTAAGGATTACACAACCCTAGAACAAAGATCGCTTAGCACAGAAAACAACAAGTACAAAGATAATATCATAATGAATATAGCACTAATCTAACCCTACCACAATGCATTAAGAGCAAGTGCCACCAAATTGTCAGCTAAGAGCATAAAGGAATAAGCACAGCACTGCTCTGACCCTAGAACAATGCATTAAGAGCAAGTGGCACCAAATTGTCACTAAGAGCGGTGTTGTTCTAGGTCTAGCAAGTTCCTTTAATGATCGATTAATCAAGCCTCATTCAAAAGCAATCATCATCGAGCTATTTACAACCAATTACAGCCCACAGTCCAAATGCATCTTACAAGGCGCCGAACCGAGTCGGCAATGGGGAGGAGCCGATGGGGACGCGCCGATGGGGGACGAGCCTGAGGGGAGGCGCCGGGGGAGGACCTGCAGGGGAGGCGCTGGGAGGACCCAGAGGGGGAGGCGCTGGGGAGGCGCCACGGGTACCCGCCAATGGGGGAGGAGCTGGGGGGGAGGCGCCCACGGGGTAGGCGCCGGTCGGGGAGGTGGTCGAGCTAGGGTGTGGGAGGAGCCGGAGGGGGAGGCGCCGGGGGGGGAGGAGGCGGAGGGGGAGGCGCCGGTGCGGGAGATAGGGATGGCAATCGGGCGGGTTCGGGCGGGTAGACCTCCCGCATACCCGAACCCGAAACCCGAAATTCATACCCGAACCCGAACCCGAAATCTCTCACGGGTACATACCCACGCCCATACCCGAACCCGATGGGTACCCGAACCCGAATGGGTACCCAAACCCGAAATTAAATTCACCTAATCACCTTGCAATTAAATTTTCAACCATCAATTGTCAATCAATTCATTTGTAATTTCTATGTTTAAAGGAAAAATATATGGTGTATATAATCATGAAAGTTACCGCATCTTACATCTCAAACGATGCTTGAAAATCTTGAATTAACTTTCCATTATTTTTAATTTATATTAATTAATTCGGGTACCCATGGGTACCCACGGGTGCAGAACCGAACCCGAACCCGAACCCAAACCCGAACCCGAAATTTGAAACCCGCGGGTCTGAAATCAAACCCATACCCGAACCCGAAATTTGAAACCCGCGGGTCTGAAATCAAACCCATACCCGAACCCATCGGGTCGGGTACCCACGGATACCCGAACCCACGGGTAATTTTGCCATCCCTAGCGGGAGATGGTGGAGCTAGGGTTGTGGAATGAATTGAAACGAAATCAGTGCGCGCCGAAATGAACTGAGTGTGCGCGCCGAAATGAAAATGCTCTGGGTTTTATCACGGTCGTTTCTATAGAAAAACCGATCGCAATTATACTGAGTATCTGTGTCGGTTCTATAGAAAAACCGATCGCAATATGTGGAGTATCTGTGTCGGTTCTTTAAAAGAACCGATCGCAATTATACTATCTGTGCCGGTTTCCTAAAGAACCGATTGTGATAACTATGATCCAATTTCTAATTTTTTTTAAAACAGAATCTTCATTCAAAAGAGTCGAAAAGTCAAATCTTTTTCAAATTTGCTATACTATAAGATCCATTTGACATATATATTCTACAAAATGCCACATTATACAGGGAATTCTTACAACATAATTTATTTAAAATACAACCCTTCTTGATGATCTACACGCATGTAATGTGTTCCATGTGTGCCGTCGTCACCGCTAAGACATGCCCCATCTGCAAACGGAGGTGTTTCATCAAATTGGTTGTACTCTTCTTCATCTACGACATTTTCAACTCCAACAATCCTCCTCTTGCCATGAAGTACGACGTGCAACCTCGGATTGGCCGGATCACGACGTAGAAAACTTGAGTTGCTTGCTTTGCGAGGACGAATCGGTTCATCTCTCAGAGCCGCCTATTCAGATCAACAAGTGTAAAACCTGTCTTGTCGACCTTAACTCCGTGAGGAAGTCTCACCCACTTACATCGGAACAATGGAACTTGGTATATTCCGTAGTCGAGCTCCCATATTTCTTCGATCGTCCCGTAGTAACAGTTCATTGCGCTTGACGATCCTCTAATTGGATCATCGGACAAAGCATCTATGCTCACACCACTGCTTTTGCACTGTACTCTTTGCATCTTGACTTTCAGTATAAAATGTGTAGCCATTAATATCGTGAACCTTGCCATGTCTCAGATATTAAATCTTGGTCCATCACCAACCATTTGACATCCTCGGTACTAACGGAGACCTTCACCTTTTCTTTGAACCATGTGAGGAATCGATCGTTGTGTTCTCGTGTGATGGAAAGCTCATCCATAAGTGGATTCTCTTCCCGTAATATCAACTTGTGCTGTTGGATGTATGGATGAACTTCTGCGCTGTGTTGCAAGACTGTGAAATGCGCTTTACAATACATATCAAATTGTGGGCTCATTAGATTTGACCCAATGGTTCCTTTGCCACCAAGTCTGCCCTCATGACGAGATATAGGAACACCAATCGGTTGTCTTTTACCTAGGTAGTCCACGCAGAACTCAATAACCTCTTCAGTCCCATAACCTTCAATAATACTACCCTCAGGCTTCGACCTATTCCTCACGTATGACTTTAATATACCCATGTACCTCTCGAACGGATACATGTAACGCAGGAATGCAGGTCCACAAATCTTAATCTCTCTAATAAGGTGAACAACGAGGTGGACCATGACGTCGAAGAACGACGGGGGGAAATGCATCTCAAGTCGACAAAGAGTCCGCACCACCTCACTTTGTAAGTTGTCCAAAGATATCGGGATCAATAACCTTGCATGAAATCGCATTGAAGAAATAGCATAGCTTCGTGATTGCCAACCTGACGTCATCTGGTAGGATATTTCTGATTGCAACAGGGAGCATTTGGGTCATAAAGACATGACAGTCGTGGGACTTCATACCGATCAACTTCAAATCATCCATAGACACAAGCTTCTTAATGTTTGCGGAGTAGCCCGATGGAACTTTAATATCGTGGAGACACTTGCAGAGGTCTTCTTTCTCTTTCTTGGATAAGGTGTAGCATGCAGCGGGGATGTACGGCCCTTTTCCATCCTCCTCCATCACTGCAAGCTTGGGCCTGATCCCCATGTAGGTCATATCGCGGCGAGCATTCACACCATCCTTGGTCTTCCTAGGTATGTTCAGCAGGATGCCTACCAAATTATCACAAACATTTTTCTCAACGTGCATGACATCAATACATTGACGGACATCTAACTCCTTCCAATATGGTAAGTCCCAAAATATCGACCTCTTTTTCCAAATGGTCCTAGGACGAACAGATTTACGGCTCTTACCATACTGAACATCGATATCCTCTACGCGTGAATATACTTGCCTTCCAGTCATAGGTTGCGGGGCTGCACGAACTTCCCTCTTTCCATCAAATTTGTCATCCATCTTACGATATCGATGACTTCGGGGTAGAAACCTACGGTGACCCATGTACACCGTTTTCCTCGAATTCGGCAGCCACAAGCTATCAGTGTCCTCTTCACAAATTGGACAAGCTTTGGCACCCTTCGTGCTATAGCCCGCCAAATTACCAAAGGCTGGAAAATCATTTATGGTGCAAAATATCATAGCCCGTAGGGTGAAGTTCTCTCTTTTGTATGCATCCCACACCTCAACCCCCACATTCCACAATTTTACCAAATCCTCAATTAGTGGTGATAGGTACACATCAATATCATTACCCGGCTGTTTGGGTCCTGAGATTAGCAACGACATCATGATATACTTCCGCTTCATGCATAACCAAGGAGGCAAATTGTAGATACACAACAAAATCGGCCATAATCTTGGTCGATCGCTTCATATTACCAAACGGATTCATACCATCCGTGACTCAATCCAAATCTTATGTTCCTCATCTCGGCACCAAACTCCTCATGTTCCCAATTAATGTTTCTCCATTGAGCCGAATCAGCGGGATGTCTCAACTTGCCATCTTCCTTTCGAGATTCATAATGCCAACGCAACAATTTTGCCTCTTTAGGATTTGCAAATAACCGCTCTAAACGGGGAATGATGGGCAAATACCACAACATCTTGGCTGGTGCCCCTTTTTTCACATCTTCACCGTGGTCAATTCGGTTCTTACGCTTCTTGTCATTACGCTTCTCATTTTGTTTGTATCGGGGTACACCACAAACAGGACAAATGCGCAGTTCCTTATGGACGTTGCGGTATAGTATGCAATCATTTGGACATGCATGTATCCTTTCTATTTCCATTCCCATGGGACATAATAGCTTCTTCGCTTCATAAATACTTGTTGGCAACTCGTTTCCCTCTGGAAGCATATCCGAAAGAAGTATTAAAAGTGCATTGAAACTTGTATCTGTCCAACGGTGTTTTGCCTTCAGTTCAAACAATGCAAGGACCGAACCCAACTTGGTGTATTCCCCTTTGCAACCTGAAAACAATGGTTTGGCATCGTCATCCATCAAGCTTTTAAATTTTTCGAACTCTCTTTCCGTGTAATTTCCCTCCACATCCCGCAACATTTGATCTAAATTATCCTCATCAAACATATCACGCTCCAACTCCTGATCGGCTTCAAAGATATCTTCGTTGCATATCACAGGGTACTACCTGCCTCCCCATGATGGATCCAACACGTGTAATTCCTCACGAAGCCACGCCGAATCAAATGGCCTTCAATTTGAGATGAGTTGTTAAATCTCCCGAGATTGGTGCAATCAATACAAGGACAATATATGAACTTTACACCCCTCATAACCATATCTTCTTCTCGCAATTCTTATGAACTCCTTAAATCCCTCTCAAATTCAGCACTCACACGGCTTTTGTGATACATCCATTCTTCACGGTCCATCTACAAGTAAACCGCAAACAATAAATTAATAATGCCCTAATCAATGAAATAAAAGAAGGGTTGAACCCGAAAACAAAGTTTTTTTGTTGAATGATCTTAAAGAAACGTATATCTGTAGACCGACTAAGTACGTACGTACCAACGATGACTCCTAATCTCTAAGTAGGTTAGGTCTTAATCCCATTCGAGGATATGTGGTTCGAGCAAGTTCCTAATTAAGATGTTGTACAAACTTTAGAGAAAATTTCGGCAGCATCTCCCCGCTGTTCTCCAAATACACGTATCGACAACATGTCAAGAGGATGTGTATTCGGAGAACACTGCCAGGTGAGATGTCGCCAAACTTTCACTACGCTTTGTACAATGCCTTAGGAACTTGCCTCGCCACATATCCTCGAATCGGCCCAAAAACGTGGACAATTCGAGACTGCTTATTTATAAATATGCCATTTTAGCATACTTATAAACAAGCACCCTCGAACGGGAGACGCATAGGTTACGCAGCCTAATTAACTATTATATATAATTGATCATATTAATTATATTAAAACAATTATGACATGTAATGTACACATTCACCAAATAAAAAAATTAATTTAAGTCCTACTGCAATATTGAAGAGATTTCTAAGAATTAATGCTGGTCACCTTTCGAGGAAAACCACAAACGAGGGGAAATCTAGCTCCTAATCAAGCTAGCTAGGGTTTCAATTAACGGAGACCTTCAACGCACCGATCTCCTCCACCATACACTCTGCTAATGAGACCAAATCAAAATCGAATAATGTACGTTAATACAACATTGAAGGGATTCGAAGGAATCGGGCCCACCTTTTGAATAAAGCCACGGTAAGATAGACTGAAAATAGAGAAATCGCCTAGCTTAACTAACTCGACGAGAGTTAATAAGTTCATTCCCGAGTCCAGACGGTACATATAAAACCTAGCGAGCCTCATCACAATCGGTTCTATAGAAGAACCGCTTGTGATTAATTAGTTATCACCGCCGCTATATGTAAAACCGGCGGTGATAATTTGATTCTCAACATCGGTTTCTTTATAGAACCGATACGTATAATTTATCCGTGTCGGTTCTCAAGAAGAACCGATCGCAATAACTCCAGTCAACACAATCGGTTCGGGATATGAACCGACACGGATATTAATCGACCCCTCGGCTTCCCCGCCAATTTGACCGTTCAAACATGCATATATATAACTCCTTTCAAATAGCTCCTTTCTGATCATCGGTAGTACTCGGGCAAGGTCTGATCGCGTTCCATTCCTCCGGCAAGGTCTGATCGTGTTTTCTTCTCTGCTACAAGGTCTGACTCCTCCGGCAATGGCAGCAATGGCTCCATATTCTTCTCTTTCATATAGCTCTCCATGCATATATATAGCTCCTTTCTACTCTTTCATGTAGCTCCTTTCTTCTCTGCAAGGTCTGACTTCTCCTTTCGACCGCAGCAATGGCAGCGCCCCATCCTTCTCCTAAGAAGGTCGACTCCACGGTGGAATCACCGCACGATCCTCCACCGCCGGCAGCCGCCTCAGCCTCCGGCGCCTCACTCCGTGGCGCCAGCCGCTTCACTGTCTCCGTCGTCCCTCCCGGCCTTCACCCCATCCGGCGCCTCCAAAGGCAGCAGGAAGCGCCCAGAGATGACAACGACGGCGCATTTACTTACGAGGAGGAGGACGATTTACGAGGAGGAGGAGGACGATTTACTACGAGGGGACGATTTACTTGTTTACTTACTTACTTACGAGGAGGAGGAGGAGGAGGAGAAGGAGGAGGAGGAGGAGGAGGCGGAGTACTACACGCCGATCACCATAGGGACCGGCGCGTCGTCTAGATCGGGTTCATCATCGGAGGATGAACCATCACTAGTCCGCGTAGTCTCCAAATGACTCTGGCGACTCTGGCGACTGAGTGACTCGGGTCACTCGGATGACTCGGTTGACTCGGGTTACTCGGGCGAGCCGCAGGTCGTAAATTTAATATATTAGGTGTAATGCAGTCCCCCTTTATATGTTTACTAATTATAAACAATGGATGTGGTGATATATTGTAATGAAATACAGCTTGTTTAATATATTAGGGTTAATTGTTGGCCTAGTGCAGATGAAGTCTATTCGGTTGCCTTTACACTATTTTGAATCTCTTTTATATTTTTGTGCATTGTATCTTTCTAATGTTCTGTTGTTCCAAGTCAAAATGTTTCATGTCCTATTGATAAAAACAAGTATAATGTGTGGAATGGTATATATATTATTATTATCTCGCTGCATGCATGCTATTATAATGTTATATATAATTTGCATCACTACATGTGTCTATATAAATTGTCTCGAGAGTTGAACCGCGAGTTGGGATTCTAGCAGATCAGATCTTGTTCATCGTCCGAAAATACAAGTTTTGCACAAATATTAAAGCATGAATGAAAGGTACAAGAGGTCTGTGTTGGGATTCTAGCAGAGCTGGCTGTGTTGGAGTTTGTTTTTCTTCTTCCCTGAAGGGGAAATGTGTGAGTGGAGGATCTCACTAAAACTATGTTTGTAATGAATCGTTCTTGGTTGCACCTAATGGTGTTGCGAAAAAATCATCACAATCGGTTACGAAAAGAACTGATTGTGATAACTGCGAGCTCATCACAATCGGTTTTTTCCCAAAACCGATTATGATAATACCTTCTCATTACAATCGGTTCTGGAAAAGAACTGATTGTGATAACCCCTGTGCTCAGGACAATCGGTTTCTTCCCAAAACCGATTGTGCTAATACCTACTTATTACAATCGGTTTTAGATAAAAATCGATTGTGATAATAAAATTATTATCACAATCGGTTCTTATCTAGAACCGATTGGGATTATTATCGTATCACAATCGGTTCTCTCTCAGAACCGATTGTGATAACCTCTTACCAAGATTTCCAAATGGAATATGCTTATCACAATCGGTTCTGAAGTCAAAAGTTTAGAACCGACACAGATGAAGCGATAGTAATGTGTCATTCTGTAGTAGTGGATTCATCTACACAAATAAAAATAATAACAACATCTATCACAATATTCTATTAAAGCTAACTATGACTAATAGTATTGTATTTTTTAATCATTCTGTGTTCTTTTCACTAAAGCCAACTAATTATTTCTAATCCTCCTGCTTTTTTAAAAATAAAATTAACTAATTGTTACATTTTCATACAAATCTTTTCTCTTCCACACCTTTGTAATTTTTCATCGTTTCACATTTATTGAATTTCATTTCATACACCAAATCGTATATACCACCTTAAGAACAAAAATATAAGCCAACAAAACATAATTTCTCAACATCCAATGCACAAAAAACATCAATATCTAGGTGAGAAGGATGTCAGCAACATATTACTCACCTTAGAACAATTAATTCGGATCTAATAGCCTCAATTCAAAATTTTGGCAGCACCTCGCCATGAACAGCTCTCGGCCCACCACTGTGATGTCCTGTGCGAGCTCGGGGAGGAAGACAGAGTTTAAATGCGCTGGACGGGAGGGGGGCTCTACAAGCGGTTCTACACACAAACCGCTTCTGGAGCCCCCATTAGACCTCTAGAAGCGGTTCCAAACACGAACCGCTTCTAGAGAGGAGGCTCCAGAAGGGGTTCGTGTTAAGAACCGCTTCTAGAGACCCCCTCCCGTCCGTTGCCCACGAACCGCTTGTGGCACGGGACTTCACAAGCGGTGCGCACCTAACCGCTTGTGATAGACCGATTGTGAAGGCCGGTTCTGTAGTAGTGTAGGCCTTATATTCCTTAAAAAGGTGTTGGTTTTATCTTTTGTCTGGCAATGCGCACTTGGTTCCCGACAGCTAATCTTCCTGAGTAGCTATTGAGATATTCAGACGAGCCCCCTGAAAAAACGGTCCGTCACATCCATATTTTCAAAGCAGATGACCCATTAAGAATCCGAGAACTAGAGCTAAAAATCAGGAGCTAGAGCCATGCCCAACCGGCTCTAAACTCACTCGCATACTCTTTCCCCGGCAAGAAATGTGTGCAACCAATGCCCTGGCCAGGCCATCCTTATCTCTGTCACTTAGCTTCATCTCATTTCCACCTTTCTTTTGTTGTAAAATTGAAATCGTATAAAGCTTTTTCAACTAATCCTTGCAGTATAGCACTCAGCAAACAACCACTACGAAAATTAGTTGGATGTTTTTTACATATACGACCAATGCTATGCCTATTTGAGTTGAGCTCGAGACTATATTCTAATACATAATATACTAATTACCAATCGAGCGCAATCAAGGCAAGCCCAACCTGTTTAACCTTTATTAAAACTAAGCTTAATTAAACATACACTCAAGTTTGAACCTTGATATTTTCGAGCTCAAGCCATCCTCGGATCGACCGGCCCGTTGACAGCTTGAGGTGACTGAAAGAAAAATATTTGGTCAACTAGGGATGGATATTTGCAATAGGGCTATTTCCCACGGGGAATGTATTCCTAAGAGCATGTACAGTAGTATATACGGCAGCTGTCTATAATGCATCTCTACATCATCTACAGACAGCATTAAAGACAACTCATACAATGGATCGTCTATATAGTCGTCTGTAATGATTCCTCATACAACTAATAAATTGTGTATACAATGGTATAAGCAGTCTAAAGCTGTCTATAAGACCGTCTATTCACGAAAGGACAACTACTCTCTCTCTTCTCCTTCTCTCTCTCTTCCACCTCATCAAAAATCTTATGTGGCGTCTCTTATAGACCGCTGACGTCAGCCCATTGTACATGCTCTAAGGGCATTTGCAATGGTGCCACTTCAGCTAGCTATAAGGGTGCCAACTCAGCATTTTGCTTAGGTGGATGAGAGAAAAGGAAGAGAGAGATATAGACTGACTGCTAACTTATAGTAAGGCTATAGCTGATTCCAAGGCATTTATCACATCTTACATATGTGTCCATATTTAATTTTGTAGATAATGTTATAGATAGTCCATTGGAGAGGTTGTCTATTAGCTATCTATAGATGACATGTACATTTCTTATAGCTAGTAGTTGACTACACCATTGCAGATGCCCACTCCCTATCTAGCTATTAAAGACGACTTTCCACCTATCCCTATCTCTACCGGGAAATTGGTGAGCGCAGGGCTCTTATGAGGATCTAAATTTGAATTATATCAATATATTTTCATAAATTTATCACATATATTTGTATAGGAATATGTAAATTTATTAATAATAAGATGGTAGAATAAATACTATATGAGTTGTATATACTATAGATTATATCAAATATATTAGACAAGAGATAAAATACCTATGTTTTATACATTTATATGTATCAATTTATGTGTATATAAGGGTGTGTTTAGCTACTTGTACCAAGTGGTATATGTATGAGATGATTCAAGAAAAAACTTATCTACGTGTTTGGTTACTTGAATGGAACTATTCCATCCTGGATGGTGGGATACAAATTTGAGAAATATTCTCTCTAGATATTGAACTATTCCATTCACCAAAAACAATGGAACCAAATAGTACGAGATCATCTAATCCTATTCAATTTCATCCCATCAACCAAACATACCCTAAAATATACATAAGTATTCACTACTACAAAACCGGGCATCACAACCGGTCTATTAGAAACGGTTTGGTGCGAACCGGTTGTAATGCTCGCACCAGAAGCGGTTCGTGGCAACAGGCCGGAGGGGGTCTCTAAAAGCGGTTCATGGCACGAACCCCTTCTAAAGCCCCCCTTCAGAAGGGGTTCGTGTCACGAACCGCTTGTAGAAACCCAGTTTTAGAAATAATAAAAGGAATGCGTACCCTATTCTATCAGAGAGCACGCGTGGGTGGGTTGGCTAGATGGATGAGGCGGGTCACGAGGATGGAGTGCTGGTCGTGGGTTCGAATCACATTCCCACGATATTATTACCGTATTTTAGCGCTTGGTGTCGCACCACCACAAGCGGTTCCTAGAACCGCTTGTGATACCCCTCGGGGTATTACTCACGGTTGCTTAGAAACGGTTGTAGAATCGTTTCTGGAGGTGATTTTCAACCGCTTGTGAAGCACGATTCTGTAGTAGTGATTGCAGGGAGCAGAGATGAGGAAGGCATTCCCGTCCCCATCCCCATATAATATAGTTGGCTATCTCCCATACCAATTCCCTAACAGAGAAATTTCCCACGGGTTAACTAGGAGTAGGGCCTCATTGCCATCCCTAAGTAGTGTATTGCAGGACTTCTTCACAAATGAAACACTTTCTTTGAGCATTACTTTGCAAATCAAAATCACATCCCCACAACATTGAAAATAACCAAATTAACACGTCTTCAAAAAAGAGTTAACAGCAGTGACATCCGCATTTCTTCTGGGAAGTGGGAAGAACAATGAAACAAAAGGAATAAAAAATCACCACACGGAGTAATTAATCAAGGGAGCAGCAAAACATGAATCAAGGATCTGCACCAAACAAATTGATCGATCTGGCGAGGAGCAAACCATGAAGAACGTGTGCGGCGGTGTTACAAGGCGCTCCTCACGAAATGCACATCGTCCAAGGAGTGCGATATCTCCCGCAGCACGGCGGTGTGCTGCTCCAGCAGCGTCACGAACACGTGGACGCCGCCGCCGTCGCCGACGGCCGGCATGAACACGACGCTGCCCTCGATCGGCAGCCACGGCAGCAGGAACCCGCAGAGCAGCGGCCCCCCGATCTCCTCGATCCGGAAGCTCAGCCAGTTATCCACCTCCAGGACCACCGTCGGCGCCGCGGCGGCTGCATCAGTGCTGTCCTCCGCGTCGTACACCGGCACGAAGCCGTCCACGTCGTACACCGGCACGAGCTCCTTATCTCCATGCAGCTCGCCGAAGTCCACGAACGACTGGAAGTAGCCCCCGTCGACGCGCTGCACGGCTTCGTGGACGGTGGCCGCGGCCCCCGCGAGACCCCCGGAGAGAAGACTCTGGACGTCGGTCTTAGGGTACGCGTTAAGCACGAGGTTGCCGAAGAACTCGTCGGGCGCCGGTGGATTCATCCGGCGGCGGCCGTTGACGGAGACGCGGAGCATGGTGCACTCGTGGCCGCGGAGGCCGCGGGCCACGGCCATTTTTCTCCACAGGTGGCCGAGCAGCGTTTCGAACGAGCTGTACTTGTTGCCCAAATCGTCCTTGAGCTTGGCGATGTATTCCTCTGTGTAGTGCAGCACGACGTTGCTGATGCCGCGGCCGTCGGGGTCGATGTCACGACCGCCGCCGTGCATAGCGATACCGGTGGTCGGCGCGAGGAAGTCGGTGCCCCAGTGGTCGAACTTGCACCGTGGCGGGCTACGCGGCCGCAGCCATGACCGGTCGTAGATCGGGAGGTGGTCCAGCGTGTCCCCCCACAGCGCCCGCGCCCACACGTAAAAGAACGTGCCCATCGACCGGCCGTCGGCGACATGGTGGTGGTGCACGCTGACGACTACCGCCCCGCCGCACGCGAAACGGTTGATCTGCACCATGAAGACGTGGTCGCGCTCGGCCCCGGCTGGCGGCCGGAGCACGTCAAGCAGCCTGGAGGGCTCTAGCGGTAGGTGGTCGGCCAGCGTAGTGGGCACCGTGGCCTCCACGACCAGCATGCCGCCGGGGCCACCCACCTGGATGCACGGCCGACGAAGCACACGGCTGTACCCTAGCCGGCCAGCTAGCGTGGGGAAGTGCCTCAGCGCGGCGGCCAGCGCTGCCACGATGTCGTTGATATCCGGCAGCGGCGGGTGGTAGGCGAACATGATCGGGACATGGAGATTCGGCGCGAAGCGATCGAAGATGGTAAGCGGGACCTCGGCCGGAGCGCCGCCGGCAGAGAGGACGCGAGACCTCTGAACGTGCACCTCCATTAGCCGGCGGGGAGCGTGCATGCACGGCGGTGACGTAGCTTAATTGCTTAGTTACACGAACTTCCCTAATCCCTAGTAACGCAAAGATGGAGGTGTCATTATAAAGTCTCTGTCTATATGCCTATGCGTGCACATGGAAGTGAGAGTGAAGAAGACTATTTGACCATTCCTCGTAAGTTGCCAGTATTACTTGGTGGAGACTACTATAGTCAGCTTTTTTATGTTTATATTTTTTTAATGGGGAAAACCACGTCCTTCTGTCTCTAGTATCCACCACTAAGAGCATCTCTAAGAGGGGTCCTAAATATGGTCCTAACTTGAATTATAGGACTTTTAAAGGAAAAGATCAACTCCAGCAAGTACCCTAAATTGTTAAAATTTATCAAATTATTTTAGGGCCCATGGGAGAGTAGCTATATTTAGCAACTCTGTGATTGAGCCCTATCTTCATTGAGTTTTAGGGCCTAATTGCTGGAGTGAATATTTCATTGGAGCCCTAAATCTAATTAGTTGGGGTCCTAAATTAAAATTTAAGGCTCATTTTTAGGACCCTCTCTTGGAGATGCTCTAAGGCTTTGTTTGGATGATAGAGAAAAGAAGCCCATGGTAAATTTACCATGTACACACCATGGAATCATGAAACCATGAAATCATGAAAAACAAATCCCCTGCCATCACTTATTTGATTTAACCATGAAATCATGAAACCATTATTGTCAACGCCATAAACAAAATCCCCTGCCATCACTTATTTGCCATGGTTTCATGATTTCACATGACACACCATGGGCGAATTGACAATTATTTCACCAAAAGATATCCCATACAGGTACCAGCAGTATGAATTATATTATAGACAGCAAGTTCAAACGAGATACATCCATTTCTGTTTAGCATTAAGACTAGTTCTTACGTAATTGCAGGTCTGGTCATATGAAGTCACTACTACAAAATGATACATCACTATCGCTTCATCTGTGTCGGTTCCAAACTTTTGACTAAAAAACTGATTGTGATACGTGTATGTCATTCGTAAATTTTGGTAATAGGTTATCACAATCGGTTCTGAGAAAGAACCGATTGTGATAAGAATCATCATCACAATCGGTTCTTTCTAAGAACCGATTGTGATAACCCGTTTCCTCATCACAATCGGTTCTGAAAAAGAACCGATTGTAATGAGGACAATCGGTTCTTTTTCAGAACCGATTGTGATGATATACCACTTATCACAATCGATTTTGAGAAAGAACCGATTGTGATGACCCCTCATCACAATCGGTTCTTTCTCAGAACCGATTGTGATAACCCATTTCCTCATCACAATCGGTTTTTTCTAGGAACTGATTGTAATGAGGGACCCCTTATCACAATCGATTCTTTTTCAGAACCGATTGTGATGAGACTCACAAGGTTTATATCCTCTCGGGATGAACTCTCCGCTGTTGTTGGTGTTCTAGAGCAAAAAATAACCGTCGCCACCCCGAAAAATAGAACATACTCTTGTTGAAACTTAGACTTGTGGGAGAAAAATCTGAAATCCTTAAGGATGTGTGTTAAGAGGGTAAGTTGAAGCCCCAGCTTGAGAAGATTTCCCCTCTATTTTCTCTCAGTTGAGGTTTTTAGCATATTTATAAGCAAGCACTTAGTGGTGATGACGACACACATGGAACAAATTACATGCGTGTAGATCATTAAAGAGGGTTGTATTGTAAATAAAGTTGTAAGATTGCCATGTCTAATTGAGACAAGCTAATGCCATTTCAAGGATAAAGTACCAGCAAAGTAAAAGTACAAACTTGCCAACTTGTTAACTTGCTGTTGAACCTATTTTAGTTAAAATATACAGGATAATACTTCCATAAGGAAGGAAAGGGAAGAATTTTTCCACTCAACGCATAATTATTAGTAATTACTTGCACATTCTTTCCACTCCATCCAAGAACAACACATAATTCCAAACAAATATTAAAACAATACCAAGAATAATACCAGCACTACTAGTCCTTTCATATTGTAGTCGGTTTCAATTAAAACTGACACTACTAATCAAACCTATTGCTTTTTGTGAAGGCAATGAAAGGAATGCATTTCAATAGCATATATACAGAAAGTTTAGCAAAGTGGAGACCGACTCGGCTTGAACTTAAATTAGATGGAAAATAGAATTAAAGGTGTGGTGGACACCACATCACAATCGGTTCTAGCTTTAGAACCGATTGTGATGAGGGGTGTGATCACAATCGGTTCTATCTCAGAACCGATTGTGATGACACCCTCATCACAATCGGTTCTATCTCAGAACCGATTGTGATGACACCCTCATCACAATCGGTTCTAGCTCAGAACCGATTGTGATGAGGGTGGTTATCTGTCGGTTCCTACTCGAACCGATTGTGATAAGGGCCTCATCACAATCGGTTCTCAACTTGAACCGATTGTGATAACGGTGTCATTACAATCGGTTCTTGTTCAGAACCGATTGTGATGTGCTCGTGACCGCCAAAGTGAAAATTGAGCGCCAAAGTGAAAATTGGGCGTCAAAGTAAAATTGGACACTTGGTTAAATTTTGGAGCACCCAAGTCAGAGTAAATTCGAAGTATAAGAATACTAACATTAGTGTTCGGGTGCTTGCTTTGTGGGGGTTAAGGGGAGGGAGACGCGTTATATTTTCAAATGCTATCATACCAACACTACGGTACTAAATTGGACACTTAGTTAAATTTTGTAGCACCCAAGTCAGAGTAAATTCGAAGTATAAGAATACTAACATTAGTGTTCGGGTGCTTTGTGGGGTTAAGGGGAGGGAGACACGTTATATTTTCAAATGCTATCATAACAACACTACGGTACTAGATCATATAAGAACTCTGAAGTTAAGCGTGCTTGGGTGAGAGTAGTACTAGGATGGGTGACCTCTCGGGAAGTGCTCGCATTTGCATTAAAATTGGAGGCAAAACTCATTAGTTAAGCGTGCTTAGGCGAGGGTAGTACTAATTAGGATGGGTGAGGGTGACCTCCTGGGGAAATCTCTTTGTTTTGTGTTAAAACCGTCATAACAATGTTTAATAGTGAAAATGGCTCATCACAATCGGTTCTAGCTTGCGAAGAACCGATTGTGATAAGCCCCTCATCACAATCGGTTCTTTGCACCGATTGTGATGAGGGGCTTATCACAATCGGTTCTTTGCATAGAACCGATTGTGATGACCCCCTCATCACAATCGGTTCTAGCAAAGAACCGATTGTGATAAGCCCTCGCATTTACATTAAAATTGGCGGCAAAACTCATTAGTTAAGCGTTCTTAGGCGAGGGTAGTACTAACTAGGATGGGTGAGGGTGACCTCCTGGGGAAATCTCTTTGTTTTGTGTTAAAACCGTCATAACAATGTTTAATAGTGAAAATGGCTAATCACAATCGGTTCTAGCAAAGAACCGATTGTGATGAGGGGGCCATCACAATCGGTTCTTCGCAAGAACCGATTGTGATGAGGGGCCCTCATCACAATCGGTTCTTGCGAAGAACCGATTGTGATAAGCCCTTCATCACAATCGGTTCTTTGCTAGAACCGATTGTGATGAGGGGCTTATCACAATCGGTTCTTCGCAAGAACCGATTGTGATGATTGTTTATCACAATCGGGGAGAAAACCGACTGTGATAGCTATTCCTCATTACAATCGTTGGACTTTCTATCGCCACCAAAACCGATTGTGATGACGAAAAAGAACCTATTCTAATGTGTATTCTTGTAGTAGTGAGTTGCAGATTGGTTAAGCGTTCAAACGAGATAAATCCAGCATCAAAGTTGCTCATACAGGTTATGGCATGTCAGAATTGTTTCGAAGGAGAGACGACAACAGTAACATACTACATACTACTGGTCAAACTTTGTTGCTCCAAAGGTTCAGCCTAAACTTGCGTATGCCGTTAGAAACACTTCCAGTAGTCTAATCATCGTCTTACTCAGATCAACCAGATAAATCACTAGTTCAGCAGAAGGTCACCTGCACATCCCATACACTTAAGTATCAGTAGTCTTTCCATACAGGCATTGCCTATCAACATAATTAGAGCATGCCAACAAATAATCGATCATGGATTACAATTGGCATATCAAGTAGTTAAATATTACAGACCACCTGTTGAGGTGTGATATTTCAAGTACTACAACTATTATATTCATGTCGGTGTTGGCAACCATATAAAGAAAGTTAAGTAAGCTCGCAAACTAATACTACCTAACAATTGCCAACTAGCATCAACTATTAACAAGGATATCATTCGATTATATGCTATTGATGATGGCACTGTGCGTGTCCCGATCTTTCGATGAGAAACACACGATCGATTTTGTTGGAGTCGACTTTGACGATCCGACTACACCGTACGACGACGATGCGCCTTAGCAATCGCTAAACCAACTCCGGCGGGTTATTGATCTTGTCGTAGGCAGCCTGAACACGAGGTTCAATTCCTGCAAGCAACCAAAGAACAAGCAAAAACAATAGAATAAGCAATCTGAAATTGCGGATAAAAGTGGAAGCGAAACAAAGTGGAGTCTTATTGACGATCTTGACAAGGTGGCTGTCCAGCACAACTCGCAGGATCAAGTTTGCATTTGGCTAACCTAATCAAATAAAACCCAAAACCCTAAGGAGCCGATGTTTGGCTATTTATGAAAGCTAGGGACGTGGGAATCACGTCCAAAGCAGTAGGATACCAACTACAACTCTATTACAAGGCCCAAAGCCCAAGTCTTCTCAGTTTGGAAAAGTGACGCCAATTGTTTTGCAGATTCCCATCGACTCGGACGGAATTTGGGGATCGGGTCAGATCCATTGGAAAGAGGACGTCTAAACCTTTCAAACCAGTACTCATAGACCCCGAACACCCTTGTGGATCAAAAGTTATGATCATTTTAAATTGGAACTGTCCCGGAGGCCGAATCCGAGTTGATCTTGTGCACCGAAAGAATTGGCTTCATGCTTGACGCTTCAGAGTCCTTCTCCTTGGTTCCTAAGGAAAATAAAATTATCACAAGGATTAAATAGTATTCTATCCATTAAAATATTTGTATGCAACCCAAGGAACGCATTCACCTGGTAATTGAATTGACGTGTGCGAGCTCGAGTAATTGGTCCTTGAATTACATTGTTGGTTTCAATTGGGTTCGTAGGCATGGCCGTATCCATGATAGTGATGTCCTCATCAATTGAACTTCACAAGTGAACTCAGAACTAAAGCTAAATATATAGTTAGATATCCTACCACATTAGACAAGGTCACAGTTTTCCCAATTAGACAAGGTCACAAGTGAACTCTCCAAGCAAAAGCTAATTGGATAGTTTTATATTCTAAAACAACAAGCTTAACCAATTCTGTGAAGCAGATATGACAATCAACATCAATTCTAGTGGAAAATATGGTGTAAGCAATTTTCAAGCTGCACATAATCATGAAATGGTAACACCAAGCAAGGCTGATCATATATGTTGTGTTCGCAAAGAAGGATGACAGAGGCACACAAGGATCAAATTGACATCTTGAATGATTTAGGTGTTGGACCAAAATCTGGACATGAGGTGATGAGTAGACAAGCAGGTGGTCATCAATGTCTTAGCTTCACTCAAAATGACTACCAAAATTAACTTTGCTCAAATAAATTTTAGGAAGATGAAAGATTAGTCCTAGACTACGATTATTTTGATGATGTGATTTGTTTTGACACAACATATAGAACAAGTAGTTATGGTAGACCATTTGCTCTTTTTATTGGTGCCAACCATCACAAGCAAACTTTTGTTTTTCGTGTAGCACTATTATATGATGAAACAATCGCTACATTTAAGTGGCTTGTTTCAAACTATTAAAAGGGCTATGTATGGAGAGGAACCAAGGACAATACCAACTAACTAATGTGCTGCCATTTAAGTCATATTTTCCAAAGTTCCAAAACATTTCAAAAAGATTCAGGATGACAAGAAGAAGAAGACCTCACCTTAGCAAATAAATAACTATCAGGATGACAGGAACTAACTCAATCCAATCTACAAAAGGAAACAATCAAGTAATTGAATGACTGAAGGGAATTAAGTAATTAGCATTATTTCAATTGAATATAGTTGAAAGAAGAAATTCAAAGAATTAAATTCATAACTTACTTATGGAGAGATTTCACTCTTAATCCAAAGCAATAGAACACTTGGACTTTTAGTGTTGATAAAAATTTCTCTATTCAGTTCACATTTGAAGAGTCATAATGCCTTTGCCTTCTCCATATCTGTTAGGTCTTCAATTGATTCCAAAGCAGCAACACACTTCCCAATAGAAAACTCGTCATTCTGACTTTGTCTTCTTGTTTCAGTTGGTTCTTCAACAAATTTGTTGGTTTGTTGCTTCTTGAATTCTAGGTAGCTCTCAAGAACCTTGGCAATCTGACTTTGCTTGCACTTTTTCCCATCACCATTTCCTTTTAGTGTAAATGAAGCGGAGCAGCACACTCCATTTCATCAGCTTCTATGTGAGCACTAGATGTCTCTTGCCCATTCATATTTGTAGCAAAAGGACTTAATCCAACTTCATGGGCATCATTGTCATAGGGGATAACTTCATAAATTGGAGGCCCCATTTGCTCAGTTGATACAAAATTCAAATCCCCAGTGGCTGTACTTCCTAATGTATGTAATGGAGTTAATTGGCTATAAATCACAAGTCAATGAAAATCAACATCCACATCATCTTTAGTCACTTACTTCAGGCACAAAATTATTGTCAGTCACCCATCATGATATCTACTACTTTGAGTTAACTATAGTAGTACAGCAATCATCCATCATAATTAATAAAACTACTTGATGGTAATAGAGAAGGAATAACCTTCATATAATGCTGCCAAACAGTTGAAGAGAAGGAATGGTTTATTGCAGAATTTTTTCACCTTTGGATGATCCTATTGAATGCAAGAAAAGGACATGTTAGTATCAAAATGCATCACAAAAATACTATTAGTTAAAGGGAGCATAGTGTAACACCCCGGCATTTAATATGCCCGAATGCTACCAAACACAAGCTAAACAACAACTAAATACCACATTTAACATAAAATTCCAGCAAAGGTGCATAGGCTAAAAACCGAGATTTCGGCAGCACCACCTTTGTTTTATCATGAATTTAAGGAACAACAACAATATAGCATTATATGGCAATAAGAGAAACATCTAAAACAGCAATAAATAAAGTCTTAACGACAATAAGAGACTAACATTAAGCTCTTAAGGTTCCAAGTGTCAAACAAACAATAGAACTCTCATTAACCAAGCTAAGACTTAATTTTAAAGACCATCACACGCAATTTATTATCAAACTAAATGAATTGACTTGGGGAAACATTAAGGTGAAGCAACGTGTGAGCGTGTGACTATTCCCCTTTCCCGCATGCCGTTCTCATGGTACCTAAAACAACAAGAAAACACAAGGGTGAGTTCGAAAACTCAGCAAGCATACTGCAATGGACAACAAGCATAACAACATGACAATAACATCTTCCATCATATATATCATCTAATTCATGATTACTTATCAATATCATCATCAATTTGTATGCGAAGTAATGCAATGCTCCTGACCCTCTGGAACCTCATACCGGTATGGGAAGTACACACCCGTCGGTGTGCACCCTTTCCTCCCTTCCATCCCGAAGATGGAGGGTGCCTACTCGCTTCCAAACACCACGTGGATGGAATCACGACATAGGACTTACTCAATGGCGTTCCGGATTAGTCATAACTTTCTCACCGACCTTGCCGGACTAGTTAAGACTTTCTCACCGCCCTCGCCCTATCTCATGACATGCATGCAACCATGCCAATTATCATATTTAATTCACATATTAACACATGGCATCATAATATGTTAAACATGCTCATCATATCATATCATTCATTAACACATGGCAAGTGGACATATATCATGTAAACAATTCCATCTAATCTCAACATGCAACCTACAACTCGCTATCCATCACAACACACTTGCCTCAACCACGTGCAACGGATTGGCGGGAAGAAGAGGGCACTTCCGGGGTCTCACCACCTGCACATAGGCATCACACACTCACAATCATAGCCTCCAAACAGTACACAAACCCCCATCTAACCCGACATTGCCAACTACTCGCAAAACCTAAAAACAGAGGTTCTGTCCAGGCGGGACAGCAGCCTTGCAAAAGGCATAACTTGAGTTCTGGGACTCCGAATGAATTAAACGAGTACACCCTCGCGTAGCCTAGGAAATTTCCCAACTTTCTCTAGGTATAAGGAAAGTCTGATTCGGCCTCTAAGGTTGTTTAATCTACAGATTACCGAGATCTGTTCCAATTACGTCACAGATTTTTAGGCGCTCGGTAAAACAGCCATAACTTTCAAACGGCTGATCGGAATTTAACGTGCTTTACGTCCACGGAAAGATAATTAAATTATCTACAACTTCCTTGAAGTCCGTACGGTCGGATTCAGATTCTAAATCGACGGAAACTCGAACCCTATTTCGACTGCTCAATCTGCCCGAAAACAGAAACGTGGACAAGTTTAGATCTAACCCAAATTACTTCAATCCAGCGCCTCCAATTGATCTAAAAACATGATAAACACCCTAATAACAGTACCTAGATCAATTCCAAGGATCCCCATGTTCATACATTTGCCCGAAGCACAAAACTCCAATCAATCTCCGCGGATCTCCTCGCGAATCGCTCCTCGCTCCACGTTCCTCGCTCCTCGCTCCTCGCTCCTCGCTCCACGGGATGGATCCACGAGGTGCAGGGGTGGGGTGGCCACCCTAGGGCAGCAAGGGGTGGAGGGGAGGTGGAGGAAGGGGAGGGGGCGCACGGTATGGGGGGGGGCGGCGGCTAGGGCTTAGGGAAGGGGGAGGGAGGAGAGGTGGAGGGAGGGGGCGCATGGGGCTGATGTGGGGCGCAAGGGGGGGCAGGGGAGCCCCTTTTACCAGCCCCCACACCCTGCCCTAGTCCAATAAGAGTCCCTCTCAATCCCTCCAAAGCCCACCAAGGCCCAAAACTCCCCCGGGAAGGCCCAACACCCCGAAAACGGCCCGGAAACGGCCCGGAAAAGCTATTAACCTCCAATTCCTATGGTTTTAACCTTATTTCCATATCTCATAATGTTTATATCCTCATCATGCTCAATAATTAAGGATACGACACTCCGTGGTGTCACACATAGGATCTTACACGAATAATTTTATCCCAAATACTTGGTTCAGCAACAATCATGCATAAAGAATCATTCCAACCTGTACCACTTTGTTTTCGCGCATCTCGTATTGTCTTGTAATTCCCTTTCGGTTCCTTCTCCTTCTCTTGGATCTGTTGCTTTGTGAAGTGGATAGTTGGAAACTTTTAATATATTTACTAACTATGCTTCTCCAGCCTTCATACCCACCCATTTTGACCTCTAAACTTTGGGTTGTTATGGTCATGTAGTATATCGACAAGTGCTTTTTCATATGAGAAGTTCCAAGAGGCCCTTAATCCTTCTTTAGATATGGCTACATTAACTACAACATATTAAAATGTTACAAGAATGCATAAGCAACCACATACTAAAGTAAATAACTCGCATAAAAATGACTCAATATGAAAACAAGTCATAAATCTGAAAATAAATTACATTTATTAGCTTCAAGCAATGTCACATCTTACAACCACAATTTTAAGAGAAATAGATGATCTACTTCATGACACAAAATACCTATACTACTTTATCACAAGTCATGCCTGATTAACGGTTGCAGTCATCCCACATTTGCAGTGCAATTTGATCTCTAAGAGAACCTCCATCATTTGACTCACTGTCATTTTGGTAATTACTATCACCCTCGGGTACATCAACAAAATCGTCTGATTGAATAGGCAGGTTAGTGATCCAACCATCCCTCTTGACCATTCTAACCTCTAATGATGTTGTGAAATGCAATAGATGCAGCTGGGATCTTAATTTGAGTTTTAATGGGATGAAATGTACCAACTTTCAGGATTGGAAATCGCTTCTTCAAAACACTAATAGCCCTTTCAATATGGTTGCAAAGGAGAGCGTGGCGATGGTTGAACAATTCTTTGTAGTCTGCATACACTACTACAGAAATGCTTATATTAGACGCACCATCACAGACGGTTTTCCAAAACTGTCTGTAATATATAACATCACAGACGATTCTATAAACCAACCGTCATTGAAACTATCGCAGACCATTCTTCGTCTTTTGTCACAGACGGTTTTAATACAAAACCGTCTGTGAAAATATCACAGACGGTTGTATGAAATAACCGTCTGTGAGATACATTACTATCACAGACGGTTTAGTGTACAGAACCGTCAGTAATATCTCACAGACGATTTGTACACAGAACCGTCTGTGATAATCTGTATATCACATACGGTTATTTCATAGCACCGTCTACGATAAAATTTGCCTATATATACAACAGAGGCCCGAGCGCAAGTTCGAGCTTTCTGGTGACCGGCCGGGACCGAAGCTCATTATATCACAGACGGTTTGGCAATAGAACCGTCTGTGAGAAAGGCAGCCTATATAATAGGTGTTGATTGTTGTGATCTAAGGTTAGTAATGGATATATAATTGCATTATATATATTAATTCAGATCTAAGGTTAGTAATGGATATATATTGCATTATATATATTAATTCAATATCTATCTTGGTTATGTAAGAAATTTAAGATTGTTTAGATCTAGCTTGTAGATCCATGTGTTGTTGGTGATCTAAGCTAGCTAGTAATTGGACGTTATAATTGCAATATTATTTTCAAGCTCTAACTTGTTAAGGAAAGTGTACTTACTCGGTTTAAAAGAGGGTTCTAATTGGATCGAATATTACATGTGTAGCGTAGATGGATCGAAGCTGGATGTACGCTGAGAACCGTACGAGTGTGGGTACATTAATGGCGTCTCTGCTTTTAGGAGAGCTGTAGAGGAGGACATGTTTAATAAGGGAGTGCAGTATATGTCTTGTCCATGCATCGATTGCGAGAATATGATGATGTTTCGAAACTCAGCGTAGATCGAATCACACTTGATTATGTGAGGTTTCAAAAGGGGGTATACATGTTGGACCAGTCACGGCGAAGAGCAGAATATACAAGAAGCAGGTGGTACTGTTAACATCTTCGACGAAGTCAACGATATGCCGGATGATCACATTGATTCTACTACCGACGAGGATATGTTGCATGATGACAATCTCGACCAGATGCTGCGCGACGCAGAAGGAACCGTGATGAAAGGGAATATAAAAAATTCATGGGTTTGATGGAGGACTCGAAGAAACCTTTGTTTGATGGTTGCAAGGTGAAATACACATGGTTGTCGTCCGTGCTTGAACTGCTGAAATTGAAGGCAAGCAACGGTTGGTTAGATAAGAGTTTCACAGCGCTGTTACATCTATTGGCAGACATGCTTCCAGAGGGAAACGTGTTGTCGACAACAACCTACAAAGCCAAGAAGGTTCTTTGTCCCCTGGGAATGGAGGTAGAAAGAATACATGCATGTTCGAACGACTGTATCCTATACCGCAAAGAGTACGCAAACTTGCATGTATATCCGGTGTGCAATGCATCCGGTACAAGCATAAGAGTCATTCAGATGAGGAGGTGAAGAAAGGAACTCCTGCTAAGATGGCATGGTATCTACCTCTAATTCCCCGATTGAAGTGTTTGTTCGCTAACCCAAAGGAGGCAAAACTGCTGTGTTGGCATTCCGAGACGCGTAAGAACGATGGAATGCTAAGACACCCTGCTGACTCCACCCAGTGGAGAAACATCGATAGGAGGTATGAAGAATTCGCTGCGGAGATGAGGAATATAAGTTTTGGACTGAGTATAGATGGAATGAATTCTTTCGGTAACATGAGCAGCCGGCATAGCACTTGGCCCGTGAATCTCTGTATCTACAACCTTCCTCCTTGGTTGTGTATGAAGCGGAAGTACATTTTATTGTCCGTGCTTATCCAAGGACCGAAACAACCTAGGAACGATATTGATGTGTACCTAGCTCCATTGCTGGAAGATCTAAAAACATTGTGGGTTCCTGGGGTACAGGTTTGGGATGCATATAAACGAGAGAACTTCACTTTGCACTGCTTGCTGTTCTGCACCATAAATGATTACCCTGCACTTGCTAACCTGTCAGGCCAGAGTACAAAAGGTGCCAAAGCTTGCACTCACTGCCTAGACGATACTGAGAGTGTGTGGCTGAATCACTCGTGTAAAACCGTGTACATGCGTCACCGTAGGTTCCTTGGGAGGAAACACCCATACCGTAAGATGAAGAGACTATTCGACGGGACGAACGAAAATGGTTCAGCTCCAAGGCCTTTTAGCGGGAGAGATATTTATGACTTTGTTAAGGATTTGGATGTTACACATGGAAAGGGACGCAAAGCAAGGTCGACCCATGAGAAGAGCTTGTGGAAGAAGAGATCAATCTTTTGGGACCTACCTTACTGGGAGCACCTAGAAGTTCGCCACTGCATCGATGTCATGCACGTGGAGAAGAATGTCTGTGATAGCCTGATTGGTCTCTTACTAAACATTAAGGGCAAGACAAAGGATGGTATCAACGCACGGCTTGACTTAGTCGATATGGGCATAAGACCTGAGTTAGCACCGAAAGAGACCGTTAAAGGCGGTACGTATTGTGAACCAGCTTGTTACACTCTGTCAAAGGCCAAAAGAACGGAGCTGTGCCAATGCTTGCAAGGTGTGAAAGTTCCGTCTGGCTACTCGTCCAACATGAAGAGACTTGTTCAATGCAAGATTTAAATTTAATTGGCATGAAGTCTCATGATTGTCATGTGTTGATGACACAAATGCTCCCTATTGCAATTAGAAGTATTTTGCCAGTCAAGGTCCGAGAGACAATCACGAGGCTGTGTTATTTCTTTAACACAATCGCTCAAAAGGTCATCGATCCCGAAGGACTAGATGCTCTGCAGGCTGAGGTGGTGATGACTCTATGTAATCTTGAGATTTATTTCCCTCTGTCATTTTTCGATATCATGGTCCATCTCATTGTTCACCTTGTGATAGAGATAAAGATGTGTGGGCCTGTGTTCCTACGTAGCATGTACCCGTTCGAGAGGTACATGGGAATTCTTAAGTCTTACGTACAAAATCGATCTCGCCCGGAGGGTAGCATTGTCGAAGCTTATGCAACCGAAGAGGTCATCGAGTTCTGCGTCGATTACATGGCTCAGGCCCAACCAATAGGTGTGCCTCGATCTCGCCATGAGGGGAGGCTCCAGGGTATTGGGACCATCGGAAGGAAAGCAATCACGCCTGATCCGATTGCGTGTGCTCAAGCCCATTTCACGGTTTTACAACACATGGCTGTAGTTTCCCCGTATATCGTCGAGCACAAGCAATGGCTAAGGCAAGAGAATCTAGCACGACAGGAGTCTTGGATCACGAGACAACATAACCTTCAGTTCAACAATTGGTTCAAGGAGCGACCCATCACTGGGAGCTCGTCATATGACACCCTGACATGGTTGGCAAAAGGCCCAGTTTTTACAGTTGTCACATGGAAAGGATACGACTTAAATGGGTACACATTTTACACGATAGATCAGGATTTGAAGAGCACAAACCAGAACAGCGGGGTCCGCATAGATGCGTTCAATGCCGCTGGGTCAACGAGGAGCTCCTACTATGGTTCATAGAGGAGATTTGGGAGCTTGACTATGTACTTTTCAAGATCCCACTATTTCGGTGTCATTGGGTCCACCTCCAGCATGTGAAGGTTGAAAAGTACGGCATCACTACTGTGGACCTCGAACGTGTCGGATACAAGGATGAACCATTTGTGCTCGCAAACGAAGTTGTTCAAGTCTTCTATGTTACCGACCCGTCCAACAAGAAGCGCCACGTAGTTGTTCAGGGAAAAAGGAGGATCGTCGGAGTTGAGAATGTAGTAGATGAGGAAGAGTAGAATCAATTTGATGATTTGCCTCCTATCGGAAATGCCAGCATGGTCCAAGAAGAACAAACTGAGGAAGTCAGCTACACACGCGCCGATCATCGTGAAGGGCTAATTTTCACTGTATAATTACAATGTTAACTTGTAAGCAAGTGCATGTATGCATAATAAAGTAATATCACAGATTTCTGTACTCATTGCAAGTACTTCTGTATTTATATCAATTATTTTTAGTGCTTTGGAAAAACAATAATCTGCAATGTATAATAAAAACTAAAAATACGAGATCCTAAATACAATATCCTATACCCTATATCACAGACGGTTCTTACATACATCCGTCTGTAATGTTGATAAATCACAGACGATTATATTTAATAACCGTCTGTGATATTAAATATCACTGACGGTTCTTACATACAACCGTCTGTAATGTAGATAAATCACAGACGGTTATATTTAATAACCGTCTGTGATATTGTATATCACAGATGGTTGTAGTTAAGAACCGTCTATGATATGGGGCTCTATATAACTTCTACACTGAGAACGTTTCTATCAGACTTCAAACCCTACGCACTGATGGACACCGCCGCCTCCCCGAGCCCCGCCGAGGCGTCGGTGCCTCCTCCCCCAGCGACCGTGCCTCCTCCCCCGACGGCGGCACCTCTTCCCTCGGCGACCGCACCTCCTCCCCCAGCGATCACGCCTCCTCCCCGAGCGGCAGCGACGTCTCCTCCCCCGGCAACCGTGTCTCCCTCCCCCAGCGACGTCTCCTCCCCGAGCGGCAGCGACGCCTCCTCCCCGAGCTTTTGGTAATAGCTGCTCCTTTTCTCTGAATTATGTGCTAGCAAAGTGACGGGAAATTTAGTTGGCTTTGAAGGTAGTTCTTGTGGTTGCTTAGTGTCTTTGTGCATCTCGATTGCTAATATTGGGGTTAAGTTTGGTAAATTTTGGCCTTGTATTATGATTTTAGGATTAACCTATTTTTTGTTCACTCTGGAGTAGTAGAGCTAATAGTGGTTGGCATTGATTGATTTTACCGGTTTTTATCAAAAAGACTTTTACAGGTTACTTTTATCTTATTAGTAACCAATGCTGCTGCACATTCCATTCCTATGTAGCCACCACCAATGACAACAGCATTTCCACTAGAACATGACTTCATCACATTCACTAACTTGTTTGCATCGTCAAGATTGCGTAAATAGCATATGTTCACAGCATCTGAACTGCTTATTCTAAATTCTTCCAGCTTCAAAGCCTACATTATGTACAAAGATACATATAATTAGACTTGTAATGTCTATTTTGACACCCCCCACACACTTTATATCATGCAACTTCACATTCTCATCGTGCTGGATGGAACTTCGAAGGTGACTGCTTGCATTCTTCATAGATATATTAACTAGTAAGCATGAATTAGAGCATCTCAACCATCTTCATTCTTCAAGATTTTAAGAGAGAATTTTAATGTGGTCGTCAACAAATGATTTGTATGCATCCATTCTACTTTTGCATGCATATATTGAACTGCCAAGTGCAGACAATATGAGAGGAAAATTAAACTAAGTAGGAAGAATTTCAATGCATATCTCCACGTATATCAACTTGTCAAATGCATCTAGCAGCACATATTCACTCCACTACTAATAAGAAATCAGTAACCATGCGGGGTAGATGATAGATCTTAATCGGTACAAGAAATCAGTAACTTGTCAAATGCAATTTGGCCGAATGGGTTGGTACAGGATATTTAGAGAATATTCTGAGAATCTGTACCATCTTTTCCTGTACCAATTGTGTAGTTATACGAGACACTCTCTGTCTAGTTGTATATATTCTGGTTTTCTACGTCAAGATTGTAGCCTGCGGATCTCTGTCTTCAAAACATATCTTGCGGCGCCTGTCTTTCCTGCCTTACCTTAACCCCGGATGTGATCGATCTTCCCACCTTAGGCCCAACTGAAGGATGTGATGAGCCGAGGAAAGTCAAACCAAGTCGCGCTCCAAGAAAAGCAAACACAAGGCCAACAGGCCGATATAGCATCACGGCGATCGATCCGAAAGATGGGTCCCCTACCGGATGTAAAAAGGTAGCGAATGCATTACGGACAATGTGCGGGATAGTTGCACGCGAATGGGTCCCCATCACATGTACATCCTGGAAGTCGCTGACTAACGAGGGCCGCAAGGACCTGCTTATAGAAATTCTTTCATCGTTCGATATCCCAGAAGAACTCTAGGTCCCAGTGCGATGGTATGCACTCCTTGTGGCAGGAAAGGCGTGGAAGACATTCAAGAGCACACTTGTCAAGGAACACATCAAGAAGGATAGGACTCCCTACTCTAAGTATGGGTTCATTGGTGAGGACTCATGGCAGCGTTTTGTTCAGTTGAAGACGACAGATCAATTCTTGCTTGAAAGCGAAGCATACAAGGCCCTGCAGGCAAGGAACACCCACCCCCACAGACTCGGCACCGCTGGCTACGCGGGGAAGAGGATGCAATGGGATAGGGAGGACGAGGAGGACTCCGCGCCATTTGCATCGATTGTTGACCAGCGCGCCAGAGACTGGCTAAGAGCAAGGTCATGTGCCACGCCATCCGGCACCATCTCCTTTACAAACCCTGCGAACGAGGAAGTCCGCCAACGTTTGGTAAGATATCGAACCACCATTTTGGTACGTACTTAGTCCCTAACTTCATAAGTGAAATAACTTGCTGGGATCTTGCAGGTAGAGTTGAGTGCACAATCTTCCAGTGGAACTTTTTTCCCAAACAGGGAGAGAGATGCACTCTCCACGGCATTGGGAAACAAGGAAGACCCTGGTCGCACGCGAGGCAAAGGGGTTTTCGTTCCCTGGAAAACGGGATTCAAAGATGAGTACATGTACCGGAGTAAGAAGAGAGGTAGAGCCGAGCGCGAGGAAAAGATTGTGAAGGATCTTGAGGATAGGCTGAGAGGAGAATTCAATGATAGGATAAGAAGCCTCGAGGAAAGGCTCAATGCTCAAAACACACAGCATGTGGAAGGCCAAGGGTTCAGCCCCACAACATGTAAGAGCAGCTGTGCGTCCGCCCTTGACCAGGGTCAACACGACGGCAAATTCCCTGTCTGTGACATTAAGGTATACTAATTTAGATCTTTTGAATGCTCCATAGATACATCTTTTGGGCACATTAGCTAATTGGGTACCGTTGTGTAGGAGCCCACGCAGTGCAATCTCTAGGTGTGAGTTGCCAATTGCTCCCTTCCTATACAGGCTGCTTGGGGCCTCGCGTATCCATCCACTGAAGGGGCGATGGTGCACGGTACCCTGCTAGCGCCGGGTTTCACAAAGGTCAATGTGGACGGCGTTCATGAGGTTTTCAAGATCGTCACGCTACAATTGCCGCCAAATGACGAGCTTCAGACACTGGGGGAGGTCATTGGCACATTCATCCAGTGGCCCAGCAGCGACATCTCCCTAGACATCCATCCTCCACCAGAAGTGCCTCCACTTCTTGAGTTGCCTCCATGTGCTGATCCAATTCCCCCCAAATCGGATATCGTGCCCCCCGCACCCAAAAACATTGACATGGACCTTGATTTTTATTTTGACTTTGACTGCCCTCCTGCCCCCTCGTCTCCCGTGAAGGTTTCCTATGGTACAAAGAAAGGGAAGGGCAAATCGAAAAAGATAGCGAATGCCTTGGACTATCCGATTGCCCCGTTGGCCCGGTTATTCAAGCTAGGAGAGCCTTTACTAACAGAAGATCGCATGAAAACATGTACTTACTGCTGCAAAAGCCTGCATACTTATTACATGAAAGAAGCTAACAAGCCAGAGACAGAACGTACAACAAGTATCATTGTCCGCTTCAAGCCTAAGCATCTGTTCAACGAGTCATCGGGTGGCTTCTTCACGGTCGGCTTCCAGGACCTGTTCGATCTCTTCAACCCCGAATTTGCAAATCCGGACCCTCTGTGTATTCAGCACTAGTCCAGGAACGCGCTAGTGCACACAGTCTTAACATTGGTAAATATCACAATCATACCACTCGATACCAATAAAGTACTTTATTTAAATAACCAAACTGGTTACTCGACCTTATGGCCAAGTTACAAATGTATGCCTCGCAAGGCGAAACTTATTCAGAGAAAAATAATAGCAGCGGAAAATCAAATAGCTTCGTGGCGCCATCCAGTATACCACAGGCAACCGACCGGCTCGCATCCCTAAGTAGACGGATCCTCCCGGAGTTCCTCCTCCACACCGTGGCGTAGTCTCCTCTTCAAGCGATGTTGTGTTGAGGCAAGGGTGAGTACTTGGTACTCGGCAAGTCATGCACAGAATGCAGGCTAATATACTATATGCATGGCTTGGTACAAAGGAATAGCTCAAGGTATATTTGCAAGAAACAAAGATTTGAAAAGTAATATAAGTAGATTCAAAGCGGTAGAAATAAGTAAAGCATAAATAACTTTTCAGGAAATTTAATAAACATTTTCCCCATCCTAAACCACATTTCTATCATCTTCATTACTAAACCAAACCAACCTTTCAAATCCAATTTATTTTCAAAAAGTCTAACCCTTGACTGTAATCCCCGAGCATTGTCCAGTACCGTGGACTCGGCTATTTAAATAGATTCTACACTCTGCAGAGGTTATGCACTTTACCCACAAGATACAGTCAAACACCACAAAGGCGAGTTCCCGTAACAAAGCCTTTCGGAAGCCTCAAACAACACAGGTGGTCCTCTCTGGCTCGTGCTCTACACCATCCCTTCCCTTAGCCAAGGCGAAGTATGGGACCAACACACCGTTAGATGGGTATCTGGCCACGGCCACGATACGCTCCCCCGTACAATCACACAAACGGTGTAATTGACACCCTGAGGCTCCACAAGTGAGTCCTTAGCGACTTAGTCAACTAGGGCCGTCCCATTCCAGCCATGTGGTTGCAAGTATGACCCAGTTCAAAGGCTTGCAAGGTTAAGTCCTTAGAGTGACCAGGGCAAGACTACCCGAAGAACCAAATCAACATCCCCAGTGCCACACTGGCCCACCTGATCATTCTTGCCACATGTCCCGGTCGAAAACTATTTATCAAAACTCTAGTTGATTACCAAGCACCACGTGCTATCAACATCACATGATACCTTTCCAAAACAGGTTCAATATATCATTAAGTCAATATTAACATTTGATTGTCCAAATTCATGTCATGAGCACGTAGCAGGTCTAAGCAATACACTACAACGGTCTAAGACCCATGTTGGCAATTTGATTATGTCCAACTAGTAAACCACAACTAGGGTGACAAGGGTCATGGCACATACTTAAATAATCAAGGTGTCATACAAAGAAATTGGTATTTATCTAACCCCCATGTTTAAACAAAGTATCTTTCTAATTGATCTAACATGCAATAGTTTAAATCAAAATAGATTTCGAAATAGGATCAACATGGTCAAAGCACAACTTGCCTTCAAAAAGTACTTGCTCTTGGTCTTGAGTTGGATCCTGAGTTAATACTTCTCCTTTGAATCCTTCCGGTACTTCAACGTCTACTCGTAAAGCGTGCAAATAGCAAATACACAAATAAACACTAGGCAAAAAGTGTCCAAACATCCAAATAAAATCCACAAACAGAAAGAACATAATTTTATGGATTTTTAGAAACTGGAATCGTCAAATTTGGAGTTAAAACGCAAAAGTTATGATTATTTAAAGTTTAAATAATCAATTAAATAATTTTGCAAAGAAAAACTTTAGTCTAAAAATTAAATAAAATTCATATTTAGGTAGATCTCAATTTTATACAAATTTAGAAATTTGAATCACTCAAATCGGAGTTGAAACGCAAAAGTTATAAGCGTTTGAAGTTTTGAAATTCAAATCAATTATTAAACCGATTTATTAAATCATTTTCTTTTTCGGAAAATCATTTATTGCGTCAGCAGGGACACGTGGCAGCCTCTGATTGGTTGGCTGACGTCAGCCGGTCCATGGACTCGGTCCACGCTCGGTTCGGGTCTACCGTGGACTCGGTCCACGACTCTACGTGTCGCTGACATGTGGGCCCACTCGGGTGACGTCATCGCTGACGTCAGCGGGGCTCACCACAGTCGGCAGGTGGGACTCCACCGATGACGTCATGGGTGACATCGGCGCTTGGCTATCGGTCGGCCCGACATGCGGAGCCTCGACACGCGGGCCCCGCGTGTCGGCGTCACCCTGCGCGCGTGGGCCAGCGGCCCGACCGCGTCGGTCCAACTTCCCGACACGTGGCGCAATCTCGGCCGTTGATTTGAAATTCAACGGCGCGATTAGATCCAGGGTTAACGTGTTGAATCTACTCGATGATCGTGGGCCGTTCGATCTAGATCGGACGGTCGAGATCTAATCCTATAATAATCACTACCACGGCGCGTGGCGATTGTGAACCGTTGGATCTTGATCCAACGGTCCCGGATCTAATCGGGTTTGGAACACGTGAACTCACCTCAACCGCACGATCAAGATCGGACGGCGCCTGAGTTCGCGAGGGCGATGGCGACGCGGGCGAGCTGCAGCCCACCGGAGACGGAGACGACGACGAGCCCGACGGCGGCGCTCGGTCGTTCGGCGAAGTGAGTGGTCTCTTAGTGCGCCTGGCCGGGGTTCCGGTTACGGCTCCTTCTCGGCGGAAGGCAGCGGACGGCGGCGAGCGAGGCAAAAACATGGCGGAGTGGCGCTCAACTACTGGCGAGCTCGCACGGCAAACGGGCGGCGGCTCAGCGAGATGGCTCGGGAACGGTGCGCAAGGATGAGGGCAACCTCGGGCGTGACCAGGGCTTTAAATAGCCTCGGCGTTCGTGCGAGGCGGAAACCTAATTCTACGGCGGCATGGCGGCGGCGGAGTCGGCTCGGTCTCGGCGGAGACGACGACGCACACCCGTCCACGTGGCACGATCAGCGGCCACGATCGCCGGGCGCGATCGGATCCGGGCGGATCTGGCTTTCGAGCCGTGCAGGCGGATCTCGGCCGTTGGATCTTGATCCAACGGTTGGGATTGATTAGGGTTGGGAGCTGGTTTGGTCGAGTCAATCGGCTCGGTCGGACTCGAGTCCGACTCGGGTTCGACTTCGATCGGATGAAACGATACTCGACCGAGTTGAATTTCCAGCGATTTAATATTTAAAATAATTTCGGTAATTCATTTAATTCATTAAAAATAGCAAAAGACTCAGAAAAATTCCAGAAAATTCTGGAAAATACTTTGGATCATTTTGGACTCAAATAAAATATTTCCAACAAAATTTTATTTGCAAAATTAAATTCTTTAATTATTTCAAAATGGAATAAATTCAAATAAATTCCAAATAAATCCAAATAAATTCCAGAAAATTCCAAAAATTCACCAAAGTGCCAAATCACACATGAATTCAATAAAAGCAAAAATTTTGGGGTGTTACAAACCTCCTTAATAGAATCTCGTCCCGAGATTCAGGGCTTACTAAAGGAATAGGTTTGGAAATTCTTTCTTCAAATCCTCTTAGCGCTCCCAAGTCGCCGCTTTCTTCATGGTTGCTCCTTTGAACTCTCTGAGAAACGGGTTGACTTGTTTCTAGTTTCTCGATCCATTGTGTCCGAGAATCCTCACGGGATGCTCCTTATAAGTCAAATCCTCTTGCAACTCAATTAACTCTAGCGGTGTCTGCTCTCGGGAACTCGGAGGCACTTCTTCAATCGGGACACATGGAATACATCATGCACTCCTGCCAACGATTGTGGCAACTCCGGTGATAAGCAACTTCGCCTCTGCGACTCAAAATCTTAAATGGTCCAACATAGCAGAGTGCGAGTTTCCCTTTGGCATGGAACCTCTTAACTCCCACGAGGCGTAACTCGAGGTATACAAAGTCTTCTCGTTCAAAACTCAAATCTCGGCGACGATTGTCAAGATAACTCTTACATCGAGATTGGGCTATCTTCAACCTTTCCCTAATCATGGCGATCTGCTCTTGACCTCTTGAAGAATATCAGGCCCAAAGACACGGCGCTCGCCGGTCTCATTCCAATTCAATGGCGTCCGACAGGTCGACCATACAAAGGCCTCAAAGGTGACATCGTAAACTAGCCTCGATAACTATTGTTGTAATCGAACTCGGCATACGGTAAACTCTTATCCCAAGAAGTAGCATAAGCTAGTGCACAAGCTCTCAACATATCCTCCGAATCTGGTTGACTCTTTCGATGCAATCCGTCTGCATGGATGATAAGTCAGTCTTGAAGTTCAAACGGGTTCCCATGGCTTCATGCAACTTATTCGAGAACCTTGAGGTAAATTGGGTACCTCTGTCCGATACAATCCTCTTTGGCACTCCGTGCAAGCAGACAATCTCGATCATGTATAATTACGCTAATTTATCTCCGAGTAAGTGATCTTCACGGGGATAAAATGGGCTACTTTAGTCAAGCGATCCACTATAACCCATATGGAGTCGTAACCTCCTTGAGTCTTGACAAACCGGTAATGAAATCCATTCCGATTTCCCCCACTTCCACTCAGGTATTTTCGGTATTGTAGCAATCCTGCTGGTCTCGATGCATTGCCTTGACTCTCTGGCATACGTCGCACAATGCAACATGCTCGGCAACTTCACGTTTCATACTCGGCCACCAGAATCTTTCCTTCAAATCCTGATACATTTTGGCACTCCCTGGGTGAATTGAATACTTGGAGTCATGGGCTTCCTCCAGAATCAGTTGCTTTAATTCCTTCTTATTTGGCACGCAAATCCGATCCTTCATCCATAACGCGCTCTGCCCATCTAGCTTGAAATCCTTTGCCTTGCCTTCCTCCATTTTGGACTTAATCCTACGGATCTTGTCATCATCCTTCTGTCCTTCTCGGATCTGATCCTCTAGGGTAGGCTTTACTTCCAATGTGGCCAAGAATCCGCTAGGTACTACCTCAATCTTCATTTTCTGAAATTCCAGGCATAACTCATCCTGACTTGTGGCTAGCAACGTACTCACGGTATGGCTTTTCCGACTCAAGGCATCGGCAACTACGTTGGCCTTCCCGGGATGGTAATGGATTCCAACATTGCAGTCCTTGATCAACTCTAACCATCTCCTCTGCCTCATGTTCAAATCCGACTGGGTGAATATGTATTTAATGCTCTTATGATCCGTATATACTTCACATCTGTTTCCAATCAGATAGTGACGCCATATCTTCAAAGCATGCACTACGGCAGCTAACTCTAGGTCATGTGTCGGATAATTTTCCTCATGCGGCCTCAACTGCCTTGATGCATAAGCAACGACCTTTCCATTCTGCATCAGCACACATCCAAGTCCTTGGCACGATGCGTCACAATAAATATCGAAGCTTTGAGCAACATCCGGTAGAACTAACACACTGCCGATGTCAATCGCTTTTGATTCTGAAATCCTTTCTCACATTCCGGCGTCCATGCAAACTTCTTTTCCTTCCTCGGCCATGCGTAAGAGGTTTCGCAATTGTCGAGAAGCCTTCGATGAAAGCGGCGGTAGTATCCTGCCATTCCAAGGAAACTCAGAATCGGTCACGCCTTGGTGCTCCCAATGTAACCACGGCTTCTACTTTGCTTGGATCTACGGCGACTCCTTCTGCGGTCATTACATGTCCCAGAAACTCCACCTTGTCCTTCCAAAACTCACACTTGCTGAACTTGGCGAAAAGTTGCTGTTCCCTCAGCTTTTCCAAAACTCGCCTTAAGTGTTCGGCATGTTCACTCTCAGTCTTGGAGTAGATTAGGATATCGTCTATGAACACGACGACAAACTTGTCCAAATATTCCATGAACACCTTATTCATCATATTCATGAAATAAGCTGGCGCATTTGTCAGTCCAAAGGACATAACTGTAAACTCGTAATGTCCATATCTTGACGAGAATGCAGTCTTCGAAATGTCTTCTGATCGGATCTTCAACTGATGGTATCCCGATCTCAGATCGATCTTGGAGAAAACTCCGGCTCCTCTCAACTGATCAAACAAATCATCAATCCTGGGTAGCGGATACTTATTCTTCACGGTGACTTCATTGAGTGCACGGTAGTCAATGCACATCCTGAAACTCCCGTCCTTCTTCTTGACAAACAAAACTGGTGCTCCCCACGGCGAACTAACTCGGTCTGATAAATCCTTTCTCCATTAACTCTTCTATTTGTTTCTTCATTTCTACCAACTCCTCGGTGGACATCCGATAGGGTCTCTTTGCTATCGGTCTTTGTGCAGGTACAAGCTCTATCACAAACTCTATGTCCTGTCAAGCGGCATACTGTAGATCCTCCGGAAAAACATCTGGGTACTCATTCACTACCGGGACATCCTCTATGCTGATTGCCTTGGTGCTGTTAACCATCAAGCGACCATCTCTAAGCTGCGGTGGCTTGAAATTCCACTTTCTTCCCACACGGGCTCTCAACTGAGATAGTCCTTCGTCCACAGTCCAATACGGCCTTGTGCTTGGATAACCAATCCATTCCCAATATGACGTCTAAGGTCTGGGTCTCCAAAATTATAAGGTTTGCTAGGAACTCTATTCCACCTATCAGTATTCTCACCCCGGAACATCCTACTTTCGTTCGGAGTTCGGAACCAGGGGTTTGAACTAAAAGCATGCACTTAAGTCTTGCAATCCTCAAATCATTTCTAGTAGCGAAGCCTTGCGAAACAAACGAATGCGAAGCTCCAGAGTCAAACAAAACTGTTGCAGGTACTGAGTTAACAAGTAACTTACCCAGTACGACGTCCGTAGCATTCCGCAGTGCATCTGCGGTGACATGGTTGACTCGGCCTCTCACCACGATGCAGGGTGTGGCTCTGGTCTTTGGCGTCCTAGCTGGGTGGTTCCTAGATTGAAGCGAAGGGGTCACTCCTGCTGTCTTCTTGGGACAAGCTGTTGGCAAAGTGTCTGGCTCGTTGCGATTGTAGCGGCGTCTCACTTGTTCCTTGCCGATCGCTCGAGTAGTGTTTCTAGCGGGGCTGGGTGCAGGTAGTTACGATTGGTGTCTTGGTCTTTGGGGTGGTGTCCTTGTTGCATTACGTGGTTGGAATCAAGAATTGATTTGGTGCAACTCTCAGCGCTGCGTTCCTGGCGTGATCCTTCTTTGTTGCATCCTGCGCTTCTGTTCTCATCCAGTTCCTTGCGCTTGTCCTCAAGAATAAGCGCCTTATTCACCAATTCTTGGAAATCTGGAAAGGTGTGGGTGATCAACCCTACTTGCAATCTGAGTTAAGTCCCTTCATGAAACGAGGCTGTCTGGATTTATGTCGCTACATCCTCAGTGCGTAGCGTGCTAGGCTGTGTGAACTTGTTCAGGTAGTCGGCCACCGGCCGATTACCTTGCTTGATGCTCTGAACTCCTCCTTCTTAAGGTCCATGATTCCTTCAGGCACGTGATCTTGTCGGAATGCGGTTGTGAACTCTTCCCAAGTGATATCTTGAGGGTTCTCTTGCGTGGCACGAAGTTCTCCCACCATTCGTTGTTCCTTCCAGCTGATGAGAAGCGTAGAGTACCTTCTCATTTCCTATGCATTGAGCTATGTGTAGCTTCCTCTCGATTGATCTTAACCAATCATCGGCCTCCAATGGATTGGCATTCCCGGAGAAAGTGGGTGGGTGAGTTCTCATGAACTCTGACAGTCTTGTATTCTGGCGTTGTCCATGATTAACTTGATTAGCGATGGCCTGGCGGTGGCGTGTTGCATTTGTTGCATCATAGCATGCATCAATCGAGTCCGAGCAGCAAGAAAAGCTCAAATTCTGCACATCCGGTGGCGGTGCTTTGGTGCTCCATCATTGGGGTTTTCGCTGGGCGAGAACCACTCCCATTGCTTCCAAAGTTTCCACGGGTGTTCACCATCTGTCCGATTTGCTCTAGGTTTAGAGATGAGAGGGAAACAAGAATAGACAAGTAATATGGAACTTATGCGGGGCAAAAGGTGTAACTTTAAGGTCCAACTTTATTATTGATATTATTAACTTGGTATGGTTGCTTACAATGCCTAAGGGCCTTGCAACACATCTTGCACACTCGACAAACAAAGCAAATCCAAATCGAACTAATGCGAGTCTAACGCCTAAAGGGTGACTCTTTCTTCTATGACGCGACTCGGCGAAGGAGTCTCACTATAGAACCTATGTTCACTCATCGAGAAAACCTCCACGGCCTGGGTACGGTCTTTGTGGCATAGGCGCCGAAACTTGATCGCCATGTCCAAATGATCGTGTCCTCTGTGGTAGTCGAAGAAGCGATGTCCTCATCGAGATCGACTCCTCTGGATCCGGCTCGTGTAGCTAAATCTTGGCTCGGAGTCTGGTCCGTACAAGGTCATCTCCAACTCGTCAATCCTTCGTAGAAGGTGTGCCACATACTCTTGAGCTTCCCGCCATCTGTTCTTCTGTCGTGATCTCCTTGCGGGCCTTACGTAGCTCCTTGCCTGTATTATCTAGTACATCCTCCTGGCGACGACAAATCGTGCCAAGCGTAATCGTGGCATCCTCATCCTGAATCGCCTCGGGTCAAGAAGGTTATCGCTGCGCGGATGATAACGGAACACCGTGCTCTCCAATTCTCTGGCGTAGATACGGGTAATGTGCCGCATTGCGCGTCGTGATACTTCTTGGATACCCATCTGCATTGTAGATCTCTGGCGGTGCGGTGTATCGAGGCGATTGCCTGGGCCCTTTTCCTAGCAGGGTACCTCAATCCTCACGTCACAAGCCTTGATCAATCCCGCTTGTCCGATCACTTCCACTTGGTATTGGGGCTTCTCAAAATCTCAGAGAGTCGTAGCATATGCCAAAGTTCTGCGGCGTGACCAACTCCCAGAGATCAACGTAGTTGAACTCTTCCTCCATCTGTCACAAGAGTGCTTTACGTAAGAACTCAGAATTTTTAAATTGTGACAAGGTAAGGGAAAATTTCAGCAAGAGACAAGAAAAGAGAGAAGGGGATAAGTCGAGATGTCATTTCTTGTCTTCACAAATTTTTAGCTTTAGAAAATAGGTTTTATCCTCACTACGACCATTCTAGCTAGGGTTGAGCCTACAGTCAACCTGGCTCTGATACCACCTCTGTCGGGACCCCGAATTTGCAAATCCGGACCCTCTGTGTATTCAGCACTAGTCCAGGAACGCGCTAGTGCACACAGTCTTAACATTGGTAAATATCACAATCATACCACTCGATACCAATAAAGTACTTTATTTAAATAACCAAACTGGTTACTCGACCTTATGGCCAAGTTACAAATGTATGCCTCGCAAGGCGAAACTTATTCAGAGAAAAATAATAGCAGCGGAAAATCAAATAGCTTCGTGGCGCCATCCAGTATACCACAGGCAACTGACTGGGCTCGCATCCCTAAGTAGACGGATCCTCCTGGAGTTCCTCCTCCACAGCTGGCGTAGTCTCCTCTTCAACTGATGTTGTGTTGAGGCAAGGGTGAGTACTTGGTACTCAGCAAGTCATGCACAGAATGCAGGCTAATATACTATATGCATGGCTTGGTACAAAGGAATAGCTCAAGGTATATTTGCGATGCTTGACATTTGAAAAGTAATATAAGTAGATTCAAAGCAGTAGAAATAAGTAAAGCATAAATAACTTTTCAGGAAATTTAATAAACATTTTCCCCATCCTAAACCACATTTCTATCATCTTCATTACTAAACCAAACCAACCTTTCAAATCCAAGTTATTTTCAGAAAGTCTAACCCTTATTTGTAATCCCGAGCATTGTCGATCACAGTGGACTCGGCTATTTAAATAGATTCTACACTCTGCAGAGGTTATGCACTTTACCCACAAGATACAGTCAAACACCACAAAGGCGAGTTCAGTAACAAAGCCTTTCGGAAGCCTCAAACAACACAGGTGGTCCTCTCAGGTTCGTGCTCTACACCATCCCTTCCCTTAGCCAAGGTGAAGTATGGGACCAACACACCGTTAGATGGGTATCGGCCCACGGCCACGATCGCTCCCGCATACAATCACACAAGCGGTGTAATTGACACCACTGAGGCTCCACAAGTGAGTCCTTAGCGACTTAGTCAACTAGGGCCGTCCCATTCGACCATGTGGTTGCAAGTATGACCCAGTTCAAAGGCTTGCAAGGTTAAGTCCTTAGAGTGACCAGGGCAAGACTACCCGAAGAACCAAATCAACATCCCCAGTGCCACACTGGCCCACCTGATCATTCTTGCCACATGCCCCGGTCGAAAACTATTTATCAAAACCCCAGTTGATTACCAAGCACCACGTGCTATCAACATCACATGATACCTTTCCAAAACAGGTTCAATATATCATTAAGTCAATATTAACATTTGATTGTCCAAATTCATGTCATGAGCACGTAGCAGGTCTAAGCAATACACTACAACGGTCTAAGACCCATGTTGGCAATTTGATTATGTCCAACTAGTAAACCACAACTAGGGTGACAAGGGTCATGGCACATACTTAAATAATCAAGGTGTCATACAGCAAATTGGTATTTATCTAAGCCCCATGTTTAAACAAAGTATCTTTCTAATTGATCTAGCATGCAATAGTTTAAATCAAAATAGATTTCGAAATAGGATCAACATGGTCAAAGCACAACTTGCCTTCAAAAAGTACTTGCTCTTGGTCTTGAGTTGGATGCTGAGTTAATACTTCTCCTTGAATCCTTAGGTACTTCAACGTCTACTCGTAAAGCGTGCAAATAGCAAATACACAAATAAACACTAGGCAAAAAGTGTCCAAACATCCAAATAAAATCCACAAACAGAAAGAACATAATTTTATGGATTTTTAGAAACTGGAATCGTCAAATTTGGAGTTAAAACGCAAAAGTTATGATTATTTAAAGTTTAAATAATCAATTAAATAATTTTGCAAAGAAAAACTTTAGTCTAAAAATTAAATAAAATTCATATTTAGGTAGATCTCAATTTTATACAAATTTAGAAATTTGAATCACTCAAATCGGAGTTGAAACGCAAAAGTTATAAGCGTTTGAAGTTTTGAAATTCAAATCAATTATTAAACCGATTTATTAAATCATTTTCTTTTTCGGAAAATCATTTATTGCGTCAGCAGGGACACGTGGCAGCCTCTGATTGGTTGGCTGACGTCAGCCGGTCCATGGACTCGGTCCACGCTCGGTTCGGGTCTCACAGTGGACTCGGTCCACGACTCACGTGTCGGCCCGACATGTGGGCCCACTCGGGTGGCGTCATCGGCCGACGTCGGCGGGCTCACCCGCAGTCGGCAGGTGGGACCCACCGATGGCGTCATGGGTGACGTCGGCGCTTAGGCTGGGTCGGGCCCGACATGCGGGCCCTCGACCGCAGCGGGCCGCGTGTCGGCGTCCTGCACGCAGCGTGGGCCAGCGACCGCGTCGGTCCAACTTCCCGACACGTGGCGCCAATCTCGACCGTTGATTTGAAATTCAACGGCGCGATTAGATCCAGGGTTAACGTGTTGAATCTACTCGATGATCGTGGGCGTTCGATCTAGATCGGACGGTCGGATCTAATCCTATAATAATCACTACCACGACGCGTGGCGATTGTGAACCGTTGGATCTTGATCCAGCGGTCCGCATCTAATCGGGTTTGGAACACGTGAACTCACCTCAACCGCACGATCAAGATCGGACGGCGCCTGAGTTCGCGAGGGCGATGGTGACGCGGCGGAGGCTGCAGCCACCGGAGACGGAGACGACGACGAGCCCAACGGGCGCTCGGGTCGTTCGGCGAAGTGAGTGGTCTCTTCGCGCGCTGCCGGGGTTCGGTTCGGGCTCCTTCGGCGGAAGACGACGGACGGCGGCGAGCGAGGCAAAACCGCGGCGGAGTGGCGCTCAACTCACGGCGAGCTCGCACGGGCAAACGGGCGGCGGCTCAGGCGAGATGGCTCGAGGAACGGGTGCGCAAGGATGAGGGCAACCTCGGGCGTGACCAGGGCTTTAAATAGCCTCGGCGTTCGTGCGAGGCGGAAACCTAATTCTACGGCGGCGGCGCGCGGCGGAGTCGGCTTCGGTCTCGGCGGAGACGACGACGCGCCTGGCCGTCCACGTGGCACGATCAACGCCACGATCGCGACGGGCGCGCGATCGGATCGGGCCGGATACGGCTCGAACCGTCTGGCGGATCTCGGCCGTTGGATCTTGATCCAACGGTTGGGATTGATTAGGGTTGGGAGCTGGTTTGGTCGAGTCAATCGGCTCGGTCGGACTCGAGTCCGACTGGTTCCGACTTCGATCGGATGAAGCGATGCTCGACCGAGTTGAATTTCCAGCGATTTAATATTTAAAATAATTTCCAGTAATTCATTTAATTCATTAAAAATAGCAAAAGACTCAGAAAAATTCCAGAAAAATTCTGGAAAATACTTTGGATCATTTTGGACTCAAATAAAATATTTCCAACAAAATTTTATTTGCAAAATTAAATTCTTTAATTATTTCAAAATGGAATAAATTCAAATAAATTCCAAATAAATCCAAATAAATTCCAGCAAATTCCAAAAATTCACCAAAGTGCCAAATCACACATGAATTCAATAAAAGCAAAAATTTTGGGGTGTTACAGTTAATCACCAAGTAACCACGTTGTTTAAGGTGCTTGTTGCTCCTGGAATAGCTGAGGCTAACCTTTTGAAATCACGTAGGTCGATTAAAGCTTTGCGAGATCCTAATGTTAAAGGCGGGGATAAGGCGTTGCAGCACGATTTCAAGTTTTCGGTATCCTCTATACAGAAAAATCCTATATCAAACTCCGTAATAATGATTCTGGAACTAAGCAATTCTATTTTTGCAGTGCCACCAACAGGGACAGGGCAATAACCGATGTGGATTTTACGTTTGCCATAACATGCATCTCTTCGTCAATGCAACAAAAATGAATAAGGATAAAACTTCGTTGCAAGACAGGGAACTGCAGAGCATTCGAGGAAAACTTTCTTTTTTCCTAGTCACTGAAGTCATTGGTAAAAATGGCGAGTTCTACGCAGGTGACTAACTGCAAGAGTTAGGTTTTTCTCCATATTGCCACTTATATTTTAATTTGTGAAACTTGTGCTGTAATTTGTGAAACTTGTGGATGCAGTTTTTCTCGGTATTGCTGAACGCAGGTGCTGTATTGTAGTTCTTAAAAATGAGTTCCAGTACTTCACATTTTTTCATTTTATTTGCTGAAATGGATGTAATGATGCTTGTGATGATCTAAGATCGCTGAAATGGATGTAATGTAGTGTGTATATGCTTCTATGTTTTGTCTGTTTCAGAGGGCATGGCTAGCATCTCCTGAGGCTAGCCAACAAACAGAAAAAGTCCATATATGAAAACCACATCACAGACGGTTCACAAATAAGAACCGTCTTGGTTATCCGCTATTACAGACGGTTCGTACATGTGGTCCGTCTGTGATAGTTTATATCACAGACGGTTCGTACACTAAATCGTCTATGATATCTATACTATCACAGACAATTGGTGTAAGGAACCGTTAGTGATAGAATTGATATCACAGACGGTTCTTATTAGAACTGTTGGTGAAGTAAATGTATCTGAGCGATTCTCAATAAGAAATGCGTGATATTTTTTCCTGCACGGTTGATAAAATCGTCTGTGTAGTGGCTCTGATATCACTGACCCATTGTTAGAGACGGTTCACAAAACCGTCTCGGATGGCATTTGTGAACCGTCTCTGATAGGATTTTCTGTAGTAGTGATAATCATATCTTCGAGATGAGCGCTGCCTCCTAAATTCACTAATATGGTATCTGACTCCTCGATATGGAGCAAGAAAAGAAGGCATGTTTGCGTATCCACAATCCACAAGATAGAATTTACCCTCCGGAACACATGAAACCCCTTACTAAGAGCAGATCGAAGGACTCCTGCATCTGATGCTGACCCTTCCCATCCACATGAAATAAATGTGAACTTCGGGTAGCATCAAATTTTGTGACAATGTTCCTTTCCTATTCCTATAAGGAGTTGCTTTCTCTTCAGCAATAGTGATGGGGATATGTGTGCCATCAATAGCACCAATGCAGTTCTGCATATAAACGTTGGAAATTAATATAGGCAAACCTTGAGAAAAGTTAGGTGTCTACTGCGTATGAGTTTACCTGAAAATAAGGCCAAAAACGTGGATCCGATATAATCTTTACATGAGTTTGATTCGAACTTGGGAGATTGACAAATCTATGAGTTAGAGCAGGAATTATCTCAAAGATTTCCTTTATTTTCCTATGAATTGTTTCAGTGCTATGTTGGAATGCTTTTTGAAACTTTTGGTTGCTAACATTGTGAGAGATCAAGTACATGAACATCCCTAGCTGCTCCTCGATAGTAACTCCCCTTGTGTCATGTAACAAACCCTCTCTTCTAAGAAAATCTAATGTAGCCCTGAATATCTCCGGCTCCATTCGAAACTCAACCCTACACCAACTCTCATGGCCTTCTAAGATCTCCTTAACTTTTTTAGCGTCAGTAAGTGATGATGTATGGACTGGTCTTTCTTCATCATAAAGGCATGAAAGCAAAGTAGGAACCAACATAAGAAATAACTCATCAACATCCTCTTCTTCCTCGAGCATAAATTTCCTAATGAGCTCCTTTCTAGTGCCCATTTGCTAATACATAAAAAATAAACTCGATTAGAACTAGTATAATGTAGTGTCTATATCGGCTAAATAGGAACACCAAAAGGTACTATTATCCATAGCTATATTAGATAATAGAATTTCATATGGTTGGGTCATACAGGCATCTTGATAACCAAGTACTGGTCGTACCAGCTCATACTAATTTTTCCAAAGGTTAGCCGAGTAGAAGTGCGCACAAGTGACCAAATTGTTTTAAGATAGCAGCTAATAACACGTACTGATTCAATGCAAAATTGAAAACCAAAACATAAGTTTCCATATGCATCTTTCCCTCCTTAATAACATACAATTGACCAAATGCTATGTTTTTCTGTTGCCATTTCCCTCCTTAATAACTTAGATCTGTAATGTGTAATACGATACGATCGAAGCATCCATATGCATCTTTTCCCCTTTGTGTGTACCCAATTGGGCCCATCAATTCTTTGGACATGGACAGCATGCCTAGCTCTATAAGTAGTCAAAGCGTGTTTCCACAAAAAATAGGTATAACAGAAGTTTCCATAAGCATCTTTCAAGTGACCAAATGCATAACAGAAAAATAGAAACAGAAAAACATAACAGAAACATAACAGAAACAAACTAGGTATAACAGATAGCATGGCTAAATTAAGTAAAGGCTATTACATCCACACAAGGGAACTTCAAGATAGCATGGCTTCAAGAGGAACTTGATCAAAGGAGCTATTTTACATGAACTTAATTGATTACCACTTGAACTTGAAGCTAACCTGTACATTTCACCTAATGCCGGTGATACAGAAAATTACAAGGGTTGTAGTGTACATTACGACATGCTAATGAATACTCAAAAGTAGTGTGACCTAATACTTAGAAGTGGATACGGGTAAGAAATGGCATAATTTAGACTATAGCTTACTTACACATGAAAATGTAAAGTGGCTGTATATGCAATGAGCAAGTGAAATGACAAAAAGGCAAACATCAAAAGATACACTTACCAGAGCCAACATGTCACTCAAATAGCCTCTGAATGGACAAAGCCTATACAAAAGAAAGTAAATGTTTCTTAAGATCTGTATAAAGTTAGATTAGAGAATAACAGATGTAATGATAAGCATTGCTGAAGATGAAAGATGCCCGAGTTACAAATTCAAGTTCCATGGTGAGAAGATAATTTCAAGAATGCATAGCTAATAATGCATAGTTAATAACAAGTTGTTTTCATGTATCACCAATTCATAGGTTTAATGATTTGATGGCTTCAGATGAATTACTCTAGAACATCTTCAAGGCTGAACTTATCATCAAAAATTTAGGTATGGCAGATCTAGGATCTAACAACGGAAACCCTAAACAACTTATCAAAAAAAAGGTGGAGTTACCTGTAACACCTCGGCATTTAATATGCCTGAATGCTACCAAACATAAGCTAAACAACATCAAAATACCGCATTTAAACATAAATTCCAGCAAAGGCGCACATGCTAAAAACCGAGATTTCGGCAGCATCTCCTTTGTTTTACATGATTCGAAGGAGCAACAACAGTATAGCAATATATGGAATATGAGAGACAACTAAAAACAGCAATAATTAACGACTTAGCAACAATGTAAGTCTAGTTCCAAACATATAATGTCTCCAAGAGTCAAACGAACGAAAAGATTCACATTTAGCAAAGCTAAGCCTTAAAGCAATGATCATCACACGCAATTTATTATCGACACTAATTGAATGACTTGTGAAATCAAAGAGTGAAGCTACGTGTGGGAGTGTGACTAATTCCCTTCCCCGCATGCCGATCTCATGGTACCTAAAACAACAAGAAAACACAAGCGTGAGTTCGAAATTCAGCAAGCATATTGCAAGGGACAGCAAGAACAATAACATGGCAATAAAATCTCACATCATGTACATCATCTCATTCATGAACACTTAATATTATCATCATCATTATGTATGCAATGCAATGCAATGCAATGCTCATGTCTCCTTGGAAAATCATACCGGTATGGTTGAGTACACACCCGTCGGTGTGCACCCTCTCCCCCCTTCCAACCCGAAGATGGAGGGTGCCTACTCCTCGCTTCCGTTCACCACGGTGAATGGAATCACGATGTAGGACTTACTCATTGGCTCTCCGGATTAGTCACAACTTTCTCACCGACCTTCCCGGACTAGTTATGACTTTCTCACCGCCCGGGCCATGTAACATGCCATGTATGCAATTATGCCAACATCGTATTTAACTCGTACATTAACACATGGCATCATAACATAATAAACATGCTCATCATATCCTTGGCAATCATTAAAACATGGCAAGTGATCATATATCATGTAGTCAATCTCATCTATTCTCAACAAGCAACCTACAAATCGCTATCCATTACAACACACTTGCCTCAACCACGGGCAACGGATTGGCGGGAAGTAGAAGGCACTCCCGGGGTCGCACCACCTGCACATAGGTATCATACACTCACAATCATGTCCACAAAACAGTACGCAAACCCTCATCTACCCCGACATTGCCAACTACTCGCAAAACCTAAAAACAGAGGTTCTGTCCCGTCGGGACAGCAGCCTTGCAAAAGGCATAACTTGAGTTCTGGGACTCCGAATCAATTAAAAGAGTACATCCTCGTGTATCTTAGGAAATTTCTCAACTTTTTCTAGGTATAGGGAAAGACTAATTCAGACTCTAAAGTTATTTAATCTACAAAATACCGTGATCTGTTCCAATCACGTCACAGATTTTAACACGCCCGGTAAAACAGCCATAACTTTCAAACGGCTGGGCGGAATTTAAAGTTATTTATATCCACGGAAAGATAATGTAATTATCTACAACTTCTTCAACATCTGTATGACCAGATTCCGAATCTAAATTGGCAAAAAACCGAACCTTAGGTCGACTGCTCATGCTGCCCGAAACAGAAAAAGGTGGCAACTTCTAGATCTAATCCAATCTACTCAAATTCAGCACCACCAATTGATCTAAAAACTTTATAAACACCCTTAGAACAGTACCTATACCAACCCCAAGGATTCCCATGGCCATACCTTTGCCCAACGCACGAAAACCCAATAGATCTCCTCCCGGTTCGCGCGATCTCCTTCCTCGCTCCAATCCCGCCGGATCTCCTCGTCGCGGAGCGCTCCAACGGATGGATATTTGAGGTGTGGAGGTGGAGAACTACCCTAGGGGCAGCAAGGGAGGAGTAGAGGTGGTGGAGAGGTGGTGGAGCAATGGGGAGCAATGGGGGAGGTGGAGGCGCCACAAGGAGGAGGTGGGGAGGTGTTCGGGGGGCGGCTAGGACTTGTGGGGGCGCAAGGGCAGGGGGGTGGACGCCTAAAGGGGCTGGGGGAGGCCCCCAACCAGGTCTCCTACTCCTATTAGGACTCAAACTCCATCCCACCAAAGCCCACGACCCTTTCCTTTAGGCCCAAACTCCCCCGGAAAGACCCAAAACCCCGGAAACGGCCCGGAAACGCTATTAAGCCTCCTATCATATGGTTTTAACCTCCAATACCATATTTCATAAAGTTTTTGACCTTATCATTCACATTAAATAATGTCACACCATTCCGTAGTGTCACATTCTTCCCCCCTTCAACAGGATTCGACCCCGAATCCGAGACACGCCACTTTGCAAACAACCAAATCAAAGGGAGTTATGGTTCATGCCTCAGAACCTGCTTGGAAGCCCCTACGCTTTGCACCAGCCAGCACTCAGAGGCAAGGAGCTAAGGATCAAAGACTGACAGCTCTAATGATAACTCACAATCAAAAAAACTTGCGAGAACTTTACTCAACATTGAAACACAAAGCACTCAAACAAGGCCTCGGCATGACCCAAGTGATAGGATAAAATCCCAAACAGACCACGCAGGAAAATGGTCTCATACTCCTCGTTCTAAGCATTCCTTGGCACTGAAGTGCCCGATCCCTTTAACTCAGGCTACTCTCCAGAAAAACACGGTACCAACCTCCCTTCTGTGTTTCCTTGTACTCAAGACGACGCGAAGCAGGAGAGACACAACGCTCTAAGATTACCACCAGAACGAACAACCTACTTTAACCAGGATCCGTAAGACTCGCGTAACAGAAACGACCGAACGTTCCTCTGCAGTTGACACAACTCGCTTCTTGCCCAACGACAAAAGCACCAATACACTTCAAAAGGAAAAGCGATCACTAGCAACCACCAAGTGGTCCACTAATAATGTAATCAACCCTACCGAGGAACACCTCAACGACACAATTCTCCATGAAGGTTTGCATTGAGTCATACACAACCTTCCACTCAAAGGACCACAATAAAGAGCACAATCATTGAGTGAGCTCAACCATAACATGAACCCAAGTGGCCCTCATCCAACACTCAAACCCCAAAGCGTTAAAATCACTTTGGAAAGGATTCGACAACAACCAGAGAGTATTCATTTTAATTTCCTAAGCCAAAACGCAAAGGAAACACAAATCCCTTCACCACAACCAACACCAGAAATTCTTCATTGTTTCTTTTCATACTAGAAAGCAAGGGAAATCTCGTTTCATGACATGAATGCACATTCTTCAAGAGCACTCCGGAATAGTCATATCTCCATATATGACTTTCTCACCGACTTACTCAACGACTCTTTTATCATTTAACATCTAAAAACGATGTCCTGTTTACTTTTCATCATTCATTCATCATGGAACAACAATACCGAAAAGTCATTCACCAAAAGACTTCTTCCTCGGTATCACATGATTGAAATACACATAACACTGACGGTTGCGCTAAATCATATTGACTATGACGGCAACATCGTTAATCAACAAAACACCACATCGTGTGAAAACCCAACATCCATTTAAAATTAACCTTGCAAAACCTCGCAAAATCAAACTCAACCCTTTGGAACAGAACATCGACTCCAAAGTCAAACATCTGCACACACAACCGCCATAAATTTTATCAAAAGAGAGGGAACGCGAAAGGGCGCGATCGACTCAAAAACTTTTGGGGGTAAATCCATACTCATAGCACCAACTAAACAAATTAGCCAAAACCAAATATTTGCACCAATTTCTACGAGTTTTAGGGAAACTCTGAAACACAGCATATGGAACACCTTAACCGAAAACCCTTCAACCAAAATGGCAAACAACCAAACCAGTCCAAAAGCTTTTGAACACAAGCTCAGCAAAAAGAACCATCTCTAGTACTCCACTACGCTTTCCATTAAAGACTTCAATAATCACTATTTACTCCCTGAGAAGCCCCAACACAATTAAACCAAAAGCTTCACAACAAATTCTTTCTCTAGTTACCATTCCCAACACTTTTAATTAGGGTTTATGTTGCTTATCAAAAAGGCACCCAACCAAGACTATATTGACATGATCCCCACGGATCACCGAATCATAATACTTCTTATTCTAAATTTGAAACATAGTACTTCAACAAATCTTTCAGCAAGATCAACATATAAATTTCATACCTTCTATATATCCATGTCTCGACAACCGAACCTTATTCAGTTAAACAACGACTTCAACATGTTAAATATTATTTCTACAGGGAAGAATTCATAAGTGAGACTCCAAGTTATACTTTCATTAAGGATAAGATCATTTATCGTATTAATTATCCAAAGCTCACTCCATCGCAAAATGTTAAAATTTTCCTCTATTTTAACCATGGTTTTCCAACGAGTAATATAAACAGTTACCACCACTACTTAGTCATTAATAACAACAAATGGGCATAATCATCAACCAACAATGTTACTTTTAGCTACCCTATACATAAGTGATAACAAATTACCACCACACAACATACTCCCGTTATTTAAAATAGATTGAATACTAGCATTAACACAGCCCTTAACAACATCATTAACATCATGTCTTATGTCTTCTCAATTTATATCAATACTAGCATTGAAGGGACACGACTGCATACTTCCAAATATACTAGTAGTTTGCAACAACGTAAATAGCAACTCTAATCAACTTCCAAATTAAAGTCACTAGGCAACACGATTAAATTCCTCTTTTACTCCATTAAATTAGAACATCTTTAAACAACCAGCAAAGTTTCTTTAACGGTAACAACAGTCTACATCATCTTAATGTTTTTAACTAGGCATCAGGGTTTAAAACTTTTAAACATTATCGGGGTCATAAGCACTTTTATAACAAAGCAACAGATTCTAAGCATGTACATTAACACATTTAATCATTCTCGCTAAGAGTAAACTACAACACTAGTAGTCTATTTATTCTCAAGCTAGAGATATTAATCACATTGAATTGTCTCAACTCACAAATTAACTTAACAATTCGTCATCCCAAAAACCATATTGGTACATGCTACAAAACATGCTAAACAACAATTCTTACTAGGGACAAACGATTTCAGTCAAAAGACTACTTACTTTGTTTGCAACATTTTAGCTTTAAAACTCATCCCAAATTCATAAGGAAACTTGACTCTCAAAATTGCAATGAGGCAAACCCAAACTTGGTCATGCAAAGGAATTCTCCAAAACACTGTTCAATCTCAAAGACTCCCACAGGAGGGAACCAACCGATCAAATAAACCTTTGCAAATAAAACCTTAACACCAAACCCCATTTCACGAAACAAAAAGGGTTTTTCAAGGATGATTTCTTAAACCAGTAAAATAACAAAATCAAACACCACTTACTCCTACAAAGCCATTGAACTTCAACCCTGACAGCCAGGTCTGGCACAACTCCGCAATAACTCCTTTAACCTCGGAGAAAGGCAAACCCTGGAATAAATTGAATGCTTCTTCCCCCTAAAGCAATCAACAAAGTAGGCATCAAAACTGGAAAGGCAACCAAAGGAAGCGCAACACTAGACTCTTCTTCTTCGTCTTCACCCAAGGAAGACAAAACCACAAACCGCCTGTGGATCAAACCGCGAAAAACCAATACCAAACACTTTTCTTTTGGTTTCCATCAACTAAAACCAAGAAAACCAACCAAGACCGACCACAGAACGATAAAGAACATCCGAAGGAAACCACCATCACCTCTTCTATTTGTCTCCAGTCAACTACCCGATCTACGATAGAAAAGGTGAGCACTCTTCTCCTACAGGGGTTAATAGTTCTTCGGTGATGGCGCTAATCGGCCACACCGTCAAACCTCACCCTTACTATGAACGAAAAGAGAGGTGACCGAAACCCTTCGGCACCACAACCCCACTTTTATCACCACAACAGGAACAATTCAATCATTTATCTCATAGACATAGCAACATGCTTTATCAAATGAAGCATTCAACATCATAACTTAAATACAACATTTAAGCGTAAAGGAACGATACACATACCCTTTCCTACTGTGCATCCAGTGTGTGTTAAATTTTAGATTAGTTATACCACTTTTGCAAGTTTTAATGTTGCTATCCTATGACAAAATTTTAGTTAAGACCTAGGCCATGTTTCTAAGTTATTCCACATCATATTTTAGTTGTACCCTATAGCATGACACTAAAAATACACATTCCAAGGACATACAGCCCGCTCTGATACCAACTGTAACACCCCGGCATTTAATATGCCTGAATGCTACCAAACATAAGCTAAACAACATCTAAATACCACATTTAAACATAAATTCCAGCAAACGCGCACATGCTAAAAACCGAGATTTCGGCAGCATCTCCTTTGTTTTAACATGATTTGAAGGAGCAACAACAGTATAGCAATATATGGAATATGAGAGACAACTAAAAACAGCAATAATTAACGACTTAGCAACAATGTAAGTCTAGTTCCAAACATATAATATCTCCAAGAGTCAAACGAACGAAAAGATTCTCATTTAGCAAAGCTAAGCCTTAAAGCAATGATCATCACACGCAATTTATTATCGACACTAATTGAATGACTTGTGAAATCAAAGAGTGAAGCTACGTGTGGGAGTGTGACTAATTCCCTTCCCCGCATGCCAATCTCATGGTACCTAAAACAACAAGAAAACACAAGCGTGAGTTCGAAACTCAGCAAGCATATTGCAAGGGACAGCAAGAACAATAACATGGCAATAAAATCTCACATCATGTATATCATCTCATTCATGAACACTTAACATTATCATCATCATTATGTGTGCAATGCAATGCTCATGTCTCCTTGGAAACTCATACCGGTATGGTTGAGTACAGACCCGTCGGTGTGCACCCTCTCCCCCCTTCCATCCCGAAGATGGAGGGTGCCTACTCCTCGCTTCCGTTCACCACGGTGAATGGAATCACAATGTAGGACTTACTCATTGGCTCTCCGGATTAGTCATAACTTTCTCACCGACCTTCCCGGACAAGTTATGACTTTCTCACCGCCCGTGCCATGTAACATGCCAAGTATGCAATTATGCCAACATCATATTTAACTCGTACATTAACACATGGCATCATAACATAATAAACATGCTCATCATATCCTTGGCAATCATTAAAACATGGCAAGTGATCATATATCATGTTGTCAATCTCATCTATTCTCAACAAGCAACCTACAAATCGCTATCCATTACAACACACTTGCCTCAACCACGGGCAACGGATTGGCGGGAAGTAGAAGGCACTCCCGGAGTCGCACCACATGCACATAGGTATCACACACTCACAATCATGTCCACAAAACAGTACGCAAACCCTCATCTACCCCGACATTGCCAACTACTCGCAAAACCTAAAAACAGAGGTTCTGTCCCGTCGGGACAGCAGCCTTGCAAAAGGCATAACTTGAGTTCTGGGACTCCGAATCAATTAAACGAGTACATCCTTGCATAGCTTAGGAAATTTCCCAACTTTTTCTAGGTATAGGGAAAGACTGATTCAGACTCTAAAGTTGTTTAATCTACAAAATACCGTGATCTGTTCCAATCACGTCACAGATTTTAACACGCTCGGTAAAACAGCGATAACTTTCAAATGGCTGGGCGGAATTTAAAGTTCTTTATATCCACGGAAAGATAATGTAATTATCTACAACTTATTCAACATCCGTACGACCAGATTCCGACTCTAAATTGTCAAAAAACCGAACCTTAGGTCGACTGCTCATGCTGCCCGAAACAGAGAACGTGTCAACTTCTAGATCTAATCCAATCTACTCAAATCCAGCACCACCAATTGATCTAAAAACTTGATAAACACGCTTAGAACAGTACCTAGACCAACCCCAAGGATTCCCATGGCCATACCTTTGCCCAACGCACGAAAACCCAATAGATCTCCTCCCAGTTCGCGCGATCTCCTTCCTCGCTGCAATCCCGCCGGATCTCCTCGTCGCGGAGCGCTCGAACGGATGGATCTTTGAGGTGTGGAGGTGGAGAACTACCCTAGGGGCAGCAAGGGAGGAGTAGAGGTGGTGGAGAGGTGGTGGAGCAATGGGGGAGGTGGAGGCGCCACAAGGAGGAGGTGGGGAGGTGTGGGGGGGGCGGCTAGGACTTGTGGGGGCGCAAGGGCAGGGGCTGGACGCCTAGAGGGGCTGGGGGAGGCCCCAAACCAGGTCTCCTACTCCTATTAGGACTCAAACTCCATCCCACCAAAGCCCACGACCCTTTCCTTTAGGCCCAAACTCCCCCGGAAAGGCCCAAAACCCCGGAAACAGCCCGAAAACGGCCCGGAAACGCTATTAAGCCTCCTATCATATGGTTTTAACCTCCAATACCATATTTCATAAATTTTTTGACCTTATCATTCACATTAAATAATGTCACACCATTCCGTAGTGTCACATTACCGGAAGCAGCGATCGATACAATGGAAACCCTAAGCAAAGGAAACCCTAACCCTTTGATATAAGCAGCGATCGATGAAACCTAGAAGCAGGAAGACAAGGATTGAGAGGAATAAAAGATGGAGTTACCGGGGAGACGCGACACCGAGGTAGGAGGAGTTGTCGCTGGAGTGGTAGGGGGAGCCGCGAGGGGTGGCGATGGAGAGGCGTAGTTGCGAGGGAAGGCGACGGAGAGGCGGAGACACGAGGGGCGGTGATGGAGAGGCGGAATCGCAAGGGGCGGCGATGGAGAGTTGGAGTCGTGAGGGGCGCTGTCGTGAGAGGCGGAGTCGGAGGTAGGGATAAAATTTCATGAGGGGCTTGGACTTTTGTTTTATCCCTGGGAATTCAAATATTTATTTTCTAAAAGAGATCAAGCCAAATCACAAAAGTCTCTTTTAGAAAAGCAAAAGCAGATTATTCAGGAATTATCCTCATTGGAACAGGTGGCTGGTGCATTTCTGTCACTCTAATTTTTTTGGGAATTTTTCTGCCTATGAGAGTGCTTCGTGAAAGACTACCAAAAATCACCTTCAAAAACCTTGTAGAAAAATCAGGAAAAATCAAGAACTACAGAAAGTCAGGAACTTTGATTAGGAAGTTTGGGGCTCGGTTTTCACCTCATAGCTCCCAAATGGTGCAACCATTGGACTCCAAATTTTTTCCACAGATAGGTAGATGAATCATGCACCTTCTACAACAAGAATCACCCAAAAAGGAATTTTCTATATTTTTAAAAAAATTGAAGACTGACTGCTGCACGAAGAACAAGTTTAGGACAGATTTGCAATCTTTAAAAAAACTTGATCTCTAGTCTATCCTAGGGTGCAAGAAAGATGTAAAACCGAATGTGCACCCTCAAGACATCATTGATCAACAGTATTTAGAAGGAGAGGTGTGAAATCATGTGCTGAAAAATTGGCTTACAATTTAATTTGCAAAAATGTGCTTGTGCATGTGCTTGACCAATTTGACAAGAAACAGAGGGCTTAACTTTTATGCCAGGCCAATTTTTTTTGGTCCGTGGTGAACAAGATTTTGCAGTCTGAAATTTGCATGTACACTGGACCAATTTTCGTTGTTCCACCGTGAACGTGAACTTGAATGTTTTTGCGCTGGACCAAATCTGTTCAAACCAGTAAGTTTCGCATGTACGCCGAACCGGTTTTTTGGTTCTTCGTGAGTGACGCCAGACCAAATATTTAGTTCGGCGTGAACGGAAAAATGAGGGCCTTTTTCTCTGTGTGCGCCGAACCAAACTTTGGTCTGTCGTGAACGTGAACTCGATTAGGATTTTGCAATTGAGTTTGGATTGTTTGTATGCAATGCTCGTGTGAGTGATTGCATGGTTTGACTTTGAGTCAAGTCGTGGACTTGTGCTCGGAATCAATTTTTGTTTATTCATGTGCAGGTGTTGCTCGAGGGCGAACATGGTCAATGACTGGACCAGAACTAGGTTCGTAGAGGAACTGATGTTCGAGACTAGGTTCAGGGAGGAATCGAGGTCTTGGTGGTCAAGGATGTCATGCGGGACGTTCGGACTAGAGAACGGTGCACACGAGGCTGGTTATTCACGTGAGTATGGTAGGTGGGCCATACGCGTGCAAGAGTTGTAATCGTTTGGGGTAGCTTACATGTATTGGGCTAGGTTGGGCCAAGTGGACATGTATGCGTACTCCTTGTGTTTGCTCCTTTAAATAGGAGGGGTGTCTCCTGTTTAGAGGTATCCAGGGATTGAGATCAATCCAGAGCTTTAGGTTTTGTACTCTTTTGATGGGAGTATTTTAGACAAAAAGAAATAAAGATTAATTCCTTCCAGATCATCTGCGTGCTACAGTAATCGCGAAGCTACAGTGCACGCGTTGCTACAGTGTTTCCTGTTTTGGTTCTTGTTTGCATGCTTGTTCTGTTTCTAGATTGATTTTTGTCTTTTGAATTTCATCTTGCTTTGATCCATCCAAAACCTCTCTAAGGTTCCTCAAAGTTTAGTTGATTATTCTTTTGAAGATCTTGTTTAATCTTGAAGTTTTGGTTAGTTCAATTCTCGTCATATTCTGCCACAGCAAGCTTGCGAGGTTTATAACTTTTGATTCATAAGTTCAATTGAGTTGATTCCCCTTTTGTTTGATTCGTATTGGAATCTAGTTTCTTGTGTTAAAATTTCAGGTCAATCCGACAGCTTGATCTCTGGAAAATCACATTTTACCAAACGCTTCTAAAAAAGGCGATATCATCAAGTTCGGACTGGTCTAAACTTGACGCTCTGATCGGACTAGTCCAAACTCTGATCGGAGCTGTCCGAACTGACTTCAGAGTGGTCTGAACTTGACTACCAAGATCGAACCGGTCCGAACTAGTCGATTTCGAATCTGTCAACTTGCGGAGCTTATAACTTTTGATCTGTAGATCCGATTGAGTTGATTCTTGTTGGATTAGTTTCTAAATTGAATCTAGTTTTTGTAGTATCAATTTCACGTCAATCTGACAGTTGGATCTTTGGGTATTTGCGATTTAGTGGACGTTTGCTAATCTGTTTTGCTTGAAACATCAATCTGTTTTTGCTTTAAACTGAAGCAATCTTTTATAATCTATTTTGGTGTGGTTTGATAATCATCAAAAATTTGTTTTAGCTTTCGCACAATCTTTCACCCCCCCTTTTGATTGCTATATCCGTATATTTCGATCCTACAAGTGGTATCAGAGCGAGGTCTTTCTAATCTATCTTAACCGATGATTAGATTAATAGATCGTTATTCGACAAAACTGTGTGTGTTCGATGGTGTTGATTTTCAGTTTTGAAAGGCCAAGATGGAGGCGTTCATACAAGCGCAGGGCTTCACAATTTGGGAAAAGGTTTACAAGCCATATGAAGTTTCTGAGAACAACAACGTCAATGACACCAATCGTGCACATGTTGAAGCAAATAGCAAGGCACGCAACTTGATCATCCAAGGATTGGGAAGAAATGACTTCGACCGCGTGATTCATCTCAAGTCTGCATGGTCTTTGCGACACTACCTTGATGAACAAATATTTCACACACAATGGAGAACAATCTTAGCGAATAACCTAACCTAATATGATGGCGGCTTGTTTTAATAATGTGGGCAGGGAGAGAGAAGCCACAACCAGGAAGGGGCGTTCTAGGTTGTCTCCCATGCCCACAACTTGGGCCTTCTATCGAGGTATAAGGCCCGTAGCCCAAAGAAAAGGTGGCGCAGCACCTTCTAGAAAATAGCAGCCCATTGTTGCGATGATTTGGGACCCTTCCCAATACACTTTGGAGATGAGGTTAGATGTGTTGGAAAGATCGTGAAATAATCTTTCAATAGAGTACTTATACACCATTGTCCGTGAAAGATCAGAATGGTGATCAAAGGGGGCGGATCCCAAAGTAAAATATCTCCTACCACTTGGACAAGAAGAAGCCAAGAAACACACACACACACACACAAGAAAAGAAGCAAACCCTCAAAATCTGGCAAAGAGTGGCACTACCGTAGGTGCAGGGATGGTAGTGCCGAATCTCCGGTACTACCACTCATAAATAATGATAGTGCCAGACTCAAGAACAGAGCAATAAAATAGGATGAACTCTGAACCAAAATCAATTAAACTCCAAATCCATAGTTCCAAAGTGCATCCAACTTCGTAGATATGATCACAAGGATGCCATGAACTTATTCCACCCATCAATCCATAGGATCAATGTCAAAGTTCCGACCTTTCTTGGTTTGAAGGGAGATTGCACCAGGTTGAAGCAAAAATCAAAATCTGCGATCTAGACTTGCTGGCGCGATTTTGATGATCAACATAAACTTGGATGCCTTTCCACAAGTCACAGCAAGTTAGAACACACAAGGAGCAAAACCAAAACACATTCCACCAATATTAGTCATGAAAAAAAGAATGGGTTTCTTGTAAGAGTAAAAAAAATATTGCCTAGAGGATTGGGATATGATCTAAGAGAAGATTTATCCAATCAATCTCTCATCTTCGGCAAGAAGAACTACAAGTATTTAGAAGGAGGGGAGGCAAATGTGCGAAAATGTAAATGCTTGAAAGTAAATGCTGAATTTAAATTGCGTAAAGTAATAACATAATGTAAATGCGGAATTTAAATTCATAAGAATAGTAAAGAAAATCTTTGTATTTCTAGTTGGATGGTTTACAAAGCCTCACAATAAGTAGGCAAAGCTCAAAAGAGCACACAAAACCTTCAAATAGGGAGGCTACCCTAGCCCTCTATTTATCTATACTATAATTGACCAGTTATTTCTTTTCTACATCCACACACTATTCTGCCCCCACAGAGGATATTTTCCCTTCGTCCACCCCAAAAGGTGCACCCAGAAATCGTACTTCCTCAAAATCAATGGCTCAGATGTTTTAGCACACCACTTCATCAAATCTAATGGACCAAATCAACCGGTTCATCCCATCCCGAGCCCCAATCCCCGCGCCTAACGCGCGCCCAAACTCTGCGCTGCGCCCCGATCGCCCCCAACCTTGCGCCTGCGCCCCGATCGCCCCCAAGCCTTGCGCCTGCGCTCCCGTGAGCTCTGCGACTGTGCCCCGATCGCCACTCCCGTGCGCCGCCGCCGCCCCAAACTCTGCGCCCCGATCGCCCCGATCGCCCCCAAGCCTTGCGCCTGCGCTCCCGTGAGCTCTGCGGCTGTGCCCCGATCGCCACTCCCGTGCGCCGCCGCCGCCCCATACTCTGCGGCCCGATCGCCCCCAAGCTCTGCGCCTGCGCTCCGATCGCCCCCAAGCTCCGCGCCTGCGCCCCGATTGCCGCTCCCGTGCGCCTCCTGTCGTACGCCGCCGCAGTCCTACCCGATCCGATCGCGCCCACCGCCCCGACTGCATCACTCAGCCCTCCCCTCCCCTCTCGCTTCGCCCAATGTGAGTATATTGCCCGTCGGAGATAATTGTTCATGGTGCCTTCAATCTTTGCAGCACGTGCGTTGTTGTAATTGCTCCATCATAATTGCTCCATCAGAGAAGAATGGTGTTTGCTCAAATTGATTCGAACCAGAACCAGCTGTATTAGTTTGCTGAAATTTGTATCTGCAACATGCATGCTTGTCTTTCTTTAGGATTGTTTGATTTACAGTTCTGTTCTTTCGCTGGTTTAAATTTAACATGCGATCCCACTAGGTCAGAATAGTGTGAGTTTTTTATGCCAATGCAAAGATTTCTGCTTAATTCTGACCTCCTGGATGTGATGTTTGCCATTGATCAATCGGGGCAATTGTGATGGAGGAGTGATCTGTGGAAATAGATATTTCGGTTATTGCCTTCTAATAGATTTACAAGGGCTGTTCGCTGATAGATTTATCTATACTATACCCTATATGTTTGACTTGTTGCAGATGGATGTACAATTTTTGTGTAATAAATTGCTCACTCCTGATAGTCACATGTAATATTTTTTTTTGCATCTTTCTGTATAAATCTTATTAAAGTTCTTGTTTTTATAGTTTTATTTGTGGGCTTGTAGTTATTTTACATTATTCAAATTATGCTTCTGCTCTTTGTAATATTGTTTTAAAATCTCATGTGAATAATAAAATCAGATTGACTAATGTGAATACTAATGAGATTGTTTGTTTGGCAGATATCTGGCTGCGTTGCTTGCCGAGCACCAAGTTTTAGCCCCGTTCGAATAAGTTCTGCCCTTCTGTATCAGGCTCTTGAACCAAGGTTATTTCTTTTCCTCCAGACATTCACTAACACATAATGACATGCTTACTTTACCTTAGTTTATGGATTGTTTGTTATGCATTGTTGTGAACCTGTGGCGTTTTGATGTCTGCCTCTGCTACATATTTTCAGGATGTATGAGGTTTTCCGGTCTAATATTCTTGATATCGGTCTTATTAGTCTATCAGAAGATTTAACCAGAGGATGTTTGTTACTAAATTTTGTTTTTTGTTGTTTTCTCATATATCCTATTGCCTGATTCTGGTTTAATTCATGACAGGGTAGTAATTTATCCAATTCTTAGATGTTAATAAGCACTTTATCCACGTAATTGACTTCACTCGCTGGAATGGATACTTTTTATTTCAACCACGATTTTCTATCTTAAGAATGGTCACTGTTAGCCCATTAAGTTTACCTGGCCACCAAGTGAATGTTCAGCCAATGGATCTGGAGGGATGGCCAGGAATGCAAACAGAGGTAATGCTGATCCAGGGAATCTTTGATTATCATACAGTGGATGTAAACCTGTGAACTGTCGCTAGATTTCAGTGCATGTAAACCTGTGGCCTGCAAGACTGTGGCCTGCTTGATTTTTTTTTGGAATGATTGGAATAGTTTAGATCAGATGTTTCATCCATCCGCGCGAGTCATTTTTACGGAAAGCAGCTGTTTGTATGGTTACTGATGCTTGTGATTGATGCGATTGTTGATGGTGCCCAATTGTGCCTGCAGGTCAAGCTGTCTGATTACATTGGGAAGAAGTATGTGATTCTCTTTTTCTACCCCCTGGACTTCACATTCGTTTGCCCAGCTGGTTCGTCACCAGCTCGTGCTCCTTGAAGGCATAACTTTATTTTGGTTTGCCATTCTAAAAAATGCATTTTTCTAAACTTTGCAGAGATTCATGCTTTCAGTGACAGACGGGGAGTTTGAGAATAAATTACAAAGTTAATTGTGTTCTATTTGTCCATTTTTCATGGATGTAAACCTCCTCCATAGGATACGCCAAGGTCCAATTGGAAGGTCTGCTTCACCAAGCCCTTGCTCTTCATTAATATGGTCACTCCTAGCGGAGGGCGATCTGCCCTCAGCGATATATCAAACAGCAACAACACAGGTATAAATTTGATGCCGAGCTATATATGTTAAATACTGTGTACGACGGCTCAATCAATTTTATGTTGAAAAAACATCGCAACAGCTCTGCACATAACACCTTCTGATGAGGCACATCGTAGGAGGGAAGAAAAGAACAGAAAACAACGTGAATACCGTGCTAGGAAGAAGGCTGAAGCAAACAATCCGTACACTGGTACGTTTAATCATCTGTTAACTATGTCTGGATATGTAATCTAATACCTACGCTAAATTGTTGTGATCGTTGTGAAGCTCATTCCATCAACGACAGTATTGTTTCCTCGGCCACACCAACACAACCCACACCTATTTCCATTTCACAACAACGTAAAAGTGAAAGGGACAAGTACCATCGAGGTGAAATGACCGAGGAGCAGAAACAAGAAATGAACAGAAAGCAGCGTGAATACCGAGCAAGGAAGAAGGCTGAATCAAACAATCTTTACCGAGGGAGTGCTGGATCATCAAACCACGCCACACCTACTCTTGGTAATGTTTAATGTGAGATAATGTCAAAAGCACCATTTTAACTAATTCACATAAGCAAACTTGTAGGTACTTCGGGCATAGGACAACACTCACCATATGGAACGGCCTATTCAACCCTTTGCCAATCACCCAGCTTAAGAGACAAGGAAAATGTCGATCCAGATGAGCCCATGGACTGGCTACATAGAAATGATCAATACGTCCGACGATATGACCCCAGTTATGTTACACGTAATTTCAAGTTCGTTGCGTCATTACTCAATGTAGATCTTGTGTTGTTAATTAATTTTCCTTTGTAATGATCCCCAGGTAGTTCACGTAAGGACAAACTCCTAATTAACAGGGAAAGATACATCAGCATGGATGGATCCAAGAAGAAAATATTATTGCAACATGTACGGGAGTACAAGAAGAGGAAAGCTTGTAGCATTGAAAAGCGCCAAGAATCGGCAATCCCAGGTGAACACATTTGTCCAATATAATATTAAATACATTGATCTGTTTGCAGTGTAGCCATTATAGATTCTGATTACATCTTATTACAAATGGCGGTGTAACTCACGGTCTAGACGGACTTACTCGAGAGGAAACTATACATGTGCCGCTTCTTCAACATAAAATTACAGAACCAAATGATATAGAGTTCCACAGTGCTATATTCGAGCCTACATTACCTGCTTTTGACGCAGAAGGTGACTTTCATTTGATATTTTTTATTGTTTACGCATCAATCTATTTTATAAAATAGAGTCTCATGTACTACACTCAACCATCATGTAATAGATCATCTCGAGACAACCCAGATTCAGGACATTGCAAACAATTATGATGACGAAACCAGTCAGTTTCTTGGTGAAGGTAACAATTATGTGTGTCTACTCTTTTGTTTGATTGATTTAATATGTTCATATTTTGATTGTCAAGCCCTGTTTTTGCCACAGTTTATGAGTTCGAGTCGTATCATGTGAATGTTAAGGGTGTTGATGGTACCAACACCGATGATCCATACAACTTTGTCTACCATAACCTGCCAGATAAACACCTTGTTTTAAGACCTATACCTGACTGCCAATACTGTGGTGCAAAAATGTTACAATTTGAGCCACCTGGATTCTGTTGTAGAAAAGGTAGGATAAAAATCCATATTCCAGATGTGCCTGCTAAGTTAAAACGGTTGTTCACAAGTCAGATACATGATGATGCAAAATACTTCAGAAAACATATACGGTACTTCAACTCTCATTTCTCTTTCACCAGTCTTGGAGTTACCCTTGATCAACGAGTTAGCACTGCAGCCGGGACTGGTATATACACATTTCGTGTGCATGGTGGGTTGTACCATCGTCTTGACCAATTGGTACCAGGTTCTAAAGGTCCTCGTCATTTGCAGCTATACTTTTATGATACAGAAGATGATACATTGTCGCACAGATCGCAGAGGTCTCCCAACCTTGATATCAATCTCATCCGACATATCCTTACAATATTGCAAGATAACCCATACGTACAGACTTTTAAGAGAGTGGGTTCAATTCCAAACCTAGATAATTACAGGATTGAACTCAATACTAATGTCACGCCAGACCAACGGAGGTACAATGCCCCCACGGCCTCTCAGGTAGCTGCTATATGGTCAGAAGGGAATGATCCACAGAGAAGTTTTGATAGGAGTGTGATTGTATATGCCAAAGATGATCGTCCGCGTTATATCAAAGCATATCATGGTTGTTATGACCCTTTGGCGTATCCTTTATTTTTCCCTGGAGGGGAAACAGGTTGGGACCTCAAAATTCCGTACAATGTTCCACCTGTGCTTCCGGAGCCAATGAACCTAGACGAACGATGTGATGACCATGAGGGTGACAATGACATGCCAATGAACCTAGATGCAGGTCAATCTACCAGATATGTGACTGCAAGGGAATACTATTGTTTTAAGCTACAAGTTAGAAAGGATATTTTTAACATCTTGCTATTTGGAGGGAGGCTCCTCCAGCAATGGACTGTTGACATGTATATCAAGATCGAGTCTATGAGGCTAGATTGGTACTCTAAACCTGAGAACCAAAAACTCATACGTGCTGAGCTATACCAGGTGAGTGTAAGAACAACATTTGACAAACATTAGTCACCTGTCATTACACTCATCACATTTTAGTTTTGAAAGTTTAGACACAAATTTTAATCCTTATTTGATTTATTTATTGTAGGGTGTGGTTGATGTAATTTCTGCTGGGGAGACACGGGCTTCTGAGGTTGGTAAGAGAATTGTGTTGCCTCGATCGTTTCCAGGAGGCGATCGGGACATGCAGCAAAGATTTCTTAATGCAATGGTTATTGTTCAGCGTTTTGGGAAACCAAACTACTTCATCACGATAACCTGCAATCCGTACTGGGAGGAGATCACAACCAATCTTGAACCTGGACAGAAACCACATGATAGGCCGGAACTGGTGGCAAGAGTATACAGGTCCAAATTGCGGGACATGAAAGATTTGTTAATCAAGAAAAAGTATTTTGGAGAGGTAGCCGCATATGCTCATGTTCTTGAAGTTTCAAAAGAGGGGCCTACCGCACGAACACTTTCTGTTGATCATGAAGTCAGGAAGTAAGATATCAAGCCCAGATGGTTATGATAAAGTCATTTCTGCGGAGATACCGGACAATGACAAGTACCCCGTGTTGCATAGTTTGGTCATCAAGCATATGTTACATGGACCATGTGGCGTGCTAAATAGCAAGTGTCCTTGTATGGTCGATGGAGAGTGCCGCTTTAAGTATCCTCGGATTCTGTTCATAACACAACAAGGAAAGGACTCATATCCTTTATATAGGAGGAGGGATGATGGACGCCGTGTAAAGATTAGAGGTGCTGTGTTAGATAACAGGTGGGTGGTTCCATATAATCCTGGTCTCCTAATGCGATATAACTGCCACATTAACGTTGAAGCTTGCTCAAGCATTAAGGCTGTTAAGTACCTTTTTAAGTATGTGTATAAAGGCCACGATTGTGCATCATTCTCAGTCGACCCTGCTCAGAATAAAGGAGTAATAAATGAGATTCGTCAATACAGGGATGCTAGATATATATCACCACCGGAAGCGGTGTATAGGATTTTTGGTTTCCCGCTCTTTGGTGTATATCCATCTGTTTTGCAGCTCCAACTTCATTTGCCTAACATGCAGTATGTTACCTATGATGGATCAGATAATCTACAGGACGTTATCAGCAGACCATCTTCTTCTATGACCACACTTACTGAGTATTTCAAGGTGAACCGTGAGGATAGTTATGCAAGCAAATTATTGTACAGAGAGTTCCCAGAACACTACCGGTGGATCAAGAGAACAAATATATGGCAAAGAAGAAAGCAGAGAGGACAAATTGGACGGATTGTGTATGCTCACCCTGCTGAAGGGGAGAGATACTTCTTGAGAGTGCTTTTGAATCATGTGAGAGGTGCAACCTCATATGAGGATTTGAGAAAAGTGGATGGCATCACATACTCTACTTTTAGAGAAGCATGCGAGAAGAGAGGACTCATAGAGTCAGATATGTCACTTGACAACTGCTTGAGTGAGGCTGCAACTTTTCAGATGCCATGTGCTCTGCGAAGGTTATTTGCTACTATTCTGGTATTTTGCGAGGCTATCAACATCCGTGCACTGTGGGACAAGCACAAGGATTCTATGTCTGAAGATTATAGCCGAGACAACTCTAACACAGTAGCAGTGCAACAAATGGTGCTTAGAGACATACGGAATATGGTTCATTCGATGGGGAAGGATATCAGGAATTATGGTCTTCCAGAGCTAAATGATATAGGTCATTTTTTCATTCTCATCAAGTTCTTTTAACAGCACATCTTGTCCGTATGATTGTACATTTTTTTTTGGTAATAATCTGTTAAAAACCCCAACATATAAGTTATACTTGCGTACTGTATTGACCAATGGTTTCCTCATACGTTTATTTATATGTATCAATCAGGTCAATTTACCAATGACATGATGAGAGAGGTGAGAGAGGAACTTTCCGTGGGCATAGACCAAGAACATGTGGCTATATATACATCTCTTAACAAAGAGCAGCGTGCAGGATTTGATGAAATCATACATCATGTATTCAATAACATGAGCCGAGTATTTTTTGTGGATGGTCCTGGAGGCTCAGGTAAGACATTCCTATACAAGGCAATTCTTGCTAAATTGCGCTCGGAGGGCTTAATAGCCATTGCAACTGCAACTTCCGGTATAGCAGCCTCTATATTGCCTGGAGGACGAACTGCACATTCTAGGTTCAAAATCCCAATTAAGCTTGCTGCCAATAGCATGTGCAACTTCACAAAGCAAAGTGGCACTGCGGAGTTACTTCGTAGGGCATCCTTGATCATCTGGGATGAAGTTGTCATGACAAAACGTCAAGCAGTTGAGACACTTGATAGGTCCCTCCAAGATATTATGGATTCTACTTTGCCATTTGGTGGAAAGGTGTTGGTATTTGGTGGAGATTTTAGACAGGTTCTTCCTGTAGTAACACATGGGACAAGAGCACAAATTACTGATGCTACGCTGCATAGATCTTATATATGGGAAAATATAAGAAAGATAAGATTGACACGTAACATGAGGGCACAAACCGACCCATGGTTTTCAGATTACCTACTAAGAATTGGAAATGGAACTGAAACGACAATTGGAGGTGATTATGTTCGCCTGCCTGATGACATTGTGATTGGTTATACAGACAACGAAGATTCAATAAACAAACTCATTCAAGATGTATTCCCATCGCTTGAGGAAAATGCAAGGTCGGCATCTTATATGAGCATGCGTGCCATTCTTTCAACCAAAAATGAGTATGTGGATCGACTGAATGGAAAGATGATTGATAAGTTTCCAGGCCATGAAAAGGTTTATCACAGCTTTGACTCCGTCGATGATGACTCACACAATCACTATCCTATTGACTTTTTGAACTCCATCACTCCAAATGGCCTCCCACCGCATGTCCTAAAAGTAAAACTCAACTGCCCTGTGATTCTTATCCGTAATCTTGATCCTAACAATGGCTTGTGCAATGGAACAAGATTAATGGTTAGAGCATTCCAAGACAATGCAATTGATGCCGAAATAGTAGGTGGCCAGCATGCCGGCAAAAGGGTCTTCATAACTAGGATCCCTTTGTCTCCTTCCGACGATATTTCACTTCCTTTCAAGTTCAAGAGGAAACAGTTCCCAATACGCCTAAGTTTTGCAATGACCATAAATAAATCGCAAGGACAAACCATCTCAAATGTTGGGATCTACCTTCCAGAACCTGTGTTCTCACATGGACAGCTTTATGTTGCATTGTCTAGGGGTGTCTCAAAGCAAACAACAAGAATTTTGGCCAAACCAAAAAAAGAAATAGATCCCACAGGGAAAAGCACCAGGAATATTGTGTATCAGGACGTCCTGGACTGGTGATATTGAGGCTTGCCATGGTACGCACCATACAGCCGAAAGCGCAGCAAATGTTCTCTTGGTATATGTCTCTCAGATATGTTCTTCTGTTCCCAAATTTTTTGTTTCCTTCGTTGTTTGTGGTATGGAATTTTATCCTGCTTGATTTATGAGCTCGTATATGTTCGTCATCCCTTTTCGTGTGCTTGATCTATATAGCTCATGGGCATGTGAGGGGGCAACTCTATAGTCGCTGCTTGCTAGATGATGCACATCAGGGCATTGTCTGACGGACACCACAAAACAAATACAACTATTTGATCTATGCAGTATATTATTGCAAAATAATTGGTGCTATTAAATTATATAATATTTCACCTGCACTGAATTTTTTTATGTACTGGTTTCTTCACTGTTCCATCTTGATTCGCCTTGGATCATGGTCAATATCTTTATTCTCATAGAAATCAGTATGGTGGTGTATGTAATGCTAATTTGCATGGTATTGTAGGTTTTATCTTTAATTCCTAACGTTTAATACAAGGAATAACTTTTTGCTGAAGTATTTTGTTAAGGAAACCTTTGTCTCTTCCTTTGCAAAAGTGCTGCTAGACTATAGTTGTAAAGTGTTTCTTAAATTTTTCGACAGAATGGATGAAGCTCGACAGCCGTTGTCCAGAAAAATCCCAATTCCTTCAAGCCGAATTAATCCCTACAGGATGATTATCATTATTCAGTTGGTGGTTTTGGGGTTCTTCTTCCACTACCGAGTGATGCATCCGGTGAATGATGCATTTGCTTTATGGCTCATATCTGTAATCTGCGATATCTGGTTTGCCATGTCTTGGATTCTTGATCAGTTCCCAAAATGGCTTCCCATTGAGAGAGAAACTTACCTTGACCGTTTGTCACTAAGGTTGGTTCAATGTCAAAACCAAGAGAAATGCTTTGCCTATCTTATTAAAATTTTTGATCTAAACTTGCTCCAGTTGACTTCTTTGTCAGTACAGTTGATCCATCAAAGGAACCTCCCTTAGTCACAGCAAACACTATCCTTTCCATCCTTGCTGTGGATTATCCCATTGATAAGGTATCCTGCAATGTCAAGGGGTGTCTCAAAGCAAACAACAAGAATTTTGGCCAAACCAAAAAAAGAAATAGATCCCACAGGGAAAAGCACCAGGAATATTGTGTATCAAGACGTCCTGGACTCGTAATACTTGGTAGGTAATAATCCCAACAAATAAGTTGGAATATCTACTATATTATGCTAACAAAGATTCACTAGGCAATTGAGTGGATATATCTGTGAGAAGTGTTAACTGATAACAAATGTGCACCGTGTGACATCGTTTTGGGTAAAATAAGCTATCTACAATACTTTTCACAGTGACTTCTTCTAGATGTGCAGTTTATTTGTATCATGTTAAGCTTGTTAGGACTTTAGTGTCGACATATCATGCTTGCTAAGACCATTTCAATTTAATTGGTCTCCTTTTAATGAAGAAAGTTGTTAGAATATAGATGGTGTGTGAAGGAGTTGTCGAAGTTCGTTTTTATTGTCAATTTTTCAAATTCTGGGTGTGTCTTCATAACTGCTATTGCTTTGTACTACATAACACAACAAGAGAGATACCTGTAAGTATTATATTTATAGACAAGCATATTAGCTCAACTATTTTGATGTTTCACATTAGGTACACTAATGAGTGCTCTTACTGTTCAACTTTCCAGCTACTATACTCCCTGTTCTGGATTTTATGGAGTTCTGTTGGTATTGCTGGTGGGCATCAAGCAACTTTTGCCATATCAGGAGCTTAATCTTTTTGTTCTAAAGCTTAAGGGAAAGGTTTGTGGCTGCTACTGTTAATAGAATAACTCTATTTCATTTTATCATGTGTTTAACTCTATTTCATTTTATCATGTTTGCCCTCCCTCTACAGTATCGACAGTTGAAGGTACCATCCCAGGCTCCAAATGTGGAATCACTTCATCCTGGTTGACAGTTCAGCACAGCTGAAGTTAGTGTGGCTGTAGGACTACTCCAAACATCATACTTATGTTATTTTCCAGCTTGGGGTTCTTATTAAACTTTCAAAGATAATGCATACTTGCCATTTGAAACAGGCAGGCTTACCTGATCAATAAATACTCTTGGAGGTGTACACCAAGCAACCCTGTGGTGAAGGCCAAGTGAACTTCCAACGCTGAATCCAGTTGTTGCTGAATTTGACGGGGAGTAGATGATGTTTGCTCCTTCCTCATCCCCTGGAGGTGCCTCACTCATAGCTCTCATTGCGACAACATAATCATAGGTTGTGATCCCCTGATGTATATAGGATAGAGAAGGAATTGAGAAATCAGGATTAAATTTGGATATGTACTATTACATTTCCACTAAGGAATTGAGAATCTGGTGAATATCTAGCAACTCGCATTTACAAAAAGTACTACTCAGTGACAAATTCAATGCTTATCAGTTGTGCAACTGCAAACACCATCTCATTGGTAAATACTAAATTATGAACTTACAACATGCACGATTATGCCTGATAGCCTACGTGCTTCTATGAACTTTCTTAACACTGCTTATCAACCTCGTAAATTTATATATTTCTTTTGATCAGGAGCTTCTTCGGAAAGAAAACAGCAAAAGAAACGGCGGTTTCTCGGTCACCTTCTTGATTGTCGTGGGTCTTCTCGGCATTGTCGCCGGCTACATCCTCAAGAAGACATAGAAGTGGTAGTTGCCAACAAATTTAATACTCCCAGGAAAGGATACCCCCATATGGTATGCCATCCCGTGTGTTTTTTCCTCCTAAAAGGAGCGCTTGTTCGAACGTGTAACAACAGCCCACCTAGAAGCTTTGGTTTGTGTACCATTATATGGTGGCTTATCCCAATTTTTACATTGAGTAGACTTGTTTTTAAGTCTGACAGCCGCAACTTATGTCACACTCACCATAATCTTTATTCTTTATGATCTCGCATTTCTTGAGGGCGTGATACAACCTCAATATGTAATCGAGCAGTCAGTAAGCAAGGAAAAGATGTTTCAAATTGTCAAATTACCAGGGTAAATTTTCATATTCAGTTAGGCTGAATACATCATGGTGCATGTTCGTCTTTTCTACTGTTGTGCTGTTGAACAGAAACATTCAGGTTGTACCACGCAAGGTTCCGGACTTCCAGGACGGTTCAGGAACATCATTGCTGCTGCCGCGATCATGCTGCCGCGATCATGCCGACGGTGAACCCTAGCAGCGAGTACCTGCACCTCGCTGGGACGATGAGCCTTCGCGGAGTTGAGGAGGGCACGCCTTCGTCTGTCACCTTCCGGCTGACGGTGGCCGGCCTCTCTGTCAGGATCGGCTTGAGTCTGAAGAAGAAACAGAGGAGAAGTCAGGCATCTTATCGGTTCATCGACTTCAGTTAGTGATGATCAACGGCAGAAAGCTTTCACAATGCCAAGAAGCATCATCCAACGGCTGAGAACTACATCAACCAGAATTTACAAATTGGCTGTAGCTCGTTAACTTTTGTCGGTAGTCTGTTTTACCGTTCATTATCCTTTACTGATCAGGATTTACTGATTTTGTTGCTTTGTAAAGACTATGGGTATAAACGCAGCTTCAGAAGAGTAACGGAGGAAGACTTTTGGCATAACTCATATACTTTAGTTGTTAGTTTGTTAGCATCTACCAACTCTCTGTTCTCTCCCAAAAAGATAGCTGTCTTTGACTTTGGTCTAGAATTATGGAGAGATATCATTGTCCACTCTCCCAAAATTGGAAGCCTCCTTCCTCATCCCCTGGAGGTCCTGACTAATCTTTTGCCTTCATAGCCCATAACGATAGCCGTAGGCCCGTAGCCGCTTAAAAGGTCATCACTCGCCGCAGGTTAGTCCCATATACTGCCGCTTTCAGAGTACAGTGCTCCGAGGAATAAATACATACTGAGGGACAAGGCCGCTCTGGAAAAGCACGCAGCTGCGCGGTGAGCACAAAGCGAACTATTAATTATCAACTAAAAGGACTCAATAAATGTTTTTCGGTAAATGTGGCAATAAAAAAAATCCAATTTACTCTTTTGCTTGTTCTTTCTGTTCTTCCTCTTTCTTGCCTTCCAAGTCTGATCGACCTCACGCCCTGACTTCATCGGAGGAAAAGGGGATTACACTCAGCCCTATCCTTACGATAACGCAATATCCAATGACTCCGTTTGGCAAATAATTAAGGTCAATACTCCGCAAACAACAACAACACAGGATGCATTTGTTAGCCGTATACATGAGCCGCCCACGCCTGTGTCCAGCATGGACCTGCGTATATGTACGTTGCCGGATAGGCAACGGTACCAGCGTCATCCTCCATATTTGGCTAGGCTGTTATAATAGGCATATCCAGGATTAGTTGCAATCTGTTGATTGGTTTCCAACCAGGTTTCCACCTGTTGATTGTAAGCTGAACAAACCGAGTCGGATAAGGAGGCGGGCCGGGCCATGTGCTTCGGTATAAAAAGAAGGCAAGCAACCGGTATACGACGTGAGGGATTCCTGATCTGAGGCGGCGGCTGGTGAAAGCGCAGAGAAAAAATTTGAAGATATGCATTAGGCGGTGGCACACATGATCAAAGGAGCAACGTGAGGATACAGAGTCTTGGACTTCTTTGGTTCTTTGGTTGCATGCAAGGAACCAGCGAGGAGCAGAGGCGAAGCAGCTGCGTGTACGATCGAAACTAGGCAGGTAGATATGTCCCTGCTCGAGATCATGAGCATCACGATCTTGTGTTGCAGTCTGCCTTTTGCGGGATCAGTGATGTTAACCAAAGGACTCCTGTTTATATATATTACAGCTCCTACATACACAAAAGGCTCGTTCGACATCAAGGGCTTCAACTTCGACTTGGGGCCGTCCTTGTTCTCCGGCATCCAATCCAGAGGCCCCCAGGCCAATCCCCTCGCCCAGGTGCAGATTCAAGGCTTACCATTTTTCTTCCGAGAAAACATATTCTCCCATCAAGGTTAATTCAGTGATATTCAGTGGCAAGGAAACTGACCTGTTGTTGTTGTCTTGTTCAGATTACATGGGTCATTCCTTTGTACTGAGTTGCCATAATCTTTTGATTACTAAGCATTAGATCATTCAAGTAAGGGCTGCTACCAATCCGGACTATCACGAATGTGTTTGAATTAGTTATGTTGTGTCATGTGGCAAGATTAAAAAATGTTTGAATAAGTTATATTGTGTTGTGTGGCAAGATTAAAAAGTGACTACCAAAAGCTGAAACATTGTATAAGATTCATATCATAGAAATTGATGTCATGCCATCAGGAGTTCTTAACTGATCAAAGTTAGGAGGTCACTATCTGATGATTGCTTCACAATTTGTTGTAATTTTAGCTATGTTTACTTCTGGCCTTAGCTTTGACCTTTGTGTGTCACTGTGTCTTGTTCCTCCTGCTTCAGTTCCATTACCTTTAACAATCATCTATAAGCTTTTCTAGACATTACTTTCACTGTACATGTTTGATGTGTCATTATAAGCATGACGCATTAAAGAGCCATCACATTGGGATTAGTTTTTTCTCTGGTTTATTCCTGTTTATTTTTAAGATGTTCATTGATGAAAACTGTATTGGTGTAGGTTAGATGTTTAACATACAGTTTGTTATGACAGATGTTAACATACAGTTGCCACTGCTTAATTGAATCTAATTGACTTTGCTAGGATGACTACCTGCATGGATTACCTAATTTCTGAAGTTTGTGAGCAAAATACAGGGCAATGAGATGAACCTGTGTTGGTGATAGTAATTGATTTCTCCTGCAATGTAGCAACATAGCAATTAATTTCGTAACACAAATGATGCTGAATGCTGATATCCAATGATATCTCCCGGAGGGATTTGCATTAGACTTGTCAAACCTTTTTTTGTTTCTATTGATATGGGCTTCGCACAGGAAAACTAATAAGAAAAAAAAATCATAGTTTGCTAAATTTCTTTGAATATGAAATGATTCTTTTCTTAGAAGTGATTATCATTCTGACAACATGTTAATAAAAGAGTTTGAAGTAGATACAGGAGTTTTACTTTATTATTTTTGAGAAACAGTATGGAAGGACACTGATGAGTTTATATTATATTAAATACTAAAATAAACTGTATAATGAGAGTCTACAGGACCTGAAACAAGGAGAGAGAACTTTGCAAATGTAGAGACAAAAATCCACAAGATGCCTGATCCATGCATTCTGATAAATCAAACTAGAGAATTGATGGCAACTCCTCGTGAATACAAATACTTTAATTTCATTGGCAGAGTATTGGTGGCAACTCCATGGACATAGAGGGGGAGGAAGGAAATGCTGGCGTTGGCAATGCTGCCGAGCTTTCGCTCGATGCTGTGGCAGACGGTTGCATCGGTTCCAATTCGGAGCAAAAAAAGATACATACAGAAATTAGGATGCCACAACATAACAAACCAAAGAAGGTGCACATAGCTCATGTTGTGCCGCGAGGTACTTATTTCTGCTTGTTAATTTTCCCTTCTCTTTTGCTACATATGCTATTTTATTATTAAATTATTATTCATTACAGATTATATTTGCACCAAAGAAGATATTGAGATTATTGAATACATGAAATCAGCACCGGAAAATCAAATTTTGGTCGACATCGACAGTGCATTTATAGACAGATATCATATGGAATGCCTTTTCCATGGTGACATGCAATTGAATGGCGATGTAAGTACATCTATATAGAGTAATATAGATATTTAAACATGGCTCTACCTAAAATATTTGTATTTTTCTTTATACAGGTTATAAGTGCGTATATTAATTGTATCATGGGTGAAAAGCATCTACTTCATAGAGTTGGTGGCAACGTCTTCTTGGAGAATACATTTATTTCCAGTATTCTTAAGCGTGATGGTGGCCTTACGTTGGACCAAATAGATTATAAGAAAGATACCTTTCAGACAAGGGTTGATAATTATTTAGACCATGACATGGTGAACTTAATTCTCTACGTATATATATAATAATACCATTGGAGAATACTCACAAACAAATGTTTGATGCAGGTCTTTATTCCAATAAACATAGAAAACTTTCATTGGTACCTAGCAGTACTCAATGCCCCTGAGTGTGAGGTACATGTACTCGATTCAATGGGCAAAATGGACCGCACAGACCTAACTATTACCGTGAGTAGCTTCTACTTTTACATTATTATTGTTGCTATTATTAGCATTATTGTTGTTGTTGTTAAATCTTCGATGATATATATTTATCTCAACAGTTAAGAGGCCTAGATAAACATATAAAAGTCACTGCAAAACATAAAGAGCTTAAACAACACAAGTGGTGGAACGTTGACGTTACAACATGGCCTGTTGTAGAGAAGATCCTAAAGCCAATGCAAAAAGATGGGTATGTTTCAACATGTGACTTGTGTAAAAATGTTTGGCTTCCTTTCATTGCATATAAAAATAGTTCAATGGATTACATGTAAATAGTTCTATGATGTTTTTTAATCACGTAGGACATCCTGCGGTCTGTGGATGCTAAGCTATATGGAGTATTGGACAGGATCGCAGCTTTCTGATAGTTTCACTCAGGTATTCGAATAGGAGTTTATTGCATGTTTAAGTATATAAGATGTGAACATATATCTTTTACTACTTTGCAGGATGATATGACAAATTTCAGGTTTAAGCTACCTGCAATCTTGTGGGCCTCAAAGCTAAACACGAAGAAAGGATGTCAAGAACCTGAAAAAACAAATGAAGAAGGGAGTCCACATGATGTTGAATTTATTGATGCTCCAGGCGAGGAACCTAAACCATCAAACACATCACATGAAACTAAATCAGATACATCTCTATGTGTCCTTTCCACTAGAATAACACCAGCGAGCAGCCCACATGAATTAATGGGTGCACTTTGCAAATATATCATCTCAATTGACCATGCAGAATCTTTAGAGTAAGTCATTTTTCTGTGCAATAAATTATGCATAGTATAAATATATCATCTTTGATCTTGGAACAACCAACCGCATATACATTTTCATAGGAAAGAATGGGTGTAACACCCCGGCATTTAATATGCCTGAATGTTACCAAACACAAGCTAAACAACAACTAAATACCACATTTAACATAAAATTCCAGCAAAGGTGCATAGGCTAAAAACCGAGATTTCGGCAGCACCTCCTTTGCTTTAACAAGAAATTAAGGAACAGCAACAATATAGCATTATATGGCAATAAGAGGAACATCTAAAATAGCAATAAATAAAGTCTTAACGACAATAAGAGACTAACATTAAGCTCTTAAGGTTCCAAGTGTCAAACAAACAATAGAACTCTCATTAACCAAGCTAAGACTTAATTTAAAAGACCATCACACGCAATTTATTATCAAACTAAATGAATTGACTTGGGGAAACATTAAGGTGAAGCAACGTGTGAGCGTGTGACTATTCCCCTTTCCCGCATGCCGTTCTCATGGTACCTAAAACAACAAGAAAACACAAGGGTGAGTTCGAAAACTCAGCAAGCATACTGCAATGGACAACAAGCATAACAACAAGTCAATAACATCTTTCATCATGTATAACATCTCATTCATGAATACTTATCAATATCATCATCAATTTGTATGCGATGTAATGCATTGCTCCTGACCCTCTGGAACCTCATACCGGTATGGGAAGTACACACCCGTCGGTGTGCACCCTTTCCTCCCTTCCATCCCGAAGATGAAGGGTGCCTACTCGCTTCCAAACACCACGTGGATGGAATCACGACATAGGACTTACTCAATGGCGTTCCGGATTAGTCATAACTTTCTCACCGACCTTGCCGGACTAGTTAAGACTTTCTCACCGCCCTCGCCCTATCTCATGACATGCATGCAACCATGCCAATTATCATATTCAATTCACATATTAACACATGGCATCATAATATGTTAAACATGCTCATCATATCATATCAATCATTAAAACATGGCAAGTGGACATATATCATGTAGGCAATTCCATCTAATTTCAACATGCAACCTACAACTTGCTATCCATCACAACACACTTGCCTCAACCACGTGCAACGGATTGGCGGGAAGAAGAGGGAACTCCCGGGTCACACCACCTGCACATAGGCATCACACACTCACAATCATAACCTCAAAACAGTACACACGCCCCATCTAACCCGACATTGCCAACTACTCGCAAAACCTAAAAACAGAGGTTCTGTCGGCGGAACAGCAGCCTTGCAAAAGGCATAACTTGAGTTCTGGGACTCCAAATCGAATAAACGAGTACACCGTCGCGAAGCTTAGGAAATTTCCCAACTTTTTCTAGTTATAGGGAAAGACTGATTCGGACTCTAAAATTGTTTAATCTACAGATTACCACAATCTGTTCCAGTTACGTCACAGATTTTTAGGCGCTCGGTAAAACAGCCATAACTTTCAAACGGCTGATCGGAAATTAACGTGCTTTACATCCGCGGAAAGATAATTAAATTATCTACAACTTCCTAGAAGTCCGTACGGTCTGATTCGGATTCTAAGTCGACGGAAACTCGAACCCTAGTTCGACTGCTCAATCTGCCCGAAAACAGAAACGTGGACAAGTTTAGATCTAACCCAAATTACTTCAAACCAGCGCCTCCAATTGATCTAAAAACTTGATAAACACCCTAATAACAGTACCTAGATCATCCCCAAGGATCCCCAAGATCATACCTTTGCCCGAAGCGCAAAACTCCAATCAATCTCCGCGAATCTCCTCGCGAATCGCTCCTCGCTCCACGTTCCTCGCTCCTCGCTCCTTGCTCCTCGCTCCTCGCTCCACGGGATGACTCCACAAGGTGCAGGGGGGGGGAGGCCACCCGAGGGCAGCAAGGGGTGGAGGGGAGGTGGTGTGGAGGTGGAGGAGAGGGAGGGGGTGCGCACGGTTTTGGGGGCTAGGGCTTAGGGGAGGGGGAGGGAGGAGAGGGGCGCAAGAGGGGGAGGTGGGGGGCGCAAGGGGCTGAGGTGGGGGCGCAAGGGGGCAGGGGGAGCCCCTTTTAACAGCCCTCAACCCAATCCTAGTCCGTTACAGAGTCCTAATCCATCCCACCAAAGCCCACCAAGGCCCAAAACTCCCCCGGGAAGGCCCAAAACCCCGAAAACGGCCCGGAAACGGCCCGGAAACGTTATTAACCCCCGATCCTTATGATTTTAACCTTATTTCCACATCTCATACTGTATTTAACCTTATCATGCTCAAAGATTAAGGATACGACACTCCGAGGTGTCACATTCTTCCCCCCTTCAACAGGATTCGACCTCGAATCTAAACGCACCAACATGAAACCCAGCAAAACCAAAAGGTCGAATTTTCACATCACATACCTGAGGCGAACAGCTCGGGATACCTCTCGCAAGATGCGAGATTCCAGCTCCCAAGTCGCTTCTCTCTGGTCTGATGTGACCACGGGACCTTGACAAACTTAAGCGTCTGTTCTTCATCACTCGCTCTGAAGTCCCAGAATTTCACCGGACGGGACTCGAAGGTGAGGTCCTCTTTGAAGCACTAATGGTTCCAATGGAACCACCAACTCCGGATCATGCAAGTATTTCCTCAACATCGAGACATGGAACACATCATGCACACCTTGCATGGATTCCGGTAGCTCTAGGCGATAGGCCAACCTGCCAACTCGGGCGAGGATAGGAAAAGGCCCAACATACCTTGGACTGAGCTTTCCTTTGGTGCCAAACGCACCACACCCTTGAGTGGGAGATACTGCAAGATGCGTTATCACCCACCTCAAACTCCAAGTCTCGCCGCCTCACATCAAGATAGCTCTTACATGCGCTCTGTCTGCGAGAAGGTTTTGCCGAACCTCCGACACGCGATCAACGATCTGCTGAACCCAATCCGGCCCAAGAATAGCTCTCTCGCCCACAGATCCCAACAAAGCGCGATCTGCACTTCCGGCCATCTGACACCTCATAAGGAGCGGACCGGATCTTTGGAATGATAGCCATTATTGTAAGCAAACTCTGCAAGGGGCAAATGGTCTTCCCAGCTACCCTTCCAAGCCATCACACAGGCCCCGAGCATGTCCTCCAAAGTTTGGATGGTACGCTCAGATCGCCCATCTGTCTCGAGGGTGAAAAGCGGTACTAAGGCAAAGCTGCGTACCCAAAGCACTCTGCAAACTCTCCCGAGAACTTGGAGACGAACTTCGCATCCCGATCGAGATAATGGTCTTGGGTACACCATGCAATCTCACAATCTCCCGCACATAGATGGGAGCCAACTCGCTCATTGAATTGGTCGTATGCGGATGGGAATGAAATCTTGTGCAGACTTCTTGAGACGGTCCACCACAACCCAAACAGCATCCTTCCTCGTGGAGAACGAGGTAGACCAACCACGAAATCCATGGAGATGTCATCCCATGGCCACACAGAACCTCCAAGGGCTGCAACAAAGCCGGGACGCTTATGCTCAGCTTTGATCTTCCGGCAAATCCACAAGACGCCACATACTTGGCAATATCCACTCTCATCCTTTTCCACCGTAAATTCTTCTTCAAGTCCCTGTACATCTTGGTCTCTCGGGATGGACCGTGTACGAGTGCGATGAGCTTCTCTCGAATGTCTTCTTTCACTTGAGATTTACGGGGCACGCCTGACACGGCCCTGAAACCTCAAAACTCCCGCATCATCAACGGTAAAGTCTCGGACTTGCCTTCCTCCAGGCGTTTCCTCCTGCTGGAGCAAACGATCATCTTTGTTGTGCCTCGCTGCACGCCAGAATCGGCCCGACTCAAGAATCAATTGAGTTTCACTTGCACGGTCCCCGCAAAAGAGGAGACTCCCAAACGCTCAAAATCAGCAACAAGACAATCAACAACAGGGGCATTGTCTTGCATCGAGAGCGTCGGCCACCACATTTGCCTTCCCGGATGATCTGGATAGTGAGGTCATAATCCTTTATCAATTCTAGCCACCTCCTCTGCCTCAAGTTCAAATCTTTACGAGTAAAGATGTACTTGAGGCTCTTGTGATCAGTAAAAATATCACAAGATTCGCCATACAAATAATGCCTCCATATCTTCAATGCAAACACCACGGCGGCTAGCTCAAGATCATGGGTGGGATAGTTCTCGCTCATGCTTTTCAAGCGCCTCGAAGCATAAGCAATCACCTTGCCCTCTTGCATGAGCACACACCCAAGTCCCAACCGAGAAGCATCGGAATAAACAGGTGAAGCGCTTCTGGCTCGGGAAGGGTAAGAACAGGAGCGATCACTAACTTCTCCTTCAAAGTGCATTGTGCTCACACTCTGCGATCCATTGGAACTTCATCCCTTTCTCGAGTCAGTGAAAGTGGCTTGGCAATGATAGAGAAATCTGCACAAAACGCCGATAGTAGCACCAACCCAAGGAAACTACGCACCTCTTTGACATTGGAAGGCCTCTTCCAATCCAAAGCCGAGACTTTGCTAGGATCTACAGATATGCCCTCTGGATTGATGATGTGGCCAAGAAAACCCACTTCAAATCGAACTCGCACTTTTTCAGCTTAGCAAAGAATTGATTCTCCTCGGGTACTCAAAGACAAGCCTCAAGTGTCGCTCATGCTCCTCTTACGATTTAGAGTAAATCGAGAATGTCATCGATGAACACTACCACAAACTCATCAAGGTACTTGTGTAGCATCTTGTTCATCGCCTCCATAAAGACAGGAGCATTAGTTAGTCCAAAAGACATAACTTTAAATTCATAATGCCCATACCTAGTGGAGAAAGCAGTCTTCTCAATGTCCTGCTCCCTCACACGGATCTGATTGTACCTCGAAGATCAATCTTGGAGAACACCTTTGCTCCCTTGATTGGTCAAACAGATCCTCGATGCGAGGCAAAGGATACTTGTTCTTGGCGTCACTTGATTAAGAGCACGATAATCAATGCACATACGCCAACTTCCATCCTTCTTCGAGGCGAAGAGGGCGGGTGCTCCCCATGGCGAAACGCTACGCCGAATGAAGCCCTTGGCCAGCAGATCCTCCAAGCGCTTCTTCAACTCATCTTGAAAAGGACGAGCCAAGCGGTATGGAGAGATAGAAATAGGTCGAGTGCAGGAGCAAGATCAATACGAAACTCCACATTCCTCACAGGAGGTAGACCAGGCAACTCGTCGGGGAACACATCAACGAACTCCTTCACTACAGAAATCTCCTCAATGGAAATCGAAGAAGATGGTTTCTCGAGACAAAGTCATGAGGAAACCCAATAGCCTCAAACGCCCGTAGAGAAAACAACCTAGTCAAAGCAAAGACGGAATCCGGAGGGTATACCACCCTGAAGGTCAACTCTTCACGGACGGGCCTGCAAGGCAAGCTGTCTTCGAAACAACAGATCTTAGCAGTGATCGATGCAGCCAGTCCATGCCCAAAATGACATCAAAAGGAGCCAACTGGATCACCATGAGATTGGCAAAGAAAACCTCATCATCAATGGCAATGGTGCAACCAGGCAAACCAAAGAACTAGCAATCAAACCCCAGGAGAACCGACTAACACGGACTCGTAAATCCGGCTGAACTCCCAACTTAGCTCTACTAGCAAACTCCGACGACACAAAAGAGTAGGATGCTCAGAATCAAATAGAACAAAGGCATCAACGGAATCCACGAGCGAGTACCGAAACCACCTCTGGATGCCCGGTGACTCGGCGGTCGGCAAAGCGTACACCCTGGTGGCGCCGGGACGTATGAGCCCGACTCGGTGATGCCCCAACAAGGCTGGGGCGGAGGAGGCAGCGAGGAGGAGCAGACGGCGCGGGCACCAAGACGCTGGTGGCGCCCACGCAAAGGGTGGGCGAGAAACAGGGCAGCCATCATGTGCACCGATCCTCTGGAAGACGCCCGGAGTGGGAGGAGAAGGCACCGTCTCCCACTTGATGATGCTACCGGGGTTCATCCGGCAGACTTCGCCCCATATGGCCGGGCTTGCCACGTGGTTGCAGCTCCTCCAACCACACTCAAGCACGGTGCTCGCCACCGCACTTGAAGCACTTCATGCCCTCGCCCGGCACAGAAACAAACCGCTCGCGAAGAAGGCAGGGGCGACCCCATCTTAGCCCACGAGGAGGAGCCCTGTCCTCCCTTGAACTTCTTGAAGGTGGGGCCGAGAGGACCCACCTCCTCCACCAAAGGTCCTCTTCGGCCCCCGCTGTTCGCAGAACCCTGAACCTCCGGGTTACGCTTGTCCCGGAGAGCTCCAACTCGAGCTCCATGCCCTTCGCTTGCTCCACCACAGAGCGAAGTCACGAGGGCGATCGCCCCCATGACAACTCTGAACTCCTGGTTGAGGCCCCTACGGAACCTCCTAGCTTTCTCCCGATCGTCTGCCCACAGGTCTGAAGCGCACTGCCTGTTGAACTCCTTCTCATACTCTGCCACCGACCTCTTTCCTGGGAAAGAGTGGTCGAGTAAGCTCCATCCTCTCAAGGAAAGACTGCAGGTGGAACTTGGCTCGGAAGCGAGCCACAAAGTCCTCGGTGTGAACCCAGATCGGGGTTCTAGCGGCCGAACCCCTCCCACCGGATATCGGCTTGGCCCTTGGTGAAAAGCCACAAAGCGAGTCCTCTGAACCGAGGTCAACTCTAGGACCTCAACCGCCTCTCCATGTACCGCAGCCAATCTGCGGGTGGATCGGCGTGCTGCTCCGTCGAAAGTGTCAAGACGGAGGGACATCCACTCAGGAGACTCATCCTCGGCTCCGGTGCAGCGAGGGCAACAACAGGGGGCCAGCTGCGGGGAGAGCACAAAAGCGAGGGCTGCCTGCACTTGGCTGCGCGCAGCTCTGAATCTCCCTCTGCAGAGCCTGGACTAAATCTTCATTGGCGGCGGGCACCCGCCCCGACTGCATTTGGAAGCTCCTCCCTGGTGGCCCACGAGCATTAAGCGGCGCTACCCTCAAACAGACTCCTCAACTCCCTGGGAGCCTCGCCCCTGGCCTCCACGACCACGGCGTCCACGGCCTCTACCCCTCGGCATGGCTGCTTAGACAGACAACCACCCAAACACCAAAGCACACAATCAAGATCATAGATCAAACATCATCATAAGCATATTCCTTATCACATAATCAAGCGCGATGCATTGATGAACCAAAACCCATCCCTCTTTGTGCAACCAAGTGTGTCAGATTTTAGATTAGTTATACCACTTTTACAAGTTTTAACGTTGCTATCCTATAACAAGGTTTTAGTTAGAACCTAAGCCATGTTTCTAAGTTATTCCACATCACATTTTAGTTGTACCCTATAGCATGACACTGAAAATTCACATTCCAAGGACCTACTGACCAGCTCGATACCAAGCTGTAACACCAGGCATTTAATATGCAGAATGTTACCAAACACAAGCTAAACAACAACTAAATACCACATTTAACATAAAATTCCAGCAAAGGTGCATAGGCTAAAAACCGAGATTTCGGCAGCACCTCCTTTGCTTTAACAAGAAATTAAGGAACAGCAACAATATAGCATTATATGGCAATAAGAGGAACATCTAAAATAGCAATAAATAAAGTCTTAACGACAATAAGAGACTAACATTAAGCTCTTAAGGTTCCAAGTGTCAAACAAACAATAGAACTCTCATTAACTAAGCTAAGACTTAATTTAAAAGACCATCACACGCAATTTATTATCAAACTAAATGAATTGACTTGGGGAAACATTAAGGTGAAGCAACGTGTGAGCGTGTGACTATTCCCCTTTCCCGCATGCCGTTCTCATGGTACCTAAAACAACAAGAAAACACAAGGGTGAGTTCGAAAACTCAGCAAGCATACTGCAATGGACAACAAGCATAACAACAAGTCAATAACATCTTTCATCATGTATAACATCTCATTCATGAATACTTATCAATATCATCATCAATTTGTATGCGATGTAATGCATTGCTCCTGACCCTCTGGAACCTCATTACGGTATGGGAAGTACACACCCGTCGGTGTGCACCCTTTCCTCCCTTCCATCCCGAAGATGAAGGGTGCCTACTCGCTTCCAAACACCACGTGGATGGAATCACGACATAGGACTTACTCAATGGCGTTCCGGATTAGTCATAACTTTCTCACCGACCTTGCCGGACTAGTTAAGACTTTCTCACCGCCCTCGCCCTATCTCATGACATGCATGCAACCATGCCAATTATCATATTCAATTCACATATTAACACATGGCATCATAATATGTTAAACATGCTCATCATATCATATCAATCATTAAAACATGGCAAGTGGACATATATCATGTAGGCAATTCCATCTAATTTCAACATGCAACCTACAACTTGCTATCCATCACAACACACTTGCCTCAACCACGTGCAACGGATTGGCGGGAAGAAGAGGGAACTCCCGGGTCACACCACCTGCACATAGGCATCACACACTCACAATCATAACCTCAAAACAGTACACACGCCCCCATCTAACCCGACATTGCCAACTACTCGCAAAACCTAAAAACAGAGGTTCTGTCCCGGCGGAACAGCAGCCTTGCAAAAGGCATAACTTGAGTTCTGAGACTCCAAATCGAATAAACGAGTACACCGTCGCGAAGCTTAGGAAATTTCCCAACTTTTTCTAGTTATAGGGAAAGACTGATTCGGACTCTAAAATTGTTTAATCTACAGATTACCACAATCTGTTCCAGTTACGTCACAGATTTTTAGGCGCTCGGTAAAACAGCCATAACTTTCAAACGGCTGATCGGAAATTAACGTGCTTTACGTCCACGGAAAGATAATTAAATTATCTACAACTTCCTAGAAGTCCGTACGGTCTGATTCGGATTCTAAGTCGACGGAAACTCGAACCCTAGTTCGACTGCTCAATCTGCCCGAAAACAGAAACGTGGACAAGTTTAGATCTAACCCAAATTACTTCAAACCAGCGCCTCCAATTGATCTAAAAACTTGATAAACACCCTAATAACAGTACCTAGATCATCCCCAAGGATCCCCAAGATCATACCTTTGCCCGAAGCGCAAAACTCCAATCAATCTCCATGAATCTCCTCGCGAATCGCTCCTCGCTCCACGTTCCTCGCTCCTCGCTCCTTGCTCCACGCTCCTCGCACCCCGGGATGACTCCAGAAGGTGCAGGGTGGGGGAGGCCACCCTAGGGCAGCAAGGGGTGGAGGGGAGGTGGTGTGGAGGTGGAGGAAAGGGAGGGGGGTGCGCACGGTTTTGGGGGGCTAGGGCTTAGGGGAGGGGGAGGGAGGAGAGGGGCGCAAGAGGGGGAGGTGGGGCGCAAGGGGCTGAGGTGGGGCGCAAGGGGGCAGGGGAGCCCCTTCAACAGCCCTCAACCCAATCCTAGTCCGTTACGGAGTCCTAATCCATCCCACCAAAGCCCACCAAGGCCCAAAACTCCCCCGGGAAGGCCCAAAACCAAAACGTCTTAAACGGCCCTAAACGTTATTAACCCCCGATCCTTATGATTTTAACCTTATTTCCACATCTCATACTGTATTTAACCTTATCATGCTCAAAGATTAAGGATACGACACTCCGAGGTGTCACATTGGGTTCGAAGCACCAAGCCTTACCCAATTTCTATAACTCTCGGAAAACTTCAAGAAACACTGAATGTGAACAAGCCAATGGACAATGCTGCTTTCAACATGGCTGTGCGGATGCTCGCATGCGACGAGCTCTTGTTGTTCCAAGATGAAAAGTTGCACTACATGGACCTGCAGTTTTGTGTAAGTTATTTCATTTATATGTGGTAACCCTATTTTATGTGTTTATTATAACATTATATGTATGCATGTCTGAAAAAACAGTTGTTGTCTGAAGGGAATATGCCCGAGAGGCAATAATAAATTGTTTATTATCATATTCCATGTTTATAATAGATGTTTATTTCTCATGCTAAAATTGTATTAATCAGAAACGTTAATACATGTGTGTTTAATAAACAAAAAGGTTCCTAGTAAAGCCTCTTTTTAAACTAGCTCGTTGATTAACTGATGATCAAGGTTTCCTGATCATGAACATTGGATGTTATTAATAACGGGGTCATGTCATTAGAAGAATGATGTGATGAACACACACCCAAGTTGGTATAGCAAATACGATCAAGTCATTTAGTTTGTTGCTGTATCAAACACATTCGAAATAGCTCTTTTCCTTAGACCATGAGATGATGTCAATCACTAATTCCGGAAGAGTACTTTGATGACATCAAACGTCACTCCGTAACACGGTGACTATAAAGATGGATTTGGGTACTATGAAAGTATTAGTTGAGGCTCATGCATCAAGAGTGGGATTTGTCCATCCAGATGTCGGAGAGATATACTCTGGGCCCTCTCGGTGATATCACATTGACATCGCTTGCAAGCATGTGACTAGGTCATAAGAATGTTATATCACGGAACGAGTAAAGAGTACTTGTCGGTAACGAGATCGAACTAGGTATAGTTGATACTGATGATCGGATCCCGGACAAGTAAAATATCGTGAGACAAAAGGAATTGGTTATGTCGTTTTACGGTTTTACGCGATCACTAGTTCATCGTTGAGTGAATGGGAGTCATTATGGATCTCAGATCCCGCCGATGATTATTGATCTGAGAGGAGTCTCAATCATGTCCATTTTATTCACGAACCGTAGGGTGACACACTTAAGGTTCATCGATGCATTTGAGTGGATCTGAAACAGGAGAAAAATATGGACAAGATCTGAGGACTGCTTTGATATCGCCGGAATAGTTTCGGGATATCGGAATAGTTAAAGGGGGTATATGTTAATGTTTGTTAATTAAAAGAATTAACAAATATTAAATCTGAAATAAAAATGTTTATGGGAGAAAACCTTTCATTTTCTTGAGTGGGGTTTTAATGGAAATCAAAGTGGTTAATTTGTGAGTGGAGAGATCACTCACATGAAGAGAGGAGGGCAAGGGGCAGCCCCATGCGCCGCCACCCCACCCCTTGGCATGCCTCCTCCTCCTCCTATAAAAGGGAGGAGGAGCTCCTCTCTTTGGTGTTCATCCATGACCCTTTGGTTGGTCCATTCTCCCTCCTCCTGTGATCCATTTTTTTGTGGCTTAAGCGGCGCTGCTGAAATTATTTCTTCACCACCACCACCACTAAGTGTAGTGTTGTTGGAGTTTTCGAGGATCCACTACTTCCGCTGCCCGCTGAACGAGGGATTGGAGGTCATCGTTGATCCGTACGTGTGACCAAGTACGGAGGCGCTGCCGTTTGTGGCGCTCATCTTTGCGACTTTGAAGTCGGGAGTGTACCTCTACATCAACCACGTTTGTTTGCGGGAACGTTATTCCCGCTTTCGGTCTACGAGGGTGAGTCCTTCTGAAACCGTTTACTTGCATCTCCTAGATATGATCTTGGTGTTTGGTTGCAATCGTAGGAAAAATTTTTGTTTTCCATGCTACGAAACCCTTTAGTGGTATCAGAGCCAGGTTTATGCGTAGATGTTTTGTACGGTTTAAAACACATGTGGATGTGGGCGTTGATGATCATGTTATTGCATACTTTCGTGTATTTTGGATCATGGTGGCATAGTGGGATTTGAAGCGGCCGGACTAACCTTACATGTCCTCGCACATGAGACTTGTTCCACGCTCGACATGCAACTAGTATTGCATAAGTGGCTTTGCGGGTGTCGATTTCTCCACTATAGTCATGATCTAATTTACAACGGTTTGCTAATAATGTTTTTATCACCGTTGTGGTTCTTGTTCGTAGGTAAGAATAGTTTTTCCTAGAAAGCCCAAAACCACGTAAAATATGCAAAAATAAATTAGAGGCGTCTAACTTGTTTTGCGGGGCTTGTGATGTGATATGGTCATTGATACAAAGATTGTTGTATGAAATGAAATTTATTGTAAATTTAAACAACCGGCGAGAGCCATTTGGTTGTTTTTCTTTTATGGCCTGCGTGCTAAATATATGTCCATGTGATATATTGTAATGGAGGAAGACAATCAAGATGGCAGCATCATGGACCTTGGTGCCATGCCGGTGGAATGATGGAAATCATACCATGTCGCACAAGATGGAGATCAAGTGCTGAAAGGACCATATCATATCACTTTATTCATGCATGTGATGTTAATCCTTTTATGCATCTTATTTTGCTTGATTATGATCACGTCGATAGCACTATAAGATGATCCCTCCAAATTAATATCAAGATAATAATGTGTTCTTCCATAGTATGCACCGTTAAGAAAGTTAAATCGTTTCAAGCACCACGTGATGATCGGGTGTGATAGACTCTACGTTCGCATACAACGGGTGTAAGCCGATTTACACATGCAAATACTTTGGTTCTACTTGGCGAGCCTAGCATGTACAGACATGGCCTCGGAACACGAACCGAAAGGTAAAGCATGAGTCATATGGATGATATGATGAACATATTGATGTTCGCCTTTGAAACTATGCCGTCTCACGTGATGATCGGTTTCGGTATAGTGAATTTGGTTCATGTAATCACTAAAGATGACTAGAGGGATGTTGTTTTTGAGTGGGAGTTCTCGTATTAATTTTGAATTAACATTGAACTTAATCTATTATGAACTTAGTCTAAATAACTTTGCAAATATGTTGTAGATGGCACCCCTATTTTCAATTTCAATCTGTTCATGGAGAAAGAGAAACTAGCCACCAATGGTAGCAACTTTACCAACTGGGCCCTTAACTCGAGGATTCTCCTCAGCTGCTCAAAGGAGCTATGTGCTAGAAGCACCGCTAGGTGACCCGCCTGATGATGCCCCGAGGAGGAGAAAAATGTTTTCTTGACTCGCAAGGAGGACCACAGTTTAGTTCAATGCGGCATTTTGTATGGCCTTGAGCGCTTTGAGCACAGCAATGCTTTTGATACAATGAGGAGTTGAAAATGATCTTCGACACCCATGCATGAGAGAGTTATGAAGCTTGAGAAAAGTTCTTTAGCTGCATGATGGAGGAAAACTTGACTCAGTTAGTGAGCACGCATACTCAAAATGTCTGGGTACGCCGATAAACTCATAGCTTTGGGAATAACGATCCCCATTGAGCTAGGAATTCATCGTGTTCTCAGTCCTACGCCACCAAGCTACAAGAGCTTTGTGATGAACTACAACATGCAGGGCATGAAGAAGTCTCTCCCGAACTTGTCAATGCTAAAAGCTATTTGAAGTGGAGATCAGAAGGAACATCAAGTGTTGATGGTCCAAAAGACTATCGATTTCAAGAAGAAAGGTAAGTCTAAGGGAAACTTCAAGAAGAAGGGCAAGTCTGTTGCTACATCTGAGAAGAAGACCAAGTGGGCCCTAAGTCGAGATCTTGAATGTTTTTATTGCAAGGGCACTGGGCACTGGAAGCGCAACTGCCCAAAATATCTGGCTGATAAGAAGGACGGGAAAGTGAGCAAAGGTATATATGATATACATGTTATTGATGTGTACCTTACTAGTACTCGCAGTAGTGCCTGGGTATTTGATACCGGTTCGGTTGCTAACATATGTAACTCGAAACAGGAGCTAAGGAATAAGCGACAACTAGCAAGGGATGAGGTAATGATGCGCGTCGGCAATGGATCAAAAGTTGATGTGATCGCCGTCGGGACGCTACCTATCCAATTACCATCAGGATTAGTTATAAACCTAAATAATTGTTATTAGTGCTTGCGTTGAGCATGAACATCATATCACGGATCTTGTTTAATGCGAGGCGGTTATTCATTCAAGTCCGAGAACAATGGTTGTTCAATTTATATGAATAATATCTTTTATGGTCATGCACGAAAAGAATGGTTTGTTTATTTTGAATCTTGATAATAGTACACATGTTCATAATGTGAATGCCAAAAGAATTAAGTTGAATGATGATATTGCTGCATATATGTGGCATTGCCGCTTATGTCATATTGGTGTTAAACGCATGAAGAAGCTCCATTACGATGGACTACTAGAATCACTTGATTATGAATCATTTGAGACATGTGAACCATGCCTCATGGGCAAGATGACTAGAACCCGTTTTCGGTACAATGGAGCGGGCAACCGACTTATTGGAAATCATACATACCGATGTGTGTGGTCCAATGAGTGTGTCGGTAGCGTGGTGGATATCGTTGCCGTTACTTTCACGGATGATTTGAGTAGATATGGATATATTTACTTAATGAAACACAAGTCTGAAACATTTGAAAAGTTCAAAGAATTTCAGTGAAGTAGAAAATCATCGTAACAAAAGATCAAATTTCTACGATCTGATCGTGGAGGAGAGTATCTTAGTTACGAGTTTGGCACACACATGAAACAATGTGGAATAGTTTCACAACTCACTGGAACACCACAGTAATGGTGTATCCGAGTCGTAATCGTACTTTATTGGATATGGTTCGATCTATGATGTCCCTTACAGATTTGCCACTTTCATTTTGGGGTCATGCACTAGAAACAGCTGCATTCACTTTAAATAGGGCACCATCTAAATCCGTTGAAATGACACCGTATGAATTATGGTTTGGCAACAAACCTAAGTCATCATTTCTAAAAGTTTGGGGATGCGATGTTTATGTGAAGAAACTTCAACCCGATAAACTCGAACCCAAAGCGGAAAAATGCGTCTTCATAGGATACCCTAAAGAAACAATTGGGTACACCTTCTATCACAGATCCGAGGGCAAGGTTTTCGTTGCCAAGAATGGATCCTTTTGGAAAAAGAGTTTCTCTCGAAGGTGTGAGTAGTAGGAAGGTAGAACTCGACGAGGTTGTTGAACCTTCTCTTCATGGAATGGCTTAAGTGCAGCAGCGCGGAAGTTGTTTCGGAGTTGACTTCACCAAATGAAGAGGGAACTAATGATAAGGATCATGAAACTCCGAAGAGAACACTACCGCACCTCGCAGGTCAACAAGAGCGCATACTGCTCCCGACTTTATGTTCCTACTATGAATGTCATGGTAGTTGAGAATAATGACCTCGCGACGTATGATGAAGCGATGATGAGCCCAGATTCCGACAAATGGCTAGAAGCCATGAAATCCGAAATGGGATCCATGTATGAAAACCAAGTATGGACTTTGGTGGACCTACCCAATGACCGTAAGGCCGTTGAGAACAAATGGATTTTCAAAAAGAAAATAGACGCTGATGGTAATGTGACCGTCTATAAAGCTCGACTTGTCGCAAAGGGTTTTCGACAAATTCAAGGAGTTGACTACGATGAGACTTTCTCACCCGTAGCGATGCTAAAGTCTGTTAGGATTATGTTAGCAATTGCTGCATTTTTCGATTATGAAATCTGGCAGATGGATGTCAAAACTGCGTTCCTTAATGGAAACATTGAGGAAGAGTTGTATATGATACAACCCAAAGGTTTTGTTGATCCTAAGGATGCTAATAAGGTATGCAAACTTCAGCGATCCATTTATGGACTGAAGCAAGCATCACGAAGTTGGAATCTCCGTTTTGATGAGGTAATCAAAGGTTTTGGATTTGTCCAAACTTACGGAGAATCTTGTGTTTACAAGAAAGTGAGTGGGAGCTCTATAGCATTTCTGATATTATATGTGGATGACATATTGTTGATAGGAAATGATATAGAACTTTTGAAAAGTGTAAAAGATTACTTAAACAGTAAGTTTTCAATGAAGGACCTTGGTGAAGCGGCATATATTTTAGGCATCAAAATCTATAGAGATAGATCGAGACGCTTAATTGGGCTATCACAAAGTACATATCTTGACAAGATTCTAAAGAAGTTTAGAATGGACGAAAGTAAGAAAGGGTTCTTACCTATGATGCAAGGCAAGACGTTGAGTAAGACTCGAGTCCAAATACTGAGAAGATAGAGAAGTAATGAATAAGATTCCTATGCTTCACCCATAGGCTCTATCATGTATGCTATGTTGTGTACAAGACCGGATGTGGCACATGCTATTAGTTTGACTAGCGGTACCGGTCGATCCAGGTTTTGAACACTGACGGCTGATCAAGAATATCTTTAAGTACTTAAGAAGAACTAAGGATATGTTTCTCATATATGGTGGTGAAGAAGAGCTCGTCGCAAAGTGTTACGTCGACGCTTAGCTTTGACAATCGATCCGGATGACTCTAAGTCTCAATCCGGGTACATTTTTGAAATGAATGGAGGAGTGAGTGGAGAAGTTCCAAGCAATCTGTGGTGGCAGGATCTTCAACAGAGGCGGAATATATTGCTGCTTGAGCCACAGAAGCGGTTTGGATGAAGATGTTCATATCCGAACTAGGTGTGGTTCCGAGTGCGTTGGACCCGATGGTTATCTATTGTGACAACAATGGTGCCATAGCCAATGCTAAAGAACCAAGGTCACACAAGAATTCCAAACATATTAAGCGTCGGTTTCACTCCATCCGTGAACATGTCAAGGATGGCGATATAAAGATTTGCAAAGTGCACACGGATCTGAATGTGGACTTCGTTGACTAAAGCTCTCCCAAGGGCAAAACATGATCAACACGAGAACTCAATGGGTGTTAGAATCATCACAATGTAATCTAGATTATTGACTCTAGTGCAAGTGGGAGATCAAGGGAATATGCCCGAGAGGCAATAATAAATTGTTTATTATCATATTCCATGTTTATAATAGATGTTTATTTCTCATGCTAAAATTGTATTAATCGAAGCGTTAATACATGTGTGTTTAATAAACAAAAGGTTCCTAGTAAAGCCTCTTTTTAAACTAGCTCGTTGATTAGCCGATGATCAAGGTTTCTGATCATGAACATTGGATGTTATTAATAACGGGGTCATGTCATTAGAAGAATGATGTGATGAACACACACCCAAGTTGGTATAGCAAATACGATCAAGTCATTTAGTTTGTTGCTGTATCAAACACATTCGAAATAGCTCTTTTCCTTAGACCATGAGATGATGTCAATCACTAATTCGGAAGAGTACTTTGATGACATCAAACGTCACTCCGTAACACGGTGACTATAAAGATGGATTTGGGTACTATGAAAGTATTAGTTGAGGCTCATGCATCAAGAGTGGGATTTGTCCATCCAGGATGTCGGAGAGATATACTGGGCCCTCTCGGTGATATCACATTGACATCGCTTGCAAGCATGTGACTAGGTCACAAGAATGTTATATCACGGAACGAGTAAAGAGTACTTGTCGGTAACGGATCGAACTAGGTATAGTTGATACTGATGATCGGATCCGGACAAGTAAAATATCGTGAGACAAAAGGAATTGGTTATGTCGTTTTCTGGTTTACGCGATCACTAGTTCATCGTTGAGTGAATGGGAGTCATTATGGATCTCCAGATCCCGCTGATGATTATTGATCTGAGAGGAGTCTCAATCATGTCCATTTTATTCACGAACCGTAGGGTGACACACTTAAGGTTCATCGATGCATTTGAGTGGATACGAAACACCGGAGAAAAATATGGACAGTACAGGGACTGTTTCGAGTATCGCCGGAATAGTTTCGGGATATCGGAATAGTTAAAGGGGGTATATGTTAATGTTTGTTAATTAAAAGAATTAACAAATATTAAATCTGAAATAAAAATGTTTATGGGAGAAAACCTTTCATTTTCTTGAGTGGGGTTTTAATGGAAATCAAAGTGGTTAATTTGTGAGTGGAGAGATCACTCACATGAAGAGAGGGAGGGCAAGGGCAGCCCCCATGCGCCGCCACCCCACCCCTTGGCATGCCTCCTCCTCCTCCTATAAAAGGGAGGGAGGAGCTCCTCTCTTTGGTGTTCATCCATGACCCTTTGGTTGGTCCATTCTCCTCCTCCTCGCCGATCCGTTTTTCGAGCCGTGGCTTAAGCGGCGCTGCTGAAATTATTTCTTCACCACCACCACCACTAAGTCAGTAGTGTTGTTGGAGTTTTCCGGGATCCACTACTTCGCTGCCCGCTGGAACGAGGGATTGGAGGTCATCGTTGATCCGCACGCGTGTGACCAAGTGCGGCGCTGCCGTTTGTGGCGCTCATCTTTGCGACTTTGAAGTCGGGAGTGTACCTCTACATCAACCACGTTTGTTTGCGGGAACGTTATTCCCGCTTTCGGTCTACGAGGGTGAGTCCTTCTGAAACCGTTTACTTGCATCTCCTAGATATGATCTTGGTGTTTGGTTGCAATCGTAGGAAAAATTTTTGTTTTCCATGCTACGAAACCCTTTATTGTCTGACTTCGGTCGAGAACCATGCCGGCGTTCCAAGCTTGATGTCCAACGATTGGCAAAATTATTTGAATGTTCGCCTAACATGGAACATGACATTTCACATTGCAACAAGGTAAGCTAAGTTTCTTTGTCAATCGTTCGCAAAAATTGTTTTGAATCATTCATTATGTTTTCCTTACATAAATAAATTGTTTGCAGATTCTATTGCCTTATTCTTTCCTCGGTCACTTCACATTGTTCATACTACACATGAAGGATAGAAGTGTATCTATATTGGACCCACAGCATATACCGACCTGGTTTAAGGCTCAGCATCCTACCATGTACTACATTCACAAAATACATAAGATTGCCAATAACGTGAAGCTAGCCATGGAAGTAGCCAACCCTATGTGGAATGACGATATTTATGTATGGCGTCGCATATTACCGACATGTGTTCCAAAAACAGAAGACAGGTAAATTGCTTACAAATTACAGTTAACAAGTTTGTTTGTCTACATAGATGAAACTATGTGTCCTTTTGTAGGGATATCACTGGATATTTTGTAATCAACTTCATGCGCTCTTGGGATGGTATAAAATTACCATCAATTTGCACTGTGAGTACTATTATTTATTTAATTATATTTTGTCTTACCGTAGCACAATTAATATTTTCTGATGATGGTCCATAATAATGCATGTACAGAATGGGAATCTGTTGAGGGCTAAGTTTCTCATGAGCCTATTGAACTACAATGAGAATGAAGCGAAAGACAACATTCCTGAAGTTATACGGGAAATTTTAAAGCGTATCAGCGATTAGATGGATTTTAATAATAAACAGTTCTTATGTTACTTTATGCACTTACTTGTGTAATCAACGATATAATAATAACTCTCTGAATCTTTCTTTTGTGCACATCTTACTACACTTTATTACCAAAAAACATATAACACCTTTTGCTTATTTGAATTGTATTACCAAATATCGCCGTAGCGTTAGCACGGGCAATATACTAGTAGTATAAATGGATCAACCTCAACCCTTAGATGAGTCGCTTCTATTCTAAGCTATCCCTTAAAGGCCAGGATTTGATCCCACGCTTTCACCTCTTGGGCTAACCCAAAACCCAATAACATAACGGTGTGACATTACGGAATGTGACATTTTAGATTTCGGCATTACGGTACGACTTTATATCGTGATACAGGCCATTTTCCGGGTGTTTGGGCCAATCCGGGGGAGTTTGGGCATTGCGGGAGCTAGTTTGGGCCTTGGGGGAATTCAATGGGCCGTTGGTGGGAGGTTTTTGGCCCATGTGGGGGCAAAATCCTGCAAACCCTAGGGTTCCCACCGCCCATGCGCCCCCCTTAGCCCTTGTGCGCCCCTCCCCCCAAGCCGCAACCCCCTTGCGCCTCCTCCCCCACCCCTTGCGCCTCCCCTTCCCACCTCTAGCCGGCCCAAGATCCTCCTCATAGCCACTCCGATCTCGCTGTCCGGGAGCCCTTCGTCCAAGGAGATCCGGCGTTCCCGGCGATTTCGGCGTCCCCGGCGATCGGCGGGAAGATCGGGCCGCGAGGAGGCGGAATTCGTCGATCGGGTGTCTCGCCAAGAAGAGGTAAGCCCCAGGGATCTTAGTTCTAGGATGTAGGTGCTGGTTAGATGGTGAATTCCAAGGTTAATCTTGGTGTTTAGGTGTTGTCCTAGTTGAGATTAGGGAGTTTGCAATGGTTGTCCCACGTTCTGTTTCGGGCAGATTGTGCACTCGACCTAGGGTTTGAGCTTTCGCGATTTTAGAGTCGGATTTTGGTCGGCCGCCTGTTGAGAAAGTTGTAGGTAACTTCAATACCTTTAATTGGACACCAAGAACGTCCAATTCTGCCCAGCCATTTGAAAGTTATGGTCGTTTTAATGAACGGGTTCAAATCTGTGACGTAATTGGGACATAACGTAATGTTTTGTAGATTAAGCAATTTTTGACGCCGAATCAGTTTTTCCCAATACTTAGAAAAAGTTAGGAAATTTCCTAAGCTTCGCGATGATGTACTCGTTTACTCGATTTGGAGACCTACAACTCAAGTTATGCTAGATTGAAGTCTGCTGTCCCGGGGGGACAAATTCTCTGTTTTTCGTTTTCGGGAGTAGTTTGCGTAATCAAGGTAGATGAGCGACTATGTACTGTTTTGTGGGCACATTTTGAGTATGTGGTACTTATGTGTAGGTGGTGTGACCCCGGGAGTGCCCTCAATCTCTCACCAATCCGTCGCCCGAGGTTAAGGCAAGTGTATTGGAATGGGTATCGTTTTGAATGTTGCTAGACTTGATGATATGCAAATTGCTTTATGATATGATGCTAAGATTGATGTTTGCCTATGACATGATGAACATGATTTCATATTGATCATGATTGCGCTGTATTAAATGTTTATGTCAATCTTTACATGTTTGTGTCATATGTGCATTCATAATGGAAGAGGTGTCTCATGCTGATGCGGGCCTCTGTGTTCACACGTAGTGAACACGAAAGACCTACCTCATAGTCCCATCCACGGGTGTGCATGGGAGCGAGTCAGTAAGAGTAGGCACCCTCCATCTACGGGATGGAAGGGGAAGGGGGTGCACGCCGACGGGTGTGCACTTGGCAATACCGGTATGTGCTTCAGAGAGATATGTGCATTGCATTGCATGAATGAAGTGGTTTATGAGATGATTATGATGTTCTATGAAATGCATATGAAGATGTTTATTTGAGATGTTTATGATGGTTTTATATGAGAGCATAAATGAAGTTCATGAGTTGATTCTCAGGTTATGTGAATGGCATTAAGTATGTATGTGAGTTGTTATTGTTTTGGTATCATTGCAATATACTTGCTGAGTGATGAACTCACACTTGTGTTTTATGTTGTTTTTAGGTACCATGAAACCGGCATGCGGGAAAGGGCATTAGCTACACTTCTACACGTAGCTTCACACTTAGACAGTTTAATCATTTGGAGTCATGATAATAATGATTAGTGGCATGGAACTTGGTGTATGGCTTGGTTTGAGCTTAAGTTCATCGTTTGATTCATTATAATTTGTGGAATGGTTGAATTCCCTATTTTAGACATAAGTGATGCTATACCAGTTGTTATTGCTGTTTTAGATGTCTCTTATCATGCCTTATTATTATTGTTGCTTCAATTCAATGAAAAACAATGGAGATGCTGCCGAAATTTTCGGTTTTAGCATTCGCACCTTTGCTGTAATTTATCTTTATTTGTGGTATTTAGATGTTGTTTAGTCTATGTTTGGTAACATTCAAGCATACTCGATGCCGGGGTGTTACAAACGGATTTTTGCACGCTTCTCAAAGTGAACTAGACTTAACAACTACTCTATCTTCTAGACCCGCAATCCAAAGGCTCTCCTTGATCTGAGAAGTGTTAAGCTATCATCTCCACTATTCCCTTACCTCCATGACTTGCTCTGGCTTCATCTCCAGCCATCTTCTGGTGATCCCCGGTTATCCGGACCTCCGACGCACCTCCGCTAGTCCCGACCATTCTTTGCCTCACCATGCTCTTGGATTGAAGCCCTGTAATCATCAGACAAGGAAAACCTCCACATAGCAATGACCAAAAAAATATGCAATTTACCATTTACACGAGAAATATTGCAATAAATTCTGTTCATGACTCACAGACAAAGTCGACACTACTGCACGAATAATGTCATAGTGCCGCTCGGCCAGAAATATCACTCCACAAAGGCCGGTAGTGCCGCTCCCATTCAAACCCAAGTGAACCCTTCTCTAGAAAATAACTACCACCATTATACGGCCAGTAGTTCCGATCATCCTGGCAGTACCACTCGTGAGAGTTAGTAGTGCCGCTCGGTCGGCACTACTACACAAACAACGTCGTAGTGCCAATTGAGACAGACACAGCTCAAATTGTTTCAACATGAAAATCCAATTCAAATCCAAACTCAAACCAGAGCAACCAAAGCTCAACTAAAGTCAAATACTCATCACAGACATGGATGGACCTCCACATGGTCTTTAGTTCGATGACATATGAAAAAGTTATGGCCGTTTGAATCCAAGGATGTTAGGCTACTCCAACTCGAATTGCAGCCCAAAATGACTTGCTCTCCAAATTGAGGATGGAGACTTGGCATGTCATCTTCAGCAATATTTCCTATGTAACAAAAATTCATGATGTCCATTAGGTAGCATACCATGTGATGCCTTAGAGCGTCAGAGCGATTCTAGGGTTCCTTTTCCTGGTTTTGTTTCGGGAGAGGAATGAAGGATTTGTCGGGGGATGAAATAATTGAAGTTTATCCGGCGTATTAATATTAAATTTGGAGTTGTCGGGCTAGAAACAGTGGGCCGAGGAAAACCTGGGCCTGGGCTGCGAATCCCCTCCCCACCTCTCTCTCTTTTCCCCTAGTGGGCCGGCCCACCATATAAAAGGGGTGTCACCCCCCAAAAGCCCTAGGGCGCCCCCCTTCCTCCCCTAGCAGCCACACCACCCCTCCTCTTCCTCCCCTTGCGTGGTGGCTCAAGATCCACCGCGAAACGCGAAGGAGCAAGCGAGAAGAGGATCCGTGGAGGCGTGGAGGACGAGCAGATTTCCGTTTCGGGAATCGTCGCGCGTTTTTCGTGGGTTCTCAAGGGAGAACTCAAGGTAAAATTCCTAATCTTTTACCCCTGTTCTACCTAGGGATTAGGAGTGTATTAGATCTGGTGGTGAGTGGTTTGGATGGATCTTGATGGGGGAGAAGGGTAGATGTTCACGTGGTGCTGTTTTTGGAAGGGAAGATTGTGCAGCGCGGATTGTTTCACGTTTTACGTGGCATAGATGATTTTTTCTGCAAAAACCTATAACTAGAAAGTTGTAGATAACGTCGAGATCTAGCTTCTGTAATTTTTTCAGAATTTTTGGGGCGTGGGTCTGAGAGTTATCGTTGTTGCAAGATGACGGACAGAATCTGGAAACAGATTTTGTCCACTGTGTTGGACGTTTGTTTAGGCATACTTAACAGTGGAATTGAAATTTGTGATCTTCATGAAAGTTGTATATCTCGTCAATATCTAGCTACTTTAATTTTTTTGTATTTTTATGATCTGTATAAAAAAAGATACGAAATTGTGAAGAGAGGGTGCTGCTGTTTGACCCGGACAGATTGGGGTTTTTGGCGCTTAAGAAGGGAACGGGGATTAGGAAGCATGTGTTCGAGTTGTGTGATCATTTGTGATGTCGCTATGTACTGAAATAATACTTGTACAGGTGGTGCCCCTTCTGGACGCAACTAGGTTCGTCATCCACGTTGGTAAAGGCAAGTGGAAGTAGCGGTCTTGCTAAACTATAACTCGCTATTTGTTTCATCTTCAATATAAACCTTAATTGCAGCACACCTACATGGTTTAACTACTTGTTTATGAGATTACAATATCCTATCCTGCATTGTGATGTGGTTGTTTGGCTTTTGAATCATGAGTAAGAATGAAGAAAGATGTTGTTTGCAAGATGAATTGTGGAGATATTCTATCTCAATGATGTTCGCATTCTATCCATGTTATTTGATGGTATGCAAGCATGTGAATTTAGAGTGGGAAGTTATGAATGTATTTATGCATGAAGCATTAACTGCATAATCATGCATTGGAAGTTTGTCGACGCCTTGGCGCGATCAATGCAGTACAACACCGTGTGTTCCTGAGAAAGGGCACGGTGAGGAGGATCATGGCATAAGCATGTGCACAATCATATGCATTTTACTGAGGTTGTGTGGACTCTATAATGTGGTATTGTACATGAGGAATTTGGTATGCTAGTTTTACTGTGGCTGTGTTATTCGTTAGAAGTTGTTCCGCTTGCTGAGATTACCCAATCTCACCCCTTGTTATTTTGTTGTTTTCAGGTAGTTCTCGCGAGTCGTAAGCTTGAAGGGTGGGCTTAGTAGCACAATCAACCCTCCGGGGTCATCACGAATCACATGGACTAGTGCATTTAATAATTCATTAGCTTGCTGAAATTTTATTAATCATAGACCTGTTGATGTCCTCTTTGGAGCTGTTTTACGTTTATGTTTGTTTTCTGGTTGATTTAGACTTGTTATCTCTAGTATTGATGCTTTTATGTTATTCCTGTTTATAATGGTTATTATGAATCTTGTTGTCGCTTCCGTTTTGTCCTAATTTTAGGAGAGATGCTGTCGAAATTTTCTTGTACGACAGTTTAGATTTGTAGGGTGTTACATACCATCCTTATTAAAATAATTATGAACAATGAGGAACGAGCTCATCTCATGATTTAATTGATGAGCACGAGCTCGTGTCATTGGACCTCAAAGTGGTGGAACATGAGGAACAACGGGTGTAGTGTGTGTATCCGAGGAATTGATGTCCTCATCAGCTTCTCATCCCCTACTCACCCTTGTGAGGACTAATGCACTAGGATAACTTTTACATATGGACACTCTTGGTCCAGCTAGAGTGTAGTCAGTGGGAGAAAAGTGGTATATTCTTATCATTGTTGATGATTTTTTGAGATATTCTTATGTGTTTTTCATTGCCTTGAAGGATGAGTGTTTTTCCCACTTCTAGGGTTTGGTCTGTAGGTTGTCCATTGAGCTCTCAGGTGCCTTACGAGTGACCCGTAGTGACAATGGCACAGAGTTCAAGAACTCCCACTTTAGTAGCTTCTGTGAGGAGCTAGGCATAGAGCATTTGTTCTCTTCGCCATATGTCCCTCAACAAAATGGTGTAGTGGAAAGGAAGAATCGTACCTTGGTTGAGATGGCCCGGACGATGCTAGATGAATACAATACTCCTAGGAAGTTTTGGGCTAAGGCTTTAGCTACTGCTTGCCATGTGTCCAATTGAGTTTTCTTGAGAGCACACTTGCATTGTACCTCATATGAGTTGAGATATGGGCGAAAGCCAATCATTGCTCATTTTTGCTTGTTTGGATGCAAGTGTTTCTTTCTAAAGTTTGGGAATCTTGATAAGTTTGAGTCACATTCTACTAATGGGATCTTTCTTGATTACTTGACTTCTTCTTGTAGCTATAGGATCTGGGGCTGTGAGTTGGATGGGATGTTAGAGATCTGTGAAGTGACCTTTGATGATGCTAGTTCAGGTTTTAGATCAAATATTTCAAGCTCTTCTTTTCTTTCCTAAACCATCATTGTAGTGGATGAGGATGATAGAGATGATGGTGTTCCACCTGATCCAGTCTTCCCTGCATCTAAGGAGCCTTCTGTTTCTATCCTGCACCCCAGGGAGCCTAGGCCTTACCCTCAAACTCATTAGCAGCCACTAGAGGTCACTTCTGCTTCTAGACCTCGCCGCCACATTCAGTGGGCTCATCCACCTGATCAGATCATTGGCAATCTGTTTGAGCGAGTCATGCGTTCAAAACATGTTTGTCCAGTTTCTACCTTCACTTTGCCTTTATTGCCTTCTTTGAGCCAAAGGATGTTTATCATGCATTATGCAATGAGTCTTAGATTAATGTTATGCATGAGGAACTTGAGAACTTCGAGATGAACAAAGTTTGGCAGCTTGTCGAGCCCCTAAAAAGACCATGTGGAGGTCTATCCATATTTGTAATGAGTATTTGACTATTTTTGAGCTTGTCTTGCTCAGGTTTGAGTTTGGATTTGAATTGGATTTTAAAAAGGAAGCAGTTTGAGGTGTTGTCAGTATAGGGCGGCACTACCGCCCTTGGATGGCGATAGTGCCGTCTTGTCAAAGCTACTAGCCGTAGACCGACGGTATTTATTTTCCAGAGAGGTATCTCCATATGGGTTTTAGCGGGAGCAGAACTACCTGCCTCTGGGAGCAGTAGCGCCGGTCGAGCGGTACTACCGGTCCTAGATGAGCGGTAGTGCCGACTTTTACTGTGAGACATGATCTGAATTAAATGAAATGTGCATAAATTATTGGACAATGCTATGTGATGGGTTTCCTTGTCTTTGATGGTTGTAGGACGACGGTGCGAGGTCATGGTAAGGCGAAGATAGCCAGGACTAGGCAAGTGGTGCCGGAGGTCCAGATGACCGGGGATCATCGGAGGATAACCAGAGACAGAGTTATTGCAACCCAAGGAGGCAAGGGAACCCTGTGGATGCTATATTGAAGCTGCTCAGATCAAGGAGAACTATTGGATCGTGGTTTAGAGGATAGAGTAGCGGTCAAGTTAGCTAAATGGATAAACACGGTTGTTAGTAGGTTTCGTGTTAGCACAAAGGGTATGAGTGTGGGATTCAATCTTGACCCTTGGAGGGTTGATTAGGATTGAGGCAACTCATCCAAGGGTTGAGGGTGACCCTTGGAGAACATAAATAGAGGGGTAGGGGTAGCCCTCTCCTCTTGAACGTTTTGTGCACTTTTGAGTTTTGCCCACTTGTTTTGTGGCTTTGTAAACCTTCCTCTCAAATAAAGAAAAATTTATTTTCTTACTTCTGAATTTAAATTCCACATTTACATTATGTCTTTACATTTCACAATTTAAATTTAGTATTTACTTCCCACATTTAATTTCTTGCAATTTACATTTACGCAAGTTGGATTTGACTCCCCTCCTACTTTCTTTTGCTTCTTCTTGCCTAAGATCAGTGATTGATTAGATGAATCTTCTTTCAGATTATATCACAATCCTCTAGGCAAACTTGGCTTTATTTTTGCGAGAAACTGATCTTTTTGTTCTTTCTTGAAGATTTCTTTGTAGATCGTGTTTGGAGGTTACTCTTCTTATGTTCTATCTTGTTGTGCCAAGTGAGAGTATATCCAAGATCATCTTGATCATCAAAACCCCCCGCGAGCAAACCTAGATCACAGATTTTGATTTTTGCCTCTTCTTGGTGCACACTTCCTTCAATTCAAGAAAAGGTTAAAAATTTGATGTTAATCCCATGTATTGAAGGTTGGAATATGTTCCTGACCTCTTCGAGAAGGTGCCTACCAAGTTTTACAAGTTTTGGACCAATAGATTAAAAGATTCATCATTTTTGTCTTAAACTTGTGCTATTTTCTGCTCTATTCATTAGACCGGCACTAACGCCCTTGAGGAGTGGTAGTACCGCAAAATCGGCACTACCACTCTCACAAGCCGGTAGTGCCACTCCTGGTCTAACTTGTGAGTTTTTGCTCTATTTTTCTGTGCTTAAGTTTTTAGTTGGCTTCTACTTGTCCAATAGGTGGAGAAATTTTAATTTGGAATCATTCACCCTCTTTGATTGCCATCTCAACGTTTTAGCCTCATCTGGTTATAATATCATTGGGATTTAGTGGGTGTTCAAAAACAAGCAGAGTGGTGATGGAATTATCATCAGGAACAAGGCTAGGCTAGTCACTTAGGGTTTCTATCAGGTTGAGGGTCTTGACTTTGAGGAGACTTTTACCTTGTAGCCAGACTAGAGGCCATTAGAATCCTGCTCGCATTTGTGGCATCCAAGGGCTTCAAGCTTTATCAAATGGATATCAAGAGTGCATTCATCAATATCTTCATTGAGGAAGAGGTTTATGTTAGGCAGGCTCCAGAATTCGAGAACCCCAAGTACCCAAACCATGTATTCAAGCTTTCAAAAGCATTGTATGGACTTAATCAAGCTCCGTGAGTGTGGTATGAGAGCTTAAGTCCTACCTCAGCGGCATTCAACTTGTTAAACTAGTATAGAAGTAGTTGTCCAAACAGACCTGGATAGAGCCCAAGCTTGAGCAAGTAGCAAGTGATTTTGCTGGCTTTCAACCTAAACGGTTTCAATTTGAACCAGTCTGTAGTTGATAGTCAAGGTCGTGTTATTAATACTTGTATGATATTTTCATGTCATAGTACCGAATTTCAGCATGACTAACCTATTTAAAACAAATTAACAGCTTTTTGTTCCAGTTGCTAATTACTATACTACCTACCGCTTTAGAAAGTGCTCTTTTTCCTACAACCTAACGGCACTTTTCAACTAGAAAGAGCTCTATCTTCTAAAGCATTACACGACACTCGGGCGGAGAAAATCTCTGAGTCATGGTTTTGACATGGGTAAAGTGGACATGACTTTGTTCGTCAGACATTTAGACTTGAACTTTATTCTTGTCTAGATCTATGTCGATAACATTATCTTTGTCGGCTCCTCGCATTCGTTCATTACTCAGTTCTCAGATGTAATGAGTACTGAGTTCGAGATGAGCATGTATCAATTTTTGATGCATGGTGGATGGGATGCAGCAATTGGCATGTATCTAATCTCTTCCCAACAGCACGCTGTAGCTTCCTTTGGAGTCCACCACGAAAAAGGTAGTCGGCAAAGTCTTGCTGCCGACCGTCAATTCGTTACCATGATGCCTTTAGCCTCTGTAGGATCTCCTGTAAAGTCATTTAGAACCATGTTGGTCTTGATGAGATCCTCATCGGACTTACCCAACTTTTTGCATGTTGAATATGGCATCAAGTTGACCGTTGCGCCTTCGTCCACCGGCATCCTGAATATCGGCTTGCCATTGATATGCCCCTTCAGATGTTAGTGGTTCTCCTGAGCTTTCTTGAAGATAGCTTCCTGGGATCCTAGACATAGTTATGCACAGGATTCTAGGGTCGCTGTAGCCTGAGCTCTGAACTCGGCTAGTAGGGTGAACACCATGTTGACGTCCATCGGGGGAGGCGTGCCACCCTGTACTACCAGCGAGTTTGTGTCATCTGCTGTGGATGGCTCTTTCGGGACGACTTCCTTCTTGTACCACTCCTTCTTTACTATCTTTACGGGGCACAGCTTGTTGAACATCTTGTCCCTCTGTTCTTCTTCCTCGGCTTCCCGCAGCTCTTGCGTCTTAAGATGCTGGAGCCGACGTCCTGAGACTTCGTCAATCCAGAGGGACACCATTGTGGCTTTGGTTCTTTTGGCTGGTGGATTTTCCCAACCAATCTCACTGTATCAGCCTTCTTACCTTCTTCCTGCTTGCAGGCTTCTCTGGAGGTTTCTTTCTGAGTTGGCCCTTCTAGATCCTTCGGGTTAGCCAATTCTGGTCGATCGGCCTTGCATTTTTCTTCCTTTTGCCCTTGCGCCTGATTCTGCTGGGAGATCCTCTCATGAACTGATTTTCTGTGACCCTCCTGGCCGGCTGATTCTGACCCTCCGGCCTTACGTCTTTTTTTCGGTCGCTCTTGTGTTTGGACTGGCCTAGAGATCCTTTCGTGGACCGGCCTCTTGTAGCTCTTCAAGTGCTAACTGAAGTCCTGCCTAGCGTTGGCTTTGCGAGAACAGTCGTGTGTTCTTGGCTCTGCCGTGGGTAATGCTGCATCGGGCAGATGTAAGGAGATGGCAGTTCCAATCCACGTTCCCAGCAGAACTGCCATAAAGGTCACCGCTCATGGGCCCTTTCAGCGGTCATCGGTCGGTACGCTCTTATCGGTGCCTGCTGAGGCCTGTTCCGTGCCCTCTGACCTTGCAGCTCGTACTTGACCAGTAATTGGGCAAAAGTCAACTTGGTCTTTTGTATTGGCTTTCTTGGCGATATTGGCCTTTCGGCCTTGTACCATCTGCTGGCTTCAGGCTTCCTTCTCACCTTGACCATCTTAGAGCGTTTTCCTTCTTGATTGGCTTCTATTTGAATTGAGTCGATTGTGATCTGCACCATTTTCTCGTTATTCACTATTTTCTTGTTGGCTTTCGTGACCAATGAAGATAGTGAACGGCTCATCTCGCACTACCCCTTTCCCTTAAGATGAACAACTGACCATGTTGACTGGGAAAGGGTCAGTGTCCACCTGTAGAGTCTGCTCCACTGCAAACTTCAGCCGTCCATCTTCTATGGCCGACTGTATCTGTTGATGAAAAATATTGCAATCATTAGTATTATGTGAGAAGGAATTGTGCCACTTGCAATACCTTTGCCTTTTGAGTTCTTCAGCCGATGGTATGACGTGTCCCTCAGGCAACCGCACTAACTTTTCTTGAAATAACAAATCGAAGATGCAATTGCACTTGGTAACATCAAATGAATACTTGACTTCTGACTTGGATTTAGTTGGTTTCAGCCAGGAGCATACTAAAGGCTTTTTATTGCCTTTAACCCACTGAGCTACGTTGATGCCCGTCTCTTCCTCATTGGTTGACTCTTCTAACTGGTATTCTACGAGGTTAACCTTGGGTTTTTCCTTTTCCCTGTTGCTTTTAAATTTATCTTTAAATCCTTTATTTTCATAGAGTCATCCTTCTTGAGCCGATACTCTATGTAGAAGGTGACTGAGGTCGGTAAACTCTTGGCCACTGAATTTTTCTCGTAAAGGAGGGATCAAACCCTAGAAGGCCAAATCGGCTAACTGGTTATCGGGCAAGGTGACACTAAAGCACCGATTTCGCACCTCCCGAAACCTTTTGATATATTCCACCACTGATTCCCCGAATTTCTGTCGTACGGAACTTAGATCAGAGATTCATAATTCCAGGCTCCCACAAAAAGAAATACTAGTGGAATCGGCTTTCCAAATCGGCCCAAGTATTGACCGAATTCGGGGGTAGCGTGGTGAACCATGTGAAGGACGCTTTCGACAAGGATAATGGAAACAATTTTATCCAAAGTTCGTCAGAGTGTGCGGCCTCCCCGCATTGTACTATGAAGAATCCGACGTGCTCCATGGTGGTGGTCACGTCATCTCTCGAGAACTTTGCAAAATCGGGAACTCGATATCCATTAGGATACGGGGTCCTATCGATGTAGTTGGGGTATGGTTTCCTGTAACTGAGAGTTCGCCCTTGGCTGGATGCCGAACTAGTCTCATAGGATGGTGGTGATGGCGTCAGTCCAGTTGGCTCCACTAGGCGGCGCGATGGGTGCCAGAGGCGCCTGTTGACCAGGTCCATGCCGTTGCCCCCCGAGTGCAAACTCAGGCTGTTCATGACGATGCCCCCCCGGGTGCAAACTCGGGCTGGTTCACCAGTTTGGGCTGTAGGTGACCCTGTAGTGGTTCATGGTTGACGTATGGTGCTTTACGGGTTCCTGCAGTGGTAAAAAAGCTCCGAGTATGTGACTACTCGGTGAGAGTCCTGTGCTAGGGGTGGCTCAGTGTACGGGCCGTTTTTAGTCGGTTGTGGTACTGAACCAAAGAAGTTCTAGTGTTGTGTACCCAAGGGTAGGCTGGACAACACCCTATTTTAGCACCGTCTGTGTAAGTGTGGTATTGCCTGACGTCACTCGTCCCGTGGTCCCAGTGCAAGATTATGGACGGTTCTGATGGTGTAGGCATTACGATTATAGCCGATGGTTTGCTCTTGACCACCGGCTTTATGCCATGAGTACTTTGTCCGATTGAAAAGACCGGATACGTGGGAAGAGGCTGCGACGGCTCGAATAGAGATCCGGCCGTGACAAGCTCTTGTGCTACCTCTTTCACGCTATTCGATATCAACGGTCTAAGCGTAGTTATTAGGGGCGATGATTGATTCAATAACGCACAATTTATAGATTGATTTATTATATCCCTGTAACACCCCGGCATTTAATATGCCCGAATGCTACCAAACTTAGACTAAGCAACCTCTAAATACCACAATTACAAGTAAATTACAGCAAAGGCACAATGCTAAAAACCGAAATTTCGGCAGCATCTCCTCTGTTTTAACAAGATTTGAAGGAAACACAATAGCATAGCAATATAAGGCAATATGAGAGACATCTAAAATAGCAATAATTAAAGGTATGACGACCAAATAAGTCTAATTCCAAATATTCAATGCCTCCATGAGCCAAACGAACAAAAAGACTCTCATAACGCAAAGCTAAACCATAAAGCATTAAGCATCACACTAGTTTATTGTCAAAACCCAATTGAACGACTTGTGGGACAATTGAGTGAAGCTACGTGTAGAAGTGTGACTATTTCCCTTCCCCGTATGCCGATCTCAAGGTACCTAAAACAACAAGAAAGCACAAGCGTGAGTTCAACACTCAGCAAGCATATTGCAATGGTACACAAAAACAATTACATGGTTTCAACCACTCATATCATGTCTATCATCTCATTCATGATCACATATCAATATCATCATCATTATGTATGCAATGCGATGCGATGCTCATGTCTCCTTGGAAACTCATACCGGTATGGTTGAGTGCACACCCGTCGGTATGCACCCTCTCCCCCCTTCCATCCCGAAGATGGAGGGTGCCTACTCCTCGCTTCCGTTCACCGCGGTGAATGGAATCACGATGTAGGACTTACTCATTGGCTCTCCGAAATAGTCAAAACTTTCTCACCGACCTTCCCCGGATTAGTTATGACTTTCTCACCACCCGGGCCATGTAACATGCGATGTATGCAAACAAGCCAACATCATAAATAACTTGTACACTACCACATGGAATCATAACATAATAAACATATTCATCATATCATTGGCAATCATTAAGGCATGGCATGTGAACATATCATGTATTCAAATTCAATCTCAACCAATCTAGCAACTACAACCCGCTACCCATTCCAATACACTTGCCTCAACCACGGGCGTCGGATTGGCGAGAAGTAGAAGGCACTACCGGGGTCACACCACCTGCACATAGGTACCAAACACTCACAAACATGTCCACAAAACAGTAGGCAAACCCTCTTCTAACCCGACATCGCAAACTACTCGCTAAACCCAAAAACAGAGGTTCTGTCCCGTCGGGACAGCAGCCTTCCAAAAGGCATAACTCGTGTTCTAAGACTACGAATCGAATAAACGAGTACATCCTAACCTTTTCTAAGTATACATAAAGACTGATTCGGACTCTAAAGTTGTTTAATCTACAAAATACCGTGATATGCTCCAATCACGTCACAGATTTTAATACGCTCGGTAAAACGATCATAACTTTCAAACAGCTGGGCAGAATTCGACGTTCTTTATACCCACTGAAAGGTATTGAAATTACCTACAACTTCTTTAACAGCCGTACGACCAAATTCCGAATCTAAATTGACGAAAACCCAAACCCTAGGTCGACTGCTCATGCTGTCCGAAACAGAGAACGTGGCAACTTCTAGATTTCATCTAATCTAGTCAATTCCAGCACCACCAATTGATCTAAAAACGTGATAATAACCCTTAGAACAGATCCTAGACCAACCTCAAGGAATCCCATAGCCATACCTTCGCTTGATGACCGAAAACCCAACGGATCTCCTCCCGGTACGCGCGATCTCCTTCCTCGCTCCAATTCCGCCGGATCTCCTCGTCGCGGAGCGCTCCAACGGATGGATCTTCGAGGTGTTGAGGTGGAGAACTCCCCTAGGGGCAGCAAGGGAGGTGGAGGGGTGGTGGAGAGGTGGTGGAGCAATGGGGAGCAATGGGCGAGGTGGGGGCGCCACAAGGAGGAGGTGGAGAGGTGTGGGGGCGGCTAGGGCATCTTGGGGGCGCAAGGGGCAGGGGTGGGGGTGCAATAAAGGGCAGGGGGAGGCCCCCAACCAGGACTCCTACTCCTAATTGGACTCAAACTCCATCCCACCAAAGCCCACGACCCCTTCTCTTAGGCCCAAAACTCCCCGGAAACGGCCCGAAAACGCTATTGACCTCCATACCTTATGGTTTTAACCTTAATTTCACATTTCATAAAGTTTTTGACCTCAACATTCACATTAAACAATGTCACACCATTCCGTAGTGTCACAATCCGATAATTCTGTTTGTGTAAGGAAATATCGGCTTACCGTGGTTTCGTTGGCATCGTTGGAGGTGTCTACGCCGAAGGGATTGATCGTTGGGAGCGCCTTCTTTTGCGTGACGCCGCGTCGTGTCTTCTGATAGTAGCTTAGCATCATCTGCTCAAACACTGCCTTCTGATCCTCAATCTCCTTGTGCTGCTCTAGTGTTAAATCAGCCATAGTCGACGCGATTATTGCATCAGAGTTGATGTCAACAGCAACCGTAGACTTTCTTGTTGACATTATATTGGCCTCTTCGGGTCCCACTAGGTGTGCCAAAGGTGTGTTGGTGCAAAAAAACTTAACGAAGGGTTGATCACCACCAACACACGAGAACACCAGGTTCAGTTTTGGTTCGCGAGCTTGCCAGCCGATTTGATCCCGCAATCGGTAAGAGAGACGTGTTCCCCAAGGAGATCAATCAAGGGACCAATCTGGGGCCTGGTAATGGGTTGATCCTAGCCGATTTTGAAGCAAACCAACACAGATCGGGGTAACTGATAAATATGATCAAATCTATGATCCAATCAGATGGGGGTAAAGGCTACTTCTCCCGAAAAAGGCGATGCGCAACAAGATCAGAGAGGAAGCAGGACCTGGTAGGATGTAATGCAGTCAAGATCAATAACCGATGATGCACAACTTGTATTGATCAAAGTGTATTACAGGAAAAAGATTACAAGCTAAATGTCTACTCCTAATGCAAAGGAAAAGAAAGGTATATATTGGTTTGATGTGTGTGTGTGTGTATCTTGACATAGTCCGTCGTCCTCCTTTTATAGCTCTCGAGCCTGATCGTATCTGCCTCGGTCTTGTCATCCGCTTGTACCGGCTTTGAACTCTTCTTTCCTTCTCGGGCGCGATCATATCTGATTCTAACCGTATTGGCTCTGACTTTCCTTCCAACCTGCGTGTTTCCATACGATCATGGCCTTTCCTATTTGCCTGCTCAATGTCTTTTATCAATCTGGCCTTGTACCGGTCCTCTCAGATTCGCGCCAGGACTGCACCTATCTCGGTCGCTCAATTTTGGGTGCTAACAGACCTACACAACTTTTTGCATGTTGTGTAGAGCATCAAATTGACAGTTGCCCCTCCATCCACCACCATCGGGGATATCGGCTTGCTATTAATATGCCCTTTCAAGTATAATGGCCTAAAATGCTGATGATCATCTTGCGGCTTCTCAAAGATTGCATCCTACGACCCTAAAACACAATTGTGCAAATGTATACTTAGCCATGCAGTGCATACCTTGAATTCCGTCGGTGAGGTGAACTTCCATATTGATTTCCATTTGAGGTGGAGAACAATCGCGGATAATGGGGGAATTTAGATTGTTGGCTAAGTCAAACTCATCCTCAACTATTTATTTCTTCCTCCACTACTTCTTAACCAGCATGATCGGACGAAGCTCATTGAAGGTTTTGTCCCTTTCTTTTTTCTACTTAACTTCCCTCAACTCCTTTGTATGTAGCCATTGAAGTCTTCTATGTTGGGATCGACTCGAGCCCGATGGACACCATTGAGACTTCAATTTTATCATCTTTCATATTTTACCAGCTAGATACGTACTAGCCGACGAAACCAGGCTCACTCTGTTTTGCCTGTTTTTGCTCTCAGATTGGCATAGAAATCCTCTCTTTAGCCGATCTTCATTGCATGTTGTCTCAATGCTCATATAGATGATGCAATATCGGACATGAGAACACTAACGGCAATGCTAATCCTCTTTCCCATCAAAATTGCCAAAAAGAACACTACCGTTGAGCTTTCAAGGCTAGGTGGCCAATATGCATCAATCGACTGCTGTGGAGGACTACATTGCACTCTGCCAGACCACCTTTCATACTTTGCCAATAATTGAGAAAACGTATGTTTTAGTTTTAGTATCGGCTTGCCTAGAGGCAATGCTCTCTCAGCTTATACCACTTACCAACCTGTAAATCCCCTTTGGGTTTTACCATTCTTGATTTTCTGCCCTCACGGTCATGTTCTATCTGAATAGAGCCGACTATGATCTTATGGGCCTCTTTGCCATCAGAACAGTCCTTCACGTTGACTTGTCGCACCACTTTTGCTGATGATGACATTTGTATTTCAGTTGTGGCTGTAATTGGTTCTTTCCCCTTTGCAGAATAGTTGGCCATGTTGATAGGGAAAGGATTAGCGTCTAGCCGCACCATTAGCTCCTATGCAAACTTTAATCAGCCGTCCTCTATAGCCAATTGTATCTATTGATGGAAAATATTACAATCGTTAGTATTGTGGGAAAAAGGATAATGCCACTTGCAATACCTTCATTTCTTTAGCCGATGGTAGCATGTGACCTTTAAGCAATCGTATTATTTTTTCTTACAACAATAGATCAAAAATAGAATCACATTTGGTCACGCCAAAGGCATATTTTACTTTTGAGTTATTCCTAGTCAGCTTGAGCCACAAACAGATTAAGGACTTTTTACTTCCCTTAACCCCCTCAGCTATGTTTATTTTGGCTTCCTCTTCGTCGGATGAATCATTTGAATCATACTCGACGAGATTGACCATAGACATATCTTTGTCTCTATTGTTTTTTAATCAATCTTTAAAGCCATTATTATCGAAGAAATGGCTTTCTTGAGCTAGTACTTGGTGCAGCATGTGACTTAAATCGGTAAATTCCTACTCGCCAAATTTCTCTTTCGACGGGGGTATCAAATCCTGGAACGCTAAATCAGCTAATTGACTATCAGGCAGGGTAATACTAAAGCATTGATTCCTAACCTCTGAATCTTTTAACATATTCTGTAACTAATTTCCTGAATTTCTGTCGGATATAACTTAAATCTTAAATTCTGAGTTCTAAACTCCCACAGAAAAAGTATCCATGGAATATGCTTTCCAAATCGCCTCAAGAATTAACCGAATTCGGTGGTAATGTGGTAAACCATGTAAAAGTTCCCCCTACAAGGATAATGGGAACAACTTCATTCTTAAACCATCGGAGTGGGCTGGCTCTCCACATTGCACAATAAAACACCCAATATATTCCAGGGTAGTGGTGGAATCGTTCCCCTGAGAACTTTGCAAAATCAGGAACTCTAAAGCTATCGGGGTATGGAATTCGATCAATATAATCTAGATATAGCTTTTGATAGCCTATAACCCTTCCTTTTGGTTGTATGACAAATTGGTCTTAAAATACTATAATTATCTGATCGGACCAAACGACTGTGTTAGCCAATGGTATTTGTGGTGCCTGCCAACTGTGATCATAGTTGGCGTGTTGTCCCCCCGAGTGCAAATTCGGGTTGGTATGGCACCCGGATCGGCTGTGGTTGACAAGGATGCTCATAGCCGACGTTCTTCCTTCCAAACATTGGCTCTGGCTGTAGGACAAATGACTCCGAGTATGTCACAATTCTATATCGGGCCAGATCCTTCTTTGGAATTGGCTCATTGTACTGTGGATGACCCAGAGGATCAACCGACTGAGAAACTGGTTTTTAGTGTATGTAAAAGGGAGTTGATGGTGGTAAGTTGGCTTGAGGGTCCAACTTAGCACCATCGGTATGTGCTTGGTAATGGGGAATCCAGCTTGTGCCAGGATCACGCGGCAGGATTGTCGTTGGTTGTGTAGGCATTATGGTGCGAATTAGAGCCGATGGTCTAAGATTGGTTGCTGGCTTAGAGCTATGAGTGTTTTGCGCTATAGAAAAGATTGGAAATATTGGTAGTGTTTGCATCAGGTCAAGCGAAGTTCCTGCTGACACTATCTCTTGTGCCGAAGACTTGACGCTATTAGCTATCATCGGTTTAAGCGTAGTCACCAAAGCCGATGACTGATTGATCAAAGCATGATGCACAGATTGGTTCATCATCTCATACTATTTAGCTTGTGCAGGTATGCATCGACTTACCAGCCTATTGTCGAAGCAATCGCAGTCTCTTTGTCACCGAAATTGACTGTTGGCCATAAAATTTTTGTGTAATACCGCGTCGAGTCTTCTAGTAGCAGTTCAACATTATCTCCTTAAATGCGGCTTTCCGATATTCGATCTCCTTCCGCTGCTCCGGTGTTAAATTGTCCATTATGAAGACGATTATAGCGTCGGTAACAATATCACTTGGGGGAAGCAATTTTTCTGAAGAAGACATTGTGGTCTTACCAGGTGTGCCAAAAGTGTGTTGGTGCCAAAAAATAAGACAACAGATTGGTCAGCTCCAAGCACATCTGAACACTGGGTTCAATAAGGTTCAAGGCGTGCCAGCCAATTTGATCCAGCAATCAGCAAGAAAAATGATCTAAATAGCTATCACAGCCGATCAGATGATTGGTAAGAATTTGATAATCTAAATGACTTGTTACGGCTGATTAGATTATAAGTAGAGATAAATGTAAACAGCTTATTACAACTGAATAGATGATTGATAAAAGTATTTTTTCCCTCAAAAAGGCGGTGTGCAACAAGATCGGTAAAAACAAATCTGAGATAAATCAGTGATATGCAACTTTATTGATTAAGACGAACTACAGAGAAAATATTCTAAGTCTAAAGAACTACTCCTAGTCGACGGAAAATAAACCAGATATGAGTTGATTGATTGTTGGATGTTCCTTTTCTTTTCTTGTCTGTTATTCCTTTTTATAGTACATAGGCCGATCGTATCTTCTCCAATTCTTGCAAACACATGATTCATATCAACCTCAACTTTCAAAAGATAAACTTTACTCTGAACCGATGTCAATTAAGATTATTGTCTATGTTTAATATTATATTTTTAAATCGACTACACCTATCAAATCTTGGTGTTAACAGAAGTCTATCAATTAACATTAGTGGGAGGCAATATACTTACTAATAGCAAACCCGCAAAAGTTGATGGTCGGGATCTATGAAATAGAACCACTTCTAGCGCGACCAAAGTAAATTGCAATAAAGTAGGATAAAAATAAAAGTGTACGACTGGTGTCTGCAAATCTTCCAGATGCTATGACCCTTCTTAGCCTTCAGCCCCATCGTTTTTGTGTCGAACTCACTCCGATCCACATGGTATCCCGATCCAACTTTCCATTAGTTCTTGCTTATTAAAACGATAGGTAGAATATGGGGCGCATGTCGCACCGTGTAAAATTTATTTTATTTTTTTAAAAAAAAAACTGTAGGAGGAACTAAACATATTTTTTTCGGATCGATCTTAACACTCTATACGTTTACCGGTGAATAATATATTTTCCAAAAAATATTATAGATCGAGTTGCAAAAAAAACTATAGAGATACAACTGTATACATATATTTCTTATTCCGAAAAATATCAGAAATCGAGTTACAAAAAAAAAATAGAGAGATAAAGTTGCACACATATTTCTTTTAACGAATTTGGTTAAAACTTTATTATTACCCGTCAACCTTCTTTTGTCGAGTTTAACACTCTATGCGTTAATCGAGTAATAATAGATGTTTCGAAAAATATTAGAGATGCCAACCTTCTTTTGTCGAGTTTAACAATCTATGCGTTCACCGAGTAATAATATATATTTCGGAAAATATTAGAGATCGAGTTGGGAAAAAAGTCTAGAGATTAAAGATCGAGTTGTGGAAAAAATCTAAAGATAGAGTTGTACACATATATCTGTTGATGAAAATATTTTTTTCGGGAAAAACGAAGAAAGAACTTAGACACATATCTCATTCTGCAGCCAGCCCTTAATATAATAGCGCAATAGCGCAACTAGAGCTAGGTCGAGGAAGAAAGCACCTACAGGACTTGAGTAAGGCAAGAGAGTCAAAACTGCTGAAAAGGAAGGCAAGCTGGGTTAACTACTGATCTTCGGAGAAGGGGGGAAGTCCGCTAATGAAAGCGCGTCAACATTGAAGTTTACTCGAAAAATAAAAGGAAGCCGCTTCAAAGAAGATAAGCTCCACTTCAAAACTTCTTTCACCCGTATACGAAATAGTGGACTTGACTAACTCAATTCTTAGGAAATCACGAATAAGATCATTTGCTCTTACCTCAACAAGGGAAGCACGAGCCTAGCTGCCCTCTTTTCTTTTCCGCACCAAGCCTTCTTGTAAAATCGGGTGTATAGCTCAGTTGGTAGAGCATTGGGCTTTTAACCTAATGGTCGCAGGTTCAAGTCCTGCTATACCCAAAAAAACGTACTTCGATGTCAAAAAAGCGTATTCGTAAAAATCTTTGGAAGAAAAAGACTTATTTTTCCACAGTACAATCTTATTCTTTAGCAAAATCAAGATCATTTTCCAGCGGCAGCGAGCATCCAAAACCAAAGGGTTTTTCTGGGCAACAAACAAACAAATAATCTGGTTTTGGAATAATCTGAATTGACCTATCCCAAAGAAATTCCAATTATTTAATATGAATAATTCGGATTAATTAATGAATGTACTTTTATGTGTCGAATTCCTCGGTACAATATTCTTAGAACTAACCCCTCTGATATATAGAACAAAAGTTTTTGCTATACTGTGTCCTTCTTTTCGAGGGTCCTTTCAGGTTCTTTTTCGACAACCTACCAATTCCCTTGCTTGTAGTTTTTGATCGATTCCGTGTATTTAACATATTTCAGAGTGGTTAGGAGAGAGAATCAATGTTTAGTAGTAGGCCCGGTTCACCAGGTTCTACCACTGTGCCTGTGCCCAACTATTCTGTCCCGATCTTAAGCTTAAGTAAGAATGAGAAGTCTGGGAGGCTTTCCTTCTTTATGATATATGCATCATCCATTTGTATATGGATTTGTTTTTCTTTCCAAAAATAGTTTCGATCTAATTATTGGAACAAGAGAAAAAAAAATGAAAAGACAGAAGAAAATACGAAATAAAAGCGTCCATTGTCTAATGGATAGGACAGAGGTCTTCTAAACCTTTGGTATAGGTTCAAATCCTATTGGACGCAATCTTATTTCTATCTATTCTTTAAATAACTATACTAAAAACTAAGAAAAACGAAAAACTAAGAAAACTTTTTTGCATGATTCAAATGAAAAATCTTTCTCAACGATTCCTCTTCTACTACTTCTACTAACAAGAGTAGACATGCAAAATTTATGTTTGTTCCTGAAGGGAAAACCGTTCGAGCTGTTCCTGAATAGCTTCCTTCAAAAGGATTTCCGCTTGCTCGGTGAATGTCTTGCTAGAAGATACAATTTCTTGGAATTGAGGTTTCGTATCTTTTAGGTGTTTACGTAATTGCCGGTCCAGTGACTTGGCATAAAAAGGCGAGTTGGGTTCTCCTCCATGTGGTGCACTCCTGCTTCTTCATACCCAGAAGACGTTTGAGCTGCTCCAAGGGAAAGCTTTTTGCTGTCGGATGAAGGTCTTACGTCGGCTAAGAAGACAGAAAATGCCATCTATTCCGTAATTAGAGAAAAGTGAGGGACTTTTTGCAAAATAGCATGGGGGTGAGGTGGATGGGCTTAGAGCTATCCAATTCTTTCCCCTTTAATAGATAGTATATTCTATCTTTAGGCAGATCTCTCTGATTCCTTTCAAGTCGTCAAACCTGAACTAACAAATTTGTAGCCTCACAGAAAAGGATAATGCTATGCATCTTACGTACTCGAAATCCATTGCAAAACCAAAGCACTTCACATCATAGATATCTCCCCCACCACCAACCCCCAGGGAGGACACCCCAATACATCTTACGTACTCGAAATCCATTGCAAAACCAAAGCACTTCACATCATAGATATCAGCCATGAAGGCAATGCAGTCGCCATTGCCTTCCCTTAGTTGCCAACGTTGCAACGCACGCGCGGTACGTATTGTGGCGCATTGCCTTTAATTTGGAGGCGCTGGTTGCCTCTCCTAGTGCTACGGTGTCGTCTTGGACCTAGGCGGAGTGCATCACCGCCACCGTTGAGGCCGAGACCGGTGAGCTGGTATTTGGGTAGTTAAGATTTTTTGTTGCAACGATTGATTAGAGATGTTGGGATTATATTTTTCTAAATGTCATGTCAAAAAATTCTTAAATTGGTACTTTTCTTTAAAAGATTTTCTCTATGTTACAATCTTTGATGCTAATTGTTGCATAAGTTAGTCTCAAATGTTGCACCGCAAAGTTTCAAAGTTAAGGGAGGTTTGATTATTTGTTTTTTTTTTCATGGTGCAATTGATCATTTGCCCTATCTGTCTTACTGACGTATGGTTCAGGACCCGTATGTCAGTGAGACATCATAGGGTAAATGATCAATGGCACGTGTAATCGAGAGCAAATCATCAGTTAATCCGTATTATTTTTGTTACGCATTGTGCTTTTTTATTACTTCGGGTGGTCTGTCACTACGCTTGTAATTGAGATATTGGACAACGGATGTTAACTCTTGTTAGAAACATCCAATAACCAAAACACCGTCCGGTACTAGCGCCCGCGCCCGGATGAACGTCCGGACGCTAGTTGCTCCCCACAGAATAGCCTTAGACCTTCAATTATTTATACTTGATGCTTAAACAATCAGACCATCGTTTTTTTTTACCATGGATCGCCGCCCGGTTACGATTGGTGCAGGTTGGTGCCAGTGCTGGACATATTTGGGTTGGGGCCCAGCCACCCCCCCCCCCCCCCCCCCCCCCACCCTTTTTTTTTACGAGAGGATTAGTCTAGCTGGTAAATCTCGTCCAAGCTTGGTTTGCAGCAAGATGCATTGCAACGACATTGACGCAGTCGTGGTACAGGGTAGGCTTATCTTCATCACTCATTAATTGTTAGCTCCAGTGGAATTTAACATAATCTAAGGATGGGATGTCATCAAACCAATTTTTTAGCACATGTTGCAACTATTCAAGCCCCAATGCAAGCTCTGGATCGTTGGGGAAGTTTCAGGGTACTGCAGCGCAGAGATCGTCAAATTTGTCCAGTAAGTTCGCTTAGTTGGTCTTTTGACAGCTCCCTCAACTTAAAAGAAAAAAAAATTCAATGTTAAACTGATAGGTCCCAGAATTTCATTAATTGTATTATTTTGATCAACTCATTGATCAAGCGACTTAAAAATGACATTGACGTGGTCTAAATTGGCGTAAAATGATAATACGACATAACAAAATATAAATATGCTATAGATGGACGCGGATCCTCTGACCTCAAGAAGTGAATATAGATCTAATTTGCTTCACAAATGGGCTGACTAAATTGCCAAGTTAGTTCGTTTTAGGTCCTGTTTGTTTGTCCTATGGATTATATAATCCAGCTTATATAAGTTAATGGGGAAACAAACAGTCTAGATTATAATCTAGATTATATAATCTAAAGCATGAGATTATAATAATCTATAAGCAGCCATTAGGGTGCTTATATAATCTCAAACTAATAATCCAACACAGTAATAATCCAGGAAAACAAACAACCCACCGACTTATTTAAAGGTAGCTTATATAATCCAACACCAAAAAGCTGGATTATATAAGCTGGAGAAGGAAACAAACAGGGCCTTAGTCTGGATAAGTGATAGCTACAACTAAATTAATCTAGGGAAAATTTAGTGGTAATTTTTGGGGAAACCGGGGGTTTTCATTACTCGTAAGAAATCAAGAATATTACAATCAGCTCAATTATACAAAAAAAAAAAACAGAGAGAAAATATTTCAACCAGTTCGGAGAGGAGGTGAATGGAAACTAGGGCTAACTAGCGGAGACATGCGCCGCATTATTAGCTCGCCGCCGAACAAACTGAACATAAAAATTTACAAATGACATAGAAATCTCTCGAGCTTCATATCAACATGCAGGCTATAGGAGAATCAGAACGGCCCTCCTACTTGCACAAACTCACCAGTTGTTGGTGTTAGAGATATGTTTTAGAGACAATCATAGAAATAATTATATTTTCATATCATTATTATTTATTAGCAAATATGTGACTTGTTTGTGAAACTCTATACACGACTTTGTGATGATTATTCTAAAGTTATCCCTATAGCCGATAACCATATGAGGACATATATGAATGGATTAACATATGTATTGATTGATGACCTTGTTTCACGGGTCAAGGATATGGATATATCAAACCAATAATATGGACACATATTAGAGAATATGGAGTTGGATTGACCCACCTTGAGATACTGTGAGAACATTGTAATCTTACTTGTCATTAGTTGGTCTCATATATAATTTTATGCTATATCCTTAGACTTAAGGTTGACGCATATACTCGAATGTGTAATAACTTACCTAGGGTTTTTCCAACGCTACTCTGTAATTGGGTAGTTATAAAGGTGGTTTTCAGGTTTGTCGTGAAGCATGTTGCGTGTCATGCTCGATCAAGATGGAATTTTCCTATCCATACAATAGGAGAGATCTCTAGGCCTCTCGAGTGGTCAGATTCCGGAAATACATAGCCATGCTACTCGTGGTTAAAGAGTTAACCATAATCGGGGATTCCAAGTCCTGTAATCGAGAAAGAGTGGTTGAGCTAACTAAGTAAGGATGGCATATACTCACCTTGAATTTGACCGATATTATGTGGTAAAGGGAAATGCATATAACTAAGCATTATTGATGTTCGTCCTGCACATCCTGCGAGGGACCGCTACCGATTAATAGTCGAGAAAGAGTACTCGGGCCATGTTCAAGTATATGTGAACGTATAGGGTCGCACACTTAAAGGGTTGGGACTTAATTCGGATGGTGATACAAATTCTGATGGGCTTTGAGTTCCTAATGGGCCTCTAATGTAGAGACCCATTGTGGGGCGTTTATATAAAGGGACGGGGTCATGGCTTTAGGGTTAAGAGACACCATAGGAATTCAAAATTCACAAAACCCTAGCCACCACACCTCCTTCACCCCAAAACTGTGCAGCTAGCGCTAGCACTCGACGCGTGGCATCCCTACCCCATACGTGTGGATACCTTGGAGGCATTGATGTGAAGCTTCAATGCTAGGAAGATTTGCAACCTGTGACAGTCATGAGGAGTTGTTGGAGGAGGTGTGAGCTAGTACAACTACAATCGCATAAGCGCGCTACATCGACTCTACTTCCTCTGCAGGTCTGTGCGTCTAGCGGTAATTCTGTGATCTATAACTTGCAGTGGTTCCGTGGTAAATTTTTTTGAATTTATGCTAGAGTAGCCTACCAATTCCCCTTCAGTTGGCAATCTGCCTCAAGGGCCACATCCTAGAATCCTCCCTGACAAGCAAAGAGCAAACCATCATGCCAAGCTAGTGCGGGGAATAGCTGGTTCATTTACAGGAACTTGTGGTGATGTTAACTCAAATCATTTACTGGGTTATGCATTGATACAGATAAAAAAACATATTACCTGAGCATGTCGAGATGCCATTGTTGAACCTAGGCTGTGCCACCCCCATCAACTCATCGAAGCACCTTACCAATCTCCAGCTTAAACCGCATCCTTGGCTCCTCCCAGACAAGATCCATTTGTTAGACCTCTGCCTTCTAACACTTGAGACATTTATCTCAAGCCTAGAGTCATCACAACTCCTTCCCCTAAAAAGCTAGCCTGAGCCGTCCATATTGACAAAGATCCCCCTATTCCTACTCTCTACAACTTCGGCAAGGCTCTCCCCAACTACTTTATCTGCATTGCTCCGTCTCATCCTCCTCACTCCAACAGGTGGCCCCGTCAAGTAGGCGAACAAGCAAATGCAGGACCTGCCTACCATCAACCCATCCAATGAATGACATGGTTTCTCCAATGAGCCTTTGCTAGGCTCCCAGTGCAACCAATACCCCTCCACACATTATGCATGATGATGGCATCTTCGACCAGCAACCATCCACATCTATCTTCAACTAGGACGAATAGGAGCTACCTCAACCACCAGTTTGACCAATGGCTCGAGCACAAGTTAAGGAGCTTAACCAACAGGTGAAGTCACTCCTTAGCGAGTGTGATTTTGGATCATGTAAGGATTGGCCGCTACCTTATAGTTCTACCTTTTCTGTTATCAGGTGTGAGAAGAGTATGATCGATTCGTAGTCCACATCGACCTATCCATGATCCACACCAACCAATCCGCAACCCACACCGACCAGTCTGTGACCCACATCAACCAGTTCACAACTCATGCTGGCCAGTCTAAAATCAACATCAACCAACAGCGACTGTGACCACTAAAGATAAGTTCCTTCAACCGCGACCACTACCAGACAAGTCTTGTTGTCCTACGTTGGAAAGTATTAGGATGGCAATAGATTTCTTCAACTGACTAGGATTTGTTTTTTGTTTCTATTAGGATTTGTTTCCTTAGATAAAGTCCTTGAGTCCTACATCTGAGATTCCTATTGCATAGCAATAGTTCTCTTCAGCCCTAAGGTTAGAGGAGCCCTTGTATAACTCCTCTTTATATACCTATTTAAGTTAGCCGAGCTCCCTCATGAAACTTGGGTTTTGTTAGATTAGTTTTTCACATGAAACCGTAAAGACCACTATTGAAACCTTAATATATGTCCTTAATCCATATTCGTAATTTTAGATTGATTTTTCTTTGTTCTTGCTTATTTTTTGGTTGCTTGCAAGAATTGATCTCCGTGATTAGGTTAATCGAGCTTTGGCACGATTGATAACAACTTGGAGTTAGGTTCAGTGATTACTTGGTATCAGTTTTGTTTCGGTCGCTAGCCTAGATCGTGAGGGTCATCTCCACAAATTGAGAGTTATCCATCTCACCAAAAGATTGAGCCTCTATATAACCTCGCCAGTTCGTATCAGAGATTTCGTTGATCGGTGAGAAATTTAGAATTTTCTAGTAGTAGCTCTGGTTACTATGCTTTAGTGTGCAAATAAATGTTATTTTCATTGGAGGAATATCTTGAACATTTGGGTGATGTTTTTTCATGCTCTACATAATACACATTTATTTGGTAACTTTGAAAAGTGCATCTTTTGAACCGATCAAGTTTGTTTTCTTGGCTATATTGTTACTCTACGGGGAATTGATGCTAATGAAGCCAAGATTGAAGATTTAAAGAGTTGGCCGACCCCACAAACGGTCACACAAGTGCGGAATTTTCATGGACTTATTTGATTCTATAGTCACTTTGTGAAGGATTTCAACACCATCGCCACACCACTTAATGAATTAACAAAGAAAGGCATTCCCTTCAAATGGGGACAAACGCAAGAAGAACCTTTCAACCTTCTCAAAGAAAAGCTCACAAATGCACTATTGCTTCAACTTCCTGATTTCGGTAAGACTTTTGAACTTGAGTGTAATGTTAGTGGAATTAGAATTGGTGGTGTGTTCATACAAGAAGGTAAATAGGTTGCTTATTCAACGAGAACTTGAATAGGCATGCTTATTTTAGCGAGAACTTGAATAGGCCTAGTTTGAACTACTCTACTTATGATATAAATTATATGCTCTAGTTCAAACCTTGGAAACATGGCAACATTATTTATGGCCCAAAGAATTTGTTGTACATTCTGATCATGAATCCTTAAAATATATTAGAAGTCAAAGTAAACTGAACTGTAGACATGCTAAATTGGTTGAATTTATTGAATCTTTTCCTTATGTTATCAAACACAAGCAGGGAAGGAGAATGTGACCGCTGATGCATTGTCTAGGAGATATACTATGTTAACTCAGCTTTATTGTAGAATTTTTGGTTTGGAGACATTAAAGGACTTGTATGCACATGATGATGCTTTTAAGGATGTTATATTGAATTGTAGAGAGCGAAAGATCTAGAATAAATTTGTGTTGAATGATGGGTTTCTATTTAGAGCTAACAGGCTATGCATTCCAACTAGTCCATTCATCTTTTGTTGTTATATGAGGTGCATGGAGGAGGTCTTATGGAATAGTTTGGTGTCAAGAAGACATAAGACATCCTGACCAAGCACTTTTATTTGCGAGGATGAGGTGCGACATTGAGCGCTACGTCTCACTGCACTACATGTCAAAAAGCTACATCACGACTGAACCCACATGGTTTATACATGCCTCTTCTTGTTCTTAGTGTTCCTTGGGAGGATATTTCTATGAATTTTGTTTTAGGATTGCCTAAGACAAAGAGGTGGAGGGATATTATTTTTGTTGTCGTGGATAGATTTTCTATATGGCACATTTTATTTCTTGTCATAAGAGCGATGATGCTACCCAAGTTGCTGATTTGTTTTTCAGAGAGATCGTTCATTTGCATGGTATGCTAAATACAACTGTTTCTGAGCGAGATACGAAATTTCTAAGTCACTTTTGGAGGAACTCATGGAACTAGTTGGGGACAAAGTTGTTATTCTCTATTACATGTTAGCCCTAAACTGATGGACAAACTGAAGTCATCAAATGTACATTGTCAACCATGTTGAGGGCTGTCTTGAAGAAAAACTTGAAGTTGTGGGACGAATGTCTAACTCATGTGGAGTTTGCCTACAACTGCTCGCTACATTCGACCATAAATATGAGCCCTTTTCAGGTAGTATATGGTTTTAAATCTCATGCTCCAATTGATTTGTTACCTCTTTCATCTTCGAAAAGGTAAATCTAGATGCTAAGAAACAAGCTGAATTTGTTCTTAAGTTGCATGAGACTACAAAAGGAAACATAAAGAGCATGAATGAGAAATACAAGGTCGCTGGTAGTAAAAGTAGAAAGAAAATAACTTTTGAACCATGTTATCTTGTATGGTTACACTTGAGAAAGGATAGGTTTTCTGATTTGAGAATGTTTAAGTTGATGCTTAGAGTTGATGAACCATTTAAGGTGCTCGAAAATATTAATGATGATGCATATAAGCTTGATCTGCTTGCAAATTTGTGGTTAGTCCCACATTTAACATTGCAGATTTGAAGCCATGCTTGGGAGAAGAAGATGAGCTTGAGTCGAGGATGACTCCAATTCAGGAGGGGGAGGATGATGAGGACATCACTAATACAAATGCAACCAATACCTCTCCACATGTTATGCATAAGGCAAGTATCTTCGACCAGCAACCATCCATATCCGACCAAAAACCATCCACATCCATCTTCGACCAAGACAACCAGGCTCTACCTCAATTGCCAATTCAAGCAACGACTCGAGCACAAGTCAAGCAGCTTAACCAATAGGTGAAGTCGCTCCTTAGCGAGTGTGATATTGGATCATGTAAGAATTGGCTGCTACCTTATAGTTCTACCTTTTCTATTATCAGGTGTGAGAAGAGTTCAACCAGTTCGCAGTCCATGCCGACCAATCCACGTGAGCCCACGCTGACTAGTCCATGACCCATGTCGAGTAGTCCATGAGACCATGACCAGTTCGCAACTCATGCCGACCAGTAGCTACCACCACTACTAAAGACAAGTTCCTTCAACTGCAACCACTCCCAGACAAGTCTTGTTGTCCTACATTGGAAAGCCTGTTGGGATGGCAATAGATTTTTTCAACTAACTACGATTTGTTTTCCATTTCTGTTAGGATTTGTTTCCTTAGATAAAGTCTTTGAGTCCTATCCTTAGATAAAGTCTTCGAGTCCTACGTCTGAGAATCCTGTTGAATAGCAACAATTCTCTTTGGCCGTAAGGTTAGAGGAGTCCTTATCTAACTCCTATTTAGATACCTATTTAAGTTAACCGAGGTCCCTCATGAGACTTGGGTTTTGTTAGATTAGTTTTTCATATGAAACTTTTGTGTTCTTTGTGTGAGTCGGCTAGAGAAACCGTAAAGACCGCTATTGAAACCCCAATATCTGTCCTTAATCCATATTCATAATTTTAGATTGCTTTTGCTTTGTTTTTGCTTGTTTTTCGATTGCTTGCATGAATTGATTTTTGTGATTAGGTCAATCGAGCTTTGGCACAATTGATAACAACTTGGAGTTAGGTTCAATGATTGCTTGGCGTCAGTTGTGTTTAGGTTGATAGCCTAGATGGTGAGGGTTCTCCACAAATCAAGAGTTATCCATCTCATACAAAGATCGGACCTCCATATAGCCTCGCCACCAGGAAGAGGAGAGACGCTCCATGATGCAGGAGGAGCTAGGACAGGTTCCTCCCGTACCGCTCGTCACCATCGCTAGGTGGGCTCAACTATGGCTTCCCTCTTCCATTGGGTTGGAGCTCGAATTTAGTTATGTAGCGGGCAGGCGACCAAATAGAATCCGATGGGGACAACTATTTCGATTGTGCTGTCCAACTAATTTGGTTGTGCATTCTCTTCCCTCAACAAACATCAATATTAGGATACATTAGGCTCAACTAATTCAGTTGTTCTGCTCCAACTACTTCAATTGTGCCTTCCCTTCCCTCAACAAACACCATAACAAGATTGGCGGTTGCCGCAAACGCGGGAGGGAATCGTGGGAGAATAGCTCGTATGTCGGTGCTGAGTCTTGGTGAGAAGGGGAGAGAAGGGAACGAATGCGCACCAACTACCACTATTTTTTTTAGAGAAATTTTACGATGTATTATACTGGTAGTATATAATATGTAGTAGAAATTGCATCTAATCGTTGATTTGTTAAGAATGTCTCTACTACTATACTACCAGATGAAGTATAAGTAAATTCTAGTTAATCTGATCCTTTGGATCGAAAAGAATGAACGGTTCATATTCAATTTAGTGCACTGTAAAAGAGCTCTTTTTTTTAAGCCGTAAACAAAATAAACAACAGGAATATATCTAAGTGATGGAACTACAGTCTGCACATCCAAGAAGTTTCGTATACCCGCGCTGTTCAATGGTCAATGAACTTTCCAAATAAATTGTTTTTGCTTCCATCAGAAGTTTGGACGCTTTCACATCCTAGTTCAGTCTGGAAAGCATCGCCACTAGATACTTGCTGCATCAATTAGTTCGTTTTCCCTAATTTAAACATTAAATTAACGGATGCGACCTGACTTATGTTGGGCTTCATCTAGCGCAGTTGCTATTAGCACATTGCACGACACTGCCATGTGATATCCTCGTGAGAAGATGTGTTGCCACGCCATTGAATTGTGCTTTGTGCAAATCGTTAGTATGACATATCTGTCATCTGCAGTGGTAGTGGCAGTGGAGATGCAGCCAAATGTGTCTGTGGGCGGTCATCACAGGCGTTGATCAGCTCCTCACAAAGGCATTGAATCTTTCGCAGGTATCTTCGACCAATGAAAAAGGCTAAAAGCATAACTTATCATTTTGTTTACTTCAAATTTACATTTCAAATGAGATAACATTCAAATTCCATCCACCGCTACAATGCTATGCTTGATCGATCTGGATAGCCGATACGCACATGAAGTTCCATCTACGATATCATAACTGAATAAGCGTACGACTGTTGAGTGAAAATGCATGTGTGGACAAATTGCTAAAACTGGCCTATTACAGGCTTCGCCCTACAAGACCCATGAGCATAGTTCTTATATTGTTTATTAAATTATAAACGGGAACTCCTCTCCCTGTATTATATGGAGAGGGTAAGCACTCTCATTATACGCAACATCAAATCATCAATAAAGAGATGATTTTAGGACTACATTTTCTGATCGGCAATACGACCACCATTGTCTAACACTTATCAACACGATAACATTTTCGCTAAGGTCATAAAAGCTAGCTTGTACAATAATTATCTCAAAAAATTGTCTCTAAATACTGTGCAATAACTATCTTTACTCTCATGTACATAAATGATCTACCTATGCTCTCGTGCAAAGCTGGCTACTAAATAAGAGTCATCTCTATTCTCTTTCCTCTTTTCTCACTCTTCCATATAAATTAAAACTGATATTTACAAACTAAAAACCTACTGAGGTGGCCTTACTGTACGTAACCTAATGCGTCCTGTTATGTCACTCCTGATCAATCTATTACAGTTCCAAGAGTAGATTAATCTACTGCTGTTCACAACGTTCGTCAACGACTTTCGTGTCAATGCCGCATACGGCGACTCCTAGTCCTATCTAGCACCGCCTACGGCGGATTAATGCCCACCGCCCACGGTGACTCCTACTCGCGTTCTGCCAATGGTGGATTAACGCCCACCACCCGCACGCCGGCACACCATCATGCGCGCCACCCATGACAAATCACCGCGCAACGGCTACGGCGGCTGCTCGCCCTGCGCACCGTCCACGAAGGACTCTCGAGCGTTGCGCCACCAACGTTACTCGCAATCGTTTCACCCTAGGTAGCTACAGAGAGCTACGAATATCAAGACTGAACTTGCATCACCAACAACAAACACCCACAAGGAAAAATCAAAAGACCACAGCTCAATACAATTGCCTCGTCGGTAGTTACAATGCAAGTTTCTTAGCTGTTTCTACATGTGACACATAGGACAAAGAGCTGATGTGGCAGTCAATTAATTAAGAGGGAGAGTAAAACCATTTCTTATTTTTGAAACAATTTCTTTACATAGCCCAAAGCCATGAAACAGCTAAGATACCCCATTGGAAGGTCATACCCATTTCATACATGGGCCCAAGCAATAAAGACAGCCAATAGAGAGATGTATCTATTAAATATGTAGGATATATTGTACTGGATAGATAGTTTCTTTTACCGTTTCATGCTGACTTGTAAGTTATAGAAACGAGATGATGAAACTATGCATTGGAAATGCCCACCAACTCTCAGGCAGTTTGACCGCTAGTTAGTCTGACTACTCCAGACCAAAATAAATCCAAGAATGTAAGAAACTTTTAATCCACAACTCTAAATGATTTGAAACTTTGCATATACCTTTCATAGGATATTGCTAACTAACATATGAAGAGATCCAAGAAAATCTTTCCAAAGATTTGATATTTTTTTTATCGGAAGGCAAATTGCACTAAAACTGAGCAAAATGCGATAATGATGATTGGGAGGAGCTCGTGGGAGGAATCATGCCAAGATGGCTAAGAATGTTTTCCCACATGTGCTAGCATTCTCAATCATAGAAAGAATTAAGCCAAAATATCTCAAGGGCAAAACCCCAAAAATGCCCTTTCTTCCAACAAAACCGGGAAAACTCAAGAACATAAAAGAACAAGTGTCTAGATTGACAGGATCTGGTCTTTAAGAGATATCTCCATCACTTACACGTCTTTGGCACAAAGCAAGATCAAGAAGGGAGAAAGAACTACCCAAAATCAAGCCAAATCAATAAATCAACACTTGTGCATACCAGAGGAAGACTTGGATGAATTTAGAGAATTGATTTCAACTTGGAGATGAATGTTTACATCCACTTTATTGGGAGGACAAAGCCACTAGGGCAGCACACACACAACTGCTCTCATCTCTCTCAAAATATTTCTCTCAATACAACCCCCCTCTCCTGCATCATCCATCCCATAAACCCTACCTCATATAGTGGAGGCTCACCAAAAACCAGCCACTTAATGGATACTATCCAAAAACCTGAAAACCTAATAATGCTTTCCAAATTAAGATACACATGCATTTGAAAGTGTCGTCTTCATCTTTAGCTTCATTAGCGCCAATCCATCATGCCTTGCTCTCCATGGAGTATCCTTGGTCTTATCCACTTAGGCCACCATCGTGGCTTCGCGCACCACAAGTTTTCCAGTATTGGGCAACTTACCAAAGTACCCCTCTACCGACCACTACTCAATCCTTCGCCTTGAAGCATCGCACGTGCTTCGTCATCTTCAATGTAGCCTTAATAACTTGTCGCTAAGCTTCTCACATGTATGGATCCCACCGAGTCATCATCGCATGCAAATGAACCCAAATCACTTGCTGCACCACATGCCTTACCATCCACCATGATCGTACCTGGCTTCCCTAACCATTCTAGACCTCAGCTTCTCCTTAAGCTTAGTCCCAATTCACCTTACTGTTGTCTGTAATGTCCACCACTCTGCAAGCCTCAGTCATCTTATGGTGGCACTCCTCGATCGTTGTGGACCTTAGCTCCCCTAGCTTAGTCCTGATCCTAAGATTGCTTTACACCTAAGCTCAACTAGATTAGTCCCTGGTCTTGTCCACCTCACAATGACGTAGCTCTTGAGTCCTACAACCAACACCAATAAACAAATCGTTACGTAGCACCACACAACACATAAAATTATCAATGAACACAATTGACAAGTTAAGAACACATTCCTTCAAAGCTTCACTCTTGGAAACATTACCAAGGCACATAGCATCACATGGCACACAATGCACCAAGTATAACCCTTTACCTCATAGTTCTTTACTCAAACTTTGCCATTCATGGTTCTTGTCAATATTGCAACTTGATTGAGTCCAACCATCTCACATGACATCCACAACCATTATGGATCTCAATTGTCCTAACTGAGTCTTGATCCTCCTCACTATTGACCATACTTGAGTCCAAGTCACATGCATAATAATAGAACAAGAAAACATTTACAGTCACAAGTTGTTCACAACATGACACACATTAGTCCAAATATGCAATATGCAATATGCAAATATGCTATTGTAACATCCCAAAATTTGGGTTTTCAAAAATTTTTGGTTTAGTTTAGCTTCCCAAAAATTTCTGTTGTTTTTCTCGCGTTAATAAAGCTTGATTTGGAATTTTCTAAAGCTAAAATAATTTAATTTGATTATTTTATAATTCAAATAAAATAAATTCAATTTTAGTTGGGTTCCTTGTGCTTCAAGGAATTTTTTTTGTATTTTTTGAGAATTTTCGGAGTTCGTTGCTATTTATTGGATTTATTTGGAATTAATTTGAATTAAGCCCTTTATGGAATTAATTAATTATTTGGAACATTTTATATAAAGTTTTGTTGAAAATATTTTATTTGAGTTCAAAATGTCTCAAAATATTTTCTAAAATTTTTCTGGTATTTTTATTGCCTTAAAGGAATTAGTTTTATTTTCTAGATTTATTTTAATGCGAAAATGCTGGAATTTCGGATTTTGGCATTGAGCTCAAACCTCTTTCCTATTCCCCCGCGCCGGCCCACCCCGCCTTCGGCCCAGCATCAGCCAGCAGGGCCCCTCCTCCACGCGCGCGCCGCCTTGGCCCACTCCGCCCCGGCCTTTTCCCGCGATGGCCCATCCCTCCCTCGGCCCGCCCACGCGAGCGCCAGCCAGGCCGCGCTAGGCCAACACCTGGGCCACGCGTCTGCCCACCACCAGGCCATGCCGTCCGCGCGATCTCGCCCGTCCACAGCTGATCCAACTGTAGGATCGAAGTATACGAATATAGCAAACAGAGGGGGGGTGAATGATTGTGCGGAAGCTAAAACCAATATTTTGATCTATTAGAAATTCACCCCAAAACGGAACCAAATAATTGAATCGTATTCGACAAAAACAGATTGATAGATGTTCGGTAAAACGCGAATTACCATAGATCCAACCGTAGGATCGATCTAAAATTTTGAGACATGAAACTAGATTCCAACACGAATCGAATCTAAAAAGAATCAGCTCGATCGGACATACGGATCAAAAGTTATGAACCTCGCAAGCTTGCTGTAACCAGGGTTCAAAATCTCGCCGAAATTCGTTGAAATTTCGGCAAAATTTCAGATTTCGGACCCCTTCGAGTTTCATAATCTCGACGAAATTAAAAAACCCTAAAAAAATTTGAAAGTGCTACAGTACATTAAAATCTAGCCGAGATTTCGGTGATTTGAACCGAAATTTCGGTAAAATTGACCGAGATTTGTATAAAAGTTGACCGGATTTGACCGTAATTGACTGGATTTGATCGGATTTTGACCGGATTGGGTTCTTCACGTCATTTCCCATGTGGGACAGTCGGTAGATCATAATTTTCGCGAAGTTGAAAAAACCCTAAAAAATTGAAATGTGATAGTACCGAGAAATTTCGCCGAGATTTCGCTGATTTGGACCGAAATTTCGGATTTTTGGACGAAATTTCGGATTTCTCGGTTCAAAAAAAATCCGGATTTGAATTTTAGTTTTTGAATTTCGTCTAGATTTGGTTCGAAATTTCCGAATCTCGATGAAATTTAGGATTTTGGTAGGTGACGAGATTTAATCCAAAACGAAATTTGAAACCCTGGCTGTGACAGAAGATGATGAGAATTAATCTAAGCAAAACTTCAAGATTAAATAAGAACGACAAAAGATTAATCAACTAAACTTTGAGAAACCTTAAATAAATACCCTAGAAAGGTTTTTGATGGATCAATTCAAGATGAAACTCAAGGAACAAAAACCAATCTAGAACCAGAACAAGCATGCAAACAAGAACCAGAACAGAAACACTGTTTTTGATCAATTCAAGATGAAACTCAAGGAACAAAAACCAATCTAGAACCAGAACAAGCATGCAAACAAGAACCAAAATAGAAACATTGTAGCAACGCATGCACTGTAGCTTCGTGATTACTGTAGCACGCAAAGGATCTGGAAGAATTGATCTTTATTTTTTTTTGTCTAAAGTACTCCAATCAATAGAGTACAAACCCTAAAGCTCTGGTCAATGCGAGATTGCATAAACAGGAGGTGCCTCCCCCTATTTATACAGAGCAAACACATAGAGTCCTGAATACAATTCCTACTCCTAATCCTAGAAGGAGTCTGTATTCAACACAACTCCACTTGGCCCAACCTGGCCAAATACAGCTCTTGCACGCATATGGCAACCCAGCCATACTCACGTGACTGACAACTCTTGCACGCGTACGACCACCATGCCATACTCACGTGACTAACCATTCTTCATGTGCACCGTCCTCTAGCCCGAACATCCCGCATGACATCCTTGACCACCAAGACCTCGATTCCTCCCTGAATCTAGTCTCGAACCTTAGTTCCTCCATGAACCTAGTTCGGGTCCCGTCATCGACCACGTTCGCCCTCGAGCAACACCTGCACATGAACAAACACGAAACTTTTCGAGCACAAGTCCGCAACTTGACTCAACAGTAGTCCATGCAACTACTCACACGAGCATTGCATAAAATCAACTCAACCTGAGAAAAAATACATCCACAACGGACCAAACAATTATCCGGTGCACAAAGGGCAAAAATCCTCGAAAAATCCATTCACGCCGGACCAAACTTCGGCCCGGCGCAACTCACGATGGACCAAAAAACTTGGTGTGGCATACACATGAAAATAGTCATCAAAAAACAGTTCATGACGGACCAAAAAATTTGGTCCGACGTACATGCGAAAGTTATTGGTTTTGGAAAATTGAGTCCGGCGCAAAAACAGTCAAATTCACGTTCATGACGGACAAAAGAAAATTGTCCGACGTACATGTAAAATGGTCCAGCGTAAAACCATAGATTTCACATTCACGGCGGACCAAAATTTTTGTCCGGCGTACATGCAATTTTCACAGTGCAAAAAGCGTTCATCACGGACCAAAAAACTTGGTCCAGCGCAAAAGCGAAACTTACTGTTTTCGAGAATTTGGTCCGGTGCATGCACAAGCCCAACACATTTCCAAATTCAATTCTAAGCCAATTTTTCAACACATGATTTCACACCGACGCTCCACATCAAGCCACGTCACCCCTATACTGTTTACCACACGCCAAGTGCTGGATTTAATCCCGTTTTTGCTCTAAACGACTCCAAACTTGATTTTTCTTGACCTAGCCGCCTCCCCAACCCTTGTAGCCCTACCATGACCTCTCCCACATGTCCACAACCTCAGATCAATCCTCCAAAACCCTCGAGCCGCCGCCGAGAAGCTCCGGAGCGTCGCCCAACACTGACCGGTTTTGGCATCGCGTTCCTCGCCGGCTCATTGCGTTTTTCTAGATCCACCTATGTCACGTCCTGCCCCATGGTAACATCTATCTCCCCTCCAAATTTCGTGCAATTTCGTCCAAGAAATCAAAAGTTATGCCCGTTTCAATCTCAAATCTTGCCAAGGCCCGTTCTCTCTCGTTTTTGCGAGTTTGACCATGAAATTTTTATTGTAGACTCATCTTGATGTCCTCTATACGGTGCTCACCCTAACCCAAAGTTTTTCCCTTGGGATTTATGCAGAAAAATTATTTTCCCAATCAGACTTGGTTGTAGACAGCTGAATACTTCCTCGCTCGTTCCCCGTTGATCCAAAAGGTAAAAATCAGATCCAACCATGTCATTTTGTTCATTAGGATCCCAAATAGCTATCTGTAATATTTGGTTAAGTTCCGTGCATTATTCTAAAAGTTATGGATGTCTGATCTTTAGCTTTTGTAGCCATTCATCGGCAGTTTGTGATCAATCCGTTGGGTCGCCGCAAAATCCGCCCATACCGTTGAGTTCGTCTCATCACATTCTACATGATAGATATTTCCCCTTTGCCGTCCCATTCTCCAAAAAAAATTATTCGTCGGCGCCGCCTTTTTGCCTCCGTCGCGCGCCGTCTTTTACCACCAATTATCCTAGTCCGCCGTCATTCACTATTTTGGTCCATCCTTAGAGTTCTTTTGGTCCCCGTTTGCCGTCAAAGCTTTGTGCCAGTTTATGACCGTCGTCTTTCAACCTAGTCCATTGCTACTGGTTCGCGTCTCGGTTAGCCATCGTTGGTAGCGTTTTATCGCGCCCATGTCGTTGCACCGACGGCTGATACCTTATTTCATGAGTGTCCTGTTAACGCTTCGCCTCCATCATTAACGTTCCGCCGTTAAAGTTCCACCGTTAACGTTTCGCCGTTAACGTTTCGCCGTTAATGTTCCACCGTTAACACTCTACCCTCATCACTTCGCTGTCATCGTATGCGCGCATTCACGTGAAAGCCCTAGTGCGATGTCATCATCTGTTCTATCGCCTTAATGTGATCTAGCCCTATCACATTGAGCTCAGCCTTGTCTTCTTATCATCGCTGCCTTGTCGTCGTCGAGCCTCTTCTTCGACGAAAGACTGAACCTCTGATCGAATCGCAGTGGATGTCGATCCCATCCGTCCATGTCTTATCCCTGAGCATCCAATCCGCCATTAACCTAGAATTCATTCGTAGACGTGGTCGATAGACCATTGGCCATCTGTCATATCCTTGTGCCCAGATCTAGTCTATCAATCCATCTTCTTTTTGTTTGACTGTGTATCTGTTTAGTCAACGAAAGTTAATATCGAGAATCAATTTAGTTCATTGTGAACTTACATATCTTTATGGACCCGGTCTATAGATCGAGAGCCCATATGTCATTGTTTGTCCAATCAAGATAATAACTTCAGAAGAAATATTCTTTGGAATATTATTCTTTCTTTCTCAGTTATTAGTCTTTCCCTTTTTAGGATTTTTTCCGAAAGCCCGTTCTCTTTTGTCTACTCTTCGATCTAATCCATTCAAGTTCCTAATTTTATCTAAGCCGTTGTGCCCAAAGCTATTCGTTCTTAATTTGGAGTTCATTTGATGTGTATTTTGAGTTGGTTTGTATTTTCTTTTTCTTTAATCGTTAGACGCGTCGTCCGGAAGTCATTCCAAGGAGCTGAAGATCAAGGAAGTGAAGAGTGAAGATCGAAGATCCAGGAATCAAAGATAAAGAATAAAGAACAGGAAAAATTGCAAGGGCCAGGCAAGTTGTGCTTTGACCATATTGATCCCATTTTCAAAATTATGTTGTTTCAAATTATTGCATGCTAGTTTAAGTTAAACTGATTTCAATTAATTTGGGATTAGATAATCAACCTATTTGTTATTGCCACCTTATCACTATTTGTATGCCATGATTCATTTGTCACCTTAGGAGTGTTGATTAATAGTTGGTAGCTAATAAATTGCCAACATGGGTTAGATAGAACGTATTAGTTTGCTTAGACCTGCAACGGGTTAGTGACATCATTTTGGAATTACAAATGTCAATATTGATTAATGGAATATGCAATGTATTTTGAAATGGTGTGATGTGTTGCCGACACGATGATGTTGAAATGTGGAGGCCTTTGTGCTTCTTCAAGGATGTTGAGTTTTTGTTGGCGTTGTGTTGCGCAATAATCAACTGGGGTGATAAATGTTTTGGACTGGGGCAAGTGGCAAGAATTATGGTGGGCCAGATTGGCGGTTGGGATTGTATGAAACATGATATATATATGAGTGATGGTGAGATGGTTTTCTTTGAGAGTATTGATGTAAGTCTTGCCCTGGTTGCTTTAAGAACTTAACCTTGCAAGAATTTGAACTGAGTCAAACATACAACCACAAGTCTGGAATGGGACAGACCTAGCTGACTAATTTGTGAAGTCTTCACTTCGGTACTGTCGTGGGGGCGTGAGACCTGGGTTTACGGGTAGGCTCACATGGCGCAAGAGGGGGGCCCTGATTGTGGTAATCAGTCCCTTCAATGTTGAAACCTTAGCGGTCAATATTAGGTTTAGACAGAGCATTGTAAAGGCTTTGTTATGATTGCTCATTCGCATACTCTTGTATGGCGATTCACAACTGACGTGGTGAGTTGATTGTATCTTGTGGGTAAAGTGTATAACCTCTGCAGAGTGTCAAACCTATTCGAATAGCCGTGTCCATGGTATTGGACAATGCTCGGGATTACAGTCAAGGGTTAGCTTTTCATAAAATTGAACTTGGGCTTGGAGGCATGTTTCCTGTGGAAAAGTGATAATTGGTTAAGGATGTGGAATGGTTTACTTGTGAAATAACTGTGAAATTTATTACTATTGTTATTTGTTTTACTGCTTTACAATCTATTATGAATATTTGTGAATGTTGTTTATTGCAAAATAACCACTTAGCCATTCATTTGGAATAAGCCATGCATATAGTTATTAGACTTGCATTCTGTGCATGATGTGCTGAGTGATTTATGTACTCACCCCATGCAACAAACAATCACCAGTTGAAGAGAAGTCTACAACTTTGAAGAGGAAGGAGTTCTGTGAAGAGGCGAATATCTAGGAGTTGAACCTTATCAGTTGCTTGTGGCATATTGATGGGATTCACCGACGTTCTTCGTTTCACTGCTGCTTATTTGGAGTTGAAACCATCCAGGTCTCACAAGTGTAAGGTTGACCTTAAGGTCGGTCAATAGTTTATATTTTATATTTGTGTTATTCTTATATTTCCGCGGTGTATGATTGTGATATTCATCTATGTTGAGACTGTGTGCACTAGCGTGATCCTGGACTAGTGCAGAATACACAGAGGGTCCGAATTTGCATATTCGGGTCCCGACAGCTATCCATCTGCAACAAACCCAAGCTCCTCAGATCAAACCTCAAAATTCAGCTTAAAACCACATCTCATTGCATCCTGGAACATGACAACTAGTTAGATCGGATTCACCATGATAGTCTGACTACTTTGGCTAGTCTGACTAATGGCACCTTGCGGTCAGACCGATGGACCACAATGGTGTGGCCAGTCTAACTTGTTTTAAATGCACCTAAAAACACCCTCTCTAGATTTTTCAGTAAAACTGTGTTTAGTTTTAGGTCTAGTTTCCATTTTCAATGACATCTATGCAAACATATCGCTTGTGCTACTTCAGTAAAGGAACTAGGGGTCTAGTCTGACTGGCCCAGCAAGGTAGTTAGATCAACCCCTGCCTAGTGCTTTTATCGACTCTATAAATTGATCAGACCAGCTAAGCAGTTAAATCAACTCTACAATTGCAATTTTCCAAAATCAAATTCAAACTTCAACAATGCTTGCACAACAAAATCAAATACTCTATCACACATGATGAGATGAACTCCAAATGGCCTCACATGTTACTGCCAATGGTAGGCTCTCGCCAGCGTTTGCATTGATCTCACCCAAGAGAGCTCTCATTGCCAGCATGACTATGTCACACCGACCCTTCAACTGTGGGCTCCATCATGCTGTTGCCGCGCTGAGCTTCATGCACGATGAGATCGTCGTTGCACCCATGCACTTTGTCATCCTTGCCCACATCAATTCACCGCGCCACACACCATCACCATGCTAGCATCTACACCTCCGTGTTTTCATGCTTGCCCATGGCAAGCATGCAGTTGCACCATCGCCTCCACCTCTACCGTTCCCTTGGGCTCGATCAAGGGTGGGGGAGGAGGACATCGTGCCATACATGGCCTTGACACTACCTCTTGCTCTTCATGGGAGTCACCAGAGTAGGAGGGAGCGCTGTGTCACCGCATTGGTATCACAGGTACCATCGTCTATCGTCTTCGAGGAAGACAATGGGATGGGAGAGCCCATTACATTATACAACTCAGCCGCACACCCATGGCACCTTGCCTCAACGCTGTTGTCGTTGCCGCTTCACCGTCAAGACGAGTGGTCACTACTGTGCCACCTCTACCTCACATGCAAGTGCACGTGTGGTGCTTGCCTAACTGACTGAGCTGGCTAGGGTTTGGCTAACTCTAGCTGCGCCATAGCAGGCCATGTGGACCTAGCACCTCACATGGCCCAATAAGGCATAAGCCCCAATGAGCCAAAGGGCAAGTCAATCAAGTGGGATCCAATAGGGCAGCTGGCCATTTTCCTATTAAGTCATCAGCTTTTGTAGAAATTATAATAATGTCCTTATTATATTGAATTTAGGTCCTTTTGGTGAGAAAATTACAAATTAGACCCTAGAACTTATAGTTTTAAGTATGAGGGTTTCCACCATGCGGAAATTTGTATATTTAACCTTAGAAATTTCCTAGTTTTTACACATTAGTGCTTTTATATAATTATAAGAAATTGTTTTTATGTTGTTTTAATTCATAAAAATTATATCTATGCTTAGAAAAATTACCAAATTTTTTTGGAAAATTCCTGGGAATTTGTTGACTTGTGTCTACTATTTAAGTAATTTATTTTATTGATTTAGCACATTTTTTGACTCATGTGGCTTATGACGAGCTTATTGATTACCTTCATAATTAACCCTTGGTTGTTGAACATGGGCAAGACAACCAAGAGGCACTTTCGCTTGTCGGAGCTAGATGGTGTAGGGTCAAGGATGCAACTAGAGGGGTTTGAATCAGTGGCTTTAAAAATTCTCTACGAATAAAGCTAATCGCCTAAGTACTCCTATGTCAAAACCTTAACAATAATAATGCGAAAGCGATAAACTAAAGTTTTGACAATTAAGGCCTAACTCAGCTAGGCTAAGTGTACTAACTAATTAAGTCTCTACAAATGAAGAATTGCAAGTAGAGCACAAGAGAGACACACCAATGCTTTCCCGTGGTTTCGGAGACTTGCCGGTCTACCCTAATCCATGTTGAGGCAAACCCAAACACGATAGACTGGCTCCACACTTGAGCAACCGCCTTGAATCCACTAGTGGTACTACTTTACCCCTCCAGGTAGGCGAGCTCCAACCTTCACAAACTTTGCCGACCATCTCACAACCTTCATTGAGAAGCTTCCGCGCATGATGCACTGCTGTCTAGGAGGCGACAACCTCCAAGAGTAACAAGCCAAGCCCTCTGCTTGAGCTTCACCTAGTGCAACATATGCACTACAGTGAGCTCCTAAGTGTAGCACATGCACAAGGATCCCCTCAAGTGCAACACATGTATAATAGGCTCTCAATCCTCTTCATAATTGTAACACATCATGCAATTAGAGCTCACTCTTAGCTCAAAAACCAAATGAAAAAGGGCAACATATGCACACAACTCCTACAAACACTCCCCAAAAGTACTAAAAACAAATGCCAGCTCCCAAGGCTCCTTTTATAGCCTCCCACAAAAAAACTAGCCATTGGGGGCAAAACAGGAAAAAAATCAGCAAAATCCGACACTACCACACTTTGAGGCCAAGTAGTGCCAGCCTTGACTCCCAACGGTCGGCTAATAGCTATATTCCTGGTACTACCACAGGCAAATTACCGATAGTACCGCTCGAACGACAGTACCGGCCCCCACGGGCGATATTGCCAGCCTCAGACTACCTTCATAACAATCTTTTTGGAAAATAACTACCGGCATCTAAACAGCAGTAGTACTGCAACCGTTCGGGCAGCACTACCACTGCCCAAGGATGGTAGTGCCGCTCTTTTAAGACTAAAACGTCATAACTTTTTACTCCGAAGTACGATTTAGGTGATCTTAGACTCTATAGAAAGCTTATCAAGAGGGCTATATTTTTCACCCTTTTTCAAAATTTTAGAAATCATAGATATTTTCAAAAATTACAAAAAATCCAAAGTAACCACTCAAGTCAAAATCTTATTTTCTCGAAATCTCTCACATAGAGTTTATTAAAAGCGTGATTACAAGCTAGCAAGAGTCAACAAGATTAATCTTGAGCCATGTGATGATCAACACATGATCATAAAAATTTGCAAGACACATTTGCAAATCCTAATCACATGCTCGAAAACCAAATTCATAAACATCAGCTTATTTGCAAAACACAATCGCAAATAGCACAAGAGTCTATGAGATTAATTCTCTTAGCCATGAGGTGATCAACACGAGATCATGGTACTTTGCAAACACATTTGCAAATGCCCTTTTCACATACTCTAGGATCCCAATCTCATAAATATCCTGTCTATTTGCAAATAGTAATTAAAACAATTTATGGTAACTTGCATGAACTCTCTTTATTTGCAAAATATGCAAATCTCTAAGTTCCATGCAAAAGCCAACTTAACTAAAATTCATAAGGTATCTCCTTTTTGCAACACATGAAAATCCATCCAAATGAACTCAAATGCTTAAGCTTTCTATGTGCAACACATGCAAATCTTTAGCTCTAAGAAACCAATAAAACCTAAATTGCTTGAACTTTCTTCTTTTGCAACACATGCAAAACTTAGCTCCAAGCAATACCAAAGTGCTTGAGCTTTCTTCTTTTTGCAACACATGCAAATCCATAGCTCCATGCAAACACCATTTCAAATGAGATTCAAAAAGAAGCAAGAATGAGTTTCTCCTACTTGCAACACATGCAAATCAAAACATCATGCAAAAACCAACACATGATCTTCACACATTCGCAACACATGCCAAATGGTTAGCTTCATGCAAAGACCAACAAAGAGTTGAGCTTGAGTGAACCGGATTAAGTTCATCATCACATGATGAAGCTCAAGCAAAGAACTCGACCCCTCTTAATAGTATGACGATCTAAACTAGACACTCTAGCCTATCTAGTTATACCTTCACCGCATGCGATCCCCTTTGGGGCTTTTAGATCTTCAATCATCTTTCTTCTGTGATCATAATCCATCTTTTCTTCTTGTTCATCAACACATGATGAACTCTCTTCTAGCTCTTCTCCTCTCTTCTCTTCACTTCGGGATTCTCATCTTGAAGCTGATCAACACATGATGACTTCTTTTTCTCAATTTTTTTATCACTATTGGACTCAACCTACTTTCACAACTCATCGAAAATATTAGTCCAACAAATACGGTTGTCTCAATCATCTATCGCATTTCATTAACACATAATGGATGACTCTAAGATCAATTAAGCACAACCCAAATCAATTTGAATGATATAATTGTGTCTTGAGTACTTCGATGCAACTAATGCTTCGTTACACTCAAGAATTATCCACTTATTCTTAATTAATCAAGGAGCACCATCAGCATATGATGAAGCGTTCTTTAATGTTTAATAAGACAAACAAACTCAATTTAAATGTTCATTTAAATTGATATGAGTATATATTAACTACATAAGTTTTCATATACTCATTTTGATGGTTTCAGGTAATGATCCAAAATATTTGAGTGGAATGGAAAGGGATCAATACCTATTTAGACCATCAACCATACAATAAACTCCACATAGATATGTTCATACATATAATTGCATTGAAGTTTATCCTATATTACCATGAACAAACTACAACTATGCAAGTCAACTATACACTCGAGGAATTGTTTCAAAGTATTGATCCTTGATTTATGTGGCAAGAAGAAAATAGATCAATACTATTGAAACCTCAAGTTAAAGTACGAACTCCCCCCTAGATGTGTGCATCCATGTAATATATGGAATTTGAGACATAGTGCACATTTTGAGGTTAATACAATGGTGGAATTCATACTTTTACTTGAATTGAAAGTATGAGATGAGATAATACGCAAGAATACGAGTACATACCTTAGGTTTTCTATTTTCCATCCAAATTATGAGACTACTAACAATAAGCTCAATAAAAATATTAGTCTCATTAAAGATTAGATTTGTTATTAAACAATGATCAAGTATTAATCTAAAACCAATCACCAAAACCAATGGAGCTTAAACTTACAGATGGAAACCTTTATCCATGGTGGCAAGAAAACATCGTGGGGTATCTCTTCCATAGGTTCGACGATGCCATCACTCAAGGCAAGAATCCTACTAATACTTAGAGAAAAATAGCTTGGGAATAGCTCTACCACACACTGCATTAGGAACTGTAGAATTCGGTTTGCTTGTGAGAAAGACACACTTAGAATGTAGGAGGTTCTATGGACAGCTTTTTGGAAAGCCTAGATGGATGAAGCTTAATGTCTTTGATCTCGAACATGAACCAATAAAGAAGAAAGTAAAGATTTCATAGAAAAAAGAGAAGTTGATAGCACTATGGGTATCCCAATCTTTCGATGGGAAACACACGATCGATTTGGGTAGAGATAACTTTGATGGTCCGACTACACCGTACAACAATGATGCGCTTCAGCAATTGCTAAACCAACTCCGAAGGGTTATTGGTCTTACTAAGGGCACGATCAACCTAAACACGAGGTTCAATTCCTGTAAGCAACCGAATAACAATCAAGAACAATAGTATAAGCAATATGAAATTGCAAATAAAAGTTGAAGGCAAAACAAGATGGAGTCTTATTGACGATCTTGACAAGGTGGTTGTCCAGCACAACTCGCAGGATCAAGTTTGCACTTGGCTAAATTAATCAAATAAAATCCAAACCCTAAAAGAGGCGACAACTAGCTATTTATGAGAGGTAGGGGTGTGGGGAACACGTCCAAAATAGGTAGAGGATAATTACAACTCAATTTACAAAGCCCAAGGCCCATGTATTCTTGAACTGGAAAAAGTGACATCACTTGTTTGGCAGATTCCCGTCGACTCATATGGAATTTGAAGATAAGGCTGGATCCATTAGAAAGAGATGAAGAAACCTTTCAAACAAGTACCCATGGACCCAAAACACCCCTGTGGATCAAAAGTTATGGCCATTTTAAGTTGGTGCTATCCGGGAGGCCGAATCCGAGTTGATCTTGTGCACGAGAAGAACTGGCTTCATGCTTGACGTTTGGAGGTTCTTCTCCTTAGTTCCTAAGGACAATAAAATAATCACAAGGATTAAATAGTATTCCATTCATTAAAATATTTGTATATAATCCGAGGAATGCATTCACCTGGTAATTGAATGGACGTGCGCAAGCTCGAGTAATTGGTCCTTGTATTACATCATTGGTTTCAATTGCATGTGTAGGCCTGGCCGTATCCATGGCAGTGATGTCCTCATCATCCTCCCCTTCTTGCATTTGAGTCGTCCTCAACTCAAACTCATCATCTTCCCCCAAGTATGGCTTTAAATCTGGCCAAGGTGGGGGTCGATAAAGCCATGCAGATGGATCCATCATAGTAGATGTATACGAAGTAGATGATGCCATGAAGTGTCGCCAACTTGTCACAAAAGTAACGAAATAAGACGATGTAGTCGATATAATTATAGCAACACTTGGTGATGACCATATGTATGCATTGTTGGTTCTGTCCATGATGAGAATGGTCTCATCAAAAGTCAACCAAAAGAACAAGCACTTCATAAAATCCTATTGAACTCCGAGCAAAGGAGAAAAACAACAAAGGTATTGGTTGTGTTACCGATGGGAAATAGAATAATCATTGAGAATGTTTTACTATTTCCAGGATCAACTCGAACCCTCTTGATTTCAAAGATATCCGCAATAATGGTTTCCATGTGGAAATAGAAGAAGAGAATGGCTTTGTGTACCTTCTCACTAGAATAACAAAGGGACATCACAGAGAAACAATAGAAAGGCTTCCCACTTTTTCCCTTGGGTTGTACTACATGTTTATTAAATGTGATGATGGATATGTTACAATGAATACCTAGGTAAAAGGCCAAGAACAGTTCAAACTATGGCATCAACATTTTGGTCATCTTGGATTTGAAATGATTTGCCGAATAACACAACATTCTGCAAGCCACAATCTCATGTCCAATAAATTCCTTAAAACCACACAATTTGTGTGCCAAGCTTGGGCTAAAGGCAAGTTGATAACAAGACCCTCGTATCACAAAATTAAGGATGAAATGTTTGAGTTCCATGAGAGGATTTAAGGTGATATATGTGTAACATCACTTAATTCTGTTCCTGGTGTTAGCATTTCCTGGACTAGGTTTTGGAGGGACCAGTCAGTTGATTAGTAGGGCTACCAATTTCATCTGGTGAGGGAAAAGCTAGGGAACTCATCCACCTAATCTCCCTCTCCCCCTTTTTCTTTCTTTTTCAGCTAGGTATCACCCCTCCAGCCGACTCCACTTTTGGCCGCCAAGCATTGGTTTCTTCTCCCACTAGATTTTCTCCTCCTAGCAGCAGCTTGGGCGCCCCTCTCCCTGCTCCTCCATGGCTGGTGGCTACCCCTCCCTCCTCTCATAGCGGGCGACCTCCCCTCTCAGCTTGCAGCAGCTGCTCCCAGTCGGCAGCAAGCACTCCCTTGCTCCTCTCCTCCCTCTCCCCTCATTGGTAAGTGAGCAAGCTTCTCAATCTTCTGCGTGAGCTGAGATTGGAAGTCCTTGCCCTGGTTGGTGGAGATTTAGGGTTCATAGCTTTGAAATTTTTGGGAGGGAAAACTAGTTTTTGGAGGGAACCTGTGTTCTGTTTTTCGAGCTGAGAATCAGCTTGCCTTGCAACTCGATTTTGGGGTACTTAAGTTGGTCCAATGAGTTTTTGGCTCTGGACATTGTTGTAGATATCATTCTTATGTTTCAATAGAGTACAAGAACTCAAAAATCCATTAATCCAATTAAAAGTTATACCAACTTTAGTGTCTGCTGTCCAATTTGAGTTGTCAGTGGAGCTGAAAAGTTCGATGGAGATTTCGAGCTAGCTACAGTCCGATTCAGCTCTTCCACTTGCCTAGAGAAATGTAGCAAATTTCCAATAGTTTCAGAAAATGTACTTTTTTTCTTGATTTGGCGTTAGGAATCAAAAGTTATGTTGATTCAAAGTTGATGTCATGAAATTGCGAATTTCTGTACAGTCAAAGTTTGGTCTGAGGTTTAGAGGACAATTTGGAGGCTTTAACTTAAGTTCCTGTTTGAGGGGCTATGGGTTAACAATAGATTGGTCTCTTATGGTCATTTAGAGTCCAAGAACATAAACTTTGACTTAGCCAATGAGAAGTTATTCTATTTTTAGTGCTTGCTGTCCAGAAAAGGTACTTATGCTTGTAGCTTGTGTTCATTTCAATTCTGGGATTATTTGAGACAAGTCCAACTTGAATGGCTTTGTGATCATTCTATGTTATCCTCTTGTGATCGTTTAGAGTATAAGAATGCGAATTTTGGTCTAGCCATTTGGAAGTTGTGATCGTTTTGGTGAATGCTGTCCGAACTGCGTCTAGTTAGGTTGAGTTTGGGTTTAGAGCATAGAAGCGCTTTGCAATGTTGAAAATTGTTTAGTACGGAGTGTGAGAAGTGCAATGTGATTCCTTTTCAGGTGGAGTAGCCTCGGGTGCGGCTTCCTCCTCTCGTCACCCCGCTCCTCGCCGGTAGAGGCAAGTGTGGATTGAATGAGCGTGTTTAATTGATGAGTATGAATAAGTTTATGCAATGAGTACGAATAAGTTTATGCAATGAGTATGAATAAGTTTGTGCAATGAGTAAGGTTATCGATGTTGAATGCAATTTACTTATATTAATCGCATTTGTGCATACATAAAGGAAGAGGTGTCCCATTTTGATGTGGACCTCTGTGTTCACACGTAGTGAACACAAAAGATCTACCTCGTAGTCCCATACCGTTAGAGTATGGGAGCGAGTCAGTAAGCGTAGGCACCCTCCACGGGATGGAGTGGGTGAGGGTGCACACCGACGGGTGTGCACTCGGTAATACCGGTATGAGCTCCATAAAAAGGCTTGCATGTGCATAACAATGGCATTGTATGAGAAAGAGGTGTATTGAAATGAGCTAAAAATAATGAATTGTTGAGTTCATTACTTGTATGTTCAAATTGCTTATTGTAGGGATGCAAATTTAACTGTTTTGCTATTTGCCTTGTCACTTTACACTTTGCTGAGTAATGAACTCATGCTTGTTGTTTGTTGTATTATTTTAGGTTCCGCCCGAGCAGCATTGTGTGGTTTGGGCTAGCACTTCACTCACATCATCTCATTGTAGCTTAAACAGTTGTGTTATCCTTCTTTTGGTTATGTGTTAGTGGTAGAAACTTGCTTTTGAGTAGTTTGATTGTAAGTAGATGATGATGGCATGTTGTCCTAATGTTTTAAATCACTGAATTGTGATGTTGGTACTTGTAGTTCCCCTTTCAATGGTGCCATGGTTACCCCTTTGAATGTTGTTTCTCTTGAATTTATGCTTAAGTTGTTATGCTTATTTGGGTCATGATGGTTGATTGATGCCGAGACCCTATGTTGTTCTTACTTGATATTGTCATTAGATTATATATTTTTGTCTTTTGTCTGCTGTGTGGATGTCCTAGAATTAGGGGAGGTGCTATCGAAATTTCTTTTGTGAGTTCAGCAATCTAATAGCATGATTAGGTTGTTTTGCCCTTTTCTTGTTTTGTCTTTATGTCGTTGTAGCTTGTCTCTTGTGTCTTGGTGATTGATGTTGGGTTGAAGGTGTAGCACTCCGGGCTCCGGGCGTGCCTGGGTGTTACAGTTGGTATCTGAGCGGGCATTAGGTCCGTGGTTTATGAAACTAGTAAATTACCCTAGGGTAAACTAAAATTTGACTTGGGATAACCTAGAAACATGGCTTAGGTAAGCAACTCTAAAACTTGTCATAGTATTGATTAAGTAATTAAAATTTTGACACACGGGAGCACAGTAGGAAGGGTATGGTAATTCATTACATTGTGCTTAATTGTTCTTTTCTCTTATTGTTACATGAAGTTGCTAGCTTGTTTTATTGCTTTTCTAAGGCTTGAGTTGTTGTGTTGTGTGGCTGTAGCTGTAACACCCCGGCATTTACTATGCTTGAATGCTAAAAAACATAAGCTAAACAACATCTAAATACCACCATTAACATAAAATTCCAGCAAAGGCGCATAAGCTAAAAACCGAGATTTCGGCAGCACCTCCTTTGTTTTAACATGAATCGAAGGAGCAACAACAGTATGACAATATAAGGCAATATGAAAGTCATCTAAAACAGCAATAATAAGAGTCTTAACGACAATATAAGACTAACATCAAGAACTTAATGTTTCCAAGTAACAAACGAACAATAAAACTCTTATAAAGCAAAGCTAAGCCTTAAATCAATGAGCATCACACGCAATTTATTATCAAACTAATAGAATGACTTGTGGAATCAATATGGTGAAGCTACGTGTGGGCGTGTGACTATTTCCCTTCCCCGCATGCCGTTCTCATGGTACCTAAAACAACAAGAAAACACAAGCGTGAGTTCGAAACTCAGCAAGCATATTGCAATGGACAACAAGAACAATATCATGGCAATAACATCTCCCATCATGTATATCATCTCATTCATGAACACTTAACAATATCATCATCATTATGTATGCAATGTAATGCAATGCTCATGTCTCCTTTGAAACTCATACCGGTATGGTTGAGTACACACCCGTCGGTGTGCACCCTCTCCCCCCTTCCATCCCGAAGATGGAGGGTGCCTACTCCTCGCTTCCGTTCACCACGGTGAATGGAATCACGATGTAGGACTTACTCATTGGCTCTCCGGATTAGTCATATCTTTCTCACCGACCTTTCTGGATTAGATATTGACTTTCTCACCGCCCAGGCCATGTAACATGTCATGTATGCAATTATGCCAACATCATGTTTAACTCACATATTAACACATGGCATCATAACATAATAAACATGCTCATCATATCATTGGCAATCATTAAAGCATGGCAAGTGATCATATATCATATAGTCAATTCCATCTATTCTCAACAAGCAACCTACAACTCGCTATCCATCACAACACACTTGCCTCAACCACGTGCAACGGATTGGCGGGAAGTAGAAGGCACTCCCGGGGTTGCACCACCTGCACATAGGCATCACACACACACAATCATGTCCACAAAACAGTACGCAAACCCTCATCTACCCCGACATTGCCAACTACTCGCAAAACCTAAAAACAGAGGTTCTGTCCCGTCGGGACAGCAGCCTTGCAAAAGGCATAACTTGAGTTCTGGGACTCCGAATCAATTAAATGAGTACATCCTCGCGTAGCTTAGGAAATTTTCCAACTTTCTCTAGGTATATGGAAAGACTGATTCGGAGTCTAAAGTTGTCTAATCTACAGATTACCGTGATCTGTTTCAATCACATCACAGATTTTAACACACTCGGTAAAACAGTCATAACTTTTAAACAGATGGACGGAATTTAACTTTCTTTATATACACGGAAAGATAATTAAATTATCTACAACTTCTTCAACATCCGTATGACAAGATTCGGAATCTAAATTGGCGATAACCCGAACCCTAGATCGACTGCTCATGCTGCCCCAAAACAGAAACGTGGCAACATCTAGATCTAATCCAAATTACTCAAATCCAGCAACACCAATTGATCTAAAAACTTGATAAACACCCTTAGAACAGTACCTAGATCAATCCCAAGGTTTCCCATGGTCATACCTTTGCCCGACGCACGAAAACTCCAATAGATCTCCTCGCACCTCGCTCCTCGCTCCTCGCTCCTCGCACCTCGCTCCTCGCACCTCGCTCCTCGGATGGATCCATGAGGATGCAGGGGTGGGGAGACAACCCTAGGGCAGCAAGGGGGTGGAGGAGAGGTGGTGGAGAGGTGGAGACCAATGGGGGCAAAGGGGGAGCAAGGAAGAGGAGGAGGTGGGGAGGTGTGAGAGGCGGCTAGGGCACTTGGGGCGCAAGGGGCAGGGGAGGACGCCCAAAAGGGCAGGAGGAGGCCCCCCAAACTAGACTCCTACCCTAAATGGACTCGAACACCATCCCACCAAAGCCCACGGACCTTTCCCTTAGGCCCAAACTCCCCCGGAAAGGCCCAAAACCCCTGAAACGGCCCGGAAACGCTATTAACCTCCATACCTTATGGTTTTAACCTCCCATACCATAATTCATAAAGTTTTTGACCTTAACCTGCACCATTTAAAAGGTTACGACACTCCGTGGTGACACATCACTTCAAAAGGCCCAAAAACGTGAGTAAACCTCAAGCCGAAAGATTTTAATCTCTAATTTCACATTCTATAATGTCACACCATGCCGTAGTGTCACATTCTTCCCGCCTTCAACAGGATTCGACCTCGAATCCGAAGGACGCCAAAATCAACAACAAAGTCCCCAACGGACAAAGGCTTCTCAGCAGCACAAAACATTCGCACAACGACAAAACAAAAAAAACCGGAACAAACGACAAACGAGTTCCCAAAACCAACACTTAGCGAAAAAGTGTTGATCTAGCTCAACTAAGGGCAACCACTCACAGTTCGACCTTCACTTCAATTCCCAAACAGAATCTGCGTTTTAACCACAAAGGGCTTCATCAACCCAAAACGCTCGAATCCTCACGGCAAACACTTCATACTTCTATCACAACCAACCTGACTACCATACTCCATTAAACTCATCATGACAAAATCAAAGGAAGTCACAATTCCTTTAACGACCTTTCTACATTCCCGAAAAATTTCCATCGAGGGGAATAACTCATTAAGGCACACTTGCCCTTCCGGTACACGATCATGCTAACATTTCATTCTATCTTCTCCCAGGCAAGACTCAAATCCAAAAACAACTAGTGACGACAATTGCTCACGGTAGGACAAATATCACCGAACTACCGTCAACTTCACTTCCACCCATCGCTACTTTTAGTAAAGGTTAAACCCATACATCATCAACCTCCATCACAAACCACCCTTATACCACTAAGGTTCGACACCTAGCCCCAAGCTAGGATCGTAAAACCTTACCAAACCACAATTGGTTCCTTTCTTAAGAGGGCCTCGCCCTCACACAAAAACACTTAGCTATCAAGCCCAAGTGTACACACAACAACTCAAACCCAAAGCGTTAACAACCATTTTGGAAAGAATTCGGCAACATCCAAGCCAAATCACAAAGGAAGCATAAATCCCCTACATCACAACCAACATACCAGAAATTCTTCATTGCTTCTTTTCATACTAGAAAGCAAGGGAAATCTCGTTTCATGACATAAATGCACACTCTTCAGGAGCACTCCGGATTAGTCATATCTCCATATATGACTTTCTGACCGACCTGGCTCAACGACTCTTTTATCATTTAACATGTAAAAACGATGTCATGTTTACTTTTCACCATTCCTTCATCATGTAACCACACTACCGAAAAGTCATTCACATGACGACTTCTTCCTCGGTATCACATGAATAAATCTCGAATAACATCGAGAGTTGCGCTAATTCATATAAACTATGACAGCAGCATAGTTAACAGTAAGGCACCACATCAAATCAGAACCCACCAACGATAGATAGCTAAACTTTGCAAAACATTGCATTTTAACCAAAATCAACGTTTTGGAAAAGAACATTGACTCCAAAGTTAGACATCTGCACAAACAACTGCCATAAATTTTATCAAAAGAGAGGGAAACTCAATCCCAAAAGAAAACTCTTCTCTAGCCAAATTCACTTATGAAACATTCATAATAATCCAGACTTGTGAAACACCCGCACACCAGACACATTTTCCAAATGACTCCAACTCTAGCCAAATAGAGTTACACATCAAGGGCTTAACTCAAAAGTTTCCAACACAACCCTTTATCACCATCTGCTTCTTTTTAAAATTATTTCCAAAGATAATTCAATGCGAACGCGAAAGGGCGCGATCGACTCAAAAACTTTTGGATGTAAATCCAAACTCACAACACGAACTAAACAAATTCGCCAAAACCAAAGGTCGACACCAAACATTACGAGTTTTGGGGAAACTCTGAAACACAACATAAGGAACACCTTGACCGAAAACCATTCAACCAAAATAGCAAACAACCAAACCAGTCCAAAAGCTTTTAAACACAAGCTCAGCATAAAAAGAACCATCTCTAGAACTCCACTACGCTTTCCATTAAAAGACATTAATAATCACTTTTTACTCCCTGAGGAGCCCCAACATAATTCAACCAAAAGCTTCACAACAAATTCTTCCTCTAGTTACCATTCCCAACACTTTTAATAAGGGTTTATGATGCTTATCAAGAAGGCACCCAATCAAGACTACACTGACATGATCCCCACGGATCACCGAATCATAATATTTCTTATTCTAAATTTGAAACATAATACTTCAACAGCTACTTGAGCATGGTCAACCTACCAATTTTATACTATCCATACGTCAAAATCTTGACAATTGAAACTTGTTCAATCAATAAAATGACTTCAACAAATCTTTCAGCTTTTACTCGCGTTTTTAGGCCTTTTGAAGTGATGTGTCACCACGGAGTGTCGTAACCTTTTAAATGGTGCATGCTAAGGTCAACAACTTTATGAATTATGGTATGGGAGGTTAAAACCATAAGGTATGGAGGTTAATAGCGTTTCTGGGCCGTTTCCGGGCCGTTTCAGGGGTTTTGGGCCTTTCCGGCGGAGTTTGGGCCTAAGGGAAAGGTCCGTGGGCTTTGGTGGGATGGTGTTCGAGTCCATTTAGGGTAGTAGTACTGTTTGGGGGGCCTCCTCCTGCCCTTTTGGGCGTCCTCCCCCGGCCCCTTGCGCCCCAAGTGCCCTAGCCGCCTCCCACACCTCCCCACCTCCTCCTCTTCCTTGCGCCCCCTTTGCCCCCATTGCTCTCCATCTCTCCACCTCTCCACCACCTCTCCTCCACCCCCTTGCTGCCCTAGGGTGGCCTCCCCACCCCTGCATCCTCATGGATCCATCCGAGGAGTGAGGAGCGAGGAGCGAGGTGCGAGGAGATCTATTGGAGTTTTCGTGCGTCGGGCAAAGGTATAACCATGGTAAACCTTGGGATTGATCTAGGTACTGTTCTAAGGGTGTTTATCAAGTTTTTAGATCAATTGGTGTTTCTGGATTTGAGTAATTTGGATTAGATCTAGATGTTGCCACGTTTCTGTTTTGGGGCAGCATGAGCAGTCGATCTAGGGTTCGCGTTATCGCCAATTTAGAGTCCGAATTTTGTCATACGGATGTTGAAGAAGTTGTAGATAATTTAATTATATTTTCGTGGATATAAAGAAAGTTAAATTCCGTCCAGCCGTTTAAAAGTTATGACTGTTTTACCGAGCGTGTTAAAATCTGTGACGTGATTGGAACAGATCACGGTAATCTGTAGAGTAGACGACTTTAGAGTCCGAATCAGTCTTTCCATATACCTAGAGAAAGTTGGGAAATTTCCTAAGCTACGCGAGGATGTACTCGTTTAATTGATTCGGAGTCCCAGAACTCAAGTTATGCCTTTTGTAAGGCTGCTGTCCCGACGGGACAGAACCTCTGTTTTTAGGTTTTGCGAGTAGTTGGCAATGTCGGGGTAGATGAGGGTTTGCGTACTGTTTTGTGGACATGATTGTGAGTGTGTGATGCCTATGTGCAGTTGGTGCGACCCCGGTAGTGCCTTCTACTTCCCTCCAATCCGTTGCACGTGGTTGAGGCAAGTGTGTTGTGATGGATAGCGAGTGTTGCTTGTTGAGAATAGATGGAATTGACTATATGATATATGATCACTTGCCATGCTTTAATGATTGCCAATGATATGATGAGCATGTTTATTATGTTATGATGCCATGTGTTAATATGTGAGTTAAACATGATGTTGGCATAATTGCATACATGACATGTTACATGGCCTGGGCGGTGAGAAAGTCAATATCTAATCCGGGAAGGTCGGTGAGAAAGATATGACTAATCCGGAGAGCCAATGAGTAAGTCCTACATCATGATTCCATTCACCGCGGTGAACGGAAGCGAGGAGTAGGCACCCTCCATCTTCGGGATGGAAGGGGGGAGAGGGTGCACACCGACGGGTGTGTACTCAACCATATCGGTATGAGTTTCCAAGGAGACATGAGCATTGCATTACATTGCATACATAATGATGATGATATTGTTAAGTGTTCATGAATGAGATGATATACATGATGGGAGATGTTATTTCCATGATATTGTTCTTGTTGTCCATTGCAATATGCTTGCTGAGTTTCGAACTCACGCTTGTGTTTTCTTGTTGTTTTAGGTACCATGAGAACGGCATGCGGGGAAGGGAAATAGTCACACGCCCACACGTAGCTTCACCATATTGATTCCACAAGTCATTCTATTAGTTTGATAATAAATTGCGTGTGATGCTCATTGATTTAAGGCTTAGCTTTGCTTTATAAGAGTTTTATTGTTCGTTTGTTACTTGGAAACATTAAGTGCTTGATGTTAGTCTTATATTGTCGTTAAGACTCTAATTATTGTTGTTTTAGATGACTTTCATATTGCCTTATATTGTCATACTGTTGTTGCTCCTTCGATTCATGTTAAAACAAAGGAGGTGCTGCCGAAATCTCGGTTTTTAGCTTATGCGCCTTTGCTGGAATTTTATGTTAATGGTGGTATTTAGATGTTGTTTAGCTTATGTTTGGTAGCATTCAGGCATAGTAAATGCCGAGGTGTTACAGTTGGTATCAGAGCCAGGTTGTAGGTCCTTGGAATGTGTATTTTTAGTGTCATACTATAGGGTACAACTAAAATGTGATGTGGAATAACTTAGAAACATGGCTTAGGTTTTTACTAAAATTTTGTCATAGGATAGCAACATTAAAACTTGCAAAAGTGGTATAACTAATCTAAAATTTGACACACATCGATGCACAGTAGGAAGGGTATGGGTATCGTGGTTTACGCTTAAATGTTGTATTTAAGCTTTGTTGTTGAATGCTTCATTTAACAATCACTACAGGAATCAGGTGAAAATTCGTGGGCCAGAAACCCACGAATTTAGGCCAAAACCCACGAATTTACTATAAATTCGTGCGCAAACCGTCGAATTTAGGCCACGAATTTAACTCGATGAAATTAATCAATTAAATTCGTGGGTGCCCACAAATTTAAGTTAAATTCGTGGGTTTCTGCCTGGCCCACGAATTTAAATGATAAATTCGTGGGTTTCTCTGGCCCGACGAATTTAATTAGTAAACTCGTGGGTCAGGAAAACCCATGAATTTAACTTAAATTCGTGGGCCAGTAAAACCCATGAATTTAACTTATATTCGTGGTTCAGGAAAACCCACGAATTTAACTTAAATTCGTGGGCCAGGAAAACCCACGAATTTATCAGTTAAATTCGTGGGCCAGGCAGAAACCCACGAATTTAACTTAAATTCGTGGGACTGGCAGAAACCCACGAATTTAACTGACGCTTAATATATATTATCCATATGCATCACACTCAATACATTCAATCAAACTTATTCAACATTCAATCAAACACTCAACATATCGACCACACATATATATGGATCGATATGCATCTCATTCAACACAAGCATCTTCACATTCAATCTTATTCAACACATCACAATAAGTCCATCACAAGATTCAAATATATATCGATCAAATATATATCGATCAAACATTCAATCAAACTTATTCAACATTCAATCAAACACTCAATATCTATATCGATCAAACACTCAATATATATCGATCGGTATGCATCTCAACATTCAATCAAACACTCAATATCAATATCTATACATTAAATCAAACATTCAATCAAACAATCAATATATATCGATCGGTATGCATCTCATTCAACATTCAATCAAACACTCAATATCCATATCTATACATTCAATCAAACACTCAATATATATCGACAACTCAAGATTCAAGAGTATTACGAACAATTCAAGAGTATTACCAACATGATTCAAGAATCAAACTCCACAACGAATAACTAAGTCACCGAAATGTACAAAATTTCGGCATGACCTCTCTAGTAAATAGGACATCCACTCAGCAGACAAAAAAAACATTTGCAGTGATAATATATATATCAATCTCTCAAACCGTATGAGACATTCTAGCAGATCCTTAGATAATCAATCACACATCCAACGACAATTTGTAAACTACGCATTACAATCCACATTACAATCTATCCATCACAATACAAATCCGACGACGAAGTCATAAAGTCCAACAGTAATACACCAATCTAGCTCACAATGCAATTCATGTCTCGGGGTTGTTGGAGTTGTGAGCGCTACCACCACCGCCGGAGGGCGAGACTATGACGTCTTCTATGATGTCGTCGTTAGTACGTGCTGGAGGGCGTGACCCAGAAACCTGCAAGTTCAAGACTAGGTTGTGTTACAAGTAACATATCATCGAACTTAGCAAATATCGAAATGATTTGTGCTAAATGTCCTAGGATCGAATCAGTTTTGCACGAATAGGCCAATTTCGTCAAGTTGACTAAGTTTGGATCACAATTGACAGAATTACCTTGTTTCGCAAACTTAGCAACCACTGAGATGAATTTGATAAGATTTAAGCTATATTTGGCTAAATGTGGTAGAATCGACTCAGTTTTGAACGAATGCCTCAATTTGACTAGGGTTTACATGTTAATTATCAATTTGATAAGAATCGAATAATTATTGCATAAATACCTCAATTTGCAGGATTTGACTATTCTTGACTCACAAATAACAAAGTTAGCTCAATTCGCAAACTTAGCAAACATTGAGATGATTTGTGCAAGGTTTAAGCATGAGTTGCCTAAGTGTCGTAAAATCGACTAAGTTTTGCACGTATAGCTGAATTTGCTCAAGTTGACTAAGTCTGGCTCAACTTTGACAGAATTGAGTTTTATTTGCCTAAATGTGATATAATTGACTAAGTTTTGTGAAGGTAGCTCAATTTACTCAATTTGACTTGGTTTAGCTTACAATTGACAAACTTAGCTCGTTTCGCAAACTTAGAATGTTTTTGACATCCATACCTGTGGTGTCGTCTGAGGTGGCTGCATGGCCCAATGGTTGAAGTACATAGGCATTCCTTGGCCTGGCATAGGTGGTGGGTACATGTAGAACGGGTTTGGAGGCTGGGAGCCCTGTAAGGCATAGTTAGGTACATTATGCCACATTTAAATCTTTCGTTCAAATTTTGAATATCAAATTGAACCGATCCATCTTTACCTGTGGTGCCTCTCCTACAGAAGGTAGCTGCATCTGTGGGGTGAACATGTAGAAAGGACGAGGAGGCTGGGAGCCCTATGGATCATAGTTTGTGATATCAAGTATAGATAATAGAGTTTTTTAAAAATAAAGAATGCATGAGAATTTCATATAACCTGAGGTGCATCTCCTAGGGGTGGAGCCTGCATCCCAGTAGGGTTTATGAAGGACGCCGGGGGAGGCTGAGCACCCTGTGATGCTTCTCCTTGTGGTGGTGGCTGCATGTGAGGAGAAAACATGCAGAAAGGAGGTGGCTGGGAGCCCTATGACATAATAGTCAAGTTTGTGAGAAACGCGATTTTATGAGCTAAGTGAGTTAGAGAGTAATGAACTCAAGTATCTTTACCTGGGGCATAATAGGAGGGCGAAACACTGGCACGTTAGGTCCAAGAGATTGTGACAGTTGCTGCATATAGATTGTTTGTTAGATTTTAATCACAGATGTACAAATGATCGATTTGTTCAAAGTTGAGATTGTACCTGCAGATACATTTTCATGTATTATGAGTCTTCTCGTCATGAGCTTCCTCTCGTGCTTGACGAGACTCTTCTCGCGCTTGACGAGCCTCCTCTCGCGCTTCACGAGCCTCCTCCCGCGCTTGTGCTTCCCGTGCGGACCTCGACGAGTGAGCACTCCCCTGTGAGGAAACCGAGCCTCGTGGAAGACGATCGCATTCGATAACTCCGTCCCCCATGGCCCACCTACAAACAATATATACTGAAATGTGACCATGCAACATTTTTTAATTCATAGAGCAAAAACAATTAAAATCAGTTTTATTAACGAACCTCCCATGCTTTAGGCCCCCTCCAGCGTGGTACAAGGCTTCCACATCGACCGGCGCGGCCCTCCAATCAAACTCCGTCCCATGACGTTGTGTCATTTGTTCTGCATATGACGCCTGCAAAACAGCATGTTGGTGCTCCCGGATTTAAAATTGCACAAAAAATATTGTTTCATTTATACTTACCATCCTCTCACAAGCCCCGTCGTCGCACAAAACATCTGGGTTCTGTGGATCCTCGCCTTTGTGCCCCCGGATGTAAACTTCCACAAAAGAGGGAGTACTCCCACTTTCAGCCTCCTATGGTGCAAAGTTAGAAACATAGTGACAAATTCACTAACAATTATAATACCGATACTTACCATTCGTTGCTCTAGGCCAATGTGTCCGTCTGCGCCGTATTTGTGCTTCCCCAATCTACTTCTTCTGTTCCCTCGATTTCTATTTGATTTTTCTTGAAAATCCTCCGACGCCCAAGATGCACACATCCACCTCCAAGCCTCCATGTCCTTCATTATCCAATCGACCGAGCTCTCGAGATACTCTTGTTCTGTCAGGTGTATACTCCTCGCCTCTGGTCCTCTTCTCATGTTCACCTTCTTCACCCTCTTGTAAAAATTGATGACAGCTTGAATCCGTGCATTGCTGAACGAATCTCCGACAACCTCTTGTGCCACCCTGTTGAAGACGCTTTTGGCCTTCTTCAAAAGGCTGTAATCGTCTTCGTTCTCAAGCCAAAACCTCTCCTACATATAATCACACATTGTCAAATTGTATTTACATTTAAAGCAATACTCAAATAGAGTAAATACATAACACAAACTCACCCAGAAGCCAGCCCACACTGCGCCCTGACATGTATGGCTGTCTTCGCCTCCTTCCACGTTCTCCTTCAACGCCCAGTGCTTCCAGTTGTGGGCCGCGAATCTATCCCCACCGGACTCAACCATGCCAGGGTAGTAGTAGCGGCTAAGGGCTCCCAGCACGGCGTTAACCTTTGTAATGTGGCCCGTCCCAGTCCAACCCGGCTCTTTCCACTGCCACAACAAAATACAAGACAAAGATGCATCAAAAGATAGCTCTATCAACCTCCTATCGGCTACGAGGCAGTTGGCACTTAGCTCATGCTAAAAGAAAAGACATGAAAGATATAACTGTTACCTGCTCCCATGTAGCTCTATCAACCTCCTATCGGCCGGGTTGCATCTCGGACGAACTGAAACGGTTTTACGAAACCTAAAATGCAAATCATTAGTTTATAGACATTACAATGTAAATATGGACATTAAATGATAATCCAATACTACACATATACCTGATGGTACCCGAAGAAGACCCGCCCTCTTCAACTGGGTCTAAGGTCGCCGCCAAGTCTGCATCTGCCGCTGCCTCGGCCTCGGCGTCTGCATCTGTATCTGTCGTCCCACCGCCACCACCCCCAACGTCGACCTCCTCGTCGTCCGCCTCACCCATGTCCTCATCCTCACATCCCACCTGCCCCTCGTCCTCAACCCCACTTGCCCCTCGTCCTCCTGAGGTTGCTCCTGCGCCTGTTCTCGTGCCTGCTCATCGAAGCACCTCTGGAGCTGCTCCTGCCGCTGTCTAATCTGCGCAGCCCCAGCAAATATGGCACCGCCAAATTGCCGAGTCCTGAGCATCAGAACCCCTGCTCCTCGACCTTCTGGAGGACGACCCGCTGAACTTGCCTTTAAGCTTGTCAACCTGATGCCTGAACATCGGTATCTGTTCATATTTTACAAGAGTTAGTGAAGGAGACAACGAAGAACTTGTAAAAATGAAGGAGACAACAATAACTTGCAAAATGAATGAGACAACAATAACTTGTAAAAAATGAATGAGACAACAATAATCTTACAAAATATACATATCAAAAGTCATCGGCGTCGGAATCTGCTTCTGCGACTCGTATTTCATTGAGACGTGCTTGAAGACGTGCAATCCTTACTAACTTTTGAGGGCGTTTTCGTGAAGGGCCTGGTTCATCTGTTATTAAGTCTATGGCATCGGTAGGTAATTGATCGAGTCCTGCCCCGTCGGAGACAAGGAAAGAATCCCCCATAGCTTCTTCTTGATATACATCACCCACATCATCTTCTACGTTGCTTTCCACATACGAAACATCCTTAGGAGGATATACTTCAGGATTAACTTTAAATACAACCCACCAAGCCTTCAAGCTAGGGTGAGGATAGCTAAGGTAGTACACCTGCTCAACCTGATGTGCAAGCACAATGTTATTAATGTGACCCTGAAGCCGCGAACTATGCTTCACCTCCACGATCCCAAAGTCATCGACACGTGTGCCGTTGTGTGGATCGAACCAATGGCAATCAAAAAACACAACCTTCAGATCTTTGACACCCCCAAAGGTATACTCAATTATGTTTTGTACAACACCGTAGTAGTCTAATATATCACCGCTGGAATCGGATGACGTTGTGACTACTCCGCTGTTTGAAGTGGCCGCAAGTGGACGGCTAGCTTCTAATTTATTTGTTCAAAATGGAACCCGTTCACATCATAGCGACTATAGCTCCTTGCCGTCACATCACCATGCGAGAGCTGTCGGAGATCCTCAGGGACGGAGGCATCACGCATACACTATATAGCAATATGCATCACTGTTAGTCTAATATTAGGTTACTACAACAATTCATTATAAAAAAATGAATAAATAGTCATATTACATGCTGACGGAACCATTGCACGAGGCTTGGGCCGCCTTGCAACCCATCACGATGTAGGTTATCCAATTGCTTAGTTGTGGGTTGTCGAGTTGACTTCCAATTTTCTTTGTCAAACACTCTGCGTCATTTATTCCCGGGTTAAAAAGGACTCTACACTAAAATGTTGAAAACATAATTCAGAAAGTCACTTACTCAAAATATTTTTCAACTTCTACCATGTTAGTGAACATGTAAAGCATGGCCAGGTTCCACTCCTCATACTCAACATGGTGTGCAGTGTACGACCCAACAAAGTTGACCCTTGCATTGAAAAAGCTTAAGTTCGCACAACGGTTCTTCTTCCGCGCACGGCACCGATTCGTAGGGGCATTCACGTTGTGCTTGAGTGCGAAATACTTTGTTGAGAAGTTTGTGATCTCTTTACTTGCATAAGCCTCTCGCGATACACCCTCTACCCTTGCCTTGTTGCGCCTTTGTAGCTCTAAGCTTTTTCAACTCCCTTTCGACTATACATCCATCTGAATCTGCGGGACCTCCAACCTTCGCTTCCCAAGGCAGATGCACCAGCAGATGTTGCATCACATTCATAAAACCAGGTGGGAAAGTTTTTCCAACTTGCATACAAGCAATGGAATTCCCTTCTCTAACTTCGCATCAACCTCTTAGAGATTTCCTTAGCGCATATCTGCTGTCAGAGAAGTAATCGAGCTCGGCTAACATCCTCCACAACTCATTATCAAAATAGCCACGAAACATTACCGAACAAGTCTTTCCATGATGATATGGTAATCATGACTCTTTAGCCCATTCACTTACCGTACGACATTCACACCCGTTTTATGTTAGATGCATAGCGATCAGGAAACTTTAGAGTTTTCAACCACCTCAAAATCTGTTTACGGTCTTACGGCTTCTCACAAGATGGAGCTCGTGGGTCGGCTCTCATTTCCATTTAAACCAACTTTAACCTCGAGCCACGGCCTAGCACAATGATCACTCATGTCTTTCCTAGCACTCACGTTATCCTTTGTTTTGTCGGTTACATCAAACACCATGCTTATGATGCTTTCTGCCACATTGCGTTCTTGGTGCATCAAATCTATGTTATGCGGCAGAATCAAAGCTTTCGCGTAAGGCAGCTCCCAAAGAAAAGAAACATGAGTCCAGTTGTGCTCCTTTCCATAGCCAGTGAAACCCACTTCTGTAGATCGTTCAAGCCGACTATGCCATTCAGCTATCTCTTCTCCTGTGAGTCGCTTCGGCGGCCCTTTTTTAACTTTCTTTCCTTTTCGAAATGCTTTGACGTCGTTCCTGAAATGGTGCCTCGCCGGAAGCCACCGTCGATGGCAATCGAAGAATGTGAACTTCCTACCGTGCGTGAGCCTGAATGCATCGGAGTCAGCCATACAAATTGGACAACACAGACGACCATGAACACACCAGCCGGTCCAAATGCCATATGCCAACAAATCATAGACCGACCATAGGTATGCAGCTCGTAAGGTAAATTCTCTACCAGCAACGCTGTCGTATGCCTTTTCCCCTCGCCACAACTTTTTCAGCTCGTCAATTAAGGGTCGCATGAACACATTGAGATCCTTCCCTGGATGCTTAGGACCTGGAATGACAAGAGCAAGGAATATCAACCCCTCTTTCAAACAAATCTCAGGTGGAAGATTGTATGGCATGATGAAGACCGGCCAACAAGAGTAGGGGCTAGCGCTTGTGCTGAAAGGTGTGAAACCGTCCGTGGACAAACCAAGATGAACACTCCTAGGGTCGCTTGCAAATGCAGGATCGAATCGGTCCAATGCCTGCCATGCCTCGCCATCAGACGGATGCACCATCATATCTGGGTCTTGGTCCTCACGTTTACCTTCTTTGTGCCACCGCATATGTTTCGCTGTTTGTTTTGACATGTACAGCCGTTTAAGCCTATCCGTGATCGACATGTACCGAAGCTGTTTAGTCGCGACCCTTGTAGTCACTGATACCCCTTCCTCATCTACCACCTCAATGAATCTACACTTACCACAATGCATACAATGAGTATCCTTGTCATGATCCTTCCGCGACAAAGATGCAATTATTCTCACACACATCAATCTTCTGGTAATTCATCCCGAGGCCGGCCATCAACTTTTTCGATTGGTATAAATCCTTTGGCATCTTGTGATTAGGTGGAAGGACATCATTCATAAGTTCAAGCAAAGCGTTGAAGCATTTGTTCGAAAAGTTGAACTTCGACTTCATCGACATAAGCCGTGTAACCGCCTGCAGGACGGTCACATTGGTCAAGTCATGCAGCTTCTCATCTGAGGCGTCAAGGAGCCTATAGAATTCCTTAACCTCCTCCGGCTGTGACGCCTCCCCCGAGTTAAATTCAATCCCCCTGCCAAGATCATCCAGCATCTCTTCCATCCGATCGTGATCCTCCCCATGGTCCGACTCAATGGCCTGCCCTGCAGCCTCTCCATGATGGTGCCACACCAAATAGTTAGGCATGAACCCGTTTTTACAAATGTGATACTGCACTATATCCTTGCTATAGTAGCTGTTATTCTTGCAAAGGGTACATGGGCAATACACATATTCAGCTCCTCCAGCGAATGCTTGCTTCAAGAAAGCATCCGTGATCTGCCCCCATTCCCTTGAGTGCCCCCCATCACTCCTCCATCCATCATACATCGCCCTTCGATCGTCACCCATTCTCAAACCTAAACAAATGAAACGATGTCAACGTACGACCGTGGCTTAGGTGACAAAGACAACCCTGTTAAGAAAGATGTGTTCTAGACCCACCGAAGAATGGAGGCCGTTGCATGCGACCTATGACGTGCGCTACGAACCGAACGAAATTTCGATGGCATAACCCACTGTTCTCCAAACGCACGCTTGATCGATGCTGGTGCGTCGGAGAACAACAGGGTTATGCGGCCGAAATCATGTTGGATCGCTCGCACATCACATGCCCCATGCAACAACCAACCTTTTAACTCTTTAAAACCGGCTTAAAACTAAGTCACCGAATTGTACAAAATCTCGACATGACCTCTCTAGTAAATAGGACATCCACTCAGCAGACAAAAAAAAACATTTGCAGTGATAATATATATATCAATCTCTCAAACCAGAAGGAGAAATTCTAGCAGATCCTTAATGCAAACACAAGTGATAAGTAACTAATCAACTACAAGCATAAATAATGCAGATACTGTAAATAATTAAACAATTAATATTCAAATTTTGGGGTGTTATAGAAGCAAACAATGCAGATACTGTAATAAATAGGGATCCTTCAATTGGTAGTTTTTGGTACAAGGTTGATAGGCTTGATTAATGGATGTAGTAGTTCCAGCTTTCCATAACTAGTAGTGGGAATGGTAGATTTTAGTAATATCTAGTAAGCTGTGATGAAGTTTTTGATGAATTATTTTTTAAGAAAATGTTTTGGTCATCTCTATACTCATGAGCATATGGTAATAAATGCGTAACATCATTTTCTAAAAATTATGTCAAGGATTTCATTTTGACAATCTGTTTGTCATTATGCCATCAAGGAAAACCCATATATGCGTGCACAAATATTCTCCGAATGACAGTAGTCGCAGAGGACAGGAAATACTTCTATTGCAATATAAAAGTACATTAAAACTGCCCATGGATTCAGAGTTTCACTGCTACTAATATGCACACAAGATAATTTTTTTGAAGAAACAAACATGAGTGCAAGCTTTTCAACCTGTGGTTTCAAATTCCCAAACAAGAGTCCTGCATGAATCATAGGAAGGTAATCTAACCCAAGTTCTATGATTTTTCATCAAATATGGCAATTTTAATTGGGTAAATTTCTAGAAATCACATACAGGAAGAAGTTAGCACATTGCATTAACAAAGATTATGTCAATTCCTTAGCTATCTACTTGTCCTATGCGTGGAAAACTAACGAGGATTGAGAAGTAGATAAGCTCTATGACAGAGAATGTCTGATCTACAAGTATGCTTATTTTTGCTACGAATTCTTGTTTCAAAAAAAAAATTCTATGCATCTTAGTTTGGAAACACTGTTAACGCTGTTCTCGAACGGGTGACGCTTAGGCAAACTGGAGCATAAGGTTATCCCAACTAAACATACTAGTAGATAATCTTTAGTACTCTTTTAATCCATGTTGGTGATGGCCTAATAGACAATGAGTTTAGATAATTAATAATGGTCTTACTAAATTAATGTTGTTCAAGCAAGTCGAGTTCTTCTCTCTGCCAAAAAAACAGCGCAATACCAAGACATTTTCTTCAAATGAATTGAGAACGGAAACAACAGATATGACGAAGATTGGAATTTTAAAAAATCGACGAATTTTTCACTGTTTCTTGTAGTGCACATTGACTAGAACAATTTTGTCAAGAGCTCTTCTAAAAGCAGCCATTGAAACATGGAGCTTTCACATGCCTGACTGAACAAAAACGACTTTGACTTAAAGCGAGATGTATATCAGCTTACAAATTGCATCAATCAGATAGCAGTCCACAAACCTACAGTGCTAAGCGCATCAGAAAATGTGATATGCTCGAAAAACCCATCTCTTTTAGCAACAAATGACAAGGTTTTATGCATTAGCAAAGCAGAACTATATAAATGTTGCAATCAAGTGTATAACTAAATGTACCATTACAGTGAAAGCACCCAACACAAACCACAATGATTGATTTCTTCGTTTCCCAAACCAAATTTCAGAACTTGTTAACAAAGTCGGCAAAGAAAATATATACATGATGTACAATATATGTCGGTTCCATTCCAACGAAAGATGAGATCAAGCTCACATGTAACATGTTGCTTACTACAAATTAACATCCACTTATTAAGGATGGGAAAATGAATCTTACTCCTGGATGCTGGAGAAGGCAGCGCGGACCTCGTCTCCGGTGGGTGGCGACCAGAACCCCACCCTGTACTCGTACTCCTCCGCCTTGCCAGCCCCAGGGGCCGCCTCCTCGCCCCCGGCGATGACCTCCTCCCAGTCCTCCTCCTCCTCGTCCCGGCGCAGCGTGCGGGACTCCCAGCACGCGGCGGATGGGATGGTGGAGGGAGGGGGCGGCACGGGTGCTCAGGGGGTCCGGGGATGGAGGGGGCGGCACGGGTGCTCAGGGGGTCCGGGGATGGAGGCGGCGGCGATGGTGGAGGGAGGGGGCAGCACGGGTGCGCAGGGGGTCCGGGGATGGAGGCGGCGGCGGGGGCGTCGGGGATGGGGGTGGTGGCATGGGGGCAGGGGGGTGTCGGGGATGGAGGCGGCGGCGGGGGCGTCGGGGATGGGGGTGGTGGCGTGGGGGCGGGGGGGTGTCGGGGGCGAGCGGCGTCCTCAGGGTCCTCGATCGGGTAAGCACTGGGCTGGGATCGAGCGAAGAGAGAGAGAGAGCAGAGCGAGAGAGACGCTCGTGACCCACGCCCGTATAACCCTAAGATATATTCGTGGGCTAGCACTAGTGTTGCGCTTCTGTTGGGCACCTTTCCAGTTTTGATGCCTGTTGATTGCATTATGGGGAACAAGCATTCAATTTATCCCTGTGTTTGTCTTTCTCTGAGGTTAAAGGAGTTATTGCGGAGTTGTGCTAGACCTGGCTATCAGGGCTGAAGTTCTGTGGCTTTGTAGTAGTACGTGGTGTTTGATTTCGTTATTTTACTGGTTTAAGAAATTATCTTTGAAAAAAACCCTTCTTGTTTCGTGAAAGATTGGGGTTTGGTATTAAGGTTTTATTTGCAAAGGTTTATTTGATCGGTTGGTTCCCTCCTGTGGGAGTCTTTGAGATTGAAAAGTGTTTTGGGAGAATTCCTTTGCATGACCAAGTTTGGGTTTGTCTCATTGCAATTTTGAGAGTCAAGTTTCCTTATGAATTTGGGGATGAGTTTTAAAACTAAAATGCTGCAAACAAGTGAGTAGTCTTTTGACTGAAATCGTTTGTCCCTAGTAAGAATTGTTGTTTAGCATGTTATGTAGCATGTACCAATGTGATTTATGGGATGATGCATTGTTAAGTTAATTTGTGAGTTGAAACAATTCAATGCGGTTGTTATCTCTAGCTTGAGAATAAATGGACTACTAGTGTTGTAGTTTACTCTTAGCGAGAATGATTGAATGTGCTAAAGTACATGCTTAGAATCTGTTGCTTTGCTTTAAAAGTGCTTATGACCCTTGATAATGTTTAAAGTTTTAAACCCTGTTGCATAGTTAGGACATGAAGATGATGTAGACTTCTGTTATTGTTAAAGAAACTTTGCTGGTTGTTTAAAGATGTTCTAATCTAATGGATTAATAGAGAAATTTAATCATGTTGACTAGTGGCTTTAATTTGGAAGTTGGTTAGAGTTGCTATCCATGTTGTTGCAAAATATTAACATGATTGGAAGTATGTAGTCGTGTTCCTAAAATGCTAGTGTCGAGGCCAATTGGAAAGATATGGGTTTTGTTGTTTGATGATTATGCTCGTTGGTTGTTATTAATAACCTAGTAGTGGTGGTAATTGTTTAGATTACTTGTTGAAAACCATGGTTAAAATAGGGGAATTTGTAACATGTTGCGATAGAGTGAGCTTTGGATAATTAACATGATGTAGAATTTTATCCTTAATAAATGTATAATTTAGAGTCTTACTTGCGAATTCTACCCTATGGAGATAATATTTACATGTTGAAGTCGTTGTCTAACTGAATAAGGTTCGGTTGTCGAGACGTGAATATATAGGAGGTATGAAATTTATATGTTGATTTTGCCGAAATCTCGGTTTTTAGCATATGCGCTTTTGCTGGAATTTTATGTTAAATGTGGTATTTAGATGTTGTTTAGCTTATGTTTGGTAGCATTCAGGCATATTAAATGCCGGGGTGTTACAGTAGTGATGCCGAGGGGTAGAGGTCATGGTCATGGTGGCCGCAGCCGAGGTGGGGGTCACCCATCTCAAGTAGATGTTGAGTCAGTCTCAGAGGGGAGCGGCTCGCCCAATGCCCCTCAGTCAGTGCATATCAATGCCCCATTTGGGCCGTCTGGAGAAGGGGTAGATGCAGCGACTGCAGCTTTGCTTCAAGCATTGCAGAGGGAGGTCCAAGAGCTGCGTCAGTAGGTTCAGATAGCTACTGCTGCTGTGCCTCCCCCTGCAGCAGTCCCCACTGTGGCTCCGGTTGTGCCGGATGCTAGGATGAGCTTGCGGGAGTGGATGTCTCTCCGACTCGACACCTTCGATGGTGCGGGTATGCCAGTCCGTGGCAGGTCCCTACGCTTAACATCGCTCCCATTCACGCCGACGAATGGGACTGCGAGGTAGGATCAACACAAGCACTCTGGATTAGTCATATATGCACATATGACTTTCTCACCGACCTGGCTCAATTCATGGAAACAACATGAGCACTCCGGATTAGTCATATATACACATATGACTTTCTCACCGACCTGGCTCAATTCACGTTTCATGAATGCTCATAAACAGAATGCATGATAACGACATAATCTCATCATACTCATTTTATAACTACCATGATCACATTCATAACAAATAACCCCATTCACATGCTCTCATTTCCTTCTTTCATAGCCACAAGCATAAATCTCATTCACGGATATTCACAAGTCCTACACCTACTAGTGATGCCAACATAGCAATATCATGCATTATCAATTTATATAGCAACTAGCATGGCAAACAATCAACACTGCAAGAATTCAACAATCGATGCACTTGCATTATTCTTCGGAGATGGAAGGGCTAACCGCATCCGGAAACACCACCACCGTTCTTCGCGGATCCGCGCCATTCTTCGCGGCAGATTCGATCCCGGGCAGCGGAGGAACACTTTGGGTGGATGGATCTACATTTCTACTGGCTGGAAATGGTGTGGAAGAGGGGAGGAAGTGGCTGCAAATTTCGTCCATGGAGGAGGAGGTTTGGGGCGGCTATGGGGGGGAGGAGAGGTGGGAGATTAGAGTTAGGGATGTGGTGGGGCTGGTTTTTGGGGGCCCAAGAGGGTTACTGCAGTTTTTTACCCTTTTTTCTTTTTCTTTTAATGAGAAATCACTCCCTCAAGGCTAAACTCTACCCTTTAATAGCCCAAAACCCTCCGTAGGTCCCGCTACAGCCCACAAACCCCAGAAATTCCCGCACGAACACAAAAATCGAGGTTCGGGTATTACACTCTCCCCCCTAAATAGGATTCGACCCCGAATCCCAAACAGGCCACTACTCAACAACAAGAACAATAGGGAACCAAAATTCACAAATCATACCCACAAGAACAAACCTCAACACTGCACATGCTGGAAAGAACACAAATCAGGAAGCAACTCTCAGATTAACACGGAAAGCAACTCATCTCCATTCAACTCCACAAGACTCAAATAACTTTCTTACCTCCCCTTGAAAAGCATGGGATAAAATTCCCATATCGAGCCCCTATCGCCTATAGTTAATGAAACCTTGAAAATTTTCTTTTAACATCTTAGCATACAACCTCCATAACCAATGATCAATTTCGGAATAACCAGGTGCCAAAATCTGAACTCAACTCCAATTCTTTTTTAGTTATGATTACACCTCGCAATTCCTTCATCCACTTCAGTTGCAAAATCTTTACCACAATTTGATCAACTCTATGCGGCAGTGCCACCCAAAACATTTTCCCCCAACCAACTCCTAATCAATTCTCAAAATCGAGTGCTCAATTCAACTTTACAAGATCTAACCAAGAAGAGTTATGACACATTCACACAAAAAGGCAACACGAAAGAAAATGTTAGAAACGGTCATTAGCATGGATACCACCTATATCCTACCTAGTGAACATCCAACCAAGAAACTCTAGAAGAGAGTATCACTTTCCATAACTCCATCGTAGCTAGAGTGAGTAGTATAAGTAATTGTCATGGTTGATCAGGCCATGAGTTACTCACACTACACACCTAATACGGGAGATATGTTCAAACACAATTCAATATCGTGAAGAGGATACATGGGCACGAACAAAAGTTCGAGGTCGACCCCCATGTCGCCAATCTGGTAACACGCCCCAGGACAACACTCAACTCAAGTATTCCATAACACAAAGCATTCAAAGAAAGGAGTCTTAAAATGTCGCAAAATAAGACACAAGGCAAACCACGGCTACCAGCTGCAATTAACAAATTTCTACCTCTCCCTTCAGTGAAAATAGAAATGTTCCAAAGAAATACACTACTAAGGAGACATTGCATCTCCAACAACAGCACTCTATACCGAGAAGTGAACGCTCAAAAACAATCCAAGCTGAACAAAACAAACCTGAGTAGGACCTCATCCAACACCACGACCACCAATTTGCATGATCCACTTAAGGCCAGATACAAGCAAGGCCCCAAAGCAAACACTCATTTGAGTAAATATAGCAACTTACTTTATGAAAGCCAACCACAATATAAAAGTTACTCCCTCTTCTTCCCAGTCTATTTCACATCAAGGGACAACTATCCTAGACAAGAGTTCACAACAAAATTTTCACGTCAGATTAACATAACATTAGCTACGCCGCTTATAATCAAATTACTCAAACACTCCCAAGAAGGGTTTGGACCGCGACATGCAATAACCTTCATTACTCCTCACTAATCAATCATTTACGATTAACACCTAGCAAGGGCTAAGGCCTTAAGGTATTACTAACCCACAATTGGTTCTCTTTTATAGGAAGGTCTCGTTCGACCATCTTTCACTTAAGGAGCAAGGGTACATTCAATTCTCTTTAACAATATAAACAACTTTTATCACTTTAAAACCAAGGCACCAAGATGAACTACAGGAATAACTCCAATTAAAAGAGAAACACTGCATAACCTGTACTAAATGCATTTCAACTTTACTAAAACAGATCATTCTTACTTTACCAAAACAAAACAACTTTGAAAAGTGGAATCCAATCCAGGAATCAAATATCTCCACACAACAACCTCACATATTTTTACGTGAATGGGAAACTCATTTTCTGGCATAAACTTGCTTTAGCAACAAAAGTCGCTTACGAAACAATCATAAAAATCATCTTTAAGAAATTTTCAAAATACCTCACACATTTTAATAATTTTACTCTAGTCAAATTAGAGATACACATATCTCCGAATCAAACACTTCTGAAAAATTACATTAAATTCGGTTATTTCGCTTAACCAATAACTCATTTTGTATACTAATGAGTGCAATCCAAGCATGCACCCTTTGGGGTTAGATTCCATAACCATGACTTAAATCCAATATCTTACCAAAACAATTGGGTTGCATTATTCTACATGGTAACACATTCAACATTCATCAACATATACTTCATGAATAATCCTTCTTTCATCCTCATTTTCAAGCCTCAAAGTTACGCCCAAATTTGGCTACATTCACACTAATATAGGAAACTCTAATACATATATTAGAACTTGAACGCCTTAGCCAAAAGACATTCATCCAAAAGATCATACAAACACAACAATCCATATACCTTTAAACATGATTCACCTTAAATCCCTCCATCTCTAGTAACCTAATGCGCTAACCGTTAAAGTTTTCAATAATCACAGGTTACACCTTAAGAAAGCCCTTTTGGATTTGACAAAATTCACAAAACCAATTCTTACTTTAATTGCCTTCTCCCACAACTATAACAAAAATTTACGATACTTATCATAAAACATCAACTTTATTCGAAGTCTATAATCCATGACAAGCTCCCTAATGCACACTGCATATTCTAAATTTTAAGTCATCTCTTTTCAAGGATACATGTAGTGTGACCATCATAAGATTTTCATACAACCCATAAGTTAATATTTCAGCATCCAAAACTCATTCAACCAATAGCTAACTCCAACAATTAAATATCATCTTCATGAGACATATTTCATCCATATGGCTCTAAGACAATCATTCGCTAGCACCAAATTATGCACCAAAGATAACCAATCCAATAACTCTTCATACTTTGTGCTCAAAATTTCATCCAACGGCAAAATCTATATCTTCTCAATTGGGATCTATACTAGTATTAAAGGATCTGATTTCTTACTTCATAATTTTTTTATAGCTCACATCAACACACATAATAACTCTAAACCACTTTTACTTTTGGATCACCTACCATTATGATTAATTCTCTCTACCCACAATATATTATATTGTGTTTAAACAACCTGCAAACATACTTTATCAATGACGGTAGTTTACATCATCTCACTGTTGCAACTACGCATCAAACTTCAAGATTTTAAATTTTCTCATAGGTCACACATCCTTAAATGTAGGCTGTGACCCCCCCCCCAATTTAACAAAGGAACTGGACTCTCCAACTTGCAATAAGGCAAGGCTCAAACTTTGAGATGCAAAAGCTCCCCCAATCAAAATTTTTGAGCTTAAATACTTCCACCGAGGAAGATGATCGCCAGGATAATTTTTCACAAAAGGAAGAACCAAGCAATCAAGTAATCTTTTACTGGTAAAGCTATACAACTTAAGTCCACACCATTTAAGGTTTGCACAAAAAAAACCAGTTGTTTCTTTTAAATACGAAGAATGACAACCACCAAAAAAGAAAACAATTTAATTTTTTTTTTCATAGCAACTAAGTGTGACACCTCGGAGTGTCGTAACCTTATTATTGAGCATGATAAGGTTAAATACAGTATGAGATGTGGAAATAAGGTTAAAATCATAAGGATCGGGGGTTAATAACGCTTCGGGCCGCTTTCGGCCGTTGGTTTTGGGCCTTCCCGGGAGTTTTTGGGCCTTGGTGGGCTTTGGTGGGATGGATTAGACTCCGTGAACGGACTAGGATTGGGTTGAGGGCTGTTAAAAAAGGGGCTCCCTGCCCCCCTTGCGCCCCATCTCAGCCCCTTGCGCCCCACCTCCTCTTGCGCCCTCTCCTCCCTCCTCCTCCCCTAAGCCCTAGCCCCTAACCGGCGCATCCCCTCCCTTTCCTCCACCTCCACACCACCTCCCTCCACCCCTTGCTGCCCTAGGGTGGTCTCCCCACCCTGCACCTCGCGGAGTCATCCCGTGGAGCGAGGAGCGAGGAGCAAGGAGCGAGGAGCGAGGAACGTGGAGCTTAGGAGCCATTCGCGAGGAGATTCATGGAGATTGATTGGAGTTTTGCGCTTCGGGCAAAGGTTTGATCTTGGGGATCCTTGGGGATGATCTAGGTACTGTTATTAGGTAGATTATCAAGTTTTTAGATCAATTGGAGGCGCTGGTATGAAGTAATTTGGGTTAGATATAAACTTGTCCACGTTTCTGATTACGGGCAGATTGAGCAGACGAACTAGGGGTTCGAGTTTCCGTCGATTTAGAATCCGAATCAGACCGTACGGACTTCTAGGAAGTTGTAGATAATTTAATTATCTTTCCGTGGACGTAAAGCACGTTAATTTCCGATCAGCCGTTTGAAAGTTATGGCTGTTTTACCGAGCGCCTAAAAATCTGTGACGTAACTGGAACAGATTGTGGTAATCTGTAGATTAAACAATTTTAGAGTCCGAATCAGTCTTTCCCTATAACTAGAAAAAGTTGGGAAATTTCCTAAGCTTCGCGACGGTGTACTCGTTTATTCGATTTGGAGTCCCAGAACTCAAGTTATGCCTTTTGTAAGGCTGCTGTCCCTTGACAGAACCTCTGTTTTTAGGTTTTCATGAATAGTTGGCAATGTCGGGTTAGATGGGGGTTTGTGTACTGTTTGGAGGCTATGATTGTGAGTGTGTGATGCCTATGTGCAGGTGGTGTGACCCGGAGTTCCTCTCTTCTTCCCGCCAATCCGCTGCACGTGGTTGAGGCAAGTGTGTTGTGATGGATAGCAAGTTGTAGGTTGCATGTTGAAATTAGATGGAATTGCCTTACATGATATATGTCCACTTGCCATGTGTTAATGAATGATATGATATGATGAGCATGTTTAACATATTATGATGCCATGTGTTAATATGTGAATTAAATATGATAATTGGCATGGTTGCATGCATGTCATGAGATAGGGCGAAGGCGGAGAAAGTCTTAACTAGTCCCGGGCAAGGTCGGTGAGAAAGTTATGACTAATCCTAACGCCATTGAGTAAGTCCTATGTCGTGATTCCATCCACGTGGTGTTTGGAAGTAGTAGGCACCCTCCATCTTCGGGGATGGAAGGGAGGAAAGGGTGCACACCGACGGGTGTGTACTTCCCATACCGGTATGAGGTTCCAGAGGGTCGTGGAGCAATGCATTACACGCATACAAATTGATGATGATATTGATAAGTATTCATGAATGAGATGTTATACATGATGAAAGATGTTATTGACTTGTTGTTATGCTTGTTGTCCATTGCAAAGATGCTTCTTTGAGTTTTCCGAACTCACCCTTGTGTTTTCTTGTTGTTTTAGGTACCATGAGAACGGCATGGAAAGGGGAATAGTCACACGCTCACACGTTGCTTCACCTTAATGTTTCCTCAAGTCAATTCATTTAGTTTGATAATAAATTGCGTGGTGATGGCCTTTAAATTAAGTCTTAGCTTGGTTAATGAGAGTTCTATTGTTTGTTTGACACTTGGAACTTTAAGAGCTTGATGTTAGTCTTTTATTGTCGTTAAGACTTTATTTATTGCTGTTTAGATGTTTCTCTTATTGCCATATAATGCTATATTGTTGCTGTTTCTTAAATTCATGATAAAACAAAGGAGGTGTCTTAAATCTCGGTTTTTAGTCTATGCACCTTTGCTAGAATTTGATGTTAAATGTGGTATTTAGATGTTGTTTAGCTTATGTTTGGTAACATTCAGGCATAGTAAATGCCGGGGTGTTACACTAAGGTTAGCCAACAAAACCCATATCCAGAATTGTAATATTAGCAATCAACAATGACTATTCACTAAACTCTTTTCTTTGCCCCCAACCATTGAAGACATATCATCAAACAACTCCCTCAAATAACACTCCGATCTAGACATATTAAGCAACAACTCTTCACAACGAGATGCCCTTAAACCTCTAGGGATGGCTCTACCCAGCCACACCCACAACCACAGCCCTTACCACGGCCAACAGAACATGACCGAAACATTTCAGAAAAACTATTTCACACAACAAAATCGTTCAATCAACTCTTTCACACAACAAAATCGTTCAATCAACTCTTTCATAAGCATAGCAATACACATCATTATCATAATATCATTAATCATCAAAATATAACATTCTTCATCAAAACTCAATAAATCACTAAAGCGCAATGCAATGATTCCCCATACCCTTCCTACTGTTCATCAGAGTGTGTCACGTTTTAAAGTAATTAACCAATCTATATCAATTTTTTTAAGTTATTGCCTAAGGCCAAATTTTAAAGGTTGATCCTAAGCCATGTTCCTACTTTCACAAAGCAAAATTTTAGTTTACTCTAGAGTTATTTTCTAATTCCAAACACCACGGACCTGAAGCCCGCTCTGATACCAACTGTAACACCCCAGGCTCCAACTGAGCCCAGAATGGTACTAACTCTTAAATTCATTAAAAATTCCGACAGAACCTCCTCTATAACAGCGGACATCCACTCAGCAGACATAAGAGCAATTCAGCATAATATAATAGGTAGTATAATGGAGACGTAAGTCACTACGCTCTCAAGCACAACTAATAAACATCAACCAAACATATTCAATGAACGAAAACATTAAACACAATTTGACATGACATTTCGTGTTATCTTATCACAAGTAAGATTAGTCAATTCTAGTGTAGTGGAGTGACTAGTGATGCAGATGTGACGCTAAGTCCCTTTCCCACATGCCGCTTTCATAACACCTACAAAAAAAACATAAAACAACATGGGTGAGTCACAAGACTCAGCAAGTGCATCAAAACAAAACAACAACCAAACCTGTCATGTGTGAAGCTCAAATCGCCGATTAACCACAATGGTACAACACATCTCAACGATACTTTTATAATCTTAACTTCGCAAATCTCAACTTCGCATTTATCATCTCAACATCTCAACTTCACATTTATCATCTCAGAATCATGCAATGCATCATGTAAGCTCTTTAATGCACCTCCGCAAAGCATATACCGGTATTGCTGGGTGCACACCCGTCGGCGTGCACCCTCTTGACCATCCCGTGGCGGGGCCTACCGAAGTAGGACTTTCCTGCCATCCCGTGTCAGGTCCCTACGCTTAACATCGCTCCCATTCACGCCGATGAATGGGACTGCGAGGTAGGATCAACACAAGCACTCCGGATTAGTCATATATGCACATATGACTTTCTCACCGACCTGGCTCAATTCATGGAAACAACATGAGCACTCCGGATTAGTCATATATACACATATGACTTTCTCACCGACCTGGCTCAATTCACTTTTCATGAATGCTCATAAACAGAATGCATGATAACGACATAATCTCATCATACTCATTTTATAACTACCATGATCACATTCATAACAAATAACCCCATTCACATGCTCTCATTTCCTTCTTTCATAGCCACAAGCATAAATCTCATTCACGGATATTCACAAGTCCTACACCTACTAGTGATGCCAACATAGCAATATCATGCATTATCAATTTATATAGCAACTAGCATGGCAAACAATCAACACTGCAAGAATTCAACAATCGATGCACTTGCCTTATTCTTCGGAGATGGAAGGGCTAACCGCATCCGGAAACACCACCACCGTTCTTCGCGGATCCACGCCGTTCTTCGCGGCAGATTCGATCCCGGGCAGTGGAGGAACACTTTGGGTGGATGGATCTACATTTCTACTAGCTGGAAATGGTGTAGAAGAGGGGAGGAAGTGGCTGCAAATTTCGTCCATGGAGGAGGAGGTTTGGGGCGGCTATGGGGGGGAAGGAGAGGTGGGAGATTAGGGTTAGGGATGTGGTGGGGCTGGTTTTTGGGGGCCCAAGAGGGTGACTGCAGTTTTTAACCCTTTTTTTATTTTTCTTTTAATGAGAAATCACTCCCTCAAGGCTAAACTCTACCCTTTAATAGCCCAAAACCCTCCGTAGGTCCTGCTACAGCCCACAAACCCCAGAAATTCCCGCACGAACACAAAAATCGAGATTCGGGTATTACATCATACCCGTTGTGGCATCAAATGATCGAGATAAGGCTCGAAGGTTTAGAAGGGGCCTCAATTAGGAGTTCAGAGTTGTCATGGGAGCCACAGTCCCCTCTGATTTCGTCTCTGTGATTGAGCAGGCGAGGGGCATGGAGCTCAAAATGGAGATCTCTAAAGAGAAGCTCAGTACTGGTGGGTCTGGAGCTCTTGTGGCCGGTGGTGGCCAGAAGAGGAGTTTCGGTGGTGGAGGTGGATCTTTTCAGCAACCTACTTCCAAGAAGTTCAAGGGGGTACAAGGTTCCTCCTCGGGGTCCAAGGCAAAGCAGCCTCGGTCGTCAGCTTTGTCCTCCCAGCGAGTGGCCTCCACCCTGCTCCGGGGCAAGGCCTCATGTGCTTCAAGTGCGGTGCTAGGCATCGTGCTGCTGAGTGTTCTTGGGTGGGGGAGTGCCACCATTGTGGTAGCTCTAGCCATATGGGGTGCGTGTGTCGGTCAAACCCCAATAGCATTATCAAGTGGGAGCCGGTAACTTCTCCTCCGACTTAGACTGCCTCGTCCAGGGGGTCAGTCCAGATGTTGGCAGCGGCCCCTGCTCTTCCTTAGCCTTCCGTGTGGGCGCCACCTATGGCATTCTAGCACCCTCAGCTGTCGTCTCCTCATTTGGTGACTGCACCACCTCCAGTTTGGGCGCCACCTCAGTAGGGTGTTGGGGCTCCCACCGCCCCGGCACCACCAGGAGGTTACGCCCTGCCGACCGCCGAGTCGACCAGACGTCCAGATGTGGTCACAGGTACTCTACTTGTGGATTCAACTGATGCTTTTGTTCTCTTTGATTCAGGAGCATCCTATTCTTTTGTGTCGATCAAGTTTGCTAGAAGGGCTAAATTGGGGATGCAGTGTATTGCTAAGTATATGGTGGTTACTTCTCCGGGTGGGCTTATTTCGAGTTTGATGGTAGGCCTGGGTTGCGTGATCTCCATTGATGATGAGAACTTCTATGCTAACCTGATGGTTATTCAAATGGCTCCGTTTGATGTCATCCTGGGTATGGATTGGCTACATCAATATCGCACCAAAAATTGTTGCTACTAGAAGACAGTCACTTTACAGGCTCCCTCGGGAGTGGAATTGCTCTTCCAGTGTGGTGTTCCATCAAGCTCTCTCTTCGTATTGACCAGTTTGTTTCCTGGCCGTCATATGTTGAAGTCAGGAGTACTTTGGGCACTATTAGAAAACCCAAGTACTGTGATAGTCATTGAGGAGATCCCTGTGGTGAGGGAATTTGCTGATGTGTTCCCAGAGGAGTTGCCCGGTTTGCCACCGAAGAGGGATGTTGAATTTCGAATTAATCTTATTCCAAGCACTCAGCCTATATCTTTGTCTCCTTACCGCTTGGCTCGTCCTTTTCAAGATGAGTTGAAGAAACAACTGGATGATCTGTTGTCTAAAGGGTTGATTCAGCGGAGTGTGTCACCTTGGGAAGCGCCTGTCCTTTTTGTTGCCAAGAAGGATGGGGGTTGGCGTTTGTGCATTGACTATCGTGCTCTTAATTTGGTGACCATCAAGAATAAGTACCCTCTACCTCGGATTGAAGACTTGTTTGATCAATTAAAGGGAGCAAAGGTGTTCTCTAAGATTGATCTTCAATCGAGGTATAATCAAATTCGTGTGAGGGAGCAAGATATTGAGAAGACCACTTTCTCCACTAGGTATGGGCATTATAAATTTAAGGTTATGTCTTTTGGACTAACTAATGCCCCTGCTGTTTTTATGGAAATAATGAACAGGTTGCTACATGAGTACCTTGATGATTTCGTGGTAGTGTTCATCGATGACATACTCATCTATTCCATGTCAGAGGAGGAGCATGCTCATCATTTGAGACTTGTGCTCTATACGTTGAGGGAGAACCGACTCTTTGCCAAACTAAGGAAGTGCGAGTTCTGGATTTCAGAAGTGGGCTTCCTTGGTCATATCATCAGCCAAGAAGGCATCTATGTTGATCCTAGGAAGATCTCTACTGTTGTGGACTAGGAGAGACCTTCTAATGTCAAAGAAGTGTGCAGTTTCCTTGGGTTAGCTGGTTATTACCGGCGTTTCATTCAAGACTTCTCAATCATTGCCAAGCCACTATCTCAACTGACTCAAAAAGGGGTCAAATTCCAGTGGACTGCTGAATGTGACTGCAGTTTTCGCACTTTGAAGGAAAAGTTGGTGACTACTCCAGTTCTCACCCTTCCTAAGCCAGGAGAGCGTTTCACTGTGTATGCTGATGCTTCTCTGGTGGGTCTTGGCTGTGTGCTTATGCAAGGGGGCAAAGTCATTGCTTATGCATCAAGGCAGTAGAAAAAGCATGAGTAGAATTATCCAACTCATGATCTTGAGCTAGCTGCAGTGATCTTTGCCTTGAAGATTTGGAGGCATTACTTGTACGGCGAGTCATGTGACATCTTCACTGACCATAAAAGCCTCAAGTATATCTTCACTGAGAAGGACTTGAATTTGAGGAAAAGAAGGTGGTTGGAATTGATAAAGGATTATGATTTTACCATCCAGTACCATCTGGGCAAGGCTAATGTAGTGGTGGATGCTCTCAGTCGCAAAGCATCGCCTCCTGCTCTTGATTATCTCATTGCTGATTTTGAGCATATGGGAGTCTCGTATTGTTTCGCGGGCACTATGCAAACTGAAACTCAGTTGATTTTAGAATCAACAATTCCTGAGCGTGTGCGTGCGGCACAACAGCATGATCGCTTGCTTCAACAGGTGTAGAAAAGCATTGCTGAGGGCAAGACTGGGGATTTCAGCTTAGATGATGGTGGTGCATTGCGGTTTAAGGGCCTGCCTTTGTGTACCCCAAAAGTCTCAAGTCAAGGATGACATCCTAAAGGAGGCTCATGGTACCCGTATACAGTTCACCCTGGTGAGACTAAAATGTATCGGGATTTGAAAAAGAACTTCTGGTGGATGAGAATGAGGGTTGACATTGCTCAGTATGTAGCAGCTTGTGGGATTTGTTAGAAGGTGAAGGCTGAACATAAGTGACCCGTTGGATTGCTCCAACCTTTGGAGATTCCTGTTTGGCCCTGGGATGACATATCCATGGACTTTGTGGTTGGCCTACCTCGTACCCGATGAGGGAAGGATGCTATCTGGGTTATAGTGTACCGTTTCAGTAAGTCTGCTCACTTCATTCCCGTTCGCACAACAAACTCAGCGAGCGAGTTGGCTCGTATTTATGTGCGGGAAATAGTGAGACTTCACGGTGTGCCCAAGTCAATAATGTCTGATCATGATGCCAAGTTTGTCTCCAAGTTCTGGGAGAGTTTGCAGAGTGCTTTGGGCACTCAACTCCGCCTTAGCACCGCTTTCCATCCACAAATAGATGGGCAATCTGAGCGTACAATTCAGACTTTGGAGGATATGCTTAGATCCTGTGTGTTGGCATGGAAGGGTAGTTGGGAAGATCATTTGGCTCTTGCTGAATTTGCTTATAACAACAGCTTTCATGCAAGCATTCGAGCAGCTCCCTATGAAGTGCTTTATGGGTGTAAGTGTCGCTCACCCCTATGCTGGGATGTAGTGGGGGAAAGGTCAATTCTTGGTTCAGACTGGGTTCAGCAAACTGTCGATCGAGTTGCAGAGGTGAGGCAAAGCTTTCTTGCAGCTCAGAGTAGGCAGAAAAGTTATGCTAATGTGAGGAGGCGAGATCTATAGTTTGAGGTGGGGGACAATGTGCTGTTGAGAGTGTCTCCTACTAAGGGTGTGGTCCAGTTTGGTCCAAAAGGGAAGCTTGGCCCGAGGTTTGTTGGGCCATTCCCTATAATAGCTCGAGTTGGGAAGGTAGCCTATCGATTGGAGATTCCCACCTCAATGCAGGGAGTACATAATGTCTTCCATGTCTTCCTGTTGAGGAAATACTTACATGACCCAAACCTGGTTGTTCCGCTTGAGCCATTGGTGATTTATCAGGATCTCACCTTTGAGTCTCGACCGGTCCAGATTCTGGGAGAATCAGAACGGGTATTAAAAAATAAGACACTGAAATTTGTCAAGGTCTTGTCATCGCATCAATCCGAGCGGGAAGCAACTTGGGAACTGGAGTCTCACATGCGTGAGAAGTATCTAGATTTATTCCTATCAGGTAAGCGATGCGATTTAACTTCTGCGATCTATCATTTTCGTTTAACCGTCAATCGGGGAATTCGGGGTCGAATTCCTTTAAGTGGGGGAAATGTAACATCACTTAATCTTGTTCCCGATGTTAGCATTTCTTGGACTGGGATTTGGAGGGACCAGTCAGTTGAATAGTAGGGCTACCAATTTCCTCTGGTGAGGGAAAATCTAGGGCACTCATCCACATAATCTCCCTCTCCCCGTTTTTCTTTCTTTTTCGGCTCGGTAGCACCCCTCCAGCCGACTCCAATTTAGGAAGCCAAGCATTGGTTTCTTCTCCCACTATGTTTTCTCCTCATAGAAGTAGCTTGGGCGCCCCTCTCCCTACTCCTCCATGGCTGGTGGCGCCCCCTCCCTCCTCTCCTAGCCGGCGACCTCCCCTCTCAGCTTGCGGCAGCTGCTCCAAGCTGGCAGCAAGCACTCCCTTGCTCCTCTCCTCCCTCTCCCCTCACTTGGTAAGTGAGCAAGTGTGACACTACGGTATGGTGTGACATTATAAAATGTGAAATTAGAGAATAAAACCTTTCGGCTTGAGGTTTACTCGCGTTTTTGGGCCTTATGAAGTGATGTGTCACCACGGAGTCTCGAAACCTTATAAATGGTGCATGATGAGGTCAAAAACATTATGAGATGTGGAAATAAGGTTAAAACCATAGAGTATGGAGGTTAATAGCGTTTTTGGGCCGTTTCCGGGGTTTTGGGCCTTCCCGGGGGAATTTGGGCCTAAAAGTGGGGGTTGTGGGCTTTGGTGGGATGGAGTGGGAATCCATTTAGGATTAGGATTAGGATTAGGTGTGGGGGCTGGTTAAGCGCCTCCCCCCTGCCCCTTGCTGCCCCCACCTGGTTTGTGCGCCCCCCCACCTCCTTGGTACCCTAGCCGCACCACCTCCCTCCCCCTCTCACCCCTTGGCCGTGCGCCCCACCTCCCTTTGCTCCCTTGCCTCCCCACCTCTCCACCACCTCTCCTCCACCCCCTTGATTCCCTAGGGTAGCCTCCCCACCCCCTGCACCTCGAGGATCCATCCATTGGAGTGAGGATCAAGGAGCGAGGAGCGAGGAGCGAGGAACGAGGAGCGAGGAGCGAACCGGGAGGAGATCCATTCAGATTTCGTGCGTTGGGCAAAGGTATGACCATGAGAATCATTGGGGTTTGTCTAGGTACTGTTCTAAGGGTGTTTATCAAGTTTTTAGATCAATTGGTGGGGCTGGATTTGATTAGATTAGATGGATTCTTGAGTTGGTCACGTTCTCTGTTTCGGACAGCATGAGCAGTCGACCTAGGGTTCGGTTTTTCGCCAATTTAGATTCTGAATTTGGTCATACGGATGTTGAAGAAGTTGTAGATAATTTCATTATCTTTCCGTGGATATAAAGAACGTTAAATTCTGATCAGCCGTTTGAAAGTTATGGCTGTTTTAACGAGCGTGTTAAAATCTGTGATGTGATTGGAACAGATCACGGTATTTTGTAGATTAAACAACTTTAGAGTCCAAATCTGTAACACCCCGGCATTTAATATGCCTGAATGCTACCAAACATAAGCTAAACAACATCTAAATACCACAATTAAACATAAATTCCAGCAAAGGCGCACATGCTAAAAACCGAGATTTCGGCAGCATCTCCTTTGTTTTAACATGAATTAACACAATATCAATATCATGGCAAGATATGTCATAGCACACGACAAATAAAACATCAACATAAATGGATATATCATCAAATTACGCCAATAATAGCATGCTCAACCACTTCATAAGCTATAACCAAGCAAATAAGGAATCACAAGCATGCTAAATTAAACCCTACATTAAGTTTAAGGCACAACTCTTAATATCATGTCCCCAAGTGATTAATTATGGACTATGATGGTGGAGCTACGTGTAGAAGTGTAGCTAGACCCCTTTTACCCGCATGCCGATCTCAAAGTACCTAAAAACAACATAAAACACAAGCGTGAGTTCGAAAACTCAGCAAGCATATTGTAATGGACAACAAGATCATTTACAAGACAATAATACCTTACATCACATATAACATCTCATACTTGAGCACATAACAACATCATCATCATTAAATATGTATTGAAATGCAATGCAATGCAATGTTATGCTCATATCTCCTTGGAAACTCATACCGGTATGGTTGAGTACACACCCGTCGGTGTGCACCCTCTCCCCCCTTCCATCCCGAAGATGGAGGGTGCCTACTCCTCGCTTCCATTCACCACGTGAATGGAATCACGATGTAGGTCTTACTCAATGGCGTTCCGGACTAGTCATAACTTTCTCACCGGCCTTTCCCGGATTAGTTAATGACTTTCTCACCGCCCTCGCCCCATCTCATGTCATGCATGCAACTATGCCAATTATCATATTTCACATGTACATAAACATATGGCATCTCATCATGACAAATATTACCCATGGCATCGAATCATGATAAGTATAGACACATAGCATCATATCATGATAATCATACTCAATATATCATTGGAAAACAGCAAGCAAGGCAAGTGATCATAGCAAGTATTCAATCTTTCATCCAATATCAACAAGCAACCTACAATCCGCTATACATTACAACACACTTGCCTCAACCGCGGGCGACGGATTTGTGGGAAGTCGAGGGCACTCCCGGTGTCACACCACCTGCACATAGGCATCACACACTCACAATCATGCCCACAAAACAGTACGCAAAACCCCATCTAACCCGACATTGCCCACTACTCGCAAAACCTAAAAACAGAGGTTCTGTCCCGACGGGACAGCAGCCTTGAAAAAAGCATAACTTGAGTTCTGGTACTCCGAATCAATTAAACGAGTACATCCTCGCATAGCTTAGGAACTTTCCCAACTTTCTCTAGGTATAGGGAAAGACTGATTCGGACTCCAATGTCGTCTAATCTACAGATTACCGTGATCTGTTCCAATTACGTCACAGATTTTAACACGCTCGGTAAAACAGCCATAACTTTTAAACGGCTATGCGGAATTTAACTTTCTTTATACCCACGGAAAGATAATTAAATTATCTACAACTTCTTCAACATCCGTCCTACAAGATTCGGATTCTAAATTGGCGAAAACGCAAACCCTAGCTCGACTGCTCAATCTGCCCGAAAACAGAAACGTGGCAACATCTAGATCTAACCCAAATTACTCAAATCCAGCGCCTCCAATTGGTCAAAAAAACTTGATAAACTCCCTAATAACAGTACCTAGCTCATCCCCGAGGATCCCCATGATCATACCTTTGCCCGACGCACGCAAACTCCAATCAATCTCCTCGCTCCTCGCTCCTCGCTCCTCGCACCTCGCACCTCGCTCCTCGCTCCTCAGATGGATCCATGAGGATTCAGGGGTGGGGAGGTCACCCTAGGGAAGCAAGGGGGGTGGAGGATAGGTGGTGTGCAATGGGGAGCAATGGGGGCGCCATGGGGGCAAGAGATGGGGCGGCTAGGAGGTGGAGGGAGGAGGAAGGGTGGCATCTAGGGTTAGGGGCGCATGGGGCAGGGGTGGACGTCCCAAGGGCTGGTGGGGAGCCCTTTTACCAGCCCCCACACCCAAACCTAGTACGTTACGGAGACCTACTCCATCCCACCAAAGCCCACCAAGGCCCAAACTCCCCCGAGAAGGCCCAAAACCCCGGAAACGGCCCGGAAAAGCTATTAACCTCCATATCCTATAGTTTTAACCTTAATTCCACATCTCATAATGTTATTAACCTTATCATGCACGTTAAATAAGGTTACGACACTCCGTGGTGTCACAACGCTTCAAAAGACCCAAAAACGCGAGTAAACCTCAAGCCGTAAGATTTTCTTCTCTAATTTCGCAATTTGTAATGTCACACCAAAACATAGTGTCACATTCTTCCCCCCTTCAACTGGATTCGACCTCGAATCCGAAGGACACCAAAAACAACTATTAAGTCCCCAAGGGACAAAAGGCTTCTCAGCCGCAAAGGCTCCATCAACCCAAAACGCTCGAATCCTCACGACAAACATTTCGCACTTCTATCACAACCAACCTGACTACCACACTCCATCAAACTCAATCATAACACATAATCCCATCTCTTCCAATTATTTGACCATTTTCACAAAGAATCAAAATTAACTAATGTCAGCTACGTACATAGCGTTCATCGACAAAACTTTTCTTTTCTTCCACAAACCACGCTACACTTTCATTCTACCCCCTCCCAGGCATAACACACACCCAGGGACAACTAGCTACGACAAAGTTCACGACAGATCACTATATTTCAAATTATCATCACTTTTTAACAATCCAACCATATTCTCAACAAGGTTTGGACCGACATCACCAACTTCCAACATGACCACCCTTTGAACCACAACCAAAGTTCTACGCCTAGCCCAAGGTAGAGCTGTAAATTATTACCAAACCTCAACTGGTTCTTTTCCTATGAGGGTCTCGCCCTCACACTTTCTCACTCAAAAACTACCAAACCCATGAGTATAATCCTCCATTATGCTCAACAATTCCATAGACATTTCTATTCACATCTCAAACGAGAATGCCAACAAAGAGCAACTCCCTTAGTCGGATGAACCACATTCATCAACTCGAACCCAAAACACAACAAATCACTTGGAACAAAGGTTTGACAACCTCGAAAGATCACTCGATCTTTTTTTCCTAAGTCAAGTCGCAAAAGAAAAACACCAATCTCAAATCAATGCGATACATCTCGCATCGGGGACCACTCAAACAAAAAGAGAGACTCCTCACAATTCTTTGTCAAAAATTCTCAACAATCAATGACAACTCGACTCACTTTCACCACAGCCAAGCATCTCATAAAAACAACATTGTGGAAGAGAAAACCGATTCTCAAACCAATCGAAAGAATCCATAACCGCCATAATAACTATCAAGGAAACAAGGAAACCCAATCCTCTTACAACAAAGCCAAATGCCAGGAACTCTTCACTCTTTCTTTTCATGCTAAAGAGCAAATGGAAATCTAGATTCATGACATGAATCCAAGCTTTTCGAGAGCACACTGGATTAGTCATATTTCCCTATATGACTTACTCACCGACCTGGCTCAACGACTCTTTTATCAATAGACATCTATAAATGATGTCATGTTTCCTTTTCACCATTCATTCATCATGTACAACGCTACCAAATAGTCATTCACAAGACAACTTCTTCCTCTGCATCACATGATTAAAACTTGGATAGCATCGATGATTGCGCCCAATCATAAAACTATGAGGGGAACACCATTAACAGGAAAACACCACGTCATACATAACCCGTCGACAATTGAAAGCCAAATTTGTAAAGCATCGCGTTTTAACCAAAATCAACATTTTGAAAGAGAACATCAATTCTCAAAGAGAAATGGGAGACTCATTTTCCCAAAATGAGAACACTTCACCAACCCGAATCACTTATAAACATTCATAAAATCCACCCTTTTGAAACACTCGCAAACACCACATGACCTTTTCCAAATAAATCCAGTTCCAATATAATAGATTTACAAATTAAATCTCAAGAATTTTCAACACAGCCCACTATGTCCATCGGCTTCCTTTTTAAGATTTACTCCAAGTATGCTTCAGTGCGAACGCGAAGGAGCGCGATCCACTCAAAGGCTTTTGGGTGCAAAATCAAACTCATAGCATAAACTGAACAACTTAGCCAAAACCAAAGATGGGCACCAACCTCTACGAGTTTTAAGGAAACTTCGAAAATGCAACATAAAGAACACCTTGACCAAAAAAACATTTAACCAAGATAGCAAACCACCAACCTGCACCAAAAAGGTTTTATACACAAGCTCGGCATGAGACTCACCATAACCAGTGTCCCACTATCCTTAACATTTAAGCATTCCATAATCACTATTTACTTATTGAGAAAACCCATCTTAAATCAATCCATACTACCTCCTCAAGAACCCCACAAACCAACACATCATAAAACAACGTATTCTATATTTCAAACATAGTACTTCAACAGATACTTAAGCATGATCATCCTATCAATTTTTATACCATAAATACGTCAACATCTTGACAATCAAAACTTATTCCATTAACAAATGACTTCAACATACAAATAGTATCTCCATAAGACAAAGTCGAAAATTATGATCCTAAGATACACCTTCTTTAGGATACAATTCTATATCATGCTAAAATATCCATGGTTCACTTCATCGCCACATGTTATAATAATCTCTATTTTACAATGGCTTCCAAAAAGTAATCCAAACAATTACCACCACTACTAAATCATCAATATCAATAAATAGGCATAATCATAAAAACAACTACATTGTTTTTAGTTACACTATCCCTATACCATGACAAATTGTCACTACACAACATACTCCAACTATAAAAACAAATTTAATAGGTTAGACCATCCCAAAGCTTTAGCAATAACATAAACAGCAAAGCCTATGTCTTCACAATTGACATCGATACTAGCATCGTAGGAACACAACTGCATACTTCCAATTATACTAATGGTTTGCGACAATATAAAAAGCAACTCTAATCAACGTCCAAATTAAAGTCACTAGTCAACACGATTAAATCTCTCTATTAATCCATTAGTTTAGAACATCTTTAGACAACCAGCAAAGTTTCTTTTACAATATCGGCAGTCTACATCATCTTAATGTTTTAACTATGCATTAGGGTTTAAAACTTTAAACATATTCGAGGGTCATAAGCACTTTCAAAGCAAGGCAACAGATTCTAGGCATGTACATTAACATATTTATTCATTCTCATTATAGGGTAATCTGCAACACTAGAAGTTCATTTAATCTTAAGCTAAGCACAAATATTACGTTTAACTGATTCAACTCACCAATTAACTTAAGAACAAATCATTTCCAATAACCACATTGTTACATACTACATGACATGCTAAACAACCATTTTCACAAACAGGATGCAACTCCACTTTTAAGGACAACCACAACTCAAGAACCAGAACGAACACCGATGTAACACCCCGGCATTTAATATGCCCGAATGCTACCAAACATAAGCTAAACAACATCTAAGTACCACAATTAAACATAAATTCCAGCAAAGGTTCATATGCTAAAAACCGATATTTCGGCAGCATCTCCTTTGTTTTTCCATGAATTAACACAATCTCAATATCATGGCAAGATATATATCATAGCACACGACATCTAAAACAACAACATAAATGGACATAACATCAAGTTACGCCAATAATACCACGCTTAACCACTTCATAAACTATAACGAAGCAAATAAGGATTCACAAGCATGCTAGATTAAACCATACATTAAGTTTAGGGCACAACTCTTAATATCATGTCTCCAAGTGGTTAATTATGGACTATGATGGTGGAGCTACGTGTAGAAGTGTAGCTAGATCCCTTTTTCCCGCATGCCGATCTCAAAGTACCTAAAAACAACATAAAACACAAGCGTGAGTTCGAAAACTTCATCAAGCATATTGTAATGGACAACAAGATCATTTACAAGACAATAATACCTCACATCACATATAACATCTCATACTTGAGCACATAACAACATCATCATCATTAAAAAAAAATGTATTGCAATGCAATGCAATGCAATGTTATGCTCATATCTCCATGGAAACTCATACCGGTATGGTTGAGTACACACCCGTCGGTGTGCACCCTCTCCCCCCTTCCATCCGAAGATGGAGGGTGCCTACCTCGCTTCCACAACCCACGGTAAATGGAATCACGATGTAGGATTTACTCTAATGGCTCTCGGATTAGTCATAACTTTATCACCGACCTTCGGATTAGTTAATGACTTTCTCACCGCTCGGCCATGTAACATGTCATGCATGCAACTATGCCAATTATCATATTTCACATGTACATAAACATATGGCAACTCATCATGACAAATATAAACACATGGCATCGAACCATGATAATCATACTCAATATTTCATTGGAAAACAGCAAGCATGGCAAGTGAGCATAGCAAGTGTTCAATCTTTCACCCAATATCAACAAACAACCTACAATCCGCTATACATTACAACACACTTGCCTCAACCGCAAGCGACGGATTTGTGGGACGTAGAGGGCACTCGGTGTCACACCACCTGCACATAGGCATCACACACTCACAATAATGCCCGCAAAACAGTACACAAATCCCCATCTAACCCGACATTGCCCACTACTTGCAAACCTAAAAACAGAGGTTCTGTCCCGGCGGGACAGCAGCCTTGCAAATGCCATAACTTGAGTTCTGGGACTCCAAATCGATTAAACGAGTACACCATCGCGAAGCTTAGGAAATTTCCTACCTTTTTCTAGTTATACGGAAAGACTGATTCGGACTGTAAAATTGTTTAATCTACAGATTACTACGATCTGTTCCAATCGCGTCACAGATTTTAACACGCTCGGTAAAACGGCCATAACTTTCAAACGGATGATCGGATTTTAACGTGCTTTATGTCCACGGAAAGATAATTAAATTATCACATGCACAAGAGGGAGAGGGAGAGGGGGTGGCGGCTAGGGCTTAGGAGGGGGAGGTGGGGGCGCCCAAGGGCAGGGGGAGCACGCCCAAAAGGCTGGTGGGGAGCCCTTTTACCAGCCCCCACACCCAATCCTAGTCCGTTACGGAGACCTACTCCATCCCACCAAGGCCCACCAAGGCCCAAACTCCCCCGGGAAGGCCCAAAACCCCGGAAACGGCCCGGAAACGCCCCGGAAAAGCTATTAACCTCCGTATCCTATAGTTTTAACCTTAATTCCACATCTCATAATGTTATTAACCTTATCATGCACGTTAAATAAGGTTACGACACTCCGTGGCGACATAACACTTCAACCGGCCCAAAAACGCGAGAAAACCCTAAGCCGAAAGGTTTTATTCTCTAGTTTCACCTTCTATAACGTCACACCAAACCATAGTGTCACAACCGATAGACAATTTCTCCTTTTTCTAGGCAAGGAAGAAAACAAAACTCTAACAGAAATGCAGGAGAGTTCCACTCTCAAGTTCCCAAATTTGCCCACAAAACTCTTCAAGAAATCTTAAGATCCATACTTCCAAGAAGGAAGAAGGATGCACTAGGGAAAACAAAATGTTCAACCAAACCTTTTCCGATAAAGTTACAAAACTTAGCTCCACCCAACCTAGGGTCGGCACTAGGAGAACTTCAACTCTTTTCTCAGATAGGGAGGACAACAACCACATATGTTTCCTCCTAAGACAATCCATAATAACCAAAGAAAACCGGGTGCCAAAGCAAAGGCGACTAAAAAGGCGCAACACTAAACTCTTCTTCTTCGTTTCCAACCAAGGAAGACCAAAAACCAAAAATCGCATATGGAATGATCCGCGAAAAATCCAATACCAAACTTTTTTTTTTGGTTTCCATCAACTAAAACCAAGAAAACCAACCAAAACCAACCGTCAGAACGGTGAAGAACATACGAAGGAACCCACCACCAAACTCTTCTATTTAACTCCCGTCAACTACCCGATCTCACGGCCAAAAGGGTAAGCACTCTTCTCCTACAGGGGTTAATAGTTCTTCAGTGATGGCGCTAAGCAGCCACACCGTCACACTTCACCCTTACAATGAATAAAGAGAGGTGACCGAAACCCTTTGGCACCACAACCCCACTTTAACATAATAACATGAACAATTCCATTCAATTCTTTCATAAACATAGCAACATACATAAACAAATGTAGCATTCAACATCAAGGCTCAAATACAACATTTAAGCGTAAAGCAACGATTCCCATACCCTTTCCTACTGTGCATCCATGTGTGTCAAATTTTAAATTACTTGTACCACTTTTGCAAGTTTTAATGTTGCTATCCTATAACAAAGTTTTAGTTAAGACCTAAGCCATGTTTCTAAGTTATTCCACATCACATTTTAGTTGTACCCTATAGCATGATACTAAAAATTCACATTCCAAGGACCTACAGCCCGCTCTGATACCAACTGTAACACCCCGGCATTTAATATGCCTGAATGCTACCAAACATAAGCCAAACAACATCTAAATACCACAATTAAACATAAATTCCAGCAAAGGCGCACATGCTAAAAACCGAGATTTCGGCAGCATCTCCTTTGTTTTAACATGAATTAACACAATATCAATATCATGGCAAGATATGTCATAGCACACGACAAATAAAACATCAACATAAATGGATATATCATCAAATTACGCCAATAAAAGCATGCTCAACCACTTCATAAGCTATAACTAAGCAAATAAGGAATCACAAGCATGCTAAATTAAACCCTACATTAAGTTTAAGGCACAACTCTTAATATCATGTCTCCAAGTGATTAATTATGGACTATGATGGTGGAGCTACGTGTAGAAGTGTAGCTAGACCCCTTTTCCCGCATGCCGATCTCAAAGTACCTAAAAACAACATAAAACACAAGCGTGAGTTCGAAAACTCAGCAAGCATATTGTAATGGACAACAAGATCATTTACAAGACAATAATACCTTACATCACATATAACATCTCATACTTGAGCACATAACAACATCATCATCATTAAATATGTATTGCAATGCAATGCAATGCAATGTTATGCTCATATCTCCTTGGAAACTCATACCGGTATGGTTGAGTACACACCCTTCGGTGTGCACCCTCTCCCCCCTTCCATCCCGAAGATGGAGGGTGCCTACTCCTCGCTTCCATTCACCACGTGAATGGAATCACGATGTAGGTCTTACTCAATGGCGTTCCGGACTAGTCATAACTTTCTCACCGGCCTTTCCCGGATTAGTTAATGACTTTCTCACCGCCCTCGCCCCATCTCATGTCATGCATGCAACTATGCCAATTATCATATTTCACATGTACATAAACATATGGCATCTCATCATGACAAATATTACCCATGGCATCGAATCATGATAAGTATAGACACATAGCATCATATCATGATAATCATACTCAATATATCATTGGAAAACAGCAAGCAAGGCAAGTGATCATAGCAAGTATTCAATCTTTCATCCAATATCAACAAGCAACCTACAATCCGCTATACATTACAACACACTTGCCTCAACCGCGGGCGACGGATTTGTGGGAAGTCGAGGGCACTCCCGGTGTCACACCACCTGCACATAGGCATCACACACTCACAATCATGCCCACAAAACAGTACGCAAAACCCCATCTAACCCGACATTGCCCACTACTCGCAAAACCTAAAAACAGAGGTTCTGTCCCGACGGGATAGCAGCCTTGCAAAAAGCATAACTTGAGTTCTGGGACTCCGAATCAATTAAACGAGTACATCCTCGCGTAGATTAGGAAATTTCCCAGCTTTCTCTAGGTATAGGGAAAGACTGATTCAGACTTTAATGTCGTCTAATCTACAGATTAACGTGATCTGTTCCAATTACGTCACAGATTTTAACACGCTCGGTAAAACAACCATAACTTTTAAACGGCTGGGCGGAATCATCAACCAACATTACTTTTAGCTACCCTATACATAGGTGATAACAAAATTACCACCACACAACATACTCCCACTATTTAAAATAGACTGAATACTAGCATTAACACTACCATTAACAACATCATTAACAATAAGTCTTATGTCTTCTCCATTGATATCAATACTAGCATTGTAGCGACACAACTGCATACTTCCAAAGATACTAGTAGTTTGCAACAACATAAATAGCAACTCTAATCAACATCCAAATTAAAGTCACTAGTCAACACGATTAAATTTCTCTATTAATCCATTAGATTAGAACATCTTTAACAACCAGCAAAGTTTCTTTTACAATAACAGCAGTCTACATCATCTTAATGTTTTAACTATGCATCAAAGTTTAAACTTTTAACATTAACAAGGATCATAAGCACTTTTAAAGCAAGGCAACAGATTCTAAGCATGTACATTATCACATTTAATCATTCTCGCTAAGAGTAAACTGCAACACTAGTAGTCTATTTATTCTCAAGTTAGAGATATTAATCACATTGAATTGATTCAACTCAAAATTTAACTTAGCAACACATCAATCCATAAACCACATTGTTACCTACTACATAACATGCTAAACATCAATTCTTACTAGGGACAAACGATTTCAGTCAAAAGGCTACTTTGTTTACAGCATTTTAGTTTTAAAACTCATCCTAAGTTCATAAGGAAAATTTGACTCTCAAAATTGCGATGAGACAAACCCAAACTTGGTCATGCAAAGGAATTCTCCAAAACACTTTTCAATCTCCAAGACTCCCACTGGAGGGAACCAACCGATCAAATAAACCTTTGCAAATAAAACCTTAGCACCAAACCCCAATCTTTCACGAAACAAGAAGGGTTTTTCAAAAATGATTTCTTAAACCAGTAAAATAACGAAATCAAACAACACGTACTACTACAAAGCCACAGAACTTCAGCCCTGACAGCCAGGTCTAGCACAACTCCGCAATAACTCCTTTAACCTCAGAGAAAGACAAACACAGGGATAAATTGAATGCTTGTTCCCCATAATGCAATCAACAGGCATCAAAACTGGAAAGGCGCCCAAAAGAAGTGCAACACTAGTCTCCTCTTCTTCGTCTTCAACCAAGGAAGAGAAAACCACACACCGCATACAGAACGATCCGTGAAAACCCAACACTTTTCATTTGATTCAAATCTACTAAAGCCAAGAAAAGCAAAGAACACCGACCGTCAGAACGGCAAAGAATATACGAAGGAAACCACCATTAACTCTTCTATTTGACTCCAGTCAACTACCCGATCAACGACAGAAAGGATAAGCACTCTTCTCCTACAGGGGTCAATAGTTCTTCGGTGGTGGCGCTAATCGGCCACACCGTCAAACCTCACCCTTACTATGAAATAAGAGAGGTGGCCGAAACCCTTCGGCACCAAAACCCCACTTTTACCACCACAACAGGAATAATTCAATCATTTATCTCATAGACATAGCAACGTACTATATCAAATATAGCATTTAGCAACAAGGCTTAAGTACAACATTTAAGCGTAAACAACGATACCCATACCCTTCCTATCAGGCATCCATGTGTGTCAAATTTTAGATTAGTTATACCACTTTTGCAAGTTTTAATGTTGCTATCCTATGACAAGATTTTAGTAAAAACCTAAGCCATGTTTCTAAGTTATTCCACATCACATTTTAGTTGTACCCTATAGCATGACACTAAAAATACACATTCCAAGGACCTACAGCCCGCTCTGATACCAACTGTAACACCCCGGCATTTAATATGCCCGAATGCTACCAAACATAAGCTAAACAACATCTAAGTACCATAATTAAACATAAATTCCAGCAAAGGTTCATATGCTAAAAACCGATATTTCGGCAGCATCTCCTTTGTTTTTCCATGAATTAACACAATCTCAATATCATGGCAAGATATATATCATAGCACACGACATCTAAAACAACAACATAAATGGACATAACATTAAGTTACGCCAATAATACCACGCTTAACCACTTCATAAACTATAACGAAGCAAATAAGGATTCACAAGCATGCTAGATTAAACCATACATTAAGTTTAGGGCACAACTCTTAATATCATGTCTCCAAGTGGTTAATTATGGACTATGATGGTGGAGCTACGTGTAGAAGTGTAGCTAGATCCCTTTTTCCCGCATGCCGATCTCAAAGTACCTAAAAACAACATAAAACACAAGCGTGAGTTCGAAAACTCAGCAAGCATATTGTAATGGACAACAAGATCATTTACAAGACAATAATACCTCACATCACATATAACATCTCATACTTGAGCACATAACAACATCATAATCATTAAAAAAAAATGTATTGCAATGCAATGCAATGCAATGTTATGCTCATATCTCCATGGAAACTCATACCGGTATGGTTGAGTACACACCCGTCGGTGTGCACCCTCTCCCCCCTTCCATCCCGAAGATGGAGGGTGCCTACTCCTCGCTTCCACAACCCACGGTAAATGGAATCACGATGTAGGATTTACTCTAATGGCTCTCCGGATTAGTCATAACTTTATCACCGACCTTCCCGGATTAGTTAATGACTTTCTCACCGCCCGGGCCATGTAACATGTCATGCATGCAACTATGCCAATTATCATATTTCACATGTACATAAACATATGGCAACTCATCATGACAAATATAAACACATGGCATCGAACCATGATAATCATACTCAATATTTCATTGGAAAACAGCAAGCATGGCAAGTGAGCTGTGGGGACCCCCTCTTCCTATACCGTACTGTACGCCGTCTACTGTAGCGTATAGCACCGTATAGCAACAGGAAGCCTCGACACCGAAGATCTGAACCTAAAAATTCGATCGACGGGATCGAACCCTTAACCGGACCGGTGCATCAGACGCATCTCGACATCGATCCCTGGATCAAGAGCTCAAGATCGCGTACCCACAACCCGAGTACCATGGCTGGGAAGTATAAAATACTATATTTTACATACCTGGTTTTAAACCTTTAACATGATTTTTACAGAAACCAAAATATGTAAAGCGACAGCGGAAACAAAAGAAAGACAACCAGCGCGGTGGCCCGACCACCCCACAGGCTCTTGGAGGAGGGAGGGACTACGGCCGCAACACTCGCGAGAAAAGGGGCTCGCCATCATCCGGGACATCATCATTACCTTCCTCTGTGGAAAAAGGGTTAGCAGCAACGGTGAGTACACGTATGTACTCGCAAGACTTTAGTGTATGGAAATATAACTAAATGCAGGCTGATTCATCGGGATAAAGCTTCTACACAGGGTTAATTGCGAGAAAAATTTGGATTTAAAATAGTTCATCGAAAAGTAATACTTAATTTGAAAGACAGCAGTTTGAATAAAACATATTTACTGATATCGTAATAATCGAGCTCCACAGCTGCCACCATCCATGGTCGCAACTGGGATACGAATCGACATCCATACATACTCATAATCCCATCGAGAATCATATACACATATCCACAATTCCATCAAGTACCATTCCACCACATACTTTATACCGACTCCGAAATAGATTTTCATTTTCAAAACCAAACCAAATCTCTATACTTGATATGATTAGAGAAGATTGCTCATAACCGTGAGCACGGCTAATCGATTAGAATTATTTGATACTCTGCAGAGTTTGCGCACTTTACCCAAACACAACTCCGACTTGCATCCCTGTCATCCAGGGTACACGCGATACACGAGGTATCCGATATACAAGAATGATCTATTCTTTCCCATCGTTGAGGTTATAGCCACACCCGGCACCGGTGACGACAAATCCACTACTATGGCGATAAGAGGCCAACCACCACTCAGCGGCCACGGAATACTCATCGTGACGACGGCGAATTGTTGGCCGCGGCATTACCCCATAGCAAGGCGTACACCGTTGTATCAACAAACATGAAGCTGGAGCGATTCCTGCTGCAAAAGTACAAGCGCACACACGAAGGCGCATACGGCGGTCGTGAGGACACACACACCGCGCTGATCGCTCAACACAGAGGAAAAGGTCCACTCTTCGCCTACCAACAGGCATGGCTATCCCCTCACACTTCAAGTACTAGAATAGGCTGCCCCATCCCAGCATTCTTGTGGTTGCACGGTGTTCAATTCAAAAACCGTCACAAGTTCGGTCCTTATATTTTTGCCTAGTGACTCAAGCGGGGAACTCCACTTAACTCGCCAACCAATCGCCACCATGTTTAACTAGCACATACTATACCTCCCGCCAAGTCTAATTACCAACTAGACACTTCACATTTTATCAATATACCTTTACGATTCACATTTCCAAAACTTTTCCAAAACCAATTACATTTATCATAATTTTGAGCATTTGGTAAGGACTGACTTTGCTCACCTCTATTGCAGTGTCTAAGCGTATGCAATTACTAAATCGTTTATACCCAAGTGACATTTTATTAAATTGTCTAACCCTACTAAGGTTATCAATGATCTCAGGGAATTAAATTGAGGGAAACCACCAAATCAGGGTATATCTACCATTCCCACAAACTAGCAATTTCTTGAATATAAACAATGCATATGGTTTGAGAAATCAAAGTAGACATCGTGAAATATAGGTTTCAAGATGGTCAAAGGAGGTGCTTGCCTTGTTGTTGCACTTCGGTGATGTCCGGGATGATGCTCGGGTTGTTCGAGGCGAAGCCCGACTCGCTAGCCTCTAATCGGTCAAAGCAACAAAAGCAGCGAAAGAAATACAACTTAGCAAAAGAAAGTTTCAAATGCACCATGAAGTGCATGCAATACACAAGAATGAAGTACAACCAAGAAACCCTGAAGAAAGCAGCGCACTCGGACAACACAACACGGCCGGACGAAACGGCCTAACGGGACGATCCGGGTTTGCATCCAGACAATCCGGATAGGCGGACACTCGGACCGTTTCGTCCGGATACTCCGGACAATCCGGACACTCGGACCATATGCCGGATACTCGGTCCTAGGGCATTTGGTCCAACTTCGACGAGGAGGCGGAGACCTTACCACTTCCTACAACTTCACCGCTGACCCGATCTACGACTTTTCGTACACCTAGCGAACCGGAAGGAGCTCGAACTAGCCGATTCTACGAGAAAGCGTCGCTAACCCGCCAAACCTCTAACTCACACCAACAACTTCTTAAATCAACATTACTACTACCCGATCTACCACTCTAGCATACCACATTCACTAATCCAAATCCCATTTTCAACCCTAGAACCACTACACCCAAAACCCTAGAATCCAAGTTCAACCCTAGCCTCCCAAATCCAAACTTAAGCCCTAATCCCACCATGAACGACTCTAGAACCCAAGAATCCCGCGAATCAAACCCTAAGAGAAAAGCTTACCTCCAAGGAAGATGGAGGAGGAGCAACGCCCGGGTGGAGGATGGGGAATGACGGCTTGGGGAGGAGCACACCGAGATGGAGGAGTCACTGGGAGGGTCACCGGCCGGTGGCTCACTGGAGAGGAGCTTCGGGGTGGTGGAGAGAACACCAAGGAAGTGGGGAAACCAAAGTAGAAGAAGAAAGAATGGAAGGGAGCCACGAAATGGGACTTTTATACAAAACCCCACGCCAATACGGACTCTCGGACTCAACGGAGACTCGGGTTGGGGTCTTGATAACACTAACCGGACACTCCGGACATTGGTCCGGACACTCGGGTTGGACCTTCGGCCAGCCCAATCCGGACACTCGGACTTTGTCGGACATTCCGGTTGGATCGGATCTCCGGACATCCCAGAACTTTTGAACTTGGGCCTTGACGGCTAACGCTTCGGGGTTGATTACTAATTGTCCCAAAGTATTTTGGAAGTTAATAGGGTCACGAGGCACTTGCCCAACCTAATTCGAATTTACTTATGAGCGAAATTACTTAAGTTGAAGGGTTCTTTCGATCCCAAACAAGTATGTTCACTCAAGACACGAAAATACACAAGCACAAAGTGTATTATTGAACAGCGTTTGAGTACAAATGTACAGTGGCTTGAGTATAGAAATACTCGGGATATTACAGTCTACCCCCTTACAAAAATCTCGCCCTCGAGATTGCTAATTCTCTCGAAGAAATTCGGGTATTCTGCCCGAATATGGTCTTCACGCTCCCACGTGGCTTCATCTTACGAATGGTTGCTCCACTTGGACCTTGAGCATCTTGATAACCTGATTGCGAGTGTGACGCCAATTGTCTCGAGAATCTGGACTGGATACTCTCGATACGAAAGATCATTTGCAAATCAAGATGGTCCAATTGGGTAACTTCCGATGGAACCCGAAGACTCTTCTTCAATTGGGACACGTGGAACACATCGTGAATGTCCGAAAGATGTGGCGGTAGCTCAAGCCGATAAGCCACAACACCAACTTTCTCAAGAATCCGGAACGGACCGATGTATCGCGGGGCTAGCTTCCCGCGGACTTGAAATCTGCGAGTACCGCGGAGTGGTGAGACCTTGAGGTAGACAAAGTCACCCACCTCAAAGCTCAACTCGCGGCGACGGCGATCAGCATAGCTCTTCTGACGAGACTGAGCTTCTCTCAGCCGGTCTCGAATCAAGCTAACTTGCCTTTCAGCCTCTTCAATCATGGCTGGCCCGAAGAATTGCCTCTCACCAACCTCGGACCAAAACAGTGGTGTTCTGCACTTCTTGCCATAAAGAGCCTCGAAAGGCGACATCTGAAGACTGACTTGATGACTGTTGTTGTAGGAGAACTCAGCAAATGGCAAGCATTTCTCCCACGACTTGCTGTAGCACAGCACACAAGCCCTTAGCATGTCTTCAAGGATTTGGTTTGCCCTTTCCGTCTGTCCGTCAGTTTGGGGATGGTAAGCAGTACTGAAGGATAGCTTAGTGCCAAGAATGGACTGCAAACTCTCCCAAAATCTGGAGGTGAACTGCGAACCACGGTCAGAGATTATGACTTTTGGAACTCCATGGAGCCGAACAATATTCTGCAAATAGAGTTCCGCTAGCTTGGCTCAGAATAGGGTGGTATGAACTGGGATGAAATGAGCTACCTTGGTCAGACGGTCAATGATCACCCAAATAGAGTCGTGACCGGTGGAGGACCTTGGTAGACCGGTAATAAAATCCATCCCAATCTCTTCCCACTTCCACTCGAGGGATCTGCAATGGCTGAAGTAATCCGGTGGCCTTTGATGTTCAGCCTTGACACGGCAGCACACATCACAATGCGCCACATGAGCTGCAATCTCCTTCTTCATACCTGGCCACCGCACTGCTGCGAAGGTCCTGGTACATCTTGGTGCTGCCAGGATGGACGAAGAGAGGAGTATCATGAGCTTCGACAGGATCAACCCTTGATCTCTACATTATCGTGGGACATACACTGCTTGCCCATGCAAGATCAGCCCATTGGACTTCACAGAAAAACACGGAGATGCGCCATTTTCAGTCAGCGGCGTCTAATCTCAATCACGACATCATCTTGTAGTTGAGCTGCACGAATCTGAGACTCTAGAGTGGGTTGTACGGCTAAAGCGAAGCGTAACCATACTCAACCACTTCTAGATTGAGCTTCTGAAACTCTTCAACCAGCTGAGACTGGCCAATGACACCCAAGGCATTCACTGTGTGCAGCTTGCGACTGAGGGCATCTGCAACCACATTTGCCTTGCCAGGATGGTAATGAATACCCAGATCATAGTCTTTGATCAGCTCTAGCCATCGACGCTGTCTCAAATTTAGATACGGCTGCGAAAGAAGTACTTTAAGCTTTTGTGGTCGGTGTAGATCTCACATCTGCTTTCCTATGAGATAATGTCGCCACAGCTTGAGAGCATGAACAACAGCTGCAAGCTCCAAATCATGCGTCGGGTAATTGGCTTCATGAGGCTTTAGCTGTCGAGAAGCATAAGCAACCACTTTGCCCTCCTGCATCAACACACAACCAAGTCCAAGACGGGATGCATCACAATAGACATCGAAGTTCTTGTGAATGTCAGGAAGGACCAACACTGGTGCAGTGGTGAGTCTATTCTTCAGCTCCTGAAAACTGGACTCACAACCAGGCGACCACTCATATCTCTTCTCCTTCTTGAGTAGCGCTGACAACGGTTTAGAAATTTTGGAGAAATTCTCGATAAACCGGCGATAGTATCCGGCAAGACCGAAAACTCCGAATCTCGGGGACATTGCGGGCTGCTCCCAATTGAGCACGTCTTGTACCTTGCGTGGATCAACTGCTACCCCACCTTACGACAGGACATGCCCAGAAACTCCACTTGCTTGAGCGAACTTCGCACTTACCGAACTTGGCATACAACCGATGCTCGCGAAGCTTGCTAAGCACCGTATGCAAGTGAAGTGCGTGCTCATCATCATCCTTAGAGTATATGAGGATGTCATCAATGAACACCACCACAAATCTATCAAGGAACTCCATGAAGACTTTGTTCATCGATTCATGAAGGTGGGTTTGGTGCATTGGTGAGGCCAAACGAAACAACTGTGTACTCGTACAGACCGTAGCGAGTGGTGAATGCGGTCTTCACGATATCCTCCGGACGGATCTTGAGCTGAAAATAGCCGGATCTCAAGTCTATTTTGGAGAAAACTTCGAGCTCGCCTAATTGGTCAAACAAATCATCGATCCGAGGAGAGGATACTTGTTCTTAGCGGTGACCTCATTCAACGACCGGTAATCAACGCACATGCGAAGAGTGCCGTCTTTCTTCTTCACAAACAGAATCGGGCTGCCCAGGAGAAGAACTGGGACGAATGAACCCCTTCTCTAATCGCTCCTTGAGCTGAATCTTCAACTCGATCAGCTCATCGCCGGGCATCTGTCTGGACGCTTAGAAATTGGAGAAGTGCCAGGTAAGAGATCGATGATGAACTCCAAATCACGATCAGGTGGCAAACCTGGCAGCTCATCGAGGAACACATCAGGTACTCACACACCACCGGTGCACTGATCGGTCCTCGAACGTAAAAGAGCACGAGCAAAGGTCGCTGCTTCTTTGGAGCGAAGAAAAGGTAATGACAATGCCATCGGGGTTGACTAATGAAACGGATCTCCTGGCACAATCAATATGCCCACGATGCTTGGACAGCCGATCCATACCGAGAATCACATCAAGACCTGACGTCTCAATGTTGATAAGATCACCAGAAATTCTACCCCATTGATCTCAATTCTAACCCTGGACTCACAAGCTCGGCGAGTCAAAAGCGGATCGAGCGAGCGGATCAACAAGTACTTCTCGAGGTACAAAGAACAGACCTCATGCTTTGAACAACAAAGCGTGAAGAAATAAACGAATGCGACGCTCGAGTCAAATAATACTAAGGCGGTGCGGAATGAACAGATAACGTACCCAACACCACATCTGGAGCCGCTTTGCCTCCTCTGCGGTGGCTACATTCAGCGTGCCATGGCCCGGAGCTGAAGCTGCACGGAACCGGCAGGCGTCTGACGCCCACTCCCACGCCCACCCAGGTGACCACGGGGGCGGGCTGGTGCACCATTTGTCGGCTAACTGCTGCCTGCTCCGGACGACCTGGCAGAGTGGCCCTTCGGCGCAGGAGAAGCAAGTGATATGGCCAAATGGATTCGGGACCCCAATCGTTGTCTTGGGCGGCTAGGTGATCGCATCGAACTACAGGCGAGGCGAGGAGGTAAGCCCCGAGACCTCTGAATCGGGCGGCTGAAGGCCGGAAGCCGATCGAGTGAAGGTGCGGGTCTGGAAGGTCCGCCGTGGCCAGCCGAGCTGCCCACTTGCGCTATGCGGCTCTCCATAAGCGCCTTGGCGCCATCCTCAATGCTAATGGCCTTGCCCACCAAGACCTGCAGGCTAGGAATGTCATGGCCGGCGAGCTGAAACGGATCTCCTCGGTGAGGTGCTCCTTGAACAATGTCACTCTCCTAGCCTCGGTGGTCACCTCATCGGCAACATAGCGTGACAAATGGTTGAAGCGGTGGAGGTAGTCCATCAACGCCATAGACCCTGGCGAAGGTCGTAGAACTCCCGCTTCTTGATCTCGATCAAGCCCATTTGGAACATGGAAGGAGCGAAGGCGGTCTTGAACTCGCCCATGTGGTGACCTGATCTGCAGGCGAACAGCCCTGGCTGCTCCACCACGGCCGCCGGTCCCTGGAGGTAGTAGGCGGTGTCGAACCTTCTCCGCATCAGTGCAACCGACTAACTCCAACTTCCCCTCCATGTCGCTAAGCCAATCCTCTGCCTCCATCGGATCTGTAGCTGAAGAAAAGCTCGGCGGTCGAGTTCGCTGGAACTCCGACAACCGAGACTGCTGCTATTCTTCTTCGTATTCTTGCCCCTGGACAGCTGGACCATCAGCTCCATGAGCCGAGTGCGCCGCAACATGAGTGCAGCCATATCGGGAGCGAGGAGGAGGTGGAGGGAGCTCCTCACTCTGGGCATGTAGCCGAGATCGAACCCGGTGACCCACGGTAGGGACTCCGCATTGTTGGGCCCCGCTCCCATCACCTTTGCCACGCTCCCCAGCATCATCAGCTGCTGGAAGCGCACGAACTGTTCTCTTTCGGGGAGGCATCCTGAAATGCACAGTTGAGTCAACTAACTGTGCAAATCAAGTGCAGAATGATTGATCCCAAAGGATGCACTCATAAACACAAACACACTACAAGCATTCATTCAAAGAAGCATAAGAACCAATTCAAAAACCAACTCAGGGAAACGACAAATAACCCCTAATTACAACCACAAACATCTATCCTTAACCCATTCTTAGCTAAAACCGCATTCCTCTTAATCCTTTTGAACAAGATAGAAGAAGGAAACAAATTTTTGAAATTTGGATTAAGATCAGATTCATTTTGAAGAGTAGATAAGCGAAAAGCTATAGAATGGACAAGAATAGCATTCTACACTTTGAAAATAGAGTTTTGTACTTCAAAATAAATTTTGAGAAGAAAAATCTGTCCCTAAGTCTAACGTCCAGGCTAACTAAGTCCTCCTGCAGTCAATGGCTCTGATACCAACGCTGTGGGGACCCCCTCTTCCTATACCGTACTGTACGCCGTCTACTGTAGCGTATAGCACCGTATAGCAACAGGAAGCCTCGACACCGAAGATCTGAACCTAAAAATTCGATCGACGGGATCGAACCCTTAACCGGACCGGTGCTCAGACGCATCGACATCGGATCCCTGGATCAGTAGCCCAAAGATCGCGTACCAACAACACGCAGTACCAAGGCACGGAAGGATAAACTACGATAATTTACATAGCGGGTGTAAACCTTGAACAAGAGTATTACAGAGACCAAAAGAAGTAAAGCGACAGCGGAAACAAAAGAAAGACAACCAGCGCAGCTGGCCTGACCACCCCACAGGCTACTGACTGGAGGGAGGGACTACGAAGCCGCAACACTCGCAGAAAAGGGGCTCGCCATCATCCGGGACATCATCATTACCTTCCTCTCGTGGAAAAGGGTTAGCGAAGCGGTGAGTACACGTATGTACTCGCAAGACTTTAGTGTATGGAAATATAAATAAATGCAGGCTGATTCAACAGGATAAAGCTTCTACCTTTGGGTTAATTGCGAAAATTTGGATTTAAAATAGTTCATCGAAAAGTAATACTTAATTTGAAAGACAGCAGTTTGAATAAAACATATTTACTGATATACGTAATAATCGAGCTCCACAAATGCCACCATCCATGGTCTTATCGGGATACGAATCGACATCCATACATACTCATAATCCCATCGAGAATCATATACACATATCCACAATTCCATCAAGTACCATTCCACCACATACTTTATACCGACTCAAAATAGATTTTCATTTTCAAAACCAAACCAAATCTCTATACTTGATATGATTAGAGAAGATTGCTCATAACCCGTGAGCACGGCTAATCGATTAGAATTATTTGATACTCTGCAGAGTTTGCGCACTTTACCCAAACACAACTCGGACTTGCATCCCTGTCATCCAGGGTACACGCGATACACGAGGTATCCGATATACAAGAATGATCTATTCTTTCCCATCGTTGAGGTTATAGCCACACCCCAAAGACCGGTGACGACAAATCCACTACTATGGCGATAAGAGGCCAACCACCACTCGGCGGCCACGGAATACTCATCGTGACGACGGCGAATTGTTGGCCGCGGCATTACCCATAGCAAGGCGTACACCGTTGTATCAACAAACATGAGCTGGAGCGATTCCTGCTGCAAAAGTACAAGCGCACACACGAGGCGCATACGGGCGGGTCGTGAGGACACACACACCGCGCTTGATCGCTCAACACAGGGAAAAGGTCCACTCTTCGACCTACCAACAGCATGGCTATCCCTCACACTTCAAGTACTAGAATAGGCTGCCCCATCCCAAAGCATTGCGCGGTTGCACGGTGTTCAATTCAAAACCGTCACAAGTTCGGTCCTTATATTTTTGCCTAGTGACTCAAGCGGGGAACTCCACTTAACTCGCCAACCAATCGCCACCATGTTTAACTAGCACATACTATACCTCCCGCCAAGTCTAATTACCAACTAGACACTTCACATTTTATCAATATACCTTTACGATTCACATTTCCAAAACTTTTCCAAAACCAATTACATTTATCATAATTTTGAGCATTTGGTAAGGACTGACTTTGCTCACCTCTATTGCAGTGTCTAAGCGTATGCAATTACTAAATCGTTTATACCCAAGTGACATTTTATTAAATTGTCTAACCCTACTAAGGTTATCAATGATCTCAGGAATTAAATTGAGGGAAACCACCAAATCAGGTATATCTACCATTCCCACAAACTAGCAATTTCTTGAATATAAACAATGCATATGGTTTGAGAAATCAAAGTAGACATCGTGGAAATATAGGTTTCAAGATGGTCAAAGGAGGTGCTTGCCTTGTTGTTGCACTTCGGTGATGTCCGGATGATGCTCGGGTTGTTCGAGGCGAAGCCCGACTCGCTAGCCTCTAATCGGTCAAAGCAACAAAAGCATGAAAAGAAATACAACTTAGCAAAGAAAGTTTCAAATGCACCATGAAGTGCATGCAATACACAAGAATGAAGTACAACCAAGAAACCCTGAAGAAACGCAGCGACTTCGGACAACACAACACGGCCGGACAGAAACAGCCTAACCCGGACGGTCGGGTTTGCATCCGACAGTCGGATAGGCCGGACACTCGGACCGCTTTCGTCCGGATACTCGGACAATCCGGACACTCCGGACCATATGCCGGATACTCGGTCCTAGGGCATTTGGTCCAACTCGACGAGGAGACGGAGACCTTACCACTTCCTACAACTTCACCGCGACCCGATCTACGACTTTCGTACACCTAGCGAACCGGAAGGAGCTCCGAACTAGCCGATTCTACGAGAAAACGTCGCTAACCCGCCAAACCTCTAACTCACACCAACAACTTCTTAAATCAACATTACTACTACCCGATCTACCACTCTAGCATACCACATTCACTAATCCAAATCCCATTTTCAACCCTAGAACCACTACACCCAAAACCCTAGAATCCAAGTTCAACCCTAGCCTCCCAAATCCAAACTTAAGCCCTAATCCCACCATGAACGACTCTAGAACCCAAGAATCCCGCGAATCAAACCCTAAGAGAAAAGCTTACCTCCAAGGAAGATGGAGGAGGAGCAACGCCGGGTGGAGGATGGGGAATGACGGCTTGGGGAGGAGCACACCGAGATGGAGGAGTCACTGGGAGGGTCACCGGCCGGTGGCTCGGCTGGAGAGGAGCTCGGGGTGGTGGAGAGAACACCAAGGAAGTGGGGAAACCAAAGTAGAAGAAGAAAGAATGGAAGGAGCCACGAAATGGGACTTTTATACAAAACCCCACGCCAATACGGACTCTCGGACTCAACCCGGAGACTCGGGTTGGGGTCTTCGGTAACACTAACCGGACACTCCGGACATTGGTCGGACACTCCGGAGTTGGACCGCCGCCAGCCCAATCCGGACACTCGGACTTTGTCGGACATTCGGGTTGGATCCGGATACTCCGGACATCCCGTAACTTTGAACTTGGGCCTTGACGGCTAACGCTTGTGGGTTGATTACTAATTGTCCCAAAGTATTTTGGAAGTTAATAGGGTCACAGGCACTTGCCCAACCTAATTCGAATTTACTTATGAGCGAAATTACTTAAGTTGAAGGGTTCTTTCTGATCCCAAACAAGTATGTTCACTCAAGACACGAAAATACACAAGCACAGTGTATTATTGAACAGCGTTTGAGTACAAATGTACAGTGGCTTGAGTATAGAAATACTCGGGATATTACATGAGCATAGCAAGTGTTCAATCTTTCACCCAATATCAACAAACAACCTACAATCCGCTATACATTACAACACACTTGCCTCAACCGCGGGCGACGGATTTGTGGGACGTAGAGGGCACTCCCGGTGTCACACCACCTGCACATAGGCATCACACACTCACAATAATGCCCGCAAAACAGTACACAAATCCCCATCTAACCCGACATTGCCCACTACTTGCAAACCTAAAAACAGAGGTTCTGTCCCGGCGGGACAGCAGCCTTGCAAATGCCATAACTTGAGTTCTGGGACTCCAAATCGATTAAACGAGTACACCATCGCGAAGCTTAGGAAATTTCCTACCTTTTTCTAGTTATACGGAAAGACTAATTCGGACTCTAAAATTGTTTAATCTACAGATTACTACGATCTGTTCCAATCACGTCACAGATTTTAACACGCTCGGTAAAACGGCCATAACTTTCAAACGGATGATCGGATTTTAACGTGCTTTATGTCCACGGAAAGATAATTAAATTATCACATGCACAAGAGGGAGAGGGAGAGGGGGTGGCGGCTAGGGCTTAGGAGGGGGAGGTGGGGGCGCCCAAGGGCAGGGGGAGCACGCCCAAAAGGCTAGTGGGGAGCCCTTTTACCAGCCCCCACACCCAATCCTAGTCCGTTACGGAGACCTACTCCATCCCACCAAGGCCCACCAAGGCCCAAAACCCCGGAAACGCCCCGGAAAAGCTATTAACCTCCGTATCCTATAGTTTTAACCTTAATTCCACATCTCATAATGTTATTAACCTTATCATGCACGTTAAATAAGGTTACGACACTCCGTGGCGACATAACACTTCAACCGGCCCAAAAACGCGAGAAAACCCTAAGCCGAAAGGTTTTATTCTCTAGTTTCACCTTCTATAACGTCACACCAAACCATAGTGTCACAACCGATAGACAATTTCTCCTTTTTCTAGGTAAGGAAGAAAACAAAACTCTAACAGAAATGCAGGAGAGTTCCACTCTCAAGTTCCCAAATTTGCCCACAAAACTCTTCAAGAAATCTTAAGATCCATACTTCCAAGAAGGAAGAAGGATGCACTAGGGAAAACAAAATGTTCAACCAAACCTTTTCCGATAAAGTTACAAAACTTAGCTCCACCCAACCTAGGGTCGGCACTAGGAGAACTTCAACTCTTTTCTCAGATAGGGAGGACAACAACCACATATGTTTCCTCCCTAAGACAATCCATAATAACCAGCAAAACCGGGTGTCAAAGCAAAGGCGACTAAAAAGGCGCAACACTAAACTCTTCTTCTTCGTTTCCAACCAAGGAAGACCAAAAAAAACCACAAATCGCATACGGAATGATCCGCGAAAAAATCCAATACCAAACTTTTTTTTTTGGTTTCCATCAACTAAAACCAAGAAAACCAACCAAAACCAACCGTCAGAACGGTGAAGAACATACGAAGGAACCCACCACCAAACTCTTCTATTTAACTCCCGTCAACTACCCGATCTACGACAGAAAGGGTAAGCACTCTTCTCCTACAGGGGTTAATAGTTCTTCAGTGATGGCGCTAAGCAGCCACACCGTCACACTTCACCCTTACAATGAATAAAGAGAGGTGACCGAAACCCTTTGGCACCACAACCCCACTTTAACATAATAACATGAACAATTCCATTCAATTCTTTCATAAACATAGCAACATACATAAACAAATGTAGCATTCAACATCAAGGCTCAAATACAACATTTAAGCGTAAAGCAACGATTCCCATACCCTTTCCTACTGTGCATCCATGTGTGTCAAATTTTAAATTACTTGTACCACTTTTGCAAGTTTTAATGTTGCTATCCTATAACAAAGTTTTAGTTAAGACCTAAGCCATGTTTCTAAGTTATTCCACATCACATTTTAGTTGTACCCTATAGCATGATACTAAAAATTCACATTCCAAGGACCTACAGCCCGCTCTGATACCAACTGTAACACCCCGGCATTTAATATGCCTGAATGCTACCAAACATAAGCCAAACAACATCTAAATACCACAATTAAACATAAATTCCAGCAAAGGCGCACATGCTAAAAACCGAGATTTCGGCAGCATCTCCTTTGTTTTAACATGAATTAACACAATATCAATATCATGGCAAGATATGTCATAGCACACGACAAATAAAACATCAACATAAATGGATATATCATCAAATTACGCCAATAAAAGCATGCTCAACCACTTCATAAGCTATAACCAAGCAAATAAGGAATCACAAGCATGCTAAATTAAACCCTACATTAAGTTTAAGGCACAACTCTTAATATCATGTCTCCAAGTGATTAATTATGGACTATGATGGTGGAGCTACGTGTAGAAGTGTAGCTAGACCCCTTTTTCCCGCATGCCGATCTCAAAGTACCTAAAAACAACATAAAACACAAGCGTGAGTTCGAAAACTCAGCAAGCATATTGTAATGGACAACAAGATCATTTACAAGACAATAATACCTTACATCACATATAACATCTCATACTTGAGCACATAACAACATCATCATCATTAAATATGTATTGCAATGCAATGCAATGCAATGTTATGCTCATATCTCCTTGGAAACTCATCTGGTATGGTTGAGTACACACCCTTCGGTGTGCACCCTCTCCCCCCTTCCATCCCGAAGATGGAGGGTGCCTACTCCTCGCTTCCATTCACCACGTGAATGGAATCACGATGTAGGTCTTACTCAATGGCGTTCCGGACTAGTCATAACTTTCTCACCGGCCTTTCCCGGATTAGTTAATGACTTTCTCACCGCCCTCGCCCCATCTCATGTCATGCATGCAACTATGCCAATTATCATATTTCACATGTACATAAACATATGGCATCTCATCATGACAAATATTACCCATGGCATCGAATCATGATAAGTATAGACACATAGCATCATATCATGATAATCATACTCAATATATCATTGGAAAACAGCAAGCAAGGCAAGTGATCATAGCAAGTATTCAATCTTTCATCCAATATCAACAAGCAACCTACAATCCGCTATACATTACAACACACTTGCCTCAACCGTGGGCGACGGATTTGTGGGAAGTCGAGGGCACTCCCGGTGTCACACCACCTGCACATAGGCATCACACACTCACAATCATGCCCACAAAACAGTACGCAAAACCCCATCTAACCCGACATTGCCCACTACTCGCAAAACCTAAAAACAGAGGTTCTGTCCCGACGGGATAGCAGCCTTGCAAAAAGCATAACTTGAGTTCTGGGACTCCGAATCAATTAAACGAGTACATCCTCGCGTAGATTAGGAAATTTCCCAGCTTTCTCTAGGTATAGGGAAAGACTGATTCAGACTCTAATGTCGTCTAATCTACAAATTAACGTGATCTGTTCCAATTACGTCACAGATTTTAACACGCTCGGTAAAACAACCATAACTTTTAAACGGCTGGGCGGAATTTAACTTTATTTATACCCACGGAAAGATAATTAAATTATCTACAACTTCTTCAACATCTGTATGACAAGATTCGGAATCTAAATTGGCGAAAACGCGAACCCTAGCTCGACTGCTCAATCTGCCCGAAAACAGAAACGTGGCAACATCTAGATCTAACCCAAATTACTCAAATCCAGCGCCTCCAATTGATCAAAAAAACTTGATAAACTCCCTAATAACAGTACCTAGCTCATCCCCGAGGATCCCCATGATCATACCTTTGATGGGTTTCGAAGCATGGAAAACAAAAATTTTCCTACGAATGCAACCAAACACCAAGATCATATCTAGGAGATGCATGCAAACGGTTTCAGAAGGACTCACCCTCGTAGACCGAAAGCGGGAATAACGTTCCCGTAAACAAACGTGGTTGAAGTAGAGGTACACGCCCGACTTCAAAGTCGCGAAGATGAGCGCCACAAACGGCAGCGCCTCCGTACTTGGTCACACGTACGGAACAACGACGACCTCCAATCCCTCGATCCAGCGGGGCAGCGGAAGTAGAGGATCCACGGGAAACTCCAACAACACTACGACTTAGTGGTGGTGGTGGAGAAACTGTTTCAGCAGCGCTTAAGCCATCGCTTGAAAGGTGGAACAAAGCAGGAGGAAGGAAAAGACCAACCAAAGGTTCATAGAGATTAGTCATGAGAGAGGAGCTCCACCCTCCCTTTTATAGGAGTGAGTTGACTCTCCATTCTCTCCATGTGAATGGACTCTCCATTCTCTCCATGTGAATGGACTCTCCATGTGAATGGACTTTCCATTCTCTCCATGTGAATGGACTCTCCATGTGAATGGACTCTCCATTCTCTCCATGTGAATGGACTCTCCATGTGAATGGACTCTCCATTCTCTTCATGTGAATGGACTCTCCATGTGAATGGACTCTCCATTCTCTTCATGTGAATGTTCTGATATCCCGAAACTATTCCTGCTGTCCAAACTTTTCTCCGGTGTTCCGTATCCACTCAAAAGCGTCGATGAACCTTAAGTGTGTCACCCTACGGTTCGTGAATAAAATGGACATGATCAAGACACCTCTCGATCAATAATCATCGGCGGGATCTCGAGATCCATAATGACTCCCACTTACTCAACGATGAACTAGTGATCGTGTGAACCAAAACCAACATAACCAATTCCTTTTGTCTCGCGATATATTACTTATCCGAGATCCGATCATTGGTATCAACTATACCTAGTTTGATCCTGCTACCGATAAGTACTCTTTACTCGTTCCGTGATATGACATTCTTGTGACCTAGTCACGTGCTTGCAAGCGATGTCAATGTGATATCACCGAGAGGGCCCAGAGTATATCTCTCCGTCATCCGGATGGACAAATCCCACTCTTGATGCATGAGCCTCAACTAATACTTTCATAGTACCCAAATCCATCTTTATAGTCACCGTGTTACGGAGTGACGTTTGATGTCATCAAAGTACTCTTCCGGAGTTAGTGATTGACATCATCTCATGGTCTAAGGAAAAGAGCTATTTTGTATATGTTCAATACAGCAACAAACTTTAATGACTTGATCGAATTTGCTATACCAACTTGGGTGTGTGTTCATCACATCATTCTTCTAATAATGTGACCCCGTTATTAACAACATCCAATGTTCATGATCAGGAAACCTTGATCATCAGTTAATCAACAAGCTAGTTTAAAAGAGAGGCTTTACTAGGAACCTTTTGTTTGTTTATTACACACACATGTATCAACGTTTCCGGTTAATACAATTTTAGCATGAGAAATAAACATCTATTATAAACATGGAATAAGATAATAAACAATTTATTATTGCCTCTCGGGCATATTCCCTTCAACCTTTGCCCGACGCACGAAAACTCCAATCGATCTCCTCGCTCCTTGCTCCTCGCTCCTCGCTCCTCGCTCCTCGGATGGATCCATGAGGATGCAGGGGTGGGGAGGTCACCCTAGGGCAGCAAGGGGGGTGGAGGAGAGGTGGTGTGCAATGGGGAGCAATGGGGGCGCCATGGGGGCAAGAGATGGGGCGGCTAGGAGGTGGAGGGAGGAGGAAGGGTGGCGGCTAGGGTTAGGGGAGCATGGGGCAGGGGTGGACGTCCCAAGGGCTGGTGGGGAGCCCTTTTACCAGCCCCCACACCCAAACCTAGTCCGTTACGGAGACCTACTCCATCCCACCAAAGCCCACCAAGGCCCAAACTCCCCCGGGAAGGCCCAAAACCCCTAAACGGCCCTAAAAGCTATTAACCTCCATATCCTATAGTTTTAACCTTAATTCCACATCTCATAATGTTATTAACCTTATCATTCACGTTAAATAAGGTTACAACACTCCGTGGTGTCACAACGCTTCAAAAGACCCAAAAACGCGAGTAAACTTCAAGCCGTAAGATTTTCTTCTCTAATTTCGCAATTTGTAATGTCACACCAAAACGTAGTGTCGCAAAATCAGTCTTTCCTTATACCTAGAAAAAGTTGGGAAATTTCCTAAGCTACGCGAGAATGTACTCTTTTAATTGATTTGGAGTCTTAGAACCCGAGTTATGCCTTTTGGAAGGCTGCTGTCCCGACGGGATAGAACCGCTGTTTTTGGGTTTTGCGAATAGTTGGCAATGTCGGGGTAGATGAGGGTTTGCGTACTGTTTTGTGGACATTATTGTGAGTGTGTGGTACCTATGTGCAGGTGGTGCGACCCCGGGAGTGCCTTCTACTTCCCGCCAATACGTTGCTTGTGGTTGAGGCAAGTGTATTGTAATGGATAGCGGTTTGTAGGTTGCTTGTTGAGAATAGATGAAATTGGATATATGTTATGATCACATGCCATGTTTTAATGATTGCCAATGATATGATGAATGTGCTTACTATGTTATGATGCCATGTGTTAATGTAAGAATGATTATGATGTTGGCATATTTGCATACATGACATGGCATGATACATGGCCCGGGCGGTGAGAAAGTCATAACTAATCCAGGGAAGGTCGGTGAGAAAGTTATGAATATTCCGGAGAGCCAATGAGTAAGTCCTACATCGTGATTCCATTCACCGCGGTGAACGGAAGCGAGGAGTAGGCACCCTCCATCTTCGGGATGGAAGGGGGTAGAGGGTGCACACCGACGGGTGTGTACTCAACCATACCGGTATGAGTTTCCAAGGAGACATGAGCATCGCATTGCACTTCATACATATTGATGATGATGATAATATGTGACCATGAATGAGATGGTTTAGATGATGTGAGATATTATTGCTATGTAATTGTTTATGTTTGTACCATTGCAATATACTTGTTGAGTGATGAACTCACGCTTGTGTTTACGTTGTTTTCTTTTAGGTACCATGAATCCGACATGCGGGAAAGGGAGCTAGTCACACGTCATCACTTAGCATCACACATTTAAACAATGACATGTTCCTTCCCTTATGGATATGGTTAATTCATTGAACTAAACTATGGTTTCGATGATTCGTTGGTCGTTATGAGTAACTGATTAGTCCATATTTGTCATGTGATGGATAGAATTTATATCCTTAGTGGTATGGTGGCTATTTTTCCGTTTGATCATGTTATTGCTATCGTTCGTTATGCCACATTGACTTGTTATTATTGTTGTTGCTTCAATTCATGTTAAAACAAAGGAGATGCTGCCGAAATCTCTGTTTTTAGCATGTGCGCCTTTGCTGGAATTTATGTTTAATTATGGTATTTAGATGTTGTTTAGCTTATGTTTGGTAGCATTCGGGCATATTTAATGTCGGGGTGTTACAGCAAGCTTCTCAATCTTCTATGTGAGCTGAGATTTGAGGTCATTGCCTTGGTTGGTGGAGATTTAGGGTTCATAGCTTTGAAATTTTTGGGAGGGAAAACTAATTTTTGGACAGAACATGTGTTCTGTTTTTCGAGCTGAGAATCAGCGTACCTTGCAACTCGGTTTTGGAGCATTTAAGTTGGTCCAATTAGTTTTTGGCTGTGGACATTGTTGTAGATCTAATTCTTATGTTTCAATAGAGTATAAGAACTCAAAAATTCATTAAGCCAATTAAAAGTTATGCCAACTTTAGTGTCTGCTGTCCAGTTTGAGTTGTTAGTGGAGCTGAAAAGTTCAACGGAGATTTCGAGCTAGCTACAGGCCGATTCAGCTCTTCCATTTGCCTAGAGAAATGTAGAAAAATTCCTGTAATTTCATAAAATGTACTTGTTTTATTGATTTGGAGTTAGGAATCAAAAGTTATGTTGATACAAAGTTGCTGTCCTGAAATTGGGAATTTCTGTACAGTCAAAGTTTGGTCTGAGGTTTAGAGGGCAATTTGGAGGCTTTAACTTCCGTTCCTATTTGAGGGGATGTGGGGTAACAATAGATTGGTCTCTTATGGTCATTTAGAGTACAAGAACATGAACGTTGACTTAGCCAATGAGAAGTTATACTATTTTTAGTGCTTGCTGTCCAGAAATGGTACTTATGCTTGTAGCTTGTGTTCATTTCAATTCTGGGATTGTTTGAGACAAGTCCAACTTGAATGGCTTTGTGATCATCCTATGTTATCCTCTTGTGATCATTTAGAGTACAAGAACGCGAATTTTGGTCAAGCCATTTGGAAGTTGTGATCGTTTTGGTGAATGCTGTCCGAACTGCGTCTAGTTAGGTTGAGTTTGGGTTTATCGGTTGGGTTTAGAGCATAGAAGCGCTTTGCGATGTTGAAAATTGTTTAGTACGTAGTGTGAGAAGTGCAATGTGATTCCTTTTCAGGTGGAGTAGCCTCGGGTGCGGCTTCCTCCTCGCGTCACCCCCCTCCTCGCGGGTAGAGGCAAGTGTGGAGTGGCATTCCCGGTTTAATGCCGGTTGTCACCACTTCTTTTACCCTTCGATTTGGATTGAATGAGCATGTTTAATTGATGAGTATGAATAAGTTTATGCAATGAGTATGAATAAGTTTATGCAATGAGTATGAATAAGTTTGTGCAATGAGTAAGGTTATTGTTGTTGAATGCAATTTACTTATATTAATCGCATCTGTGCATACATAAAGGAAGAGGTGTCCCATTTTGATGTGGATCTCTGTGTTCACACGTAGTGAACACAAAAGACCTACCTCGTAGTCCCATACCGTTGGAGTATGGGAGCGAGTCAGTAAACGTAGGCACCCTCCACGGGATGGAGTGGGTGAGGGTGCACACCGACGGGTGTGCACTCGGCAATACCGGTATGATCTCCATAAAAAGGCATGCATGTGCATAACAATGGCATTGTATGAGAAAGAGGTGTATTGAAATGAGCTAAAATAATGAATTGTTGAGTTCATTACTTGTATGTTCAAATTGCTTATTGTAGGGATGCAAATTTAATTGTTTTGCTATTTGCCTTGTCGCTTTACACTTTGCTGAGTGATGAACTCACGCTTGTTGTTTGTTGTATTATTTTAGGTTCCTCCCGAGCGGCATTGTGGGGTTTGGGCTAGCACTTCACTCACATCATCTCATTGTAGCTTAAACAGTTGTGTTATCCTTCTTTTGGTTATGTGTTAGTGGTAGAAACTTGCTTTTGAGTAGTTTGATTGTAAGTAGATGATGATGGCATGTTGTCCTAATGTTTTAAATCCCTAAATTGTGATGTTGGTACTTGTAGCTCCCCTTTTAATGGTGCCATGGTTACCCCTTTGAATGTTGTTTCTCTTGAATTTATGCTTAAGTTGCTTATGCTTATTTGGGTCAAGATGGTTGATTGATGCCATGACCCTATGTTGTTCTTACTTGATGTTGTCATTAGATTATATATTGTTGTCTTTTGTCTGCTGTGTGGATGTCCTAGAATTAGGGGAGGTGCTGCCGAAATTTCTTTTGTGAGTTCGACAATCTACTAGCATGATTAGGTTGTTTTGCCCTTTTCTTGTTTTGTCTTTGTGTCATTGTAGCTTGTCTCTTGTGTCTTGGTGATAATAGATGTTGGGTTGAAGGTGTTGCACTCGGGGCTCGGGGCGTGCCAGGGTGTTACAATATGCGGACTTATCGAGCCCATGTCAAGGCCATTTAGGTACTTTATGGTACTAATAGAGCATCCACATGGTGGACATACGTATGGCTTTTATCCACCAAGAATCATGCATTTGCCAAGCTGATTGACAAATCATTGCACTAAGAGCCAACTTCCCATGTCATAGGATCCAATCCATACAAATGGATAATGTTGAAGAGTTTCCCTAAAAAGCATTTAATGACTATTGTATGACTTAGGCATAATGGTGGAACATTCTGTTCCACATGTTTATACTCATAATGGACTTACAAAATCATTAATCAAGCAGATCAAGCTAATGAAATCTAGTTTACAAACTACATGTTGGCGACATGCTATATTAAATGCATCGACATTAATATGACTTCAACCATATGCATACCACAAGTTTTCACCTTTCCAGTTAATACATGGGAAAGAACCAAATATTTCCTATCTCATTATACGCCATATTTGTACCAATCTCATCGTACGTCAATGGGCCCCTAAAGTAAATTGTTAATTTACATGGGATTTGAATCTCATCTACAATCACATATATATCCAATGAAGAAGAGCAAAGGACTCTAGTAAAGTGGAATGCTGAGAACTATCATGGCATGATAGTAGTCTTCATAATGTGGATCCATGCACTAAGGAACCTAAATAAGAGGTTTAGAGTATAATAGATTTGCAAAGCCTTGTAAATGAATTGCCAGATTCATTCATGGATCATAAGGAAGTTACCACATCACATATATGTGTGGTAAATGCACTTGAAAGAGTATAACCATCTTGGATTTTGAGTTATACAGTTGACTACACCACTCTAAGTAAAAAGAGGGGAGACCTCTTCATCCAAAAGATCTCAAACCACATAGACATTCGCAAAAGTGACATACTGAACAGGGGAGAAATTCCATGAATCAAACAAGAATGCGAAACATCTAGTGGAGTTGCACCTCATGCAAGAGCATGAAATGTGGTGCCCCTACAAAGCAAAGATGAGGTGCCTAATGCAAGGGAAAGTGCACCAGTTGACAACAGAGCAACTAAACATTCAGACTCTACACATTTGTGAAATAATAAAAGCTAATTAATTTGAATAAAATGCCAATTGACTTGGATAAAATGTGCCGAAAACTATGTGGAAATAGGAGAAATCATTTATCGGCAAGTATGTGCTAATAACGACTACTTTGCATCTAAGATTACTTTCCATATTGAAAATATGGATCCAGAACAGAAGACAATTGCTAAATACAAGAATCACCATGATTGGGATAAATGGAAAGAAGCAATCGAGAATGAACTAAACTTGCTAAATAAAGGAAAAGTCTTTAGACCAGTGGTCAAGACACCTCTTAATATCATTTTCATTGGACACAAGTCGGTGTTCATAACAAAGTGGAATGAAAAGAATGAAGAAGTGAGGTATAAAGCAAGATATCTCACCCAAGGGGTCACGTAGAGACCCGTATCAATTTGGATGATATTTACTATCATGTAATGGATGGAATAATGTTCCTTTAATATTACTAGCAATAGGAATGAAATCGATATGAAATTCCCGAATGTTGTGAATGCATGTTTGTATGGGTCACTTGATTCTCAAATCTACACAAAGATTCTAAAGAGACAAAAGTTCCACGTATGAGCGAGTGAAAATTGCAATATGTATAGTGTTAGATTGCAAAGGTTACTATATAAACTACAACAATCAGGTTGTTTATGGTACAACCGACTGAGTGAATTTATTTTACAGAAAGGATACACGAACAGCGAGCTATGTCCATGTGCGTTCATAAAGAAATCCAAGAGTGGATTTTGCATCATATATGTGTA